>CM046949.1:29697580-30947580 GCA_025698515.1 Gossypium sturtianum
TTATTAAGGATATGTGACTGTTGATTCTAAGGCTGGTAGAGCACTTTTCTACTATTTTGTCGATTATTATTTCTACTATATTATATTATTAATTAATCTAGTATTATCATTACAATTATTATATTTCTACTTATATTTATTTACCTAAGTTTTGTTAAATACATTTATTCTATTATATCGATTATTATTTATTTATTTATCCTTTTTTATAATTTTAAAACCTTTTTGTTATATTATTGTCGAAACCATTTTTTATTTTGGAAAAAAAGAATGGGATCGACTTTAAAAATATGGAGTCACCACCAACCCTTTTTGTTTAGGATCACCTTGTAAAATAATTTTATATTTAAGAATTAATTTTGGCCTGCGAAATTTTAAAAAAATAGATTCGGGAGTCGGTTACGTACGAGGAAGGGCTAGCACCCTCGTACGCCCAAAATTGGTACCAAATTGATTAAATGATGTCCTAACGTCGAGAATTTGAAAAGTTTTGAAAATGCAATTTCTTTGAAAAAAGGGTTGGAATATCCCAAATTTAAATGTAAAACTTACTTCGTTTCAAGAGAACACAAATACTACACCCAATACGTTAGGATGCAATATTTTGAACCCTCAAAGTCAAGACCGTTTCACGGTTTCTAAAACTTGTGATTTAAAAATGGTATTAAGCTATTTGGTCCAACGCAAAACCGCAGTCCAATACGTTAGGGCACGATTTCTTGTATTTCCAAATACCAAAATATCACTTTATTTTGAAAAAACTTTCAATGATAACTCAAAACATATTTTAATTTAATTTGTTTGGATAAAAACTTTGCATGAATAAGTTTGAAGTTTTAACCATAATACAATATCAAAGATGAAAATAATATTGCAAATATGAAATTGCAGCTCAAAGCAATAATGGAAATACGAAAGAGCTAATTAGAGTTTATATAATTGCAATACCTCATACACTATGCAACATTAACATTTGAAGGTAATAAGGACAATCAAGAAAGAATTATCAAATAAATTAATACAAACCAAATGTGATCAATATATGCAAAAAAAAAAAAAAACATAAAGGGAAAAAAATATTTGCAACTAATGTTATACGAATTATAAATTATGTACAAAAGTTTTGAAATTGCATGTAAAAGTGTCAAATGGATTAATAAACAAAAATAGAAATAATTAATATAAATGAATTCACAAATAAATATTGTATAAAGAGAAAATCCAAGTGAATTATATACAAAATAATACATATATTAATCTAAATAAATAATATTCATGAAAAAAACCAATATGAATAATATATAAAAGTGTTAAGAATAAAAAAATTATGATAAAATAAAATAAACATAAAAGAAAACAATTATAACAGATTTATTAATTATATATTATATAAAAAAATAAGATCTTTAAGAGGATTTAAAAGAAATAAACATAATAGATTTTAAAATATATATATGCATAAAATAATGTTAAATCAATGATATATACATAGTATAAAAATAATTTTAATATAAATTATGTATATATGTATATAAAATAAAAACATATAGAAGTATTCAAATTAAATATCATACAAATTCTTAAAACCTAAAAATATATACAAAAGTGACTTTCAAAATAAATAAGTTATAAAATAAAACAACTAAGAATATGTATAAATGAAAGTCAAAATAATCAAATTAAAATAATGTAAAATTAGTAAAAGAATTTAAAATAATCAAAATAATGAACAATTAAAATAACTCAATTGAAATAATAAATAATAACTAAAATAATGCATAATAGATAAATTTAAAATAATAAAAGAATTGTATAAACTAAAACAAATAACTCAATTGAAATAAGTATAAACTAAAAGGGATAATTAATAAATAAATGAAACATTGAAATAGAAATGAGGACCAAAATATGACGCTTGCAAACCAAGGAGGATTAAAAACCAAAATATTCCAGGTTCCAAAACAAAGCGTTTAAATCAGAACTAATTTGAAACAGAAAGTAAATCCCAGGACAAAATTAAAATGTAAAAGAAATTGAAATAAGGCTTAATCAAATCACAACATGGAATAAAGTGACTTAATGCGAAAATAAACCTTTTAAGGTAGAAAGACGCGGATCCGGGCCACAAACCGGGTCGACGCGCGGATCTTATACCCTCTCAAACGGCGCCATTTTTATTTGTTATTAAACCCCTAAAAAACGGAATGGCAATCTGCCAATTCTTTTACAAAAATCAAAACAAATCCCTAGCCCCTGTTCTTTTATTCTTCATTCGGCTGACGCTTATTCCGTCGGAGATCCGACACGTCAAGGCCATAGACGGTGGCCATGCCCCGTAAAATGGAGCGCTTAACCTCCTTTCGAAAAAGATCTGAAGGCCTAGCCTTCGAGGCTCGAAAACGAAAAGAAAACAACAAAAATCCTCGATCTCATTCGGCTTGATTCCGATGCCGGCGATGGACTTCCGACGACGAGGACCTCAGGTATCTTTCCTTTCCTTCTTTTTTTTGTATTATACCTTAAATATATATATATATATGTAATAATCGAAAATCTATATATGTATGTAAGATTTCGCAGAGAAAGAAAAAGAAAAAAGAAAATGAAAGCGAATAACCTTTCTGATTTCGTATTGACTGTTATGCGTTTGAATCTCAAAAAATGGAATCCTCTTTACAAGTGATTTCTTCGGTCTTTTATAGCCGAATGAAATTGAAAAAATAAAATAAAATAAATAAATATAGTCTGTTTGCCCTTTTCTGTTATCTTGCTGGTTCTTTGCTGTTTTTTTCTTTGTGTGTAGGTGGAGACGTTGTGGAGGCAGGGTGGCCCGAGTGCCTGGTTGGCGTGGGGATGCGGCGCGCGTGGGGGTTTGGCTGTTGAGGCATGCGGTGCTGGTGTATTCTGGAAACCCCTAGGGTTTCTAGAATTTTTAATGCAATTAGGTCTAGCGGGCTGGTTTAGCATTGGGCCTGTTTATTATATCTTTGTAATGGACGGACTGTTATTTTTTTGGACATTTAATTATTTGGTTTTTTTATTTTTTTGGGGTTTTTAATTTGGTTAAGCTAATAGGCCCGGGAAAATTGGGCCTATTACAATTATTATTATTAATACCATCATTATTATTGTTAATATGATTTCTTAATATGTTTTACACTATATTTGTTTATTTATTTGTTTAATATTCCTTTTAGTTACAAAATTTTAGTTTTTTACTTATTATTTTCCTTTTTATTTCGGCTCGTTTATGTTATTTTATTTTCATCTTTATTATTGCCATTGCTTATTTGTTGTCTCATTATTTTAGATGCATCGTCATTTCGCTTATTCCTGTTATCATTCTATTATTATTCCAATCATGTCGCGAGCCGTGTTTAAATATTCATTCTTTACACTATAACCCAAATAAAATAAATACGCATAGTTTTAAAACGTATATTTATTCAAGAAATTTTCAAAGTAAGCATTGTTTTGTATTTGGAGATTCGAGAAAATTGTTCCCTAACTTACGGGGTTTCGACTTTCTCGATAAATCTGAGTAAACGAACTTTTTAAAGCATGAATTTTGAACATTCTCGTGAATTAGGAAAAATCGTGTTCTAACTTACGGGATACGATTTCTTTCTAAAACTGAGATAATTGAATGTCCTTCAAAATAAACAAATTTTTTCGGTATTTATTCTCGTTTCGAGTTTTAAGATGTTGTGACCTAACTTACGAGGCGTAATTCTTTATTCTCGATTAACATGAAATATGCCCCATTCTCAGAATTTTTTTTAAGCAATGTTGTAACAAAGGATCGTATTTTTAAAATCTCTTCATTTTTTTTTTTTTGACACTCAAACACTTATTAATCAACTAGGTACCAATTTTGGGCGTTACGAGGGTGCTAATCCTTCCTCGTGCGTAACCGACTCCCGAACCCGTTTTTCTAGATTTCGTAGACCAAAAATTGTCGTTTTAGTAAATTTAAATTTTTATTAAAATGATTGAATTACGAGGTGACCCGATCACACCTCATAAAAAAAGATTGGTGGAGACTCCCGTTTTTCGTTTTCAATTTCAAAATCAAAGTAAATCCCGTTTTACTTAAAAAAAGAATGGTTTCGACAGCTTGGCGACTACACTGGGGACCGAATAAGAGAGTCGAGCCATAAGTTGATTAATTTTTGTCTTTTTATCGAAAAATCGAAAATCTGTTTGAAATTTACGATTGCTCCATTGCATTTTATCCGTCATTTTCGTGGTTTTCATCATAGTATGCTCGCTTTGTTGTTTAAATCTGTTGACGTGTCTCTGCATTTTGCATTGCATAAGTCGGTCAATTTTACCTCTTTAAGTGGGAGCGAGAAGCTATTCCTTCGTGAGGTCTTCACCTCCGTATAGGATAGTGGATCGCTTTCGGGATACATCCATACCAATGTCTTCGTGAGATTTTCATCTCCGTATAGCCATAGGGAAATGTATTCCCCTGGACTGAACTCGGTCTGCATGAGCCTATAATGGGTGAGGATCGAGGAATCTGCCGATTCAGGTACCTTTACTCTAGAACCAAACCCCATATAGCGAGCCTTAAGAGCCCACCTTAGGTAGAGCCACGCCAAACCCTAGTGGTCACCTGAGTAGGTGCTTTACTTATTATTCTTTGCTTACTTTAAATTGTGTATGAAGTACTGACTTGCTTTGTTTTTGCTTTGTTTGTAATTGCATGGCATTTTTCATCACAAAAGAGGTGTTGATTCACATTCGGTTCCTAAATAGATAACTTATCATGGAAAAAGGGTTTTTTGATAAAGTGGAGGATAATGCGGTCGTCCGGATTTGGGTCGAGACAGCACAGCAAGAAAAAAATGATAGTCTGACCGAGCGATACGTATCAGAGTTGTGGGATTTCACCTGCGTCAGCGTGACTCAGAATAATCTTCAAGAATTAAAGGAGATATGGGATCAGTGGAATGATGAGATCAAGCAGCTGTTTTACTATAACTATGGAGATTTGCCCTATCTGCTCGATGTGAAGGTGGACAAGCACTTATTTCGAGCCCTCGCCCAGTTCTAGAGTCCTGCCTACAGTTGCTTCACTTTTGGGAAAGTTGATTTGGTACCTACCGTGGAGGAGTATATGACCTTACTTCATTGCCCGAAGATTCAAGCCGACAAAGCATATTCAAGAGCCGCTAATGTCCCGACCTTTTTAAAGAAATTGATGAGCATCACCGGGATGAGTGAGCAGTGGGTCGCAGCTCGGATCAAGAAAAAGGAGATAGTAACTGTATCCCTTAGAAAAACTTGAGGGATCTGATTCTAGCACATCCGGACATGCAGAAAAGGGTTGATGTTTTTGCCTTGAGTATCTGCGGTTTGGTCATCTTCCCCAAGGCATTAGGGTACGTCGATGAGGCAGTCTTGGATCTCTTTGATCGACTTGACAAAAGGGTCACACCAGTTCTTGCGATTTTGGCCGAAAATTTTAGATCCTTAAACGCGTGCCGGAGAGCAAGAGAGGGCAGATTTATAGGGTGTGCGCAACTTTTGTTGGCATGGTTCCACAGCCATTTTTGGAAAGTGGAAAAGGTCTCCTACCGAATCTTCTCCGAAAAATATTCTCCCCTGAAAGAGAAGTGGCTACGCCGAGACTAGATGATATCACGGAGGAAAAGTGGATGATGATTCTCCAAAGTCTGCAAGAAGAAGACATCGAGTGGAGAGCCCATTGGATGGTCCCCGACGAGATCTTGTATCGATGCGGAGATTTTGATTAGGTTCCCCTGCTTGGGATATAGGGAGCTGTCGGGTATGCTCCCCTACTCGTATTAAGGTAATACAGGTCAAGACAGTTTACGCCAGCAACACAAGAGTTAGCTCAGTGCGAGTTTGTATACAAGGGAGATAACTACAAAAAGAAAGTTCGTGAGATATCAAACATCTGGAACGAAACTCGTAGAATGAAGAGATTTGCTGCTAGTCCAACGACTACGCCTGATTATGACCAGTGGTGGGGTCAGAGAATCAACGACAACATCCCCACGTCGAATCAAGAAAATATCTGATCATTAGAAGAACACTTGCAGGTGGTCCCGTCTTAACTAGAGATCATCAAACAGGATTTTGAGAAGAAAAGTTCAGAACTAGAAAAAAGGATCGAGCAATTGGAAGAAGAGAAAATGCAGTTGGGGTTAGATGTCGATGTCTAGAAACTAGAAGCTGAGAAACTGAGGAAGGGAAAGAATAAGGCTGAAGAGGATTTAGATAGTTTGAAGACGGATTACAAGAAGCTGCGCATGTCAATAAGAACCGCTGGTTTGGGTAAAACGTTTGAGCAATGGCGACAAGAAATCCAAGAAGAAAAGACTAGAGCTGATCAGTGTGAGAAGAAGTTCCATGACACTCGAGTACGGGAGGACGCCTTAAAAAAGAGTTTGTTGGAGAGCCAAAATAAAAAGGAGAATTTAAGAGCTCGGGTGGCGGAGTTAGAAAAGTCACTACACCAGCATCGTAGTCGCAACTCCGTAATCGAATTTAGGGCCAGCCTAAGCAAGATTAAGGAACTAAAAGGGAGGATAGAAGAACTTGAAACTGTGCTGCAAAACTGTGAGCTCCGGGTTGAACTACTGGAAGCAAATAATGAGCGGTGGAAAGATCAGCTTCATCGATATCAAGACCAAGTCAGGGATAGGGATTACGTCATGGGTGAAGCTTTGGCTCAAGTGTGAGAGGTGGCTAATCATATACAAACCTTGGCTGTCCAGGCTGATGTACTGAGTTTGAAATATGAGTCAGAGTCAGATCGAGGCCGAGAGTTAGCTAGGCTTCTTAAGCAAGTTAAGGCCTTAAGCATTAGGGCAAAGCCATATATGTAATCCATTTTATGTAAAGAATTTTTTTTTTTAGAAAGGTTATTCTAATGAAACTGAATCAGAATCAATGCCTTTTTCTTTTTGCATTCATTGTATTCACGCATCTGCATTGCATTGCATCGTGTGCACTAAAACTCACAAAGAGACTCTAAAATCGTGGCAGTTACCCTAGAACATCATTACGGTACACGAAGAAAGACTAAAGCCATGGACCAAAGGTTAGAAAGATTGCAACAAATACAAAGAGAGATGCAGGATCAACTGCAAATACAGATGCAAGAACAGTTAGCCAAAATCCAAAAGGATATGAGGGATCAAATACTAGAATCTCAGAGAAACATAATGAGCCAGTTAACGCAGTTGCTGGCTGGGGGGCTAGAAAAAGGAAAGAGCCCTATGGTCAATACCGGAGACGACAACGAGGACCCTGCTTATCCTTCAGGCTTTACCCCAACGAACACCCAAGCACAACCACAAAGGGTGTTCGTCAACATCAGACCCCAATATCAGACCGGTACTTCGGCACCAATAAACTTCCCGACGGGTTCAGACTCCAACCCCAGAGACAATCCAGCAAATCTCGTTGTCCCCGACCTTAATGATATAGCAGAAATAGGAAAAACGAGAGTAGAGCTCCCAAAACAACTGGAAGACAGATGCAAATGGCTAGAGGAGAAATTCAAAGCGTTGGAAAGCGCCGATTACCATTGTGGAATTGACGCTAAGGAATTGAGCCTGGTCCCAGATCTAGTGCTCCCTCCAAAGTTCAAAATGCCAGAATTTGAAAAATATAACGGGACCAGCTGCCCTGAGGCTCACATTATGATGTTTTGTCGGGGGATGACCGGATATATCAGTAATAATTAGTTATTGATTCACTGTTTCCAAGACAGCTTGACTGGGGCTGCGGCCAAATGGTATAATCAGCTAAATCGTGCCCAGATTAGTTCGTGGAAGGACCTGGCACAGGCCTTCATGAAACAATACAGCCGCGTGACAGATATGGCGCCTGACCGAATCACGTTACAAAATATGGAGAAAAAGCCAAACGAAAGTTTCAGGCAATATGCTCAAAGGTGGAGGGAAGTCGCCACGCAAGTCCAACCGCCACTACTAGAAAAGGAAACTACCATGCTCTTCATTAATACCCTGAAGGCACCTTTTATCAATCACATGCTGTGAAATGCAAGTAAGAGTTTCTCAGACATAGTGATGTCTGGCGAAATGATAGAAAATGCCATAAGGTGCGGAAAAATAGAGGCTGGGGAAAGTACAAAGAGGTCGGCTCCAAGAAAAAGAGAAAATGAGATAAATAATGTGAGCACGTATAACAGGGATTACTCGAAACCAGTCACTGTGAACCAACCGAGAACGGTAACCACTGGCCATCAAGGCCCACCGAAACAAGAGTCTAACACAAGGTAAAATACAGAGAAACTCTAGTTTACGCCTATTCCAATGACGTATCAGGAGTTATACCAAAGTTTATTCGATGGACATGTTGTATCCCCGTTCTACCTAAAACCAATACAACCCCCATACCCGAAATGGTACGACGCAAATGTCCAATGCGAATACCATGCGGGAATTACGGAACACTTGATAGAAAACTGCACCGCTTTCAAAAAGTTAGTCGAAAGGCTCATCAAAATGGATATTGTAAAATTCGATGATCCATCTGGTACAGAAAATCCGTTACCCAACCATGCTGATAAGGGGGTAAATTCGATAGTCGAGAATGCGGGGAAGAAAATCAAGGTGAATATTACAGAAGTGAAAACCCCGTTGAAAGAAGTTCGGAAGAAAATGGTGGAAAGAGGGTTAATCATACAAGACTCGAGGAACAGGTCCCAAGAAGCAAGGAATTATTGTGAGTTCCATGATGAAGAAGATCATGAGATTCAAAAATGCAGTAAATTCAGGGCCTTAGTACAGGGTCTAATGGACAACAAGGAGCTCGAATTCTTTGAGTATACTGAAAGAGAAGAGGTATGGCCTCAGAAGGAAGGTCGACATAGAAGGTCTATGAGGCCAACCACCCGGTGGTAATCATCTCACGACCAAGAATCAACAAAGTCGGAGCAAGAATTGTACCAAAATTTGTAATCCAGAGACCTGTTGCTTTTCCTTATAAAGATAGCAAAATGGTACCTTGGAACTATGACTGTAATGTGACAATCTCGGGAGAGGTAGGCCCGGTCAGTACGCCAGAAGAAGGTCAGGATGTGGGTTTCTATACACGTTGCGGAAGACGTTATGATGCCCAAAATACAAAAGCCGAACCTGTAAAAAGGAAATCTACAGTGGTTGAACAGAGGAGAGAGAAGTCAGAACTACATGTTAATGAGCCGGTAAACGAGAAAGAAGCTAAGGAATTCTTGAAATTTATAAAATACATCGAGTATAGTATCGTGGAACAATTACACAAGCAGCCAGCTCGCATATCGGTACTGGCTTTACTCTTAAGCTCGGAGACACACCATAACGCGCTCATGAAGGTGTTAAACGAGACCTATGTCGCTGATGATATTTCCGTAAACAAGCTAGACCGTCTTGTCAACCACATAAGCGCCGATAATTTCATTTTTTTTAATGACGATGAAATACCGCCTGAGGGTATGGGATCCACCAAGGCCTTGCATATCACTACCCGCTGCAAGGGGTATACATTGCTGGGGGTACTGATTGACAATGGATCAGCATTGAATGTATGGCCCCTGTCCACATTGAACAGGTTACCTGTGGACAGCTCTCACATGAAGACATGTCAAAACATAGTGAGAGTATTCGACGACACCGAAAGTAAGGTAATGAGAAGGATTGAGATACCTCTCTTAATCGGTCCAAACACATACGAGGTAGACTTCTTAGTGATAGACATCAAACCTTCTTACAATTGCCTATTGGGGAGGCCTTGGATTCATTCAGTGAGGGAAGTACCATCATCACTGTAACAAAAGTTAAAATTGGTAATAGAGGGTCGATTGATAACGATAAATGCGGAAGAAGACATTATTGCGTCCGTTACCAGTAATACGCCATACATAGTAGCTGATGGTGAGGCGATAGAATGTTCATTTCGCTCACTGGAATTTGTGAATGCAACCTTCATTGTTGAGGGAAGTAAGATCCCAATGCCCAAAATATCCAAAGCTACGAGGATGAGCTTACAACTGACAGTAGGAAAAAGGAGCATTACCTAGAAAAGGACTCAGAAAATACCTCCATGGACGGGTCGAAGTACCAATCTTGACTGACAAGCAAGATCGCTTTGGCTTGGGGTATAAACCAGACACGAAGTAAAGGAAGAAAGAGTTGGAGAAAAAGTAGGAGAGAAGAAGAGCGCGATTAAGCGGGGTAGAGGTCAAGTGGGAACCAATGACCTTCCCCCATATATCCAGAACATTCGTATCAGGAGGAATTATTCACCCTGAATGGAAGATGACAAGGAAATAAATTTTTGAAGACATGATGGAAAGTCTGAGCATCAACGCCATATCTGAAGAAGGAATGGTGGAAGAAAACTTATCGGGTATCCGCCCTTATGAGCCTGGAAGTGTTCTCGAGCAAACCGGATCATGGAAGAGATTCCTGTAGTCTTTAGAGCTGATTCAACGTAATGTTCAAAACACGCTTGTTGCTTTAAGCCTAGAAGCAATAAGAATCCATTTGTGAAATAGGCTCACGTCCAACATCTTTATTTCAATAAAAATGCATTTTTTATCACTTTGAGCAAATATTCTTTTATTCTTTCATTTCATTCATAATCACACCATACAAATAGCTATTCTTAGATTCATTTGTTCTTTGGATATTCCTTCGTGCCTACAACAGGTCTCCGGATATCAACGACATGAGCGACACTGCTACTGACTCAGAATCTCCTTTTGAGCGAGACATGTTTCTAGAGGGATCTCAGGATTTTGAAGATGACAGAGACTGTAACTTATCTTTGGATTTGTTAAGGATGGTAGAACAAAAAGAGAAATAGATCCTACCTCACAAAGAGACAGTAGAGATTGTGATCTTGGAAGAAGGAAAAGAAGTGAAAATTGGAACTTGCATAGCCGAAGAAACAAAACGAGACCTCATTGAGTTACTTCAAGAAATCAAAGATGTCTTCGCATGGTCATACCAAGATATGCCCGGGTTAAGCACTGATATTGTGGTACACCTCCTCCCGATAAAAGAAGAGTGCAAGCCAATTCAGCAGAAGCTCCGAAGGATGAGGCTCGATGTTGTGATAAAAATAAAAGAAGAGGTCAAAAAGCAATTCGATGCTGGGTTCTTACAAGTGGTCAAATACTCAGAATGGGTAGCCAATATCATCCCTATCCTTAAGAAAGACGGAAAAGTACGGATGTGCGTAGATTACAGAGACTTAAACAAAGCCAGCCCAAAAGAAAATTTCCCATTGCCTCACATTGACACTTTAGTGGATAATACGGCAGACTACTCACTATTCTCCTTCATGGATGGCTTCTCTGGATACAATGAGATAAATATGTATCCTGAACACATGGACAAGACCACCTTCGTGACCTTGTGGGGAACATTTTGCTATAAGGTGATGCCATTTGGATTAAAAATACGGGAGCAACGGATCAAAGAGCCATGGTAACCTTGTTTCATGACATGATGTACAAGGAAATCGAGGTTTACGTCGATGATATAATTGCAAAATCCCAAACAGAAAAGGAGCACGTGCAAGTTTTGAGGAAATTATTCTTGAGGTTGAGAAAATTTCAGCTAAAGCTCAATCCGACCAAATGTACTTTCATGGCTAGGTCAGGAAAACTTCTAGGTTTCGTAGTCAGTGAGAAGGGAATTGAGATCGACCCAGACAAACTCAAGGCTGTACAAGAATTGCCTCCACCGCGCACTCAAAAGGAAGTTCGAGGTTTCCTAGGAAGACTAAATTACATTGCCCGGTTCATTTCGCAACTAACTGAGAAATGTGACCCCATATTCTGTCTTCTTAAGAAACACAATCCAGGCGTATGGGATGATGAATGCCAGAAAACTTTTGACAAGGTAAAACAGTACCTGTCCAATACCCCAGTGCTATCACCACCAAGTCTAGATAGGCTACTGATACTGTATTTGACAGTATTTGACAATTCTATGGGATGTGTGCTTGGCCAACACGATGAAACAGGAAAGAAAGAAAGGGCGATATACTAAATCAGTAAGAAATTCACTGAGTGTGAAATGAGATATCCGCCAATTGAAAAATTATGTTGCGCCTTGATATGGACAACTCGAAGATTGAGGCAGTACATGTTGTACCATACGACTTGGCTAATCTCGAAATTAGACCCTCTAAAGTATATGATGGAGTCGACTGCTTTGAATGGAAGGATGGCCAGATGGTAAATTCTACTTTTCGAATTTGACATAGTCTATGTGAACCAAAAGGCTATGAAAGGGAGTGCAATAGCAGATTTTCTAGCCAGTAGAGCTCTAGAAGATTACGAGCCATTGAACTTTGATTTCCCTAATGAAGATCTAATATATGTGGCAACTACCAAAGAAGACGCTTCAGAAGATCGTCCTTGGAAACTGAACTTCGATGGAGCATCAAACGCTGTTGGTAACGGAATCGGGGCAGTCCTGATATCCCCAAATGGAGATCATTATCCATTTACTTGCAAATTGGATTTTTATTGCACAAATAATATGGCAGAGTACGAAGCATGTATCATGGGAATCCGTGCGGCCATAGAACGCAGAATCAAAGTGCTAGAGGTGTATGGAGATTCTGCACTAGTGATCTATCAGCTCAAAGGTGAATGAGAAACAAGAGACCCCAAATTGATCAATTATCGAAAGCTAGTTCTGGAATTAATTGAGGAGTTCGATAATATCACCTTCTGGTACCTCCCGAGAGATGAAAACCAAATGGCTTACGCCCTGGCTACATTAGCTTCTATGATTAGAGTAAATAAGCAAGAGGATGTGAAGCCTATCCAAATGAGTATTTACGAGGCTCTGGCTTATTGCTACAACATCGATAAAGAGGAAGAAACAGATGATCATCCTTGGTATCACGATATACTGAGATATGTGAAGAATCGTGAATACCCTGATCAAGCATTTGAGAATGATAAAAGGACTTTGAGAAGACTGGCCAGTGACTACGTCTTAGAAGGGGAGATCCTATACAAAAGAAGAAAGGATCAGGTGTTATTAAGATGTGTAGATGCTGTTGAGGCTAAGAAAATCCTAAAAGAAGTCCATGAGGGTGTCTATGGAACACATGCTAATGGTTTTACAATAGCCAGGCAAATCATGAGATTCGGGTATTATTAGTCCACCATGGATGGGGATTGCATCAATTATGCCAAGAAGTGCCATAAGTGCCAAATTTATGGGGACAAGATTCATGTACCTCCTTCACCTCTTCATGTTATGACTTCTCCATGGCCTTTCTCTATGTGGGGCATGGACGTCATTGGGCCAATCTCGCCAAAAGCCTCTAACGGGCATCGATTCATCTTTGTGGTCATCGATTACTTCACCAAGTGGGTAGAGGCTGCTTCATATGCCAATGTCACCAAGTCGGCAGTCAGCAAGTTCTTAAAGAGGGAGATCATATGCCGGTATGAAATGCCAGAAAGGATTATATCGGACAATGCATTGAATTTGAACAACAGCACGATAGCAGAGGTCTGCAGTCAGTTCAAAATTAAACACCACAACTCGTCACCATATCGCCCAAAAATGAATGGTGCAGTTGAGGCGGCTAATAAGAATATCAAGAAGATTGTGGGGAAGATGAATGAGACTTATAAAGATTGGCATGAGAAGTTACCATTTGCTCTTTATGCTTATCGAACGTCAGTCAAGACCTCCACCGGGGCAACTCCTTTCTCATTGGTCTATGGAATGGAGGCAGTGTTACTCATTGAAGTTGAAATTCCTTCCCTTCGAGTCTTGTCAGAGCTAAAGTTGGATGAAGCAGAATGAATCCAATCTCGATATGACCAATTGAACCTGATTGAAGAGAAAAGGCTGAAAGCAATCCGTCATGGTCAAATGTACCAAAAAATGAATGATGTGAGCTTACAACAAGAAGGTTCGCCCCGGAGAATTCCATGAGGGGGACTTGGTATTGAAGAAGATCCTACCCTTACAAAAGTATTTTAGAGGAAAATGGATGCCAAACTAGGAAGGGCCTTACGTGGTAAAGAATGCCTTTTCTGGAGGAGCGTTGATATTAACTGAAATGGATGGCAAGGCTTTGCCAAATCCAGTGAATTCAGACGCAGTCAATAAGTACTTCTGCTAAAAAAAGGGGGGGAAAGGCCAAGGCAAAAACCCGCAGAGGGCGCTTTGAGACCAAAAGGGTTTTGAATTGAAAACCCGTGAAAGGGCAATTCAAACTTTGATCGAAGGTGGGGCATGCAGTAGTCTTGCTATGCCTGAATTAACGAAGAGGAGGTATGCTATATCTTGGGGCATCGAAAAAGTACTCTAGATCTCCTAAACACATGTTGAGCTTAAAATAGCCTTCAGAAAGTTCGTACAGAGAAGCTTAGGTTGCGATATCTGGGGCACCTATTTTTTCCCCTCACCTATTTTGTATTCCAGCAATGTTTGCTTTCTTTAATTAATCCATTCTTTTCAGATTTTGTTCCTGATAAATTTCAGTTTTGTCCATCATTATGATCCTTTTTCAAGCATTTTACATTGAAATAATGATTAATGGACTAATAATACTTTCACAAAAGGAGTTTTGCATATTACTCTGGAAGCTTCTAAATAGTACAAGAACCTGAAATAGGACTATTATTTAGAACTCACCAAGCCTAAGGGTTGGAAATATTTGAGAAAAGAGATTCTAAATTGTGACTATTTCTTCTGATTTTTTTTGTATCAGCTGAACAAGAGGACGTCAGTAATACAACCTTGATGAATAACGAGCAATGACAACCTAAGCAATAAAAAGGGAACATTCTCATGAAATCCTGCATTCATACAAATACCATTCATAACATGTCTAGTTAGGAGCATTTGATTCATTCTGATCATTGCATCCTAATCATTTGGTATAAGCATAGGCCCATGAAATCGATTCCACAGGTCACGTCCCCCAGAGGACTGTGTAGCAACATCGGTGAATCCACAAACCTCATCTCCCTAAAATTGTAGTGGAGCATGTCAAAAATAACAAATCTTATCTCCCTGAAGTTGCAGTGGAGTAGATTGAAGTTACAAATCCCGTACCTCTGAAGTTGCAGTAGGTCGAATCAAATCTACCATGGTGAATCTTATCTTCCTGAAGTTGCAGTGGAGTAGATTGAAGCCATTAACCTTATATCCTATACCTCTGAAGTTGCAGTAGGTCGGATCAAATCTACCAAAACCAAACCTTATCTCCCTGAAGTTGCAGTGGAACAGATTTAAGCTACAAGTTACAAATCCCATACCCCTGAAGTTGCAGTGGGACAGATTGAAGTTATTATGGCGAATCTTATCTCCCTGAAGTTGCAGTGGAGTAGATAGAAGCCACTAACCTTATCTCCCTGAAGTTGCAGTGGAGCAGGTTGAAGATAGCGAATCTTATTTCCCTAGAGTTACAGTGGAATAGATTACAGCTACAAGTCACAAATCCCATACCTTTGAAGTTGCAGTGGAGCAGGTTGAAGATAGCGAATCTTATTTTCCTAGAGTTACAGTGGAATAGATTACAGCTACAAGTCACAAATCCTATACCTTTGAAGTTGCAGTGGGTCAGATCAAATCTACCATGGCAAATCTTATCTCACTGAAGTTACAGTGGAGAAGTTTGAAGCCATTAATCTTATCTCCCTGAAGTTGCAACGGAACAGATCGAGGTTACAATTCTGACCTACCTGAAGTTACAGTGGAGTGGATCGAAGCACTAATTCCTATACCCCTAAAGATGCAGTGGGATGGAATAAGGCTACTTGAAGAAAAGAAGCACCAAAAAGTCGAGATTCGGCAGGACCAGGCAAAATTGGCCCTTTTAAAGTCTTTGCTCCATTCTCGTTACACGACAATGAGCAAAGAGGGGCAGCTGTAATAGGCCAATTTTGGCATGGGCTCGGAATAAATAAAACCCAAATAAAAACATAAAATAAGTCCAAATTATCAAAGTCCATTTACAACATCAGACGGCCCAAATAAAACCAAACCCAATAGGCCAAAACCCAAACCATTCAGCCTAACCCTAGCCCAACCCTAATCAAAAGAAACAGAAAAAGAAAACCTCCAGCGCCGCACGCCTTCGTACATTACCAAGCCTGCTACCACCTCGCGCCTCCGCGTCACCACCGTACGGCCTCAGTACCTGCAAAAGAAGGACAAAAACAACAGCAGAGAAAAAAATAAGAACAAATATTGTATTTTTTATTATTTTTCTCAATTTCGGCTATAAAGCCGTGTATTATTTTGGACAAAGAGGGGGATACGAAAAAAACAACAACACAGACACGAAATCAACACAAATACATCAATCAAAAAGTTTCCAAAGGTCTCTTTTTTATTCGGCTCTTCTTATTTTTTTCGTTGCTTTATTTCATTTTTAAGAAATAAAACAGAAAATAAAAAAATCTTACCTTTGTTGTGGACAGAACCGAAATGTTTCTCCTTTTTTTTTAAACTTTCGGTTGGTTTTTTGGACATTTTCACCTCGAATTTGGACTCGGGAGGTCAAAAAACTTAAAAAGGAGCCTTTTTAGTTTTTCCGACCACCGTGGACGGCGGCGCCGGCGGCGATCGGAACTCGCACCGAAAGTCGGGGAAGGGGAGAGTTTTTTTTTAGGGTTTTGGATTTTTTTTTTAAAGTGAGGGGAAAATGAAATTTTTTTGTAAAATTTTTTATTTTTATAGCACCCCCCATACGGCGTCGTTTTGGGGCAAACATCGGACACCCAAAATGGCGCCGTTTAGTCCCCTGACCCGAGATCCGACCCGCTCCAGGCCTAGGATCCGCGTGTTTTTTAACGGAAGAGCTAATTGCACTTTTAGCCCTTCCACTTTTTTATTATTTTGTAATCAAGTTTTTCTTATTTTTAATTTTTACCCCATGATTTATTTCGATTTCAATTTGGTCCTCCCTGATGCTGTGCGTTTTGGAGGAGAATGGAAAATTGCCCTTTTAGTCCCTCCTTGTTATTCGCACGTTCAAATTAGCCCTTCCCTTTTTATTTTATTTCTTATTTGCCCCAATCTCTGCTCTAAAATTCAAATTAGTCCTTTTTTATTTATTTTTGCTATTTTATTAATTAATTTAATTATTACCATAATTATATTTTCTTTTACGACTTATTTATTTATCATTATTATATTATGTCATTAACTTTGTATTATTATTATTATATTTATATTCTCTTTTGGTGTTTATTTACTTATTATTATATTATTAATTAATCTAGTATTATCATTACAATTATTATATTTCTACTTATATTTATTTACCTAAGTTTTTTTAAATACATTTATTCTATTATATAGATTATTATTTATTTATTTATCCTTTTTTATAATTTTAAAACATTTTTGTTATATTATTATTATTAATACCATCATTATTATTGTTAATATGATTTCTTAATACGTTTTACACTATACTTGTTTATTTATTTGTTTAATATTCTTTTAGTTACAAATTTTTAATTTTTTACTTATTATTTTCCTTTTTATTTCGGCTCATTTATGTTATTTTATTTTCATCTTTATTATTGCCATTGCTTATTTGTTGTCTCATTATTTTAGATACATCGTCATTTCGCTTATTCGTGTTATCATTCTATTATTATTCCAATCATGTCGCGAGCCGTGTTTAAATATTCATTCTTTATACTATAACCCAAATAAAATAAATACGCATAGTTTTAAACATTACATGTATATTTATTCAAGAAATTTTCAAAGTAAACATTGTTTCGTATTTGGAGATTCGAGAAAATTGTTCCCTAACTTACGGGGTTTCGACTTTCTCAATAAATCCGAGTAAACGAACTTTTTAAAGCATGAATTTTGAACATTCTCGGGAATTAGGAAAAATCGTGTTCTAACTTACGGGATACGATTTCTTTCTAAAACCGAGATAATTGAATGGCTTTCAAAATAAACAATTTTTTTCAGTATTTATTCTCGTTTCGGGTTTTAAGATGTTGTGACCTAACTTACGGGACGTAATTCTTTATTCTCGATTAACGTGAAATATGCCTCCTTCTCAGAATTTTTTTTAAGGAATGTTGTAAAAAAGGATCGTATTTTTAAAATCTCTTCTTCTTCTTTTTGACACTCAGACACTAATTAATCAAATCGTATTTTTAAAGGAATGTTACGAGGGTGCTAATCCTTCCTCGTTCGTAACCGACTCCCGAACCCGTTTTTCTGGATTTCGTAGACCAAAAATTGTCGTTTTAGTAAATTTAAATTTTTATTAAAATGATTGAATTACGAGATGACCTGGTCACACCTCATAAAAAAGGATTGGTGGCGACTTCCGTGTTTCGTTTTCATTTCAAAATCAAAGTCGATCCCGTTTTACTTAAAAAAAGAATGGTTTCGACAATTTTCAAGAGAATTTTGGACAAATTTGTAGAAACATAGTCATTTGATTCTCATTTCAGGTAAGCAATTTCGATCCATGTTCAAACCACTATTTGTATTCTTATCTGAATAGAGCAGAGGTTCAAACAGCTCTCCATACTAAGGTTTCAAAATGGGATCTATGCAGGTTGTACCCATCATCTTGCTCTTTTGTCGTGAGTTCATTATTAATATTTTTTTCCAGTGTTTATTTTATTTTATAATGTAACTAAAATATCATATTATATTATATCACTCAGCGACTCAATTAATAGTTGGAGTGATAGCCAAACCACTGTCTTACCTATCATCAAGAATCTGGTGGCAAGTGGTCTCAAAATCTGGTTATATAGGTAAAATATTTTACAAATTTGAATTGTGGATTTAGTTTAATTGATTTAGGCAATCGTTTTAAGAAATATCGTTAGATAAATTTGATTTTAAATCTCAATTTTGAACTTGACTGATATAATCATCTTGGCATTTGACATGGTTGGATTTGAATGTCAGCATGAACATTTCTCCTACCCCTACGCTACATCTGAAGTTCAATATTTAGAACTAATTAAGATGGGAAAATGTTGCAGTGGTGACGTAGATTCAGTTGTCCCAATTACCTCAACCAGGTATGCTATAAATAAGCTCAAGCTTCCCGTCAAGACTGCTTGGCGTCCATGGTCCATCAACGACGAGGTAAAAACAAAACTCAAATATTAACATCATTAATCTATCACACATCAAATCAAATACTCCTTTAAATGTTAATATGACATTCAACTCAACGCTTATTATGATTTTTCTTTTTCATAAGAATACGTTTTTTGCTGAAATTGCTGAATGGAAACAAGCAGGTTGGAGGATATGTGGAGGAATATGAGGGGCTAACTTTGGTGACAGTGAGAGACGCAGGCCATTTTGTTCCAAGCTACCAACCAGCTCGTGCTCTTACCATGATTTCATCTTTCCTTCAAGGAGTTCTGCCTCCACCATGATCATTTGAAAGCAATATCTATAGATGATTGTGTTAATGATTTTCTATATTTTATTTCAACTAATAATTAAGGTAAATGAGACGAATATACTGTTTGAATATACCTTAATGCAATGTGCATTAATGAACTTGAGTGAAGAGTTGATGTGTATTGCTTACTTTGAAATTTTATTGAAGTTAAAAGAATAAAAAGGTTTGATTTAAATGTGTTTTTTTAATGTTCTCATTCCTTTTATGCAATTATATGTTTCTATTATGCAATCATTTCTTTGAAATTGCCAATATATGCAATTATATGTTTCTATTAGGCATCTTTTAAGGGCTTAAGCTTGTTCAAAGAAGAGGTCATGATCGCGTAATAGTTCACTCAGATAGTTTGGACGTTATTCAGGCCATTCAAGGAAGCAACCAAACCATATCGAACTCTGCTTTAATCAGGCGAATTCAGAGTATTCTTTCTCAAAAAAATTCTTGGGATCTGCGGTATATTCCTAGAGAACAAAATGCAGCTGCTGATTGCATGGTAAAAGAAGCGCCGTTATCTAGTATTGAGCTACAATTTTTTGACTTCCCCCCTCTTAGGGTTCGAAGTTTCTTAGATTTGGACCGGTCTAGGGATTCTTTCTCAAATTTGTTGATGTAATTTCTTAGCTTTTATGTTTTATTACCAAAAAAAACAAAAACCTCTACTCTTGGAATTTTAAATTTAATAATTTAGCTTATCTTAAATTTAATCATTTAGTTTTATCCATTTTAGTCCTTTAAATAAATACATCTTTTCTTTTTTTTTTGCATTTTTAGTTCTTCTAAAATATTAATAATTTAATTTAAGTTATTCTAATATAAAACATTTGGCTTCCTACCCCTCAAAAATTTTAATTTTATCTCTGCCATATTAGTTTCACTCTTGATATGTGACATTCTAATATTTAAAGGTATGATTTAGCTATTAATGTCCAAATGATGACACATTCAAATTTAATGGAAGTCAATTAATAATGTTATCAATTGAACTTTAATTTGAAATCAGACAAATGGAGGAATTAAATTTCTGGATTTAAAAGCAGATGGATTAATTTTTAAAAATTCAAAGAGTACAAGGATTGGAGGCAAAATTACAAATGTAGAAAAATTAGATCATCTAACTGTTTTATTGAATTGGTGTTATAAGTCAACTCGACACCAACTCAATTAAGAAATTACTTAAAAAAAACCTTTTTAATAAAAAATTAATATTAAAATAACAGTGTTTTATGATTTACTATTTTTATAAAATTTTTAAATAAAACAACGAAAAATGCAATGTCTACGAATTGAACCTAACCCTAAAAAATATTTAACCATAAACATTTTACCATTTCACCTATACATCAATTACTAACTTTTTTTATAAATATAAATTTAATATTATATGTTTCTTTCACTCAAAACAAAATCTAGTAAACAACAATATACTTCTTCAAATGAAATTTTGGTTGAATTAACTATTAAATTAACAATTTAATGTACCATGTAATACATGAATTACATAAATAAGAGAGGATGAATAGGATGATGTATCAAATGAGTAGATTGAATCCCATAAAACATACTAATAATCCTTTAGGTACCTACTCAATGTATATGTATACCAATAGATTAATCCATAATGAGATTTAACTTTAAATTTTTAAAATTTTGAAATTAATTTTTTGCTATTAAATCTAAACTTTATAGAAATAGAAATTTATGGCAAGATTTATAAACATAAATAAGTTTTTATAAACTTTGTAAACATAAACCATTAATTCAATTAATTGATTTTAAAAATAAAAAAAAATCATAATTGATGGAATTATTCAAAAATGTATTCTTTTTAATGAAAGATGTAGTTCCAATTTAATTAATTAACTGAAATAATGGAACTAAATTAATTCAATTAGGTAAGTTATTTTAGCATTTCCTAGAAACTTGAATTACAGAATTAACAGGAAGAAAAAACCGATGCCCCCAAAGTGGGTTGAACAAAGTGGAGAATTGTAGATACTATTAAGGCAAACAAACAAAAGGAGATCAACCGGATTTGACGACCATGATGATTACTATGCAAATGACAGTTTTGTTATATTTATAGTAGACTCTAAAAGCAGCTGCTTTGGTTCAAAATTTATAATAAAGTATTAATTATAATACAAACAATCTTTTTTTTTAAGATATCAACCGGAACGAGCCTAGTGACGAGATCATGAGTTTTAGAGTTGCTCCATACCCAAGATGAGAATCAAACACTAGATCGTTGGTTAAAATAGAAAAGACCATTATTTTATATAATAAACCACTATATATAATATTCATGTAAAATAATTTTTAATATTCAATTATTTATACAAAATGATTATTGGATTAGTTTAGGTTAAAATGATTGAAGAAGACTTCAGGTTAAACCCACGAACAAAGCTATTATAGATGATAAATTATAATTCTAGGATGAAATTTTTCTTTTATATAAAATAAAAATATTTTTTTTTTATTTATTAAAAGAAGGATATACCACAATCCATCAACTTTGATCATGACATATATATATATATATACTGTTATATATGTGAAACAATTATTACATTAACAATCACCAAAATAAATGTAGCTGCCTTGGTCTTGACACCCTCTAAACTATAAATAGAATTATGAATTACTTACAGATTTCACCAACAAGAGTAAAGTCAAAGAAAAGAAGAAGAAAATGGAAGGGGTGGCATGTACATGGATGCTACTCTCCATGTGCCTTTTGGGGTATCTCATAATATATGTAGAAGCTAATGAGGCAGAAGTCCTTGGTAATTTTCTCAAGTCCAGATTGTCAAAGAAATCATCTCCCGCGGTGCATTCTTGGGCATGGTTGAATAAGAAAACTGGGAATTCTCCCAATTATATTCAGCCTCAAGATGGATCCATGGAGGCTGATAAAATTGGTGCATTGCCTGGTCAACCTAATGGTGTTGATTTCAACCATTATTCAGGATATGTGACGGTTGATTAATCTAAGGCTGGCAGAGCACTTTTCTACTATTTTGCCGAGTCCCCCGACAAGTCTTCCACCAATCCTTTGGTTTTATGGCTCAATGGAGGTATGGTTTTTATCAAATATCAATCCTTATGACGCATTGCGTATGGCCACTCTTATCATTCTTCATATTTGCATTTTACTTGTGTTTCAATCACCTAAAAATTCATTCATTTTTCGTCCTGTTTACTCTAAATCTGCCCAAAGATTGAGCTAACATTACTTAAATTTAGATCGGTTTTGATAAGTAAATTTTGATATCGATTTATCAATTAAAAATTATTTTTATTTTAAATTTAACTATGAGAATTTATAAGTATTAATATGTTTTTTAAAAATTTTATTATATCATATAGTATTGGATAACTAGATTCAAGTCGAAAGTTTGGATTAAGTCAAGCCAAAAACTACAAACAAATATATTTAGGTTACAACCTAACAATCATCAATCCATGGACAAGTTTAATTTCCAATCTTTTGCTTAATTTTCGGCAATTTCAGGACCAGGATGTTCTTCATTAATCGGAGCAATGACGGAATTAGGCCCTTTTAGAATAAACAACGACGGCCAAACACTTTTCCGTAACGATTATGCATGGAACAATGGCCTTACTTCGTCCTCTACTGTAGTCTATATTTAGATTGTTATTACCAGAAATTAACTATTTTTTTGTTGAACTTTGACAGTGGCAAATGTAATCTTCCTAGAATCACCAGCTGGAGTAGGCTTTTCATATTCGAATACCTCCTCTGATTACCATCATGTAGGTGACAAGAGCACTGCAAAAGATGCCTACACCTTCCTTGTTAATTGGCTCGAGAGGTTCCCTCAATATAAAACTAGAGATTTCTACATCACCGGAGAGAGTTATGCTGGTCATTATGTGCCTCAGCTCGCTTACACTATTCTTCTCAACAAAAAAAATGCAAATCAAACCCTAATTAATCTTAAAGGAATTGCGGTATGTTCAAGTATGAAATCAATATTATTACTCGGACTTCTCATTTTAAATTGTATTTAATATATTTATTTGATATATTTGCAATGGCAAAACCAAAAATTTTATACTAAAACATCAGGATTAAATTATAAACTTTCGAGAGAGCATAATATAATTTTAACATTGTATTAGCAAATGTGTTTATTTTGACCTAACTTTAGTGAGCTGGTAAAAAATTTAGGTTGGGAATGGTTGGATTGATGATCGTACAGGCTATTTGGGCCAATATATGGACACATGCTTTGAAGTCAGATGAAACCAATAAAGGAATCCATACCTATTGCCATCATTTTAATGATAGAGATCCAAATGAGTGTGATGACTTCCAATCCAAATCGTCTGCTGAGCAGGGTGATATTGATGGGTACAATATTTATGCCCCACTTTGTCCACTAGATTTTTCTTCATCAATAAAAAGCTCATATGATCCGGTAAGTCATTCTACTTTGTCACACTAATGATTTTTTGTGAGGTAATCATATTTATTATGAGTTATTGATATTTGAGACTCATTTTTCTCATCTTTCATTCATTAATATGATGATGGTTGACCTCCGAGGAGATCAGACAAGTAAAATAAAAGGCAAAAGTTGTAATCATGGCAAAAACATGTCTTACTGATTTTAAGGGATTTGTAGTAAAATAGTGATATGAATTTGATATCAGGTAAATAGTTTTGATCCATGTTCAGACTACTATATGACATCTTATCTGAATAGAGCAGAGGTTCAAACAGCTCTCCACGCTGGGGTTGCTAAATGGCATAAGTGCAGGTTATACCCATCATCTTGCTCTTTTGTTCTGGGTAACTTGTTTTGTTAGTATTAAATCGTATTATATCATTTCACTCGGTTACTCAATTTTCGGATGGGCTGATAGTCCCGCCTCTATCTTACCTATTATCAAGAATCTCATGGCAAGTGGTCTCAGAGTTTGGTTATACAGGTAAAAACTTTATTTAACACTTTGCGAAGGAAATAATGTCTGGCATTTGATAAATTTGATGTTAAAACAAAATACATAAAGATAAAGAATAAACATATAAAATACAAAATTAAAATTATGCAATGGATTGAATAATTAAGAGGGGAAAATGTTGCAGTGGTGACGTAGATTCAGTTGTCCCAATCACCTCAACTAGGTACGCTATAAATGAACTCAAGCTTCCCCTCAAGACTGCTTGGCGTGCATGGTCCACCGACAACCAGGTAATAACATATCTCAAATTTTAACCTTTCCTGCTTTATATATTTCTAAACTCTTTCTAATTTTACACCCATAATATTTAAATATTATATTTTAATTTTAGTAATTAACCTAAAATAGTTTTTTTTAATTATTAAATATAATAATTTATCAATTCAAATATTATAATAGAAAATTTTCAAATAATAATTAAAGTATTTTTAACATATTCAACTTACAATATGGTTTTACTTTATGTAATTAATGTTAACATTATTCAAAATAATAACTAATTAACTCTAATATTAATTAAATGATAATTAATATGTTTAGAATTCTATTCAAATAATAATTTTATTTTACATCAATAAAATTAGCGCAACCTTTTTTTTAAAATAAAGGCATAAAGATAAATTTAGCCCCTAACGTTTACTCATTTTGTTATGTTGGCTCTTATTCTCTTTTTTTTTTTTTTATCATTTTGGTCCTCAACCTTTAAAATTTAGTCAAATTGCTTTCTTTTGGATAGAAAAACAAATTGAACTGTTAAAATTTCAATGGCATTGATGTAGTAGCTTATGTGGCATTTGACATATACTTCGCTGTTAACATGGATAAATTTTTTAAAAAAATTTATGAATTTTTTTATTTTTAAAATTTTATTATTATTTTTTTTGAATTATATGTGGAGTGTAAAAAAATTTATTTGAGCATATAAATAACTCTCTTTTGTCAGACTAAATACTAATTAAATTTTACATAAAATTAATATTTAACATACTTTTAATACTTACATACATTTTTCTGGGAGATAAATTATATAAAATGCGATATGAATTTAAATGTAACAAAAAGCACACATATTATTTTTTAAATATCATCATTATGATAAATGTGAAAAATAATATGAAGGTATATAAATGTATTAAGATTTACATAAAAATGAATTAATGTGTAAATTTATTTAATTATATAAAAGGTTGGAGGATATGTGGAAGAATACGAAGGGCTGACATTGGTAACAGTGAGAGACGCAGGCCATTTAGTTCCAAGCTACCAACCAGCTCGTTCTCTTACCATGATTTCCTCTTTCCTTCAAGGACTTTTGCCTCCACCATGATCATTTCTATACATCTTAATGGTTTTCTATATTTCTAATAATACAAATATTTTGTTCCTATAGGATTTGACTTTATGTTAAAAGATTAAATGGGTTGGAATTTAATTTGAAACTTATTACTGTGCACATACATACAAATATTCTTATTATATATGTACATTATGATTTTCAATTTATTTCATATTGAATTTTTACAAGCCATCAAATGTCTATTAAACAGAATGTTTGTTTTAGTTTTTATATGAGATTAAGGAGAAATTATTAGATGGTCCCTTCCTATCACTTCCATTATAATCCCATCTATGGATTATCATAAAAAAAATTAGTAAATATTCCTACTAAATCAAAAAATTTTTGAAGTTGTCTTTTTTTCCATCTCTTACAACTCCCAACTTTTCTTCTTCTTTTTTTTCTCCTTAATAGACTCGGGTCATATTTTAGAATCATGTCTCATTCTTTTGGCTTGCAAGTTCTTTGTTGTGAGGTGTTATGGTATGTTTTTTATTTGTATTGTATTGTGGTGTTTGGTATTATTTTGCTATCCACTAATTTATTTTGGACGAAGATTCTATTTTGAGTGTTTGTGTTTAAATGGGATACTTTATGTCCGGTATTTGGGGTTTTTCTTTTAATATATTTCTATCGGCTTGAAAAAACATAAGATGAAGTCTAGATTCATTTTTTGCATTCTTCATCGAGGGATAAAAATATATATACTTCAAAAAAAAATTCATGTAGCTTTGATTTAGTAGGAATATTCACTAAGTTTTTTTTCCATTTTTCTTTTTAAGATTTTAGGTGATCGTGTTTTAATTTAGTTTCAAAATTGGAAAAAAAAATTGGAGGAAAATTATAAGAGAAAAGTACATGATGAAAGAGGGGAAGGTGAATTGGAATGGATGAGTTAAGCAAAAATTTAGTGACATAGCATTATATTATTAGATGGGACTATAGTTGATGTGATAGGAAAGGCCTACTTAATAATTTCTCGAGATTAAGAGAGCAATTATCTTGTTTATATAAGGAACATATTTTAGTGACAAAAATTGTTGTAAGTAAATTGTTCTTGTTGTTTAGTTGAGAACTAAGCTTTCAAAGGGAAGATATTAGTGGGAAAAGTGATCCAGATTGACGATAGAAGTGAGGTTGCAACTAGGTAAGTGAGTTGGATTTAAATTTTGTCTTGTACTTGTTAATTCATAGTAAATTACTCTTTCAATAAGGCCTCACAAATGTAGAGGTGACAAACGGACCAACTCAGGTCAGGCTTTCTTACAGACTCGGGCTTTTTTAGGCTCAAATTTTTCGGACTCAAGCTTTCTCGAATTCGAATTGTTATGGGCTTGGATCGGTACAAGCGGGCTTTTTTGCTCGAGCCTAATTTACCAGCTCTACACAAATGTAGGATGTTTTTGAACTACGTAACCAAACTTTGGTGTTCATCTCCTATTTTATAATTAATAGTAAGTTCAATTGCAACCGAACAAAAATTTAGAAGGCAAAATCAACGAACTTATGATTGATACCAAAGGTAGACACTCAAAGCACTAAGTGAAGCTCTTGTTATTGATTTGCTATTGAGATAGAGGAAACATCAATCTCGAGACACATATGTTGGACGATACAAATTATACTTACTGGAAGGCAAAGATAAAGGCTTTTATCAAGTACATGGATGAAAAATTTTGGAGCCTGATTCTAATTGGTTGAGAATCGCCAACAATTGATCTAAGTAGTGTGAAGACTCCTAAACTTAAAGTGACTTGAACCGATGATGAAGAAAATTTGACTAATGCAAACTCCAAAACCTCCAATGCAATTTTTTTATGAATTATGCTTCTATGACCTCTGACACTGTAACACCCCTAACCCGTATCCGTCGTCGGACTAGGGTTACGAGGCATTACCGAAGAAGATACAACTCGAAACAGGCATATATTCTTTCTTTTTTTTATTTAACAATTCATGTACACATACTTTGCTTACCAATCATAATCAGCAGATATATTTTGAAACATTGTAATTTGCATATTCTGTTAATACAAATTTCATACCACAATAATAAAACCAAAATCATTCACATCACGTCTAACACTTATCTCAAATTTATAACATAATCAATCATTTATAATTAACATCATTAGTCTAAATAAATAAACATCACTTTTAAACTTATATATGATTTTCGAACATTGTATCATTAAAACCAAATGGCATCAACCACAATATGCATAACATTCGGCCATACTCAATATTTCCCATACAACTAATTCGAATATATTCATCATCACTTTAATTTACAAATTTGAGACCATGACAAATCATAAACAAATCTTTAGATGAACATACCAATATGACATTAAAACACATCCGAATACATACGCAAATACATTTATAATCTCTTAATTAAATTTCTAAGTCAAATGCATAAACACATACTTACATGATTCTTCTATTCAAATGACTAACACCTACAAAACCAATTTAATCATTAATATGTCCATCTTTTCATAACCGCAAATATATATAATTTTACAAATTCATAAACAAATTATAAAACCAATTTCATATGTAATACATGCATTCATCCATTATAATACCACCACATTGCCGAATACATATATATACATCACCGAAACCAATTCTAGCTTATTAACTATCATCCTTACCAATACTTAAATACATATACAATTTATTAAACACCATTCCATTAATACCTATATACATATTCAAAGATTCATTTAACCATAGTTCACTTAATAAGTAAATCATTTTTACATAATACATAACAAGCAAACTATTACATATCATCTAATCACATTCAACTTACTCAGGACTTCATCACTTAACGTAGACAAAATAACAACATATACATTTAGTTACTATTCCATCAAAATTAACATAACCAAAATATATGTATCAACCACATAACCAAGTTCATTATGCCTAATTTCAGAGCATCACAAAACATACTTATTATGAACATATACTCAACCAAAAATGCATATGTAATAACTCACTCACAACAACCATTGCAAACCATCAACAAAGATAGCAAATTAATTAAAAGAGGATAAGCCATTTTCGCATGGCTATTAATTCTATACATAGGTACTCAATTCATATCCACCCTTTTACTATGCTATACATGCCATATATTCGTAATTAACATAGCCAAAATACCAAAGTAAGCTGTCGATAGTGTGATAGTCCTGCTGACGATCCCCGAGCTCGTAACGAATCCAAAACTTATAAAACAGAAACCGACAAAGAAACACAAAGTAAGCTATTTAAGCTTAGTAAGTCAATAGCAAAGTAAAGTCAATTTACTTAGCAAAATCACATATACAAAATTTATATCAAGTAACACTTTATACACAATAACAAATAATTACTCAAATCTCAAATCAAAGTCACATAATATACTCTTTGGCCAAATACACATAGTTGAAGCTTAAACACCATTCACATGTTTACACATTAACTTCTATACAATGTTATGAACATATAACTTACCTTTCATTTCTCAACACAGATATATATACGTACCTGAGTTCTTTTAATTCACATATCACATTGGCCTTCACTTACACATGCCCGTTGAACCATTCGGAATTAAAAGGATACGCGGATAGTCAGAAGCTAGTACAATGCCAACGTCCCAGACGTGGTCTTACATGTAATCACATATCGATACCACTGTCCCAGACAGGGTCTTACACGAATCAAATACAATGCCAATGTCCCAGACATGGTCTTACACGATAACACATATCAGATATCATATGTCATGACATATGTATCCTATCTATTCCTAAGGTTCGTACGGGGCTTACGGATGTCGAACCTCGGTCGAATCAAGCTCGAAAGTTAGCCAAAGTACCATACCCACATTCGGCCATAGCATGAATAAATTCAAATAATTCATTTTGATACTTAACTAATACATATCCATAGTTATTTCAACATTTAAATGCTAATTGACTTACCTCGGATGTCATCGACTGTTAAATCGGCTACTCGACCACTTTCGTCTTTCCCCGATCCAAATCTGATTTCTTTAATTCTTAATCTAAACATATTCAAATTAAGCTTATTTAAACACCATTACACTCAATTTAGCCTAAAAACACATAAATGGGCAAATTACAATTTTGCCCCTAATATTTCACACTTTTTACAATTTAGTCCTTTTTGCACAAAATAAAAAATACACAAAATTTGACTATACACCTTAAGGGCCGAATATTCCTAGTATTCATAAAAGCCCATACATTTCATTTATTTCATATTTTAGTCCCTAAAAAAATTATTTTTGCAATTTAGTCCAAATTACTCAATTTCATCAAAAATTCAAAGACAAAACTTGTTAATCTAACACATATATTTCATATTTCATCATCAAACATCAAAAACCACAAGGTATCATCAATGGCAAAACACAAAATCATCATCAAAATCACAAATTGAGACATGTGTTTTGAAGTACACAAAGCAACGATCTCAAAAACATAAAAATTATCAAAAACCGAGTTAAAACTCACCTTGAATCAAGCTCAAAATGGCCGAATGAAGCTTAGGTTTTCTTTCTTTTTCTTTTGTTAAGTTTCGGCTAGCTAAAAAAAAAAGGATGAACATGGCTTATTTTTGTTTTAATTTTAACATATATTAAGTTATAATTAAGTTACCTTTTTAACCTTTTATATTAAATAAACATAACATATAAATTAAGGTCATTATTGGCATATACCGTCAAACTATCCTTGAAAATGGACTATTTTCCCTTTAAGGACCTCATATTAAAAAGTCATCAACAAATTAACACTTACACTTTATTTTGTAACTTTTACATTTTACGCGGTTAAGTCCTTTTATTTAATCGGACACCTAAACGACAAAATTAAAACACGAAAATTTAACACAAACAAGTTCACACATATTAAACACGGAAAATAATTTTAAAAATATTTTTCGGACTCGAATTTGTAGTCCCGAAACCATTATTCCAATTAGGGTCAAAACCGGGCTGTTACAGACACATCTCTAAGTTTACCATTTATTAAATAGGCTCAGACTATATTAGAAACAACTCATGAAAGAAATAATAATGTTGACTACAATGTTTGAGACCTTGAGGATGCAATACATTGAAACCTTGTCTGAGTTCTATGCATAGCTATGTAATATCACAAATCAAGCATTTGCATTGAGTGAAGAATATTCAAATTTGAAGTAGGTGAGAAAAGTGCTTCGAACTTTGCATGAAAATTTTGCAATCAAGATGACTGGTATGAAGGAGGCAAATGATAGTGACAATATGAAAATTAATGACTCAGTTCATTGAAAACATTTGAGATCAATCTGAATGAGACATAGAACAAAAAAGATAAAGATGATATGTTGTAATTCTAGTTGCAATTGAGGGTGAAACTACCATGAACGACCTGCAGGAGCAATTGATCTTATCGAATTAAGAGGTAAAACTTTAAAGCCGATCAGAAAGTTTGATTCAAACAAAAGTTGTGACAAGATAAAGGGCAAAGGAGGTGTAATCAATGATGATTCACCCAAAGAGAAAAAGAAAAAGATACGATGCATGAATGTTAAGACTTTGATCATATTCAAGCAGAATGTTTGAAGACATTGAAGGAGTACATTATATTTTGATATTTCATTTGGTCTTCCCTTATAGTTGTAAATGAGAAGAAGGCTCCTTGAATCTAAATTATGATCACTTTTTCATTTTCAACTTATTATATTTATCTTAATTACAAATATAATAAATATTGTTAAATAATGACAAAAATAATTAATTATTAAAAATGGATGGACATCGGGTTTTAAGTCTAGTTAAGAAGTTGTTGAAAGCCCAAACCGAAGCCCGGGCTTTCTCCTCTTTGTGTTCATACTTCATTCGCCATCCATTTCCCGCTATAAATCTATACAACGGTACCTGAGTCCTTTGCATTGAAACAGAAGCAAAAGAAACAAAGAAATTCGACATGGAGCAGGAACCCTAAGATCAAAAGAAGGACGATGGAAGGATTTGCTTTGTTTTTGGTTGCGCTTGTTTCAATGGGCATCACCAACCTAGCAATGGTTCCTGAGAAAACAAGTCGGAATGTGTCTGCTATGTTCGTGTTGGGTGATTCTTCTGTGGATTGTGGCTCCAACACTCTCTTTTACCCTATCATCCATTTAAATCTTTCTTTACTTCCTTGTAACGGTTCCAATTCCATCCTTCTTCCCTATCTTCTTGGTAACCACTTGCCTCTTTCTCCCCTATTTTCTTTCATATATGCATTTGTGGTGTTCGTTTTGTTTCTTGCTTTCTTTTTTCCTGGAAAATATATGTATAATTTGCATATCGTTCTTGGTTTCTTTACAATTTGCATTTTCCGCTTTCAATCTTGTTCCAGAATCCTCTTCTTGAAAATTGCAATGCACTTAAAAGAAATTGATGATTTTCATGGCTAATGCATGCAGCTAAGAAAATGGATTTACCATACGCCGAGCCATTCTACGCCCAGAACGGAACCATCGATGGCTTGCTAAACGGTGTGAACTACGGTGCAGCCCACGCAACAATCCTTAGCCCCACTAGCCTTAGCCACCAGTCTCTTAACCACCAGCTAAGGCAAGTATTCGAGACGGTTCAACTATTGGAACTACAACTCGGCCATGAAAGCTCTCGCCATTTCATCAGATCCTCCCTTTTTTACCTCGCATTCGGCAAAGATGACTACATAGATCTCTTTCTCCGCAATTTCTCAGGTGTAATGGCTGAATACAATGGCCCTCAATTTGCTGAAATTTTAGTTAACCAAATGGTACATGCAGTGATGAACCTGTATGATATGAATGTGAGAAAAGTTGTATTAATGGGGATACTGCCTTTGGGATGTGCTCCAAGTTTACTGTTCGAATGGCACATTGATGATGCAACAGGCTGCGTTGAGATGATAAATGAAGTGATTTTGAGGTATAATGTACTTCTAGAAAAGAGCATTGTTAGGCTCAATGAAGAGTTGCCTGATGCACATCTCGTCTTTTGTGATCTTTACCAAGGAGTCAAGAAGATCATAACTTATCCACATTTCTTCGGTATGAATCCTTCCATTTTGTCTTTTATAAAACTGTTAAGGGATACAAAAAGGGGTTGTTTATATTCGAATTAACAACACGAGTATTTCAAGAAAAATAAAGAGTCCCGAAGAGTAACATAACAAAACCTAAAAAAATTTTGCAATCACATGAACAGAAATCTTACTTAAAATGTGTGACAAAAAAAACAGGATTTGAGGATGCAAAGAATGCATGCTGTGGGCTTGGTTTGTATGGTGCAGAGATTGGGTGCGTGACTTCAGATATAGCCTGCAACACTGTTTCAGCAAATGTGTGGTGGGATCTCTATAACCCAACACCCAAAGTTAACTCATTGCTTGCCGAGTCAACATGGTCCGGTCAACAACTCCTCTCCAACATTTGCCGTCCAACTACAATCCGTGGTCTGGTTTACTCTTCAGTGTCCCCTCCCACTTGACCCGCCTCACTCATCTTCACCATTTCTCACAGGCCACTATAGATTCAAGTTCCTTTGTTAGGGAAACCCATTGTTCTATATCCCTGGAATTAGCTGAGAATTGGTGTAATTTTCCTGAAAAACTCATGCACATCAGCCATATACCAATGGCAGTAGATAGCAGTCCAAGTTAAAGGAAAATTGAAAATACGGAACTCCATATGTACATGCTGCAATCAGAACCATATTTTTTGTCCCTTATGGATTTGCTGTTTTTCTTTGTTTCATCTGTTGTATTGTATTGTATTTTACCCCCATTGCCAGAGAAACAAAGGCATACATAGGAGACACAGAATATTTGAATGTTAAAATAATGAAGTACATGATTATTAATGGAGAAAAGAAATTAATAAATCCCAAAAAGTGTGTGCAAAATGGCAGTAGCGAATGCCAAGCCAATGACTGCTCCATTTCTGTTTCCATTTGAAGGGCTGCCACCTGAAAAAAGAAGAAGAAAAGCTCAGTTATTTAATAATCTAAACTCGAAACATAAAAAAAGAAAAATTATAATTAAAACCATATTTAGGGTTAGATTAACATGATGGATGAAAAATTACAATAAAAGGATGAATCTCATAAATTTTATTTATGATCATAATTGATGACCTTGATGTTTTGAAACCTCGGAATTCCAGACCTTATTGGCCATAAGCTTTAATTTAACATATAAATTTCTTATCTGGTGACAATTTTGATTAACGAGTATAGATTTCAATTCATGTTCATGCTTAAATCTTTTTGACATAAAATAAGCTTTCTGTGAAATGAAATGAAAGAAATTAAAATTCAAGTTACCTGGTGACACAGATTCTTCGCTTTGGGGTGGACCTGCAACTGGGGCACGATTGATGACTGCAAAAAAGCAGAGAAATATAATTAGGAAATATGTTCTTATTAGTATAGAATATAATTAAAACTAATCTAAACAGGATTATATTGCACAAAAAAAAAAAAAAAAAAGATACAATAGTTATCATAATGTTTAAATTCGTGTCATTTTCATATTTGTTTCAAGCAAATTTTACATCACATGTCTTATACAAAGTTAGATATATGAAAAGAAATAAAATATATATAATACTAAAATATTTATTACGCGAATATGTGTATGGAAATCGAGTAATTAGAATACAAGTATGCATTTAAAAATAATATAATATAAATAATAAAAATGTAAATTTTAAAATTAATAATAATAATGCATCTGCAATATGTACGAAATTAAAATAAAAAATTAGTTTAAGAATATTTAAATAGACAAATATATCAAATTAAGAATATTAAATACACTCCAAATATTTATCATGGTATTGTCATTTTCTTAAGCTGATATCTAATTCACTTGTGACACCAACTTAATCAACGATATTTTCAATATATATATATATATATATATATATAAACAATGCATGTGAAAAACTGTGTAATAATACTAAAACATATAAAAATATTGAAATAAAACTTTAGTTGAAGTGGTAAAGAAAAAAAATTATAAATGATAGTGGTATAGATTCAAATCTTAAATGATAGTGGTATAGATTCAAATCTTACTATATGTAATTTTTTACCGGTTTTATTAAAAATATAAAAGGACAAAAGTACCCTCGTATTAACATAATTTATTGTATACATAAAAGGGTATTTTCATAATTTCCTTAACTAAGTTGGTGTCGAGTTGACTCGTGATATCAACTCAGTCACACACATAAATAATAACTAGAAATTCTATCACACACGTATACGTGTGGAAACCACGTATTTTAAAATTGAAAAGTGTATTTAAAAATAACATACAATAAATAATGAAACACATTATTTGAAACTAATTAATAAAAACACATTAAATATGTACGATATTAAAATAGGAAAAAAAATAGATTAAATTGTAAGTAAAATGAAATTTAAACACATAAATACATTAAATTAAGAATACTAAATGAGTACAATTTTTTTATCACTGTGTTGCCATCAATCTTGAGTTGGTGTCGAGTTAACTTGTGACACTAACTCAATTAACAATATTATTAATACTAGAAATTCTATCACACGCGTATGTATGTAGACACTACGTATTTAGATCACATGGGTGCGCTTATAAATAAACATATAACAAAAAATGAAATATAATATTTGAAACTAATAATAATAACACATATGCTATATGAATTAAAAATTGTTTTAGTTGAAATGGAAAAATTGGAAGAGGGTATGTTTGGTGTTTTGGGTTCAAATCCCATTGTAAGCATTTTTTTCCCTCTAGATGTTATATAAAAAGACAAGAGTACCCTTAAATTATTATTCATTGTTTTGTCAAAATAAGAATTTTTAAATAATTTAATAACTGAGTTGGCATTTGGTTATGGATGACACCAATCTAATCAAAATATTTATTTATCGTATAGATATAATATAGATACTGATACAGTATCTTCTACTCAATTATGCATGGAAAAAGATGGCTTAATGATATAAAAGGCTCACGAAAATTTTCAAAAAAAAAAATCAATTAAACCTCTCTCAATTTTTTGTAGCTTTTGGACTTACAAAATTGATCAAATCAACCCTTTGATTGACATTGTCCATTAATTTTTAATGGAACCGCAAATGTAGTCATTAACAACGCCAGGTCATAAAAAATAAAATTATTTTTCATTATTTAAGGAATTTGAAAAATAAAACTTTATCTAAATTTATCACATAAAAATATCTATCAATTATAATTTTTGATTGATTAAATTATAAAATAACTATTGTAGATAATATTCTTCTAAATGACAACGATCTCATGTTCAAGCTCTAATAAATGTGATTTATAAAATTTAAAAAATATTAAAATTTCTAATATTTTTTTAAAATTTTAGTAAATTTTAGTTTTTTAAGACATTTTTATAATGTTCTTTTTGTAATTTTATAGTTTTTCTATTTTATAATTTTTTTAATAATTTTTAAACATCTTTTGTAATTTTTTAATAATTTTATATTTTTCTATTTTTTAATAATTTTTGTATTTTTTTTCATTTTTAAAGATTTTAAAGGTTTTTTTTAGATGATGACATAATAATGACATGTGACAATATATGATTGGTTGGCTGGTTCTGAATGGAAAATGTATAATATTATGGACTAAACTAAAAATATAAAAATATTTGATAATATTAGAAATTGAAGTGGGCTGAAAAAATTTTAAAGACTAAAATGGAAAAAGCGGTACACTTCAGAAACTAAAATGTGCCTTAAAGACTATTATATATTATAAATATAAATTAAAAATAATATATTAAATCATAGTTAATTTTAATAATCATAACCGACCAACAAAACCATTGTAATTGAAACCTTAAACTGAAAATTAAGTTAACCATAATCTTATGGTTAAATCATTTTTTACAAACCCTAACTTAAGGGTCCTATGACTGGACTGAACCTTGGGTAGAGAACTGGAGGATTCTTGTTTTTATCATTATTATTTAATATAAGATATTTTTTTTAATTTAAATATATTTTAAATAATCTATTGTTTTAATTTAATATCCTTTACCATTCTTTTCTACTATAATCTCACCATCAGAATTATAATAAATAAAGCCTACCCCAATTATTAATATTTAAAAGAAATTTGTGCATATGAAGTCTTTTTTTTAATGAAGGCAGTGCACGTGAAGTGAGGTGAGAGCTAACCGAGAATCAGGCAACAAGTATATTTAATTTTCTTATAGGTTTTTAATGATTTTGAAAAAGTCTCCTAAATTTTCTTTAAATTTGTATTAATACTCTTGATTTCATTGATAAAAATAATACTAAGCAATTTAATAATATTATTATAGGTTCTTGATTATATCTGTTTTTTTATACAATATTTAGAATTACTCATAATCTCTCTCCAACTCATAAATAAATAATAATAATCCTCCTATATTGACAATAATAACAATACCAATCGATTTAAAACTTAATCATTAACTTCTATACAATTTTAGGTCATCATATTAAACAAGTTGCAATTTAATAGATTAAAAAATATTAAATTAATTATTTAACTGCTGTATTTAATAATAGAATAATAATTTTACAAATAGTAACATGATTAATTGTAATAAGTGCTTTTAATGACAACTTTCTCTTTAGCAAAAGGCATTCATTCAAGATACTGAAGGGCTTTCACTATGTAGATTTAAAATTTTAAAAACTCTTCATGAAGATTAAATTTTTTAAGGCACAGCCACAACAATAATTAATGAAATAATTGCCAATTGAACCTTCACTCCATTGGTACAAGTAAATATAAGAGGATATAGGTTCGAGTACGCTGAAACATTTTATCCTCCTGTTTATGAGTTGAGAGGTTTAAGATTTTGTGTCAAAAAAAAAAAGTACGATCAAAATATATAATGAAATTATTCAAAATAATAATAATAAAATAATTACCCAATTTTTTGAAAAGCTTTTTACCCAATCCCAGTTTTAGCCCTTAATGAACTAAATAAAGAAGCATAAGTAAAAAAAATTAATAAGAATCAATGCCTTGATGTCAAAACAATTAATTAAAATAATTAAATTATACATAAAATTATTTACTATTTACTTAGTGATTAACATAAGTGTACTATTTGATTGAAAAAAGTAAAATAATAAGAATTAAATTAAGATCAATAAATAAGGTTTAGTATAAGATATTTTGATGAAAATTTAGCCAAATAAAAATATATCTTATGTTGAAATGATAATACTAATAATTTAAAATGACCGACTAAAATTTTTTTTGAAAGAAGTATTAAAATTTAGGAAACCGTGGACCCTACCACCCCCGGTAATTTAGCGTTAATGGACAAAGATTAACACTTTATTCTTTTGGCTAGAGAAAATGATGAACACTTGTTTCTTATGCTGCTACAAATTAAATTAAAATTTATATTAAAAAAATGGCAATCTAATGCACAAATTTTAAATGAATAACATACTTTTCTTATGCTATTTCATGGTAATTACTGCTGAGAAAAATCCAAAATTAATTCGAATTATGATATTTGCCGATTTTTAAATTCTAAATTAAATCGAAAGTTTTAATTTGTAATTTTTATTATATAAAATTTTATTTTTAAAATATTATATAAGAGCCATTAATTATTTTTATGTACTTGAAAAATGATTTTTTTAAAATATATATTTAAGAATTTTTGAAATGTTACCAACTATCGTATCAATATTATAAATATTTCCAGTGTCCGCAGATGAATAGATTAGGGTAGACTCCGAATTCAATCCTTTAGTTTTTCATGTTTGTAGTATAATTAATTATTCAGAACTAATCTAAACGTTGTTTTTTGAAATTTGAAATTGAAAATCACATATATTGTGAATCAAGTAGACAGATAATTAGGATTCTTCACCAGATCTAAAAGGAAATGGTAAAGAGGAACAAATGAAATACCTGAACAGAGAGTCACAGGAGGAGTGGAAACATTACAAACTGTGGGAAGATTCAGAGCTCTCTTCATATCAATGTCCATCCCAACCACTGCGGTTGCGTTTTTACCCAATAAATTGCACAAACATTGTGGACTGCTTTCCACTAACCCCGCCAGCTCCGGACAGCATGCCTTCCCCGGCTTCGTTAGATTGCTCCCTGCCTCCACGAACGTCAAGCAATCCGATAAGTTCAACAAGTTCGTAAAACAATCCGCCGTCGGTGCCTCTGCTGATGGTCCCAACCCCAACCCCACCGCTGCCGGTTCCTGTCCCGTCGCCAACCTGCAGAATGTTAGCACAAAGATGGTGGCAACAACAATTGTTACCCTCTGCTTAGTTGCCATCTCTGTGGGTCAAGGCAGGCTAACGCTACTGTGGGAAATGAGAAGGGGAAACAAGTTAGATTTGAGAGAGAGAAGGTGAGTGAGATGGGGGAGAAATAAACAAGTTAGTGACGAGCTATGCCAAATTTATAAATTTATTGTAAGCTACTAACTAGTAACTAGTAGACGTGTTCTAGGTCCACTTATCCCAACAGCCTGGATAGTTTGATTCATTTTTTGGGTCAGCCAAATCTAAATTAAATCATTTTTAAAATGTTTTTTATTTAAAATTAATTATTTTTGGTACAAAGTTAAATCACAAATTAAGAAAATTCCATAAAAAGTTTTGAACTTTGGGGTGTGAACTTAATCATTGATCTCATATTTTTGACAAAATTTTAATCATAAATTTAATTTTTTAAACAACAAAATAGGTCATTTCAACAAGAGTTATCATGAGATTTAAGATGTTGAAGATATACATGAGTCGTCTAATTACGAAGAACTGTGGAGCTAGATTGTGCGCAAATTAGACCTCCAAATCAGGATGCCCTAATAGCTATGTTCCAGCCCAGTTTGAATCACTAGATGATTCTATTTTATTGATAAGGTTTGGGTCCATGAGAGACAAATATCGTGTTCTCAAGTGTGTGCCATCCCCCTTTGACAACCATTTATGGTTGTTTCAGAATTATGATGGCCAACTTTGACCGTGAGCGTATACCTTTGATACTCCTAGACTTTGGGACCAGATGGTGGAAGGAATTGTTGAGCGAATCACACTACACTAAAACAGACTTTTAGCAATATTTTTAGTGGCGTTTTAAATAAAAACGCCTCAAATATTATACATTAGCGGCGTTTGAAAGAAAACGCCGCAAAAAAATAAGCAATAGCGGCGTTTATTTCCAAAACGCCGCTAAAAAGGATAAATAACGGCGTTTTTACCTTAAACGCCACTATAAATCAGAGCATTAGCGGCGCTTTTGAAAACGCTGCTAAAGGTCTGAGCATTAGCGGCGCTTTTGAAAAAACACAGCTAAAGGTCTGAGCATTAGCGACGCTTTTGAAAAAACGCCGCTAAAGGTCTAAGCATTAGCGGCGCTTAGACTAAAACGCCGCAAAGATGTTAATCAATACGACGACGTTTTGTGGTTGAGCTATAGTTGCTAGATCGAGAATTAGTGGCGTTTTTTTGTAAACGCCGCAAAAAGCATGTCATTAGCTGCATTTTTTTAAAAACGCCGCAAAAATAAATAATTTAAGGGTTACGGTTTTAGGGGTTGGCTATTAGGCATTAGGGGTTAGTGTTATTAATAAAAAATTAATTTATTTTAGGGTCTATGTAAGCATTAACATTCTATTTTAATTACTTTTGTCCCTTATAAAATTTATATTTAGGGTTTAGTCACTACAGGAAAACAGACTATATATATATTATAGTTTAAATTATTTAATTTCTTATATATATATATATATATTATAATTATAATTATAATTACAGTTTAAAATATTTTAGAGATAATAGATAAGCTTTATATATATTAAAATTAAAAAAATTGGTAACCCATGCATCTGTAGAGAAACAAAATTATTTAGTAAATTGAAAATGTTATTTAAATTTCCTGAAATATTGAAAGAATATATATTATTCAAAATTTATCTAAATAATTAAGGGTTTAGTGGTCTGTATGGGCTGACTAGGGTTTCGAGTTCAGGTTTTCAAGATTTAGTGTACTTTAGAGTTTATGGTTTACGGTTAGTCTTAGGATTAGGGTTATGGCTAAAGTTTATGAGTTTATGGGTTTGTGGGTGTATGGTTTAAAGATTTAGGGTTTAGGGTTTAGGGTTTATCGAATGAAGACAGAATATCAAATTTGATTTAATCATTAAAAAATTATAAAAAATATATGCTATAAAATGGTGAGATTGCATTTTTTACTTACAAATTAATTTCAGCTCCTAACAAAATCTGATTGTGCATCTGTTTATCCTTAAACCCTAAACCCTAAACCTTAAACAATCTAAACCCTAAACTATAAACCATAGATCTAGATTCTAAACCCTAAATCATAACTCTAAACACTCGACCATAAACCCCCAAACTACAAACACTAAACCATTAACCATTAAACACTAACCTTAAACGCCGCTAAATGTTGAGCAACAATTCTATTTTCATTTAGGGTAACCAACACTCATTTCGATTTTATTCGATTTAATTTTAATTTTTTCTTATTTTTGTTTTGAATTTAATTTTATTTTGCTATTTGAAATTAACTGACTTAATTATGAAAAGTACGTTACAAATTGATAACTAAACCATTAAGAAGTTTTGCTTTATTGAAACCCTTAAACCCTAACTAGTAATGTTAATTAAAATACAATTTATTTTTAATTGAATATATAAAATATAAATATTTTATCTTAATTAAAATATAAATTATATTGATTAAAATATAAATTATTTTTAATCAAAAAAATAATGACACTTAGAAAAAATTTGAAAGTAAAAACATAGAAAAATATTTGTTAAAAATGAAAAAAATTATTAAATAATTTCTTATATAATCGTAAAAGATATAGTATTAATTTTAAAATATTGAATTAATTCTCATGATAATTTGGGGTTTATGGTTTAATTTAGGGTATATAGTTTATGGATTAATCTTTATAGTTTAGGGTCTAGGGTTTATGATTCAGGGTTTAGGGTTTAGGGTTTAGGATTTAGGGGTTTAGAGGCCGGCTTAGGGTCTGAAATATTTAAACAAACTGATGTTGTATTGCATTGCATTCTGATCCATCATCCAAGTGGCCATCATGTATTATTTTCAAAAACTCATGCACTCTTTTATCCTCTTCGATCTATTATTTAACTAATTTCTTTATATTAATTAAAATAAAATTCATTTGTAATTTAATTTTTAAAATATTCAAAAAAATTAACGCCGCGTAGAAAAAATTTAGAACTAATAACATTGAAAAATATATGTTAAAAATGTAAAAATTAAAATACTATTATTTAAAATACTTTTAAAGTTTTTTTGGGTATATGACCTATTATTGTTTAAATTATATATTAAATAATTTTCTATATAATGGTAAAAGAGATAAATTTAATTTTAATATATTAAAATTATCATTATATTTTAAATTATTTAAGAGATAGTAGGTAAACTTTATGTATAATAAAATTTTAAAAATTGTAAAAATTGTAAAAATTGCAAAAACTCATTTTATATTAGGTTTTAGTATTAGCGCGCTAGGTAAAAGCGCCGCTAAGTAAGTAGGCAATAGCGGCGCTAGTTTAAAAACGCCACAAACTTTAATTTTTTTATCAAAACGACGCCGCTTTGTTTGTGTTGGGTTTTATTCGGTTCCATCACCCGAAATTTCTTAGTGTCTTCACCTTCTTTTCACAATCCCTAAATTCCCAAAAATCAGAATCCTCCTCAAATCCTCTCCTGCTTTGCCGTCGATTGTCCATTCTTCCTCATCGCGTCAGCCTTCATCTGCCTCGTCGCCAGTCGTCGTCACCATCGACCAACTTGTAAGTCGCCTTCTTTTGCTGGACTTGTATTTGATGAAGTTGTATGCCCCTATTAGTTTTGTTACAAATGGGACTGCTTTTGTGCTACTACATTGCTTTGTGGAATCTTTTAATCTTTTGATTAATCTTGTCTCCCTTTGCTTAATCTTTTGCTTCGAGTGCTCCTTTATTTCTATATCAATGAGTCCCATATGTTCCGTCATTAGAAGCATCTAAACAACATAATAATATAGGACTTTTGGGTCAAAACTCATCTAATCAAGTTGCGGAATCATGTCGTAACAATTTCACAATCGTATTTTAAGTGAAGTTGGCTTGCTTCTCTCCTTTTTTGTTTTTAATTATGTCTATTGATGCACCCATGGAACAACTGGTATGAGAAGAGATATGCATATATCTCGAGGCCATGGATGTCTGCTTTGCTTGTTTTTGAAGTTTGAGCTATCTACTTTATGACTCTTGATCATTTTTCTCCGTCTTTATGCGGATCTCTGAACTTTCTCTGGTAGGCTTTGTAGTTGGCTATCCATTTGACAAACAACGACTTGCTCTCGATGTATGTATTACTATTTCCCTTATGCTCTGTTAGCATAATCTCTTATTTGCTCCTAAATTTTGTTTTATTTTCATTTTAATTAGCCTACACAGTGAAGCTATTCATTGATGATCTTTCGAGACGGAAAACTTGATGGGTTAAAGTTTACGTTACGGGATGAGCGCTTTACATCAAAGGTAGGTGCTGGTAGTTTTGTGGCTATATCAAAAAAACTTTTAAAAATTAATCCAGATAATTCACAATCTTTAATGAAGTAGATTAGTAAGACTTGAAATACAAGCTTGAGTTTTATTCTCTTTCTTTTCACATATCTAAATATGTCAACATTAATCCTGGATGCAATCATATACTATTTTCTACATGATTAAATCAGATGAAATGACTGATTTATGTGCTTATGCCTATGCCTATGGCTTTTGAGAGGGTCACTATCTTGCGACATTTCATGGCAAGCAATAACTAATCTCATAGTTTGCCTTCGCAATGTAAATGTGGAATTGCCGATAAAGCCTTTGAGCTTGCATCCATTACTAGCAAAACCGTAGTTGATAAGTTTCTTCTTTGTTTGATTCTTCGTATCTTTCTTGCTTTTGGTCCCTTGCAAATTTGTAAGTTCCACGAGTAATATGTTTAAGCATTAGATTTGTTTAGTTTAAATTTTAAACGTTAAAGCGATCTGAGTCGATTAAGGTCATAGATAAGGATAGCTACTTGTTCGCATGTTATTGCAAGTTATCATTATGGTAATGGAGAGAATCCATATTACAATACCATATTCTAAATGCTGACTTGATGGTAATGATGATGGGCCTAAACCTTCTTTGGCATGTTAAAATTCCACGATCCTCTTTAGTCAATTTTCTTCTTGTGAGATACTGAACCTATTTATCCAACGTTGGTTATGGTCAGTTTTTAAATATTCTCTTAAAGTTAACATTTATAAAGAAACTATAAATTTCCATTTTCTGATATTTTCATTTGCAGGCATACCTGGATTATGTGAACAAGAAGGAAAATAGGTGATATATAACCCTATTGGTATACATCTAGGCGTTATGTCATCAAATTAACACCAGGATCTTAGCTTTGTAAGTGAAAATACTGAAGTAGTTTGGCATTTTGAGAGGAAAATAAAACCCAATTGTATTGCCAACACTCCAACAAACAGTCTCTCACCTAGCAAAAAGTAAATGTTACTCTGCTGTTGTTTGTTCTTTTGGCGTTTATCCAATATAAGCTTTCATTCTAATTCAACTGCCTCCTTTGCAGGTTTTATATAGTAACTGAAGCTTAAGTTCTAAAGGATTGACAAAAAGTCAAATTACAGTAAGTATCAAACACATTGAACTGTTGAAAAATGATTTTACACCATTTTACACCTTTTAATTTATCAACTGATTCGTACCAATTTGCAGCCTCTGTTTCTTGGTGAGTGTGAGTCTGACCACTTCTTGAAATTATTAAGGTACGTTTTAGTTCAAAATTATGATCAGTAACAGTTATGTAATGATGAAATTGTCCAAATTGCTGTCCAAATTGTTGTTTATTATCTTGCATGGTTGGTATATATGCTGTTTATTATTTTGCTATAAAAAAAAAGATTCAAAGTATATAGGCTGGAAACCTAACGGGTTGCCTTATATCTCATTGTAAGATATAATGAATCCTCCCCAGGTGTAACAATGCCACGTATGATGAATCTTAAAAAATTGTTGTCCAAATTGCTGTCCAAATGAGTAAGAGACGGTCTAATCATGCCGCTTAGATTTTTTTACTAGCTCCCTTGTATTATTTTTTAAAATTTAAGGTACGGTACGATATAAAAAATAACACAAATAAAATATAAAAGTTAATTGTTAAAATATGTTATAAATTTTTAATATTTTTAAAATTTAAATTTAATTACTATACTTTTTTTTGTTAAATTTAAAAATGTAAAAATTACGTTTGTGATTAACTTTAATTTAACAAAAATTAATAATAATAATAATAATTAGACCTAAATTTTTTTTATCAATATAATAATAATAATGATGATTATTTAAATAACTTACATAATTGACATAACTCACACAACATACATAACTTACATAACTCACATATCTTACATAACTTACATAATACATGTAGTTTAATGTAATAATTAAAATATAAGCATTTAGTTTAAAGATCAAATTTCAAAACTTCCATCAAATTTCATAACTTACATAATACATAACTTACATAATTTTAAGATCAAATTTCATAACTTACATAAGTTTAAGATCAAACTTCATAACTTACATAATACATAACTTACAATGCCATGTATGATGAATCTTAAAAAAAAATTCGTTTTAAAATTCAAATTCTTTTAAAAAAAAAAGATTCAAAGTATATAGGCTGGAAACCTGACGGGTTGCCTTATATCTCACTGTTAGATATAATGGATCCTCCCTAGGTGTAACAATGCCACGTATGATGAATCTTAAAGAATACATAACTTACTTAATTTTAAGATCAAATTTCATAACTTACATAATTTTAAGATCAAAAGTACTATTATTGTTGTTATTTGTTACTAAAATTTTGCACTCTTTTATGTGTATTGCAGGAAAAATGCCTAGAAGACGATTACGAGATTTAAGTATTGTCCGAATACTCCAAATTCGGAAGAAGCAAATAGTGAACAACAAACAGCTTGTTGGATCTTCTAGTGTGCTTAGGACATAGATGACGAGCTGCGCAGAATTTCAAAGTAATATTAATTTATTTTACATGCATGTTGAATTTTATTATTGATTCATTTTTCAATTTTAATATAATAATAATATATCATTTTTCAGCTGAAGGTGGTGGGAAGCGAAGAGGTCGGGGACGTACACTCCTTAAAGATTTGTACGACCTAGATCCTGTTGAGCGTGTTAAAGTAAGGAGAAACAGTTATGGCCAGCCCGTTGGATCTGAAGCTCGACTGTTAGCAAGCTATTTGGGCATTCTAGCACGAAATGCCAATATGTTGCCCATTAACTACGAATCATGGCATCACATGCCTGATGCCAACAAAAATCAGCATCTCGATAATATTAAGGTAACAAAACGTGAATGTAATTTATAATACTTTGGTTTAACTTTCATTTATATTTACTTTTTAAACTTATGTTTTTTCAGGAGAGATTTGCTTTAGAAGTCTCCGATAACTGTAGGAGCCCAATTTTGCCCGGACTAAAAATAAACAAACCCAACAAAAATAAATAAATAAATAAATGTTTTTTCAGTCCAAAATATATCATTTGGCCCGATCGGAATGGCCCATTACTTGAAAAGGTTGAAGGTCCATCTACAAGCTTGACGTTTATGGAAATACAATCTTCAAGGATATGTAATCTTAGATATGATATGCAATCTTAGAAGATATGGTATGTAATCTTAGAAGATGTGATTTTGTAATCTTAAAGATTTAATTTGTAGATACATTTTAATCTTAGCCGTTGATGTAATTGATCTGTACCGTTGGATTTGGGGAGGCTCAACTATAAATAGAGGCCTCTCCCTTCATTGTAAGGGGACTTGAGTTTGAAAGCAATAAGAATTCTTGAGAGCATTCACTCAAATTTCTCTCCCTCTTGTGTTCTTATTTTCTGTGGCTTGTTCTTATTTTGTTCTTCGCTCATCTTCGTTTCTTTTTGAGTTGCTTCCGTTCAAGTTAGATTTTGGTGGAAGAATTTCGTTGAATCCTCATATTGCGGGAGTTAGGTTGACATATGTTTTTTTTAACTTTTTTTTATCCATATCATTTTTATATTTTTTTATTTTTTTAAAATTGTTATAATATTCATTAATTGTTTTGAGTATATTATATTACCCTTATTATTCATATATTAATTTATTAAACTTGTATATTTTTATTATATATTATCCTTATGTATTTTAAATTATTATTTATTATTTGATTTAATTATTTTATTATACATTATTTCTAACTTATACATTATTTGTCATATTATAAAATAGTATATCATATAGTATTATATCTTATACTATTTTTAAATTTTATTTTATCTAAGATTATTTATATGGAATAATATATTATTTATTTAAAATGTAGTTTTATATGTATTAGATTATTAAATATACTTTTATTTAAAGTCATAAATTAGTTATTTTCTTAATATATATATACATTTGTTTTTTTGTATATCATTGCATGAAAGTTTTAAATTTGCATGAAATATGTTCATAGTTGATTTTATTGTTTATTATATTTGTCTATACTTCATCATATATTTGTAATTGCTTTAGTATAGGAATTATTATTCGTAGTATTTCATATTATTATTGCCTATCTTAAATGTTAGCATGTTATAATTGTTTTTTTATTCGATAATGTACAAATGCAATATTGCCACATGGTTATGGTTTAAAATAAAAAATACATTTTCACAAAATTAATATTTTATTTAAAGGTTTTTAAAATGAGGCAATGTTTTGGTATTTAGAAATTTGGGAAATAATATCCAATCGTGCTGGGTGTTGATTTTCCGTTTGGCTAAATAACTAAATATCATTTTAAATAAGTTTTATAAATTATGAGAAAATCTTAGTGACGAGGGTTTAAGAATATCATGTCCAATCGTGCTGGATGTAATATTTATAATCTTTCGGATCGAAGAACTCTCATATTTTAAAGCAAATTGATCAAAATTTTTTAGAAATCATATTTTTTTAATATTTTTAAATTTCAAACATTTGGATACAATTTTATCGATTAGGTACCAATTTTTGGGCGTTATGAGGGTGCTAACCCTTCCTCATACGTAACCGACTCCCGAACCTGTTTTTTGTTTTTCAAGGTGATCCAATCACACCTGAGTAAAAAGGATTGGTGGCGACTCCCATTTTGTATTTTAAAAAAAAGTCGATCCCCATTTTTTTCAAAACTTGATTTTAAAAATGGTTTCGACAGCTCGGCGACTCCGCTGGGGACCAATAAGAGAGTCAAGCCGTAAAATTGATAGTTTCATGTCCTCCTGTTTGAATTTAAAAATTTAATTTAAAAATTATGATCCTTTTATTTGCATGTGATTTTGATAAAATATTTATGCATTACACTGCATGACTATTGCGGTCACACCCTTAAGTGGGAGCGAGAAACTATGCCTTCGTGAGGTTTTCACCTCCGCATGGGCTAGTGGATTGCTTCCGGAATACATCTGTACCTATGTCTTCGTGAAGTTTTCACTTCCGCATGGCCATAGGGAAATGTATTCCCCTGAACCGAACTCGGTCCGTATGAGCCTATAATGGGTGAGGATCGAGGAATCTGCTGGTTCGGGTACCTCAACTTTAGAGCTGAACCACACGTAGAAAACCTAAGTTCTTACCCTAGGTAGAACTATGCTAAACCTTAGTAGTCACCCAAATAGGTGTTCTATGTTGTTTATTTCTTCTGTACTAACGTGTTTTCTTGTGTTTTGATTGCATTGCATCATAGAAAAGAGGTGTTGGTTTCAAATTCGATTACTAAATAGGAAAGTTGGTCATAAGAAAATGGATTTTTTGATAAAGTGGATTATAATACGGTCGTCCGAATATGGTCCAAGTGAACACAACGAGAGAAGACTGATAGTCCATGAAGGAATACAAGACCTTGTCACCCAATGATTCAAGTTGACAAAGACTATTCGAAAATTACCACGTCTCGGCTTTCTTGAAGAGGCTAACAAGTGAACAGGAGTCGTGATCCAGATCAAGCAAAAGGAGCTAGAGGAGGCATCTATTAGAAGTTTGCAAGACTTGACTTTTGCGAAGAAGGGATTCATGTTTTCACTTGGACTATGAAGACAAGGCCGTGTATGCGATCCGTTTTGTGTAAAGAAATCTATTTTCTAGTAAAGTTTTTCTAATGTAACTGAATTCAGAGTCAACGCCTCTCTTTCTTTGCATTCATGCATTTGCATTACATCACATCATATGCATTTAAGTTTATAGAAAGAGTCTAATTAGTTGAAAATATAACAGAGAGAGAGAGAAGGGAAATCTGGAAGCTGAACACCACTACGGTACACCGACAAATATAAGGAAAATGGATGAAAGACTTGAACAGTTTCAGAGGGATATGCAAGACTAGATGCATGGGAATATGGCAAAGCTCCAGCAAGAGATGAGGGACCAGATGCTGGAAGCCCAAAAGAACATGATGGCTCAAATGGCCCAGATGATGAGTGGGATAATGGATAAAGGAAAGGGTCCCCTAGTTAACGCTGAAGACAATGAGGACTTTCCTAGGGGTTTCACCCCACCACAAGTACAACCTGAGGAGTATCCCCAAAGGCCACCTGTCACAATTAGGCCTCAACAGGGGCAAGCTGATAATAGACCGCCTATGAACTTCCAAGTGGGCTCAGGATCTAACCCATGAGACAACCCTGCTAATCCCGTCATCCCTGATTTGGATATGGCAGAGAGGGAAGGGATAAGAACTGAATCCTCAAGGCAATTTGAGGATCGCTGCAAATGGTTGGAAGAAAAATTCAAGACTTTGGAAAATGCCGACCATTATCATGATATAGACGCAAATGACTTGAGTTTGGTCCCGAATCTGTTACTTCCTCATAAATTCAAGATGCCTGAATTTGAGAAGTATAATGGGACTAGTTGCCCTGAAGCCCACATCACTATGTTTTGCAAACGCATGACTAGCTACGTGAACAATGATCAACTCTTGATTCATTGCTTCCAAGACAGTTTAGTGGGGGCAACGTCTAGGTGGTACAATCAACTTAGCCGTGCCAATATTAGCTCTTGGTGTAATGGCCTAAATTCAAGGTTATCGGAATTATGGTTTCGCAACCATAAATCCGATTTAAATAGAAATTTATTTCAATATATTTGCATTTTATAAATATTTATAAAATGTTAGTAATGTGGTATTAAAATTTCGTTAGAAAATTTTAACGTCTAGGTAAGTAATTAAATGAAAAAGACTAAATTGAAAAAGGTATAAAAGTTTAATTATAGATTAAAAGAAAGTATAAAGGACAAAAATGGCAATTAAGCCATTTTGTCTAGTTGAGGCGGTTTATTGTGAAGAAAATCTGAGATTTTTATGTTTAAAATATATTATTATATTATTATATAATAAAGATATTTTAATATATTATATTATATTGTTGTTATATATATTATAAAGAGAAAGTAAAAGAAAGAACAGAAAAGAAACAGAGAGTAAAGACGAAATAGAGAAGAAATAGGGGAGAAAGAAAGAAAAAGGGAGAATAGAGTTTTTAAAGCTTGGAGTTTAATTTGGTAAGTTAATTTAGTCCTTTTCTTTTAATTTTGATGCTTTATAAGTTTTAGAACAAAGTTTTGATGAATTTAAGTTGAAGTTTTTGAAGTTTTAGAGTTTTTGAATATAGCATATGATGAACAAAATGATGAATTAGTGGTTTAATTGAAAGAATTTGAAGTTAGAATTGGATAAAGGACTTAATTGCAAAACAAGCTATAAGAAAACAGTTTTGGGACAGCAGCAGTAGAGTAAGTTTGAAAATTCACCAAAAATCGTAGAAGTGAAATTAGAAGTTGAGTGAGATATGAAATTAAATCTTATTGAGTCTATTTTCATATGAAAGAAACAGGGAAAGAAAAGAAATTCTGTATTTTGAGATATTTAGATTTTTGTAAGACTGGTTCAGAATGAATTCGGGTTCCCCTGTTTTTACTTTAGAAAATCATCAAAAATTGAAGAAAAATAATTAGGGGATTAAATTTATATTTTTAGAATCCTGAATGAGTCTATTTTCAATAGAAATAAACTATAATATCATCTTAATCCTGTATGAAGAGATAATTAATTTTTAGTGAAGAAGGGTCAGAACTGTCAAACAGCAGAACAGGGGTGAATTTAAAGAATAAACTGTACTTATTGGCTAAACGAAAAATTCTGAAAATTTTATGGGAATAAGATATGTGAGTCTAGTTTCATAGAAAATTAACGGTTCTTCATTTGGAGTTCTGTAGCTCGAGAAATAAATAATTTAGTGACTATGACTTAAGTAGACAGCTTTGAATGAACTAAAAATAATAATAGAATTATAGAAAATGCTACATGTGAACATGAAATGTATTGAATTGATGATTGAATTTATTTATTTAGATCCGGGAAACTCAAATACGAAGTTAGATCGAGGAAAGGAAAAAGTCCCAGATTAGTAGATTTTGTGTACGAACAAATATCGAGGTAAGTTCATGTAACTTGAATTATTTTCTTAAATGCTTGAAATGGATGTTATTGATGTGAATATAATTTGAATGTTCATTGCATGAAAATTTATGAAACATTGATATATTTGATAAAAAGGGGAAGAAATCTCGGTTCAATGAAAGGAAAATTCGATGGATCTCTGAAAAGGAATTGACGGTAAAAAGGATCTAGCCCGGACGGGTGATCCTATCCTGATATAGCCCTCCCGAAGAATATGTGTAAAATGGATTTAGCCCGGACGGGTAATCCGAATTAGGGTCTGAATTTAGCCTGGACTGGTAATTCAGATCCAAGCTCATTAGAGTAATTGTCGTTGCAGGGGATTTAGCCTCGGACCGTAATCCCGACAATACTCTATGAGTTTATATTACAGGGGATTTAGCCTGGACTGGTAATCCCTCTGTAAGGATGAGGTTCGCGGGAGTGTGCTCTCTGAAATGGAAATGTGCGCACATGAACATGAATTGACGGACCTGGATTTGTACACTAAAGTGTACCTCTGAAAATCCATCGAAATTCCGAGTAATTCAACGGGATAAATATGAAAAAATAACAAGGAAATGGAAATCATGGTATTGATGAGCTCATCAATCATGGTATAAATTATTGATTCATGGAAATTATTGGGCTAACTTGAATGTTGAGTTTGTGCGTGATAGGGTAATAATGCATTGAATGGATATATGGATGTTTATTGCATTGTATTGAAAATATTAGGTAAGTATAATTCTTGTTACATGGGCTTACTAAGCACAAAGTGCTTACCCAGCTTTCTTTTTCCTTTGTTTTGTAGTGTTAAGAGCTCGGAGGTCGGATTCAATGGAGACACATCACACTATCAACCTCAAGATTTCTGTATATAAAGAAACTTTATTTTGGAAAACAATGGCATGTATAAGCTAATAAAGTAGATGTTAATACAAAATGAATGTAAGGTTAGCCATTGGTATGGCTAATAAATCTTGTTTTGGTATGTGTTAAAGTTATCTTATAATATGCATGAATCTATTATGAAAATATGTTGAATTGGATTAGTTGATGTGGATTGGTCTCGGTTTAAAAAAAATTCAGAAACTCCGGTAATGCCTCGTACTCTATTCTGATATCGAATACGGGTAGGGGGTGTTACATTTTTTGGTATCAGAGCTACGGTTTAGCCGGTTCTAGGACCGACATAGCGAATACGGATTAGCTATACATGCCATTTAAATTATTTTTGATAGTGTGATATCTCCTGACCATTTAAATTGTGTTTTCCTTATAGTAATGTCATTTGACCGAGCTCAATTTGAGGAAGCTGGGAGTCATGCTCCGGCTTCAGTACAAAGAGAAGAAACTAGCAGTAAAAGGCCTGGTATAGAGGGTCAAGGGGAGGAGGCAAAAATAGCCTTCTTTCAAATGATGAATGAATGGTTTACTCAGTACATAAGAACTAACCCTACAGTGCAGCAAACTCAAGCTCCCCCTCCTGTTCCTCCACCGATTCCCGAAACTCCACAGGGCACAGGTACTAAATCTGTTAGAAAAGGAAAAGCTCCAGTCGATAAAATTCGAAAATATGGGGCTGAAGAATTTTGAGCAGCAGTTGATGATGATCCCGAACGGGCTGAATTTTGGTTAGAGAATACTACTCGAGTTTTGGAGGAATTATCTTGCACACCAGAAGAATGTTTGAAATGTGCCGTCTCATTGCTAAAAGACACAGCTTATCATTGGTGGAATACCAAAGCTTCAGTTGTTCCGAAAGAAGAAATTACATGGGAATTCTTTCAGACCGAGTTCAAAAAGAAATACATTAGTCAGAGATTCCTTGATCAGAAAAGAAAAGAATTTCTTGAGCTAAAACAGGGCAATAGATCAGTATCTGAGTATGAAAGAGAATTTGTTCGGTTGAGTAAATATGCTCGAGAATGGGTACAGTCGGAAGCTGAAATGTGTAAACGATTCGAAGAAGGGTTGAATGAAGAAATTAAGCTGCTTATTGGAATTCTTGAAATTCGAGAGTTTGCTACACTGGCAGAGCGAGCTTATAAAGCAGAAGAATTGAGCAAAGAAAAGAAACAGGCTGAGAGGGAAGCTCGAATTTTTAGTAAAAGACCAATGGGAAAATCTCAGTTTTCTGCTCCAAAGAAATTGAAGAAGTACCAGGATCGTTCTACCTCAGCCACTGGGTATTCGGACAGAGAGCGAGGTTCACAGCGCACTAATCCAAGACCTTCCACTCCATCAGTGACCAGTGTTGGTAGTGTTGGTACCCCTAAACCGAGATGCCAGTATTGTAATAAAGCTCATTTTGGTGAATGTCGATTTAAGAGCGGGGCTTGTTACCGATGTGGTTCTTTTGACCATTTCCTCGTAGATTGTCCAGAAAGAAGTGAAAAAGAAGCTGAATATATATCGAAGCCGAGTAATCCATCTTTGAGGGGTAGACCATCTCGACCATCCGGTAATGTCAGTGGTAGCCGAGGAGCTACAAAAGATACTGCAAGTAGGCCTGAGACACGAGCACCTCCTAGGACATATGTCATTCGTACCAGAGAAGATGCCTCAGCACCCGATGTTATTACTGGTACATTTTCTTTACTTGATACTGATATTACTGCATTAATTGATCCCGGTTCTACGCATTCATATATATGTAAAGCTTGCATGCGTTAAAGATTTATCTGTTGAACCTCACGAATTTGTGGTTAAAGTCTCGAACCCTTTTGGCCAATCTATTTTGGTGGATAAAATTTGTAAAATTGTCCACTTGATGGTAAGAGGTTATTGTTTCTGGTTGATTTGATGTTACCGCCATTTGATGAGTTTGATGTGATATTGGGCATGGATTGGTTAACTCGTAATGATGCAAAGAGTAAACTCAGAAATGTAAATATATTGTGTTGAAGTGTCGAAATGGTGAATTACTCCGGTTAAATCTGATCAGACAGAGGGATTATCTAATGTGATTTCAGTTATTACTGCTTAGAGGTATGTTAAAAAGGGGTATGATGCTTTTCTTGCTTATGTACTCGACACCAAGGTATCTCGAGTCAAAGATACGAGCAAAGCCGATGGTATGCGAATTTTCTGATGTGTTTCCAGAGGAATTACCAGGGTTGCCACCAGAAAGAGAAGTGGAATTTTCTATAGATTTGATTCCGGGAACTACTCCGATTTCCATAGCTCCGTACCGGATGGCTCCTACAAAATTAAAGGAATTAAAGACACAGTTGCAAGAACTTGTTGACAGGGGTTTTGTCCGACCGAGTCATTCACCTTGGGGTGCTCCGGTTCTGTTTGTGAAAAAGAAAGACGGGTCTTTGAGATTGTGTATTGACTATCGGCAGCTCAATAAGGTGACTATAAAGAATAAGTACCCGTTGCCCCAGATTGATGATTTATTTGATCAGTTGAAAGGTGCCACAATATTCTCGAAGATTGATCTCCGATCAGGTTATTACCAACTACGGGTAAAAGAGTCAGATGTGCCAAAGACAGCTTTCAGAACCAGGTATGGACATTATGAGTTTCTGGTTATGCCGTTTGGGCTGACTAATGCACCTGCAGTATTTATGAATTTGATGAATTGGATATTCAGACCGTACTTAGACAGGTTTGTGGTACTTTTTATTGATGATATTTTGGTTTATTCTAGAGATGAAGAAGAACATGCAGAACATTTAAGAATTGTGTTGCAAATTTTGCGAGAGAAGCAGTTATATGCTAAATTCAGTAAATGTGAATTTTGGCTTCGAGAAGTGGGTTTTCTTGGACATATTGTATCTGCAGAGAGGCATTAGGGTAGATCCAAGTAAAATCTCATTATTGTCAATTGGAGTCCACCAAGAATGTCTCTGAAGTTAGAAGTTTCTTGGGTTTAGCTGGTTATTATCGGAGATTTGTACAAGGATTCTCTATGATAGCTTCTCCGATGACTCGATTATTGCGAGAAAGATGTAAAGTTTGAGTGGGTGATGAATGTCACAGAGTTTCAACCGATTGAAAGATCTACTAACGAAAAGCATCGTGATTAGTGCAAAATGAACCAAGTAAGGAATTTGTTATTTACAGTGATGCCTCATTAAATGGTTTAGGTTGTGTCTTGATGCAAGAAGGTAAAGTAATAGCCTATGCTTCAAGACAACTTAAACCACATGAAAGAAATTACCCGGTACATGATCTTGAATTAGCTGCTATTGTATTTGCGCTGAAGATATGGCGGCATTACCTGTACGGAGAGAAATGTCATATTTATACTGATCATAAAAGCTTGAAATATTTGATGACACAGAAAGATTTGAATTTGAGACAGCGCAGGTGGCTTGAACTGATAAAGGACTATGATTTGATTATTGATTACCATCCGGGTAAGGCTAATATTGTGGCTGATGCTTTGAGTCGAAAATTTCTGTTTGCTTTACGAGCTATGAATACCCGGTTGTCATTGATTGATGATGGTTCAATCATAGCTGAATTGAGAGTTAAACCAACATTTCTACAGGAAATATGTGAAGCTCAGAAGAATGATGAGAAGTTACAGGTTAAACGGGCACAGTGTGAGTCAAGTATCGATTCTGAATTTCAGGTTGGAATTGATGGTTGTATGTTATTCAGAGGTAGGGTATGTGTACCTCGAGAATTCGTGCTCATACTGTAAGGTTCTACACGACTCACAATGGTACTATGTCCAGTACATCCGGGAGTAATAAAATGTATAATGATCTCAAAAGATGTACTGGTGGCCGTGAATGAAACGTGATATCTCGAGTTTGTATCAAGGTGTTTAATATGTCGCCAAGTTAAAGTGAACATCGTACCTTCGGGTTACTTCACCAATTACTATACCGGAATGGAAATGGGAAAGAATCACTATGGATTTTGTATCGGGTTACCGTTGTCTCAGGAAAAAGGATGCTATTTGGGTGATTGTTGACCGATTGACAAAGTTAGCGCACTTTATTCCGGTACATATGGATTATTCTTTAGATAAACTGGCTGAACTGTACATATCTGAGATTATCAGGCTACATGGAGTGCCTGTCTCCATTATATCGGATAGAGATCCCCGATTTACGTCTCGTTTTTGGGATAAATTGCAAGAAGCTTTGGGTACTCAGTTGTATTTCAGTACTGCATTTCATCCTCAGACAGATGGTCAATCTGAGCGTGTAATTCAGGTATTGGAAGATATGCTCCGATGTTGTATACTAGAGTTTGAAGGTAATTGGGAGAGGTATCTACCTTTGATTGAATTTGCTTACAATAACAATTATCAGTCCAGTATTAAAATGGCTCCGTATGAAGCTTTGTATGGTAGAAAATGTAGAACACCGTTATATTGGACAGAGCTCAGTGAAAAGAAGATACATGGGGTTGATTTAATTCGGGAAACAGAAGAAAAAGTAAAGGTTATTCGGGATAGTTTAAAAGCAGCTTCTGATCGCCAAAAATCATATGCCGATCTTAAACGAAAAGAGATTGAATTTCAGGTCGGTGACAAGGTATTCCTGAAAGTGTCTCCTTGGAAGAAAGTTCTCCGATTCGGTCGAAAGGGTAAATTGAGTCCAAGATTTATCGGGCCATATGAGATCATAGAAAGAATTGGACCGGTCGCTTATCGATTGGCATTACCACCGGAACTTGATAGAATCCATAATGTTTTTCATGTGTCTATGCTACGACGATATCGGTCAGATCCTTCACATGTTATTTCTCCGACAGAAGTGGAGATTCAACCGGATATGACTTACAGTGAAGAACCGGTCAAGATATTGACACGGGAAACAAAGGAGCTTAGAAATAAAAAGATAAATTTAGTGAAAGTATTATGGCAAAAGCATGGGATTGAGGAAGCGACATGGGAACCGGAGGAGACAATGAGGAAACAATATCCAAACCTCTTTACTGGTAAGATTTTCGAGGACGAAAAATCCTTAAAAGGGGAGAGTTGTAATGGCCTAAATTCAAGGTTATCGGAATAATGGTTTCGCAACCATAAATCCGATTTAAATAGAAATTTATTTCAATATATTTGCATGAATATTTATATGATAGAAAATATTTTTATAAATATTTATAAAATGTTAGTAATGTGGTATTAAAATTTCAAGTAGAAAATTTTAACGTCTAGGTAAGTAATTAAATGAAAAAGACTAAATTGAAAAAGGTATAAAAGTTTAATTATAGATTAAAAGAAAGTATAAAGGACAAAAATGGCAATTAAGCCATTTTGTCTAGTTGAGGCGGTTTATTGTGAAGAAAATCTGAGATTTTTATGTTTAAAATATATTATTATATTATTATATAATAAAGATATTTTAATATATTATATTATATTGTTGTTATATATATTATAAAGAGAAAGTAAAAGAAAGAACAGAAAAGAAACAGAGAGTAAAGACGAAATAGAGAAGAAATAGGGGAGAAAGAAAGAAAAAGGGAGAATAGAGTTTTTAAAGCTTGGAGTTTAATTTGGTAAGTTAATTTAGTCCTTTTCTTTTAATTTTGATGCTTTATAAGTTTTAGAACAAAGTTTTGATGAATTTAAGTTGAAGTTTTTGAAGTTTTAGAGTTTTTGAATATAGCATATGATGAACAAAATGATGAATTAGTGGTTTAATTGAAAGAATTTGAAGTTAGAATTGGATAAAGGACTTAATTGCAAAACAAGCTATAAGAAAACAGTTTTGGGACAGCAGCAGTAGAGTAAGTTTGAAAATTCACCAAAAATCGTAGAAGTGAAATTAGAAGTTGAGTGAGATATGAAATTAAATCTTATTGAGTCTATTTTCATATGAAAGAAACAGGGAAAGAAAAGAAATTCTGTATTTTGAGATATTTAGATTTTTGTAAGACTGGTTCAGAATGAATTCGGGTTCCCCTGTTTTTACTTTAGAAAATCATCAAAAATTGAAGAAAAATAATTAGGGGATTAAATTTATATTTTTAGAATCCTGAATGAGTCTATTTTCAATAGAAATAAACTATAATATCATCTTAATCCTGTATGAAGAGATAATTAATTTTTAGTGAAGAAGGGTCAGAACTGTCAAACAGCAGAACAGGGGTGACTTTAAAGAATAAACTGTACTTATTGGCTAAACGAAAAATTCTGAAAATTTTATGGGAATAAGATATGTGAGTCTAGTTTCATAGAAAATTAACGGTTCTTCATTTGGAGTTCTGTAGCTCGAGAAATAAATAATTTAGTGACTATGACTTAAGTAGACAGCTTTGAATGAACTAAAAATAATAATAGAATTATAGAAAATGCTACATGTGAACATGAAATGTATTGAATTGATGATTGAATTTATTTATTTAGATCCGGGAAACTCAAATACGGTTAGATCGAGGAAAGGAAAAAGTCCCAGATTAGTAGATTTTGTGTACGCGAACAAATATCGAGGTAAGTTCATGTAACTTGAATTATTTTCTTAAATGCTTGAAATGGATGTTATTGATGTGAATATAATTTGAATGTTCATTGCATGAAAATTTATGAAACATTGATATATTTGATAAAAAGGGGAAGAAATCTCGGTTGAATGAAAGGAAAATTCGATGGATCTCTGAAAAAGAATTGACGGTAAAAAGGATCTAGCCCGGACGGGTGATCCTATCCTGATATAGCCCTCCCGAAGAATATGTGTAAAATGGATTTAGCCCGAACGGGTAATCCGAATTAGGGTCTGAATTTAGCTTTGGATCGTAATTGGATCCAAGCTCATTAGAGTAATTGTCGCTGCGGATTTAGCCTGGGTGGTAATCCCGACAATACTCTATGAGTTTATATTACTGATTTAGCCTGGACCGTAATCCTCCTGTAAGGATGAGGTTCATGCGGGCGCTCTCTCAAAATGGAAATGTGCGCATATGAACATGAATTGACGGACTGGATTTGTACACTAAAGTGTACCTCTGAAAATCCATCGAAATTCCGAGTAATTCAATGGGATAAATATGAAAAAATAACAAGGAAATGGAAATCATGGTATTGATGAGCTCATCAATCATGGTATAAATTATTGATTCATGGAAATTATTGGGCTAACTTGAATGTTGAGTTTGTGCGTGATAGGGTAATAATGCATTGAATGGATATATGGATGTTTATTGCATTGTATTGAAAATATTAGGTAAGTATAATTCTTGTTACATGGGCTTACTAAGCACAAAGTGCTTACCCAGTTTCTTTTTCCCTTGTTTTATAGTGTTAAGAGCTCGGAGGTCGGATTCAGTCGGAGACACATCACACTATCAACCTCAAGATTTCGGTATATAAAGAAACTTTATTTTGGAAAAAAATGGCATGTATAAGCTAATAAAGTAGATGTTAATACAAAATGAATGTAAGGTTAGCCATTGGTATGGCTAATAAATCTTGTTTTGGTATGTGTTAAAGTTATCTTATAATATGCATGAATCTATTATGAAAATATGTTGAATTGGATTAGTTGATGTGGATTGGTCTCGGTTTAAAAAAAAATTCAGAAACTCCAGTAATGCCTCGTACTCTATTCTGATATCGAATACGGGTAGGGGGTGTTACACTTGGAGGGACTTAGCTAAAGCCTTCATGAAGCAATACAATCATGTCACAGACATGATGCCTGACAGAATCACTTTGCAGAACATGGAGAAGAAGTCAAATGAAAGCTTCAGGCAGTATGCGCAAAGATGGAGGGAGGTCGTCATGCAAGTTCAGCCACCACTCCTAGAAAAGGAGACTACAATGCTATTCATCAATACCTTGAAGGCTCCATTCATTACTCATATGATAGGAAGCACCACCAAAAGATTTGCGGATATAGTGATGGCAGGAGAGATAATTGAAAATGCCATAAGAGGTGGCAAGATCGAGGCAGGGGAAACCACTAGAAGGTCTACTCCTAAGAAAAAGGATGACGAGGTGAATAATACGAGTACATACAACAAAGGGTACTCAAAAGTAATTACTGTTAGTCAGCCAAAGGTGATCACTACTGGGCAATAAGGGTCGACAAGACACGAACCAGGCCCTAGACAAAATTCTGAAAAGCTCCAATTTACGCCAATTTCCATGACATATAAGGAGCTATATCATACTTTATTAGAAGCACGTGTGGTGTCCCCATATTATCTGCAGCCGTTACAACCCCCATATCCTAAATGGTATGATTCCAACACTCAATGTGATTATCACGCAGGAATAACGGGGCATTCGATAGAAAACTGTACTGCCTTTAAAAAGGTAGTTGAGAGGCTTCTTAAGTTGGGAGTTGTCGAGTTGAATGATACACCCAGTGTGGAGAATCCATTACCCAATCATGGAGACAAGAAAGTTGAGATCCCTTGAAGGAATTGAAAGTGAAGAGGGAATCGGGGAATAAAAATTTCTAGGTCCTTACATACTTGGGAAGTCTTTGAACAATGGAACTGTGGAAAGGATCATTGTATTTTTAGAGTGGATTTAGAGTAATATTCAAAACATGCTTGTTGTCTTGAGCCTAGAGGCAACAAGAACTCTTTTGTGAAATAGGCTTATGTTCAAAATTTTATTTCAATAAAATGTATCTGTTTGAGCACATATTCTTTTATTCTTTCTATTTTATACTGTACATTCTTTTTTAGAATATTCTTTCATTCTTTATTCATGACCATACAAATACTCATCCTTAGAATCATTTATTCTTTGGATTCATTTACCTTCGTACCTAGGTACCCAGATATCAATGATGTGAGCAAAGTTGTTACTGACTCCCTTTTTGAACGATATATGGGTCTAGGGGATCTCAGGACTTTGAAGATAACAGAGATTGTGACATGTCTTCTGATTTGTTAAAAACGGTAAAACAGACCATACTCTACAGCGGTCATTGGATATTGCGAGCCTAGAAAGGGGTAAAGTTCGAAGCCTAGCTCACCACCAAAATAAGGCAAGACATCATTGAGTTGTTTTCACGAATTCAAAGATGTTTTCACACAATAATATCAGGACATGCCTTGGCTAATAAGAAGCAGGCTAAACAAAGAGAATCGGGTACTGTTGATTCACCATGGAAGGGGATTGCATCAGTCATATCGCAAATACGACAAGATTCATATGCCTACTCCAATTCTTCATAAATGTGGGGCATGGAAGTGATGGGGGCCAATCTTGTCAAAAGCTTTTAGTCAATATTGACTCATCGGCATAGTTATCGTTTACTTCACTAAGAGGGTGGAAGTAGCTTCATATGCCAATATTGCAAAGTCGAAGTCATCAAGTTCATCAAAAAAAATAAAAAAATGGAATAAAGGAAAAGATCAAATGCCAGCACAGAATGTATAACTGTACAAAGTCAAACTTATAGTTTGTCCAAAGATCGACAAATAGATAAGCAGTTTGCAAAAAAAAAAAAAAGTGATTTAGACTTGTAAGGATTGGCATAAGAAGCTACCTTTTACCCTCTGTCTCATTGAACGTCGGCCAGAACCTTCACTGGGGCAATATCTTGCCCATTATGGAATTGAAGCGTTTTTGCCAATTGAACCTAATCGAAGAAGAGGTTAAAATTTATCCATCACTACTTGATGATACGAGCTTCGACAAAGAGGTTCATCCTAGAGAATTTCACAAGGGGAACCTGATGTTGAAACAGATTTTTCCTCTACAAAACGATTTTAGAGGAAAGCATATGCCAAACTGAGAAGGACTTATGAAGGGCCTGTTCTGGAAGAGCATTGATATTGACCGAAACGGATGGCAAAGACTTGCCCAATCCGATGAATTCAAGTTCAGTCAAGAAATATTTTACCTAAAAGAGGAAAGATCAAGGTGAAAACCCGTAAAGGGCGCCTCAAAAAAAAGGGAAAAAAGAAAAGAAAAAGGAGAGGCCAAGGCAAAAACCCGTAAAGGGCGCTTTGAGACCAAAGGGGATTTGAGTTGAAAACTCGAAAAGGGCGGCTCGAATTTTGACCAAAAAGTGGGGCATACAGTAGTCTTGCTACATTGGAATTAACAATGATGAAGTATGTTACATCTTGGGTGCATCGACAAAGTACTCTGGATCCCCTAAACACATATTGAGCTTAAAATGGTCCTCAAGAAGTTGGAACAAAGAAGCTCAGTCACGATATCTCAGGGCACCTAGTTTCCCATTTTACCCATTTTAAATCTTTGATTACTTTATTCTTTTCAAAGAAACACCCCAATTAATTTTCTTCTATGGCTTTTGTTATATTAACTTTATTCTTTTTAAGATATACCAATCAATTTTCATTTATTGCCTTGGTTATCTTTGATTAGCCTATTTGTTTTGAGCTATGCTCCTAACTAATTTCTTTTTTGTCCATTGGCTGTAATCTTTTTCAAGCATTTTATATTGAAATAACGATTAATGGACTAATAACACTTTCATAAAAGGAGTTTCGCATATTACTCTAGAAGCTTCTAAATAATATGAGGAATCAAAACATGACTATTGTTCAGAACTCACCAAGCCTAAGGGTCAAAACATTGAAAAATGATTATCTCTTCGGATTCTTATGGGATAAGACAATTTCGTTGGTGATACTATATTGGCAAATGACGAATAAGGCCAATCTATGTGTAAAAAGGGATCATTGTCGGGGTACCCTGCATTCATGTAAATTTCAGACTCATACATCTGGTCATTACACTTAGGGAATGGTGTAACAGATTGAAAGTGATATAAGTTCTGTACCTTTGAGTGGTAACAGAAATATGAAAGAAACCAAATGTCATTCCCCTGAAGCTGCAATGGGAGATACCAACTTCATGTCCCAAGGTTCAAGCGGGGATGACTTAGAAATTACATTGGGGCAAGCTGGTTGAGCAGAGCATAATTGATGAACAAGAATAGAAAAACAAATGAGTGATAACACCTAGAGTAGGAATCATACTCATAACATTTTTGTATCATAGCAAATTTCATTAGGTGCATTTGATTCGTTCCGGTCATTGCATTCTAATCCTAATCATTTTCATGACATGTTTCATTCACGTCACTCATAACACATGAAACCAAGTCTACAGGATATGTACTTCAGTAGGCGGTGTAGCGATATTGGTGAAGCTTCAGATCTTATCTTCCTAAAGTTGTAGGAAGCAGATCGAAGACGTTTTAGTCTTATCTCCCTAAGGTTGCAGCGGAGTAGACTAAAAACAGAAGATTTTATCTCCTCAAAGTTGCAAAGTGAGCAAATCGAAAACAGAAGATCTTATCTTCCTAAAGTTGTAGGAAGCAGATCGAAGACGTTTAAGTCTTATCTCCCTGAAGTTGCAGTGGAGTAGACTAAAAACAGAAGATTTTATCTCCCTGAAGTTGTAGAGGAGCAAATCGAAAGTAGAAGATCTTATCTTTCTAAAATTGTAGGAAGCAGATCGAAGACGTTTAGTCTTATCTCCCTGAAGTTGCAAAGTGGAGTAGACTAAAAAGTAAGATTTTATCTCCCCGGTTGTAGTGGAGCAAATCGAAAGCGAAGATCTTATCTTCCTAAGGTTGTAGGAAGCAGATCAAAGACGTTTTAGTCTTATCTCCCTGAAGTCGCAGTGGAGTAGACTAAAAACAGAAGATTTTATCTTCCTGAAGTTGCAGTGGAGCAAATCGAAAACACAAGATCTTATCTTCCTAAGGTTGTAGGAAGCAGATCGAAGATTTTTAGTCTTATCTCCCTGAAGTTGCAAAGTGAGTAGACTAAAAATGTAAGATTTTCTCTCCTGAAGTTGCAAATGGAGCAAATCGAAAGCGTAAGATCTTATCTTCCTAAAGTTGTAGGAAGCGGATCGAAGTCGTTTTAGTCTTATCTCCCGAGGTTGCAGCGGAGTAGACTAAAGACAGAAGATTTTATCTCCCCGAAGTTGCAAAGGAGCAAATCAAAAAGTAAGATCTTATCTTCCCGAAGTTGTAGGAAGTAGATCAAAGACAGTAAGATCTTATCTTCCCCGTTGTAGGAAGTAGATCGAAGACACTTTCTCATCTTATCTTCCCGAAGTTGTAGGAAATAGATCAAAGACACTTTCGATCTTATCTTCCTGGTTGTAGGAAGCGGATCGAAGATATTAGCTGCCTCTCTGAAGTTGCAATGAGCAAACTAAAGACAACAGATCTTATCTTTCGAGTTGTAGGAAGTAGATCAAAGACACTTCCGCATCTTATCTTCCCGAAGTTGTAGGAAGCAGATCAAAGACATCAATTTGGCATTCTTGAAATTGCAAGGAGCGAGAATAAAGCTAGCAGACTTCATCAAATCGAGATGAAGTTCCAATGCCGCTTGAAGTTGCAAAGGAGTTGGAAGCCATTTAAAGAGGATGAGGACCAAGAAGTCGAGGCTTGGCCAAGACCGGGCAAAATTGGTCCTTTTATAGTCTTTGCTCTATTCTCGTTACACGACAATGAGCAAAGAGGGGCAGCTGTAGGAGCCCAATTTTGCCCGGGCTAAAAATAAACAAACCCAACAAAAATAAATAAATAAATAAATGTTTTTCAGTCCAAAATATATCATTTGGCCCGATCGGAATGACCCATTACTTGAAAAGGTTGAAGGTCCATCTACAAGCTTGACGTTTATGGAAATACAATCTTCAAGGATATGTAATCTTAGATATGATATGCAAATCTTAGATATGATATGCAATCCTAGAATATATGGTATGCAATCTTAGATATGATATGCAATCTTAGAAGATATGGTATGTAATCTTAGAAGATGTGATTTTGTAATCTTAAAGATTTAATTTGTAGATACATTTTAATCTTAGCCGTTGATGTAATTGATCTGCACTGTTGGATTTGGGAAGGCTCAACTATAAATAGAGGCCTCTCCTTCATTGTAAGGGGACTTGAGTTTGAAAGCAATAAGAATTCTTGAGAGCATTCACTCAAATTTCTCTCCTCTTGCGTTCTTATTTTCTCGTGGCTTGTTCTTATTTTGTTCTTCGCTCATCTTCGCTTTCTTTTGAGTTGCTTCCGCTCGAGTTAGATTTTGGTGGAGGAATTTCGTTGAATCCTCATATTGCGGGAGTTAGGTTGACATATGTTTTTTTAACTTTTTTATCCATATCATTTTTTTATTTTTTTAAATTGTTATAATATTCATTAATTGTTTTGAGTATATTATATTACCCTTATTATTCATATATTAATTTATTAAACTTGTATATTTTTATTATATATTATCCTTATGTATTTTAAATTATTATTTATTATTTGATTTAATTATTTTATTATACATTATTTCTAACTTATACATTATTTGTCATATTATAAAATAGTATATCATATAGTATTATATCTTATATTATTTTTAAATTTTATTTTATCTAAGATTATTTATATGGAATAATATATTATTTATTTAAAATGTAGTTTTATATGTATTAGATTATTAAATATACTTTTATTTAAAATCATAAATTAGTTATTTTTTTAATATATATATATATATACATTTGTTTTTTGTATATCATTGCATGAAAGTTTTAAATTTGCATGAAATATGTTCATAGTTGATTTTATTGTTTATTATATTTGTCTATACTTCATCATATATTTGTAAATGCTTTAGTATAGGAATTATTATTCGTAGTATTTCATATTATTATTGCCTATCTTAAATGTTAGCATGTTATAATTGTTTTTTTATTCGATAATGTACAAATGCAATATTGCCACATGGTTATGGTTTAAAATAAAAAATACATTTTCACAAAATTAATGTTTTATTTAAAGGTTTTTAAAATGAGGCAATGTTTTGGTATTTAGAAATTTGGGAAATAATATCCAATCGTGCTGGGTGTTGATTTTCCGTTTGGCTAAATAACTAAATATCCTTTTAAATAAGTTTTATAAATTATGAGAAAATCTTAGTGACGAGGGTTTAAGAATATCATGTCCAATCGTGCTGGATGTAATATTTATAATCTTTCGGATCGAAGAACTCTCATATTTTAAAGCAAATTGATCAAAAAATTTTAGAAATCATAATTTTTTAATATTTTTAAATTTCAAACATTTGGACACAATTTTATCGATTAGGTACCAATTTTTGGGCGTTATGAGGGTGCTAACCCTTCCTCATACGTAACCGACTCCCGAACATTTTCTGCTTTTTCAAGGTGATCCAATCACACCGAGAGTAAAAAGGATTGGTGGCGACTCCCATTTTTTTCAAAACTCGATTTTAAAAATGGTTTCGACAATAACTATTTTAAGAAGACATTGGGTAAAAAATGGAGAGACCATAAAAGCACGTTGAAAAACCAATATTTTAAGAAAGAAATAAGCCTCACTAAAAAAATTAAGAAATGTCCTCACGGAATGTTGAGGTACCAATGGGAAGATCAAGTTAGATTCTGGAATTCAAAGAAATGAGAGGTATTACGTGCTTTCTAAAGTCTTATAAATTTTTCGGTTTATGGTATTTATTATATACATAATTCAAATTTCATTATGTAGGACCGTGAGCGAGTTGGAACAAGCGTGACGAAAACAAAAATTCACGCACACGGCAGCAGTTCCGTAAGTTTTGCTTGTGTAGTCGAGGTAGAGGCATTATAATTTATTAATTCTCACAAATATTAATGACTTTATATTATTAAATTATATTTTTTCTGCTACAATGTAGGAAGCCTCGTCTGGTCAAAAAGTTGGACGCCTTCAGCTTTTTTACGTTACGCATAGGAAGAATGATGGATCTCTGATGACATCCGAAGCTACAGAAATTATGGTATATTTACTTAATAAAATTTGATAATATAAATATTTCTAATGTTTAATTATAATAGTTTAATTCATCGTTTGTAGTTTTAAATTTATAATGTTAAGTTATGTTGCATTCCTTCTTATTATATATTTCGTTTCTAACTCTTTCATTGATTTATTAGGATAAACTAAAGGAGAAAAAGGCGGAGTATGAAGCTACCGCTTGATCGATAGTTCTCATTAATCTTGAGGAGATTGATAATGAAATTATTACCGATGTTTTGGGTCCTGAAAGGTACGACTGCTTCGACTGATAGTTCTGTTAATCTTGAGTACATTTATAATAGAATTATCATTGATGTTTTTGGTTTTGAAAGGTATGGTCGGGTTCGATTTCAAGGATCCGTGTTACCCCGACCCAATATTTTAGATCCGGCCCCAAAGAATACATGCCTTCCTGAGTCAATCTCGTCTTTGAAGTTCAGAGGCTAAAAGACCAGATAGCTCAGATGCAAGAGAGCACGGTTGAGCAGAGGCAGCAAATTGCTGATGTTCAAAGAAAATATGAAGAACTCTAGCAACAGCTTAGAGCGGATGCGGAAGCGGTAGCAATGAGGAGGCAGGCGGCAAGATCGATGCTAGCAGAGCGTAGAAACGAGAAAGTACGATGAGCTCCAACACGACTTCAAAATGATGATGCAGATATTTCAGCAGTCGCAGAAGCTGCCATCTTAGACATTTAGTTTCTCGTTTTAAGATTATTTTAACATTATTACATTTAACATTATTGTAAGAATATTTTCAGTTATAATTTATTTAATTTATTGAATTTCAAGTATCATTTAGAATTAATGCATTTGGTGTGATTTTTATGCTACATTTGCTGTTTTGGGTTGGAATTATATGCTATATTTACTGTTATTGGTTGGTTTTATTACAGGAGGGGTATGATATAAAACAAATTATACATTACAAATCTGTACAAATTAGCGGCGTTTGTGAAAAAAGCGCCGCTAAAAGTCATGAATTTTAGCGGCGTTTGTGGGGAAAGCGCCGCTAAAAGTCATGAATATTAGCGGCGTTTGTAAAAAAAGCGCCGCTAAAGGTCATAACTTTTAGCGGCGTTTGTGGGAAAAGCACCGCTAAAGGTCATGACTTTTAGCGGTGTTTTTTGGAAAAGCGCCGCTAAATGTCATGACTTTTAGCGGCGTTTGTGGGGAAAGCGCCACTAATGGTCATGACCTTTAGTGGCGTTTTTTTCTCATAAACGCCGCTAAAGTTTGCGGCGTTTGATTTAGCGGCATTTTTTACGGTGCTTCCAAAAGCGCCGCAAATACTTTTAGTTGCGCTTATAAACGCCGCTAAAGGCCAAAAAAATGCCGCTAAAAGTCTGTTTTGCTGTAGTGTCAGTAATCATATAAGAAGGTATGTTTCCTTTAATTCAAATATGAAGAAACTTGGAGAGCGTAAGTTCATAAGGATGAAGGTGGAACGTTAAGTCTCCAAGCTTCCACTACGCTTTTTGCATTTTGTGGCAAGCAATGTCATTTTTTGCAAGGGGTTGTTAAATACAAACACCGGGAAAACAAAATGCGATAACACTCAATGTTTGGGATCGAACCAAGTTGGGAAAACTCAGGAGGGTGATTGGATGAAAGCATCCCTGTTAGGATATTATTATGAGATATTATCTTTTAGAAAAGTATTGTATATTATTGTATATCTTTTAGACATATACTTAAGAATATATTATATATCTTTTCTATTCCTACGTGACTATTGCTGTATAAATATTATGTATACTCTTGAGGTCTATTAATAAGATTGAAAGGGATTACCCTATTCTTGTCATGGTATCTGGGCTTGGTGTTTAACGTAATTTTTTTCATCATTCTCAATGGCTAGCGACGATTCGACTTCTCTACCGCCACCGTCTAAGTTAGGAGGATGACAATTCCTGGTTTTACCATTGAGCAATGGCAATCTCTTCTAGCGGTGTTCGGTAATACACAATCTACTACCAATCAGTTGAATGGTGATTCCAAGAATAATTGGATTATTGATTTGGGGTGTTCAAATCATGTTACAAGTGATCTTATGTGTTTGACGAAAGTTAAAGAAGTTGTAGCATGTTTCATAGGACTCGTTGATGGTCAAACAGTGGTGGCTATCCAAGAAGGAATGGTTAAATTGACAAGCAAAATTCACTTAAACATGTTCTTTAGGTTCCTAAATTAAACTGCAATTTAATTTCGGTTTCACAGTTGAATGATGATATGAATTATTTTATCCAATTTTCTCTAACATATGTGTTATTCAGGACATTCATTTGAGGGAGTTGATTGGAGTGGGTGAGAGGCGGGATGGACTTTACTACTTCCGGCAAGTATCAACGGTTAAAGCGATTTCAATTGAAGCTTCATCCTCTTTGAAGCTTTGGCATAGAAGGTTGGGTCACCCTTTTGAAAAAGTTGTGAAGTTACTTCCTTATGTTAGTAACTCTAGAGAACATTTGAATAAAGCATGCGAAATTTGTCATCGTGTTAAGCAAACAAGAAATAACTTTCTAATTAGTGAATAGAAAGCCACTCGTATTTTTGAGTTAGTTCATTGTGATTTATAGGGTTTGTATGACACTCATTCATCTTGTGAATCTCATTATTTTTTACATTAGTTGATGATTTCTCATGTGTTGTTTGGGTATATCTATTGGTTATTAAGAAGGAGGTTTTTAAGATTTTCATGTCATTTATTGCTATGATTGATCCTCAAATTTCTCAACAGATAAAGTTTGTTAGAAGTGATAATGAAATGAAATTTAATTGTCTCCAAGATTATTTTCTTATAAATGACATTATTTTTCAAACAGTTTGTGTTGGTACTCCTTAACAAAATGGGAGAGTTGAGAGGAAACATCAACATATTTAAATGTGGCTCGTGCTTTGCATTTCCAAGGAAATCTACCTATATCTTTTTTTGGGAGTGTGTTTTGACTGCTTCTCATCTTATCTATCAAACTCATTCACCTCTTCTTCATGGTAAAACATCCTATGAAATTTTGTTTGGTATACCTATTTTATTTGATGATCTTCGTGTATTGGCTGCTAATATTTTGCTCATAATCAACGTTCTAAAGGTGATAAGTTTGCTAGTCAAAGTCGAAAGTGTGTTTTTGTTGGGTATCCTTTTGACAAAAAGGGTTGGTATTTATATGATATGGATTCTAAGAAGTTTTTTGTGTCCCATGATGTGAAATTTTTTAAGGATATTTTTTCGTATTTGGATGGGAATGCTGCAACCATTGAGCCCGACCATGTCGCTCTGCCATATGGAAGTGCAGATGTGATTTTTGATACATATATTGGTGAGTCAGAAATGTCACAGCCCGCAATAGTTCTTTCACAGCCTATGAGTTCGCCACCTGCGGATTCTTTGACACCTGTGGTGTCTTCTTCTTTTTCTAATGACACTGGGTTATAGGGGGCTTTGGGTAATGATGCGTCTGAATTGGGACAAGAGCATAGGGAAAAATTTCCCTCAGTGAAGCTTTGGGATTTTGTCACTCGTACCGCCATAAAGAAAAGTCTATCTCCCGCCTCACCTGCTTCAGAGTCTTCCTCAAGTACTTTATTTCCTATAGTGCATTATGTTGATTATTACAAATTTACTGTGAAACACTGAAATTTTTTTGCAACTATTACTGCAGTGGTTGAGCCACAGTCTTTTAAAGAGGCTGTGAATGATGTAGGATAGCTTGATGCTATGTAAAAGTAGATTCGTGTTCTGGAAGATAATGGCAATTGGTCTATAAAAACACTTCCTCCTGGAAAGAAAGCTCTAGGTAGTAAGTGGATGTACAAGATTAAATATAACTCTGATGGAAGTATTGAGAGACTTAAAACTCCTCTTTTTTTTTTATAATCACCAAGTATAAGGTATTTACTATAATGAAACTTTTGCTCCTATGGCGAAAACGATGACTGTTCGTGCTTTCTTAGCTATTACAGCTTCAAAAAATTGGGAGTTACATCAAATGGATGCACATAATGCCTTTCTGCATGGTGATCTTGATGAAGATGAAGAAGCTTCATATAGCTTCTTCTAAGTTTTACCTCTGATAAGCCTAGAATGGTTTGTCATTTGCGCAAGTCTTTGTATGGGTTAAAATAGGGTCATCGGTGTTGGTTAGCTAAGTTGGTTACTGCACTGAAAGGGTATGGATTTCTTCAATCATATTGTGATTATTATCTCTTTACATGCACTAAGGGATCTGTGCACATTAATGTGCTAGTTTATGTTAATGATTTACTTATTTCTGGGAACGATTCCATTGCTTTGAGAACTTTTAAGGGGTATCTAAAATTTTACTTCTATATTAATGATCTTAGTGTTTTAAAATATTTTTTGGGGATAGAGGTAGCTCGTAGTTTTTTAGGTATATTTCTTTGTCAAAGGAAACAAGTACTTGATATTATTTCAGAGACGGGTTTTTTGGGAGTAAAGCCCGCAAAATCGTCAATCGAGCAAAATCATAGATTTTCGTATGCTACATGGGCAGTTTTGACTGGTCCTAAGTCATACAGATGGTTAATGGGTCGTTTGATTTATTTGGCAGTGATCAGACTTGATTTAGCATACTCGATTCATGTCTTATTTCAATTTATGCATGAGCCGAGGCAGGAGCATTAAGATGTGGCTCTACATATAGCTCAATACTTGAAAGGTTCTCCTTTCAAAGGATTCTATTGAGATCTGATAGTGATTTCTCCTTAAAGGGGTGGTATGATTTGAATTGGGTTGCTTTTTCATTAACTCGGCGTTCGCTCACTAGTTAGCCTGTCTTTCTGGGATAATCTTTTATTTCTTGGAAAACTAAAAAACAGCATACTGTTTCTCGTTCTTCCACCAATGCTAAGTATATGTCTATGGCTTCTGTCACTTGTGAGCTCAAATGGCTGAAGGCCTTGCTATTGAGCTTAGGTTTTCATCATCCTAAAGATATTCCTTTATTTTGTGATAGTCAATCTGCGTTGCATATTGCACAGAATCCTGTACTTCACGAGTGTACTAAACATATTGAAGTGGATTGCCACTTTATTAGGGATGCAATGAAGGATGGGTTGATTGCACCTTCTTATGTTCTGACCTCTATTCATTTGGCTAACATTTTTATAAAGATGCTTGGTAAACCGCAATTTAAATACCTTCTTAGTAAGTTGGGCATTTATGATCTGCATGCTCCAACTTGATGGGGTGTTAGTATATTATTATGGGATATTATCTTTTAGGAATATATTGTATATTATTATATATATTTTAGGCATTTATTTAAGAATACATTTAGGAATATATTATATATCTTTCCTATTCCTACGTGACTACTGTTGTATAAATATTATGTATACTCTTGAGTTCTATCAATAAGATTTAAAGAGATTATCTTATTCTTATCAATTCCCAATTAAAAAGAGGATCTAAGGTGTCCTTAATCCAATATCATCAAAGACTCCATTGAATGAGACAATTTGGAAACTCTTTATGGATTCTGTGTCTTTTATTAATAACTTCTCCTTGCAGGACTTAATCAATGCAAATACCATATATGAATTTGCAGTCGAACAGTATGAATTGTTCTGCTGTGTCTCTCTTTGCATACTTAAAAGGGAAATCCACTACTGGTCCTGCCCCTAATCTGGATAAGGCAAAAAACTTAATTGGGGAACTAAGTATTTTGATAAAGATTGCTGAAAGGACATTTTCGGCATAATTCATAGACCTTATTAGGTTCTCTTCATTCTAGCATGTGCCTACTGTGGATGACAATAAGAGACTTTAATGAGATTTTATGGTCCTTCGAGAAACAAGGAGAAAGGTTTCCTGAATGGTTGCATTAATGATTTATTGATTTTGTAACATGGGAATTGACCAATGCTTACTATCCCTTTTTACTACAGCAATAATAATATCTTTGGAGGAAAACTCCATTTCAACTTGTAAATCGTCGAAATTAGTAAAACTCGCATGACCAGGTCTTCTATGAGGAATTTTTGAAAATTCTAACCCATCTTGAGCATTAATGTTGCTATTAAGCATGTGGGGTGGAGGTTCATACCTCGTAAAATCTAGTTGAGTTCTTCTAGCATTGTCTGAACCTTCATTGTCAGAATCATTCCCCTCTGGTTTGGAAGGAACGATCTCTAGTTCAGAAAATAATGCAATTTCTGAACCATCGAGTTCGAACTCCTAGATTGGATCATAATTGGTTTTAACTTCCTCTTCATTCTCAACTTCCTCTTCATTATCAATCCCAGTTGCAGTTTCATGTACTGGATTTTATATCCTTTCGCTAGTGCAGTTTGTTGGCAAAACATTATTAGTTCTCATCAAACCTACGTTAAAACCAATATTACTTACTAATTTTCCATTCATGTAACTTGATGGCATATCTGCATAAGTTGAAATGAAAAACGTTCACAAAATGTCATGTTCGGGTCTCCACATTTGGGTTACCAACTATCCCCGATTGTACGTCAAAGATGAAATTAAAGGCTGAAACCAAGAAATGTTTTTCCATTGATGATTTTGGTATTCCTTGATATGAGCTTTGCAACAACGCTATGAAACCACCGCACAACTACGTGATTGGATTTTCTGCTTCATGTTCCTAAAACAAATTAAACTAAAACTGTTGTCGAACTTGAACCATCCTCCTCTACATCGACAAACTAGATATATAACTCTAGTATAACATTTCCAACTGAGCAATGCGTATCAAACATTAACTCAACATCTATGTCGCATTTGAGCTCAAATGTATCATATCTTACATGGTTCATTGATGGTAGATATCTATATTTCAAACTCAAATGTACCATATCTTACAAGGTTCATTGATGTTAGATATCTAATTCTTGATAGAAGCTCGTTCAGTTTGATGCTCCGGTTAAAAGCTAATTATGTAGATTGGATTAATACAAAATGACCCCAATTTTAGTTTCACAAATTTGACTTAATAAATAACGACTCTAATTCGTTCACTCATTTTTACCAAAAAAATTGTTTCACATGTTTAATATAAAATTAAAATGAAAACATTATACAGAAAAATAAATAATCATTAATCAAATTCGAACAACGACACCAAATTTATTTACTCATAAATCTAAAAAGATCGGACATTACTCACAAATCAGAAATACGCTTCTTATTAGAAGCATTTTTCTGAAAAGTTTTTTCTTTCCCAATATTCATATTTTTGTGACAATTTTGTCATAAAAAAGACGAAACAATTTGTAATTTTTTTCTTGGGATTATTGAGTTTTCCAAAAGTTATTAAATCTTTTTCGATTTTTTTAAATTTGAATCCAAGGAATAATTTTTTTTATTTCTCTTTTAAGTTTTAATTTCACAACTATTTTATTTTGAAGTAATTTATTTTTACTGATGTGACAAGAAAAAGGAAGAATGCGCGAACGTTTTTGTCGGCTAAATAAGGTTTATATGCCATTTTTTTTAATTAGGCCCTTAGGTCGTTTTTAATTTTGTTTAGGGAAACAGGTCGTTTTTTGAGAGAGTGTGTGAAAGCGTGTCCAGTTGGGCACACTTTCTGCATAGTTGGCAGGATTTACATCTAACTGCTCAAGCTCCAAATCATGCATGGCTACAATACCAAGCAAAAGATAAAGGAGTGATAAGAAAGGTCAAAGCCCAACTAAGTGAAGAATTTGAGATGAAAGATTTGGGATTAGCAAAGAAGATACTTGGTATGGAGATTCTTAGAGATAGAAAAGCAAGTAAATTGTACCTAAGTCAGAAGGGGTACATTGAGAAAGTTCCTTGCAGGTTCATTATACAGAGTGCTAAGCCTGTTAGTACTCCTTTAGTAGCCCATTTCAGACTTTCATCGGCTTTGTCTCCACAATCAGATGATGAGATTGAGTACATGTCACATGTTCCATACTCTAGTGCAGTGGGATCTCTCATGTATGCTATGGTTTGTTCACGTCCGTTTATCATATGCAATCGGTGCGATTAGTAGATACATGGCGAATCCCGATAAAGAACATTGGAAAGCGATTCGAAGGATTTTAAGATACTTACGAGGTACTACCGATGTTTGCTTACGCTTGGAAGAACTAGAGATGGAGTCATTGGGTATGTTGATGCTGATTTTGCTGGAGACCTTGATAGAAGAAGATCTCTCCACCAACGTTATGTCTTTACAATCGGAGGTTGTGCAATCAGTTAGAAAGCTACTTTGCAAACTACAGTCGCTTTGCCTACCACTGAAGCTGAGTACATGGCGATTACTGAAGCTTGTAAAGAAGCTATTTGGTTGAAGGGACTCTTTAGTGAGCTCAATGAAGACCTTCAAATCAACACACAATTTTTGCGATCAGTGCCATCTTCCTTACAAAAGATCAAATGTTTCATGAGAGAACAAAACACATTGATGTTCGGTATCATTTTGTTCGTGATATTGTTACTCGTGGTGATATTATTGTGAGCAAAATTAGTACTCATGAAAATCCTGCAGATATGATGACTAAGTCACTTCCTATAACCAAGTTTGAGCATTGCTTAGACTTGGTTGGTGTTCATTTTTGAAGTTAAACCCTTAAGGGGTTTTATGGAAGAGGTGGAGAACTTGTTCGTTGAGAGTTCGCGATAAAGAACTTGTTTATTGAGAATTCGTGTCAAGGTGGAGATTGTTAGAATTAAGTGACCCGAATCCTTATTTAAATAAAATACAATGGTAAAATAAAATAAAAGAAGAATCCCTATAGAACTACACTTCTTTTATTTTTATTTTAAATAAGGTTTTTTAAACCTTATTAAACTCCATCTATTTGATATTGATTAGAATAAGGAGTTTCAATCTTACTACACTCCTATTAGAATATGGCTTTACAAGCCTATAAATACACATAGTCTATTCCTCTTGTAATTGATTCGAATTCGACATAGTGAATTTTCTTCTCCTCTGCCCGTGGTTTTTTCCCGAAAGAGTTTCCACGTAAAATCTGTGTGTTCTTTATTTTTATTTCTCTTTTCTTTGCGATATATTTGTCATTACCGACGTTATTTTTTTTCACAAAATTAAAAATGACTTGAAAAAAATTGGCATATAAGCCTTATTTAGCCCTTTTTGCCATCCGTATAATATAAAATAAAACGGGTAAATTACCAAAAAAATACCCTTTTTTCAAAATTTACGGAAAAGGACATATTTTCCAATTATTTACCGGAATGGGCCATTTTCCCTGAAAGCGCGTCCACGTCAACGCGATTTCAGGGGATGCAACAAGAAAACGCGTCCCTGAGGGAGCGTTTTCTGCCACATCAGCAAAAATCGCATCCTTGAGGGTGCGCTTTGCTGATGTGGCAAAAACGCTCCCTCAGGGACGCGTTTTTGCCCTTCCCCAACGGCCATATTTTTTTGACCATTGGGCCTCCAACGATAAAAAAAAACTATAAAATCCCCCCTTTCATTTTTTTTCACACAAAGGTCCTTACTCAATTTTCTCTCAAATTTCTCTCAACTTTCTCTCAAATTCCTCTCAAATTTTACCAAAGTCCTTTAATTTTTACAAAAAAGCCCTGCTTAAAAGTTTTTTAAATTAGTTTTTTTTTTAATATAAAATTTTCAATCATATTAGCAATGGCCGGAGAATTAATTCGTCTCGACAATAAACACATCTCCGTCGATCAAATGACAATGGTAAGTTATAATTTTAATTTTTCAATACTATTTAATATTTTTTAGGTTTATGCAATTCTAATTAATTTTTATTTTATAATTTTTTAAATAGTCTGTAGATCGGGTGTTGCAATGCTATATTCGCAATATGCCTAGTCCGCCATCGCCGTTGATCGAGAATTACCTGCGGGAAGCGGGTTTTTGGCACGTGGCCACAATAGGCTAGGGGTGCAAGTTGGACCCGGAGCTAATCAGTGCGTTGATAGAGAGGTGGAGACCCGAGACGCACACTTTCCATCTTCCATGCGGAGAGTGTACTATCACTCTGGAAGACGTGCAGTTGCAATTGGGATTGCCGGTGGATGGGTACATAGTCACCGGGTCCGCAACTTCTGGTTATTGGGGGAGCCGTATGCTACGAGCTTTTGGGTGCTATCCTGGATAACATTTACGGAGGTCGGATCGAGATGGGCTGGTTGCTAGACACATTCCCGGAGCCGAATAATGATTCGACCGAAATAGAAAGAATACGGTATGCTCGGGCATACATTCTTGAGATGATTGAAGGCTATCTGATGCCGGACTTGTCACGAAACCTCGTACATCTGAGATGGCTGCTGAAACTCGTTGCTTTTAGAGCAGCCGGTGAATTGAGTTGGGGGTCTGCCGTACTAGCAAAATTTTATCGGGAGATGTGCGAGGCGACGCGACCGAATAAAGCCAAAATCGGAGGTTGCCTATCACTACTGCAATCATGGGCACAGTTTCGCTTTCCATTTTTACGTCCTCGAGTGGACCACCCATATACATTCTCACTCATAACGAGGTAAATTTAATATTAGATTTTACAATTATTATGTAGATTTAAAATATAATTGTATGCTAAAAATTTATTTAATTAGGTGGAACCATTCGGCGAGTTATGTTGGAATACCTACCTCGTTTGAAGATATACGGCTTCTATTAGAGCAACGGTCGGAAGCACAAGTAAGTATTAAATAAAATATATTTTCGTAATAAAATAGTCATTTCGTATTTAGTATTTAGTATTTAGTATTTAGTGTATTTAGTATTTAGTATTATATATATAACTCATATTTTTATAATGTTAATATAATTTGAATGGACACCATACGAGGACCCGTCAATTCGGGCAGTAATTCCGGACGAGTCCTTTCAAAATCCGAACATTTGGCATGTGAAGGTCCCATTGGTCAACTATGCCACCGTGGAGATGCACCAGTCAGATCGGGTTCTGCGTCAATTTGGATTCCGACAACCGATTCCCGTGGCACCTGAGGTGCTCGATGATGAGCACAAAGTCAACTTACGGTAGTTGCATACGGATTGACCAAGATTTTGGTCAGCATATATCGAATTGTGGGAAAACCGGTATGATTATATACCTACTCGGGAACCGATCATCGTTCTTGAGTTAGCGTGCGTGCCGGAATACATGCCATGGTTTAGGATCCATGGCAAGCCGTATTTATTGTCAAAAGAGGAGAGGCGACGGCAACTTCGTATACAAAGGGAAAGACGGGGCCCTTTAAATCCAAGGAGAAGAGATGATGGGACGGGCCCATCAACAGCGCCGACACAATCACCGGGCCCATCAACAGCGCCCACACAGTCACCGGACCCAACACTTCAGCCGACGACACCCACATCACAGCCTTTTCCGGTTATGCCAAGTGCGTATCCTAGCCCTTATATGTATCCTAACCCTTATGTGTTTCCTTTTCCCAGTCCTATGGCAGGTTGGAATGCATGGCCCGGTTCGAGTTCGTTCCCGACTACTCCGAGTGGACCGCCGATCTATAGGCCGCCGTCGCATGAGGGATCGCACGAGGCGCCATCGGGAAGCTCTTCTTTTTACCAATCTTTGATGCCTTATGAGATTCAAACACCTCCACCATGGGTGATGCAAACACCTCCGCAGTCATTATTTTATCAAGGTGGGTCATCCTCTCAACACCCACCACCAGACCCTCTGCCGGAGGAACCAGAATCCCCGCCGGAAGAGCCACAACCCCGGGCGGAAGCTGGAACAAGGAGGAATCCAGTAGCAGTAATCGTCGGACACCCCATGTGGCACCGATTCAAATGGCACCAACATTGATTTTTTAATATATTTGTATAAACTTTTTTATAATGTTTCATTTAATAAAATAAAAAGTTGTTTTTAATATTTTAATTGTAATTTACTTTTTATATTTTTAATAAAATAAAATTTGTTTTTTATATATTAATTGTAATTTATTTTGTATATTTTTAATAAAATCAATTTATTTTGAATAAGGCAAAAATATTGCTAATATTTTTATATTTTTAATATATTTCTACAAAATTTTTATATTGTTACATTTAATAAAATAAAAGTTTTTTTAATATTTCAATTGTAATTTAATTTTTATATTTTTAATAAAATAAAAATTGTTTTTATTTTTTATTGTAATTTAATTTTTATATTTTTAATAAAATAAAAGTTGTTTTTATTTTTATATTTTTAATAAAATCAAAGTTATTTTTATTTTTATTGTAATTTAATTTTTTTATTTTTAATAAAATAAAAGTTGTTTTTATTTTTATCGTAATTTATTTTTATATTTTTAATAAAATCAAAGTTATTTTTATTTTTTATTGTAATTTATTTTTATATTTTTAATAAAATCAAAGTTATTTTTATTTTTATTTGTAATTTATTTTTATATTTTTAATAAAATAAAAGTTATTTTTTATTGTAATTTATTTTTTTATATTTTTTATAAAATAAAAGTTGTTTTTAAATTTTTAATTGTAATTTAATTTTTATATTTTTAATAAAATAAAAGTTATTTTTAATATCCTAATTGTAATTTAATTTTTTTTATTTTTAATAAAATCAATTTTGGGATTATTATTAAGCTAACCAACATATCTGAATCAATCTTGGGATGATCTTGTGAAACACCTGTCAACGAAGTACGTTAAATAATGCAATATTACGTAATATCAATATTATTCAAAAACCCTAAACACCTAGTGATACTATACCGGCAAGACATGTATGTGGATCTTTGTATTTTTTAATCTCCCACAAGCCTGGCCTTTTCCTCAATGAGGCCATGATTTTCCATGAATGTAACACCCCAAACCTGGCTCAAACACTACAACCGGATCTGGTATGTCACTTGAGTGATTTTATAAAAACATGTGGCACTTTTGAGAAAACAATTATCAGGTTTAGATAGTCATACCGAAAACTTAATAATTTATTAAGTTCATATAAGATATAAAGTTAAAAAAATGCCGTGGTGAATTTTAAATAGAAACCGAAATTTCATACATGTCTTAGCTTAGTTTAAACATAAAATTTAAATGCCCATAAATGAAAGCCCAACATGTAACCAAAACATAAATAATAGTCTAGTGGCCCAAGGCCTTATTACAACGAATTATAAAACCCACTTAAATAAATTTCTTTAAAAAAAATAGATAAATAGAGTAAAGTCTTTTGCTGAATCCTCAATACTCTATCGCATGGCCACCTTGCTCTCCTCTCTCTCCACCCGGTCCGATGCACTAAGTGCTACCAAATTGTTAAAATAATAGGGTGAGTCGCGAAACTCAATGTGCAACCCTCGTGCACCATCAGATTGGGCCTTAGCCCACAGATCAGAATATAGAACATAATATTAATATAGTAGATAGCATACATAAAACCCAACCCAATCCTAGGTTTCCAACCGCTACACACCACCCTTACCGCAAATCACACCATTGGGGATTTCTACAATCAACCCACACCACTACACACCATCGATGGCGGTCATGCTGCGATTAAATCCGCTCATCGTCAAAGTCGTGACAAAGTCACCAGGTGAAATGGCAAGAGCCACGAAAACGAGTTGTGACAGAGTCACCAGGTGAAATGGCATAAGCCACCGAACAGATCACTTCCCCTTCATCAATCACCCAACCCCAAGCATATATAGAAATCTACATACAAAACATATCGTTTTAACGAAACATTTATTGATGAATGGCGTAAATCACTAATCGATATTTAGCCTTTACCCTTCTCGGGTTTCCAAGCGTTACGCCGGGATTTGGCATTTAACAGTATAGCGATTTATCACATGTATATGTATATTAGGAATCAATCTAATGGTGTGAGAAGTTACACACCGATTTCACGAAAGTACTAAACTCTTAGTCGGTATCCTTACTATCCGGATTTATAACTTGGTTCAACAAAAGCCGGAAAATCACGAAGATTTAACCTCCCCTACATTCGGCCAAGGGTTAATAAATACCCAAATTTACATGTTAAAAATCGATAGATCTCCTTACCTTGAAATCCGAAAGTAACACTATTCGAGTGTTCTTGAACTATGACTTAGAGATCTACGCGATTGACTCCACTTGAGATCCCGAATCGCCAAAATAAGAGAAAAAAATAGATTAGTCACTAAATAGCCATTCGGCTAGAGACTTTGAAAAGCCGGAAAAGATTTGGATCCCACAAATCAATACTTACCTAAAATTCCCTTCAGATTTCGACACAAGCAGACACCCCAGAGTGATTTCGGCAATCACAGGGGACGAGATCTCACGATTTCCGCTTTTACAAAAATCCTGGAAAAGAGGAACTGATGAGGTTTCAGCTGAAAAGAAAAGTGAAAAGAGAGCAAAGAGAGGCTTGAAGATTCGGCTAAAGTGTCTGAAAGAGATGAGAAAAGAATCTATCATAGGATTTGGCCAACTGAAGAAAGAAAAGAAACGAAGAATGGAGTGGGAACTTCGGCAAAGAAAAGAGAAAAATGATGAGAACTTTGACAGCAAAATTTCGGCACATACTTAGCATATACTAAACCGATTTCCCCTCTTTCACAGAGTTTGATTTTCGGCCAACTCAAGCCTCCTGGATGAGCTCTCATCTTTTCCCTTATCTTGATCCATTATTTCCTCAAAAATAGCCCTAATTAGCACCAACTCCTCTCTTCATTATCTGCTTATTATCCACATAATTTAAACATAATAAAATTCCCTAAAAATTAGCCTTGTGCCGTCCCCTTCTAGTCCCCTTTTAAGTGTCGAAATTTAGCCCTATAACTTGGGCTTCAAGCAACCAAAATTTGGGCCCTCCTCATGCACTAGTGACGCCACCCTCTCCCTTCCTTGTGGCGCCACCTACCCTTTGGGCCACAAGCCCATTTTGTCATTTAAAACACAGATAACTTCCTTTTAAAATGCTAGAGTGCCTACACATAGATTTAGTCAATGCCTCAGCCTCTTGAGCCCAATTATTACCTAAATTCTCAATTTAACCTATTAAGCATACATTGCACAAAATGCACAGGCCCAATAATTCGGGATGTTACAGCTTCTACCCCTTAAAAATAAATTTCGCCTCAAATTTACGATCAAAAGAGATGGGGATATTGTTGCCGGATAACATCCTCTGGTTCCCACGTCGCCTCTTCTGCACCGTGATTTCGCCACAGAACTTTGACCAAAGGGACGGACTTCCTTCTCAACACTTTTACGTCTCGATCCAAGATTTGCACTGGTTCTTCCTCAAAGGATAAATCTGGCCTTACTTCAATCTCTTCCATCGGTACAATGTGCGATGGATCAGAACGATAACGTCTTAGCATCGAGACATGAAACACGTCATGTATCTGCTCTAACTCTGAAGGCAACTCCAACCGATAAGCCACTGGGCCCACACGCTCTAGTACCCGATACGGTCCAATAAACCGAGGACTTAACTTACCCTTCCGTCCAAACCTCATTACCTTCTTCCATATAGATACTTTCAAAAAGACTTGGTCTTCTACTGCAAATTCCACCTCCTTCCGCTTTAGATCCGCATAAGATTTTTACCGATCTGACGCCTCCTTCAACTGAGCCCGTATTAACTCAACTTTCTCCTCCGTTTTTGAAACTAGTTCTGGACCCAACACCTGGTGTTCACCCAACTCTATCCAACAAGTGGGGGTACGACATCTCCTTCCATATAACGCTTCATAAGGTGCCATATGAATACTAGCTTGATAACTGTTATTGTATGTGAATTCTGCCAAAGGTAAATACTCCTCCCAACTACCCCTAAAGTCGATGATTCAACCCCTTAGCATATCCTCCAAGATCTGAATTACCCTCTCAGACTGACCATCAGTCTGTGGGTGAAAAGCAGTACTAAAGTCTAACCTTGTTCCCATTGCTTGATGAAGAGCCTTCCAGAAACGTGACATGAATCTAAGGTCCCTATCTGATATGATCGACACCGGTATACCATGTAGTCTCACGACCTCAGCCACGTACAACTTAGCCAACCTCTGCAGAGAATAGTCAACACGAACTGGTATGAAGTGAGCGGACTTCGTGAGTCGATCCACAATCACCCAAATTGAATCCTTCTTAGTGGGCGTAAGGGTAACCCACTAACAAAATCCATCGTGATTCTCTCCCATTTCCATCGCGGAATCTTCACTTTGGTTGCAACAACCCGAAGGCAACCGGTGTTTCGCTTTCACTGTTGGCACGTCAAGCACTTACCCACGAATTTCGTTACCTCTCGCCGACACTGCCACCAAAATTGCTCTCGCAAATCTCGGTACATCTTAACCCTTCCGGGATGCATAGCGTAAGGGCTACTATGCGCCTCTGAAAGAATCATCCGCCTTAACTCCACCTCCTTTGGCATACAAACTCTTTTACTCGAAACACAGGACTCCATCACTATTTAAACTATAGTCCTCCACCTCACCATTCTGTACTTGGCCGGAGTCGAGCACTCAAAACATCATCCAACAAATGCTTTTCCTTAACTCGATTTGTCCACGTTGGTTTCACTTGGAGTTCACTACCAAACCGCCATCCTCATACAGGTGAGATGAGCGAACATCGCCTCAAATCGCTATCGCCTTCCTACTCAGCGCATCCGCCACCACGTTAGCCTTACCCGGTGGTACTCAATCGAGCAATCATAATCCTTTAACTTTCCACCCACCTTCTCTCTCTTTAGGTTCAACTCCTTCTGGGTAAGGATATACTTCAGGCTCTTATGGTCCGTATAAAAAACCGACTTCTCCCCATACAGGTAGTGCCTCCAAATCTTTAGAGCAAACACTACCGCTGCCAATTCTAAATCGTGTGTAGGGTAGTTCAATTCATGCGGTCTCAACTGTCGAGACGCATATGCAACAACTCTTTCATCTTGCATCAACACACATCCTAAACCCGTGTGTGACGCATCACAGTAGACGGTAAATTCTTTTCCTACCTCTGGCTGAATTAACACTGGCGCTTCCGTCAAGATTCTCTTCAGCTTCTCAAAGCTCTCTTACTGTTTGTCGGTCCACACAAACGATATTCCCTTCCTTAACAACTTAGTTAGAGGTGTCGCAATTAACGATAACCCTTCCACAAACCTCCTATAATACCCGGCCAATCCCAAGAAACTTCGAATCTCTGCCACAGACTTCGGCGGTTTCCAATCCAATACGGCCTCTATCTTCCGAGGGTCCACCCTGATTCCTTCTGCAGAAACTACATGCCCTAAGAAAGTTACTTCCCTTAGCCAAAACTCACACTTACTGAACTTTACGAACAATTGCTTCTCCCTCAAAGTTCGCAACACCACACGAAGATGTTCATCATGTTCCTCCTCTGACTTGGAATAAACCAAGATGTCGTCAATGAACACTACGACGAACCGATCAAGATATGGTTGGAACACCCGGTTCATCATATCCATAAATGCTGCTGGCGCGTTCGTCAACCCGAACGGCATCACCAAGAACTCATAATGACCGTACCGAGTCCGAAACGCCGTCTTATGAATGTCTCCTTCCTTAACCCTTAACTGATGATATCCCGGCCTTAAGTCAATCTTAGAAAAGACCGAAGCTCCTTTGAGCTGATCCAACAGATCATCGATTCTCGGTAGTGGGTACTTGTTCTTAATAGTCAACTTATTCAATTGACGATAATCCACACACATACGCATGGATCCGTCCTTCTTCTTCACGAATAGGACCGGCGCTCCCCACGGAGACACACTCGGTCGGATAAAACCACGATCCAACAGTTTCTGAATCTGAGCTTTGAGTTCCATCAACTCTTTCGACCCCATTCGGTAAGGAGCAATGGACACCGGAGTCGTACCCAGAAGTAGCTCTATTCCAAACTCCACTTCACGATTCGGGGGTAATCCGGGCAGTTCTTCAGGAAAGACATCAGTGAAGTCTTTGACTGTTCGAACCTCATCGATAGTCACCTCCTTAACATCCAAAGCACTGATAAAGGCTAGAAACGCATTACATCCCTTCCGAATCATCTTAACAGCTTTTAATGCGGACACTACGTTGGACAAGTAATTCCTTCTTTCTCCTAATACAACCACATCCAGGGGTGTTCATTCGGTTAACCGACCGGTTAACCGACCCGAAATGTTATTAACCGAATTAACCGACACTTTAAAATTTTTAACCGTTAACTCGAACCGAAATTTTTTCAAAAAATTAACCGAATCGAATTTTTTCGGTTAATTCGGTCGGTTAACCGAATTAACCGAAAATTATATTTTTTTTAATTTTTGGTTAAAAATTAACCGATTTAACCGATTTAACCGATTTAACCGATTTAACCGATTTAGCCGATTTAGCCGATTTAGCCGATTTAGCGATTTGCTTGATTTAGCCGATTTAATGATTTAGCCGATTTTGTGATTTAGCCGAATTAACAAATTAACCGAATTAACCGATTTAACACTACATAATTTGTTTAAAAACATTACATAAATCTTTAAATTAATACATAATTGAAATGTAAGTATTTAATATTGTTCATTTGTATATATTTCTTCTCTCCAAAAAATCTCCATTTGCATTAAACCTACAAAAAGGAAAAAACAAGTGCAAAAGTTTAGCGTATAATAGAAATATTTGCATTTAAAAAATCAAATAATATAAACAAACGAATAGATTATAAGTTAGCAAGAAAGTATACCCTTCAACTCACGAAAGCTCATGAATTAAGGGTAGGCTCTGATGCATTCAAGAAAAGTCTAAACATTGAAGCAATTAAATAAGTAGGAGTGATATGGTAAAAATTTTAAAACTATTAAAATAAGAAAATAAATATACCATTTTCAATCTTGTCAAGCTCTTGGATTTGTTCTTCAATCTTGTTGATGTCTTCTTGTGATGATGATTTTCGAATCCAATCTTGAGTACACACAAGAGCTTGTACAATTTTAGGAGTTAAAGAACTCCTATATTGATCAAGCACACGTCCCCCGGTGCTAAATGCAGACTCTGAAGCAACCGTAGAAACCGGTATAGCTAACACATCTCTGGCCATTTTTGAAAGAGTGGGAAATCTAGGACTGTTTACTTTCCACCACAATAAAATATCAAAATCTTCAACAAATTCCTCATTAGCCTCAAATAGATATTTATCCAACTCAGATGTTTTATCCTCACCACAAATTTCCAACTCACGCTTTTTATACAAAGCTTGCATTCGCCTTTTCATTTTTTGTTGTGGTTCACCAAGAGAAGCATGTGTTGGCACACTCGATTGGCTACAAGTACCATGAAGTGGAGGCTTATACTCATCAAACATTTCATACAAAGATTCCTTCAATTTTTGCATCATTTCACAAGCTTTTTCTTAACTAGACATTTCACTAAGTGCAAATTCAAGATACTTTAGTTTTTGTCTAGGATCTAATACACAAGCAACAAACATAAGCATATTCATCTTATCAATATCACCCCAATACTTATCATACTTCTCTTTCATCTTGATGGCCATAACATTGAAATCAACATTACTATTTAACTGAGCATCTCGTAAAAGAATATCAATTTCAGAAAGCTCATCAAAAAAATTATTGGACGTGACATATGAAGTGCCGGATATACATAAAGTGACTTCATAAAAATGTTCCAAGAAATCCCTCAAGTTTCTAACATTATCCCAATCATCCACACTAGGCCAACCATCACCCCTTTCAAGTTCAGCTCTAAAATTTGTATCTTGCTCCTCAAATCTCTCAAAAGCTCTCTCAAAGTTCTGAGCAGTATCTAACATTAAGTAGGTTGAGTTCCACCTAGTACAAACATCAAGACACAACATCTTCTTACACTCTATCTTTTCCACCACAACACACTCCTTAAACTTTTGTAATCTAGATGGAGATTGTCTCACATATCTAACAGCCCCCCTAACACGTTCAACAGATTTATTCATTTCCTTTAAGCCTTCAACAACAATCAAATTCACAATGTGTGCCATGCATCTCATATGAAGATATTTACCATTTTGAACTAAACCCCCTCGAGGGTTAAATTTCTTTCTCAAATAACCAATAGCAACATCATTTGAACTTGCATTATCAACATGAATAAAGATAAACAACTTATCAATCCCCAATTCAACAAGCATTTCTCAATCACCATCCCAATGGACTCACCCTTATGACTAGAAATTGGACAAAAGTTTAAAATCTTTTTATTCAATTTCCAATCATTATCAATAAAGTGAGCAGTGATACACAAATAATTAACTCTTTGCAAAGAAGTCCATGTGTCAGTGAGTTAAACAAACTCTAGAACAAGAACTTCTCAAAAGTTGTTTTATCCTGGCCCTTTCATCTAAATACAATTGATAAACATCCCTAGTCATAGTAGTTCGTGAAGGAATGTGAAACCTAGGACATGCCATAAACATAAATTTCTTAAAACCTTCACTTTCAACAAACTTGAAAGGTAATTCATCAATCACAATCATTTGTGCTAATCCTTTCCTACATGCTTCTTGATCAAATCTCCAAGTTGAAAGATTCCTTCCCCCTTCAACTCCCTTCTAGGTAAAACTAGTTGTCCTTGACTATTTTCAACAACATTACTAGGATTTTTCTTACATGAACCAATATGATATTTTAATGACCCCAGTACCATTTTTTTTTCATATCACAACAAAATTCCTTTTGACAATAATTACATTTAGCTTTACTTGCACCCTCACTATTAATAATCTTAGTGAAGTGAGACCAAACTTCCGACCTTGGAAGAGTGGCTTTTCTTTTCCGGTAATCCCTTTGCTTGGCTTGAAGCTCCAACTCCCGAATTTTCAGAATCTATCGAAGTAGGAGGTGTAACACTAGCCTCAATAGATGTTGGTTCAGTTGACATTCTGCAAGAAAAACATATATAATAAATTAAAATACATTTATGATATTAAACATATTTTTATGTTGAGTTTTAGAAAAAAACATAGTTTAGATATTGAAAGGTTAGAAGCGATTTTAGGTGAAATTATATGCTTTGATTTTAATCGGAAGAGAAAGACATTCAGCTCTTTTGAGATACCATTTGTCAATATTACAATGGAATGTCAAATATTTTCAAGTAAAATCCCATTCCCATGTACAAAGATCATAACAATTGCAATTGAACACATTGTCTTCAAATAGAAGAAGTTAATATATTTTAGAAAATTTATCCAAATCTGCTGTAAGTTTTGACAGAAAAGGTGAACACAAAGTAAGCATATAACGAAAGCATCCACAGGTCCACAAGTGTATACAATCTACATTCTACAGTAATATAGTAATTCTATAAGCATACCAAATGTAAGTCCAACATTTGGTACTTTCTAAGACATGGCAAACCACATAAAACGTAATTCTATAAGCATATAATGAAAGTGCTAAAAATATCAAATTAGGTATTTTCTTTACAATGACTAAACCCCAAAGTTAAGTATATTGACTAAAAAAATAATTAATTCATTTTAAGTAGATACATTTCTAAGCTCAAAGTTTCCTAATTCCAATTTTCTGACAATCGTTACTAACTTAAATTTAACTTTACTATTTTTTAAATAGTTATTCTTTTGTAGATAAAATTATAAATAATTGATATGTCTTCAATTACCTACACAATTATATTTTACTCCATTCTATATCTTCAATATCCTACCAAAATTATAAAAATAATAATGTAATATTTAAACATAATACAAAATCACAAGGCTTAGATATCAGTGGCTTCTTCTACGGCACTTGGCATGTTTTCAATTATTTGTGCCCAGAAATACATTAAACGACAAAAATATTTCATTTTATCTTCAATTGTAAATGATTTCCTCAACCATATAAGTATATAACATCACTTTACTCATAATATCAGTTCAATCCCGCACTTGAAAATAACTAAATAAGTCATTTGTTGCAAACAAGCGATTAAAGAAGCGAACGAGTCTCAAAATGGCTAAATCCCTTGTTCATAAAATTTCATTTTTAATACAGGTAACTAAGACACAATTAATGATTACAAGAAAAACCTAAAACACAAGGATTTTAAAGGTAAAATCTCCAAACCAGAACAAAGTATATTGCTTTTGTTAACAACTCAAATCTACATGCAACACAGATTTTCAAGAAAGAATGAACAAAACTGATTAAAGAAAAGCTAAATCCGTCACTTCAAAGGCTATTTCTCAACTAAATATGGCTATAAAAATCAAAGGACGGGAAGAACAAAAAAATTAAAAGAACCCCTAAATTGACACTGCCTAAACTCAGAAAATTAAACATCGAATTTTAAGAGGTTGGTAAACAACCTACCTAAACTCGCCGGTGATACTTGATAGAGGTTGACCTGGTACACGCCGGAGTGACGGACGGAAAGACTTTGGGACCGGAGTTATCAATTAGGGATTTCAGATTTGAAGTTTGAAAGGGGTATTTTTTTTTCTATCGTGTTTAGTGTTTACCGATTGAGTACTGTAGGGAGTTTAGTGTTTTATTTATTAAATTATTAATAAAATGATATAATTTGGTTGGGTTGGGTAATTGGGGGTTGGATATTTGGGCTTGGTAAGTAATTGGGTTTGGGTATTTGGTTGGGAGTTGGGACTGGGTAAGTGGGCTTTTATACATTATAATTTTATTTTTAATTTTTTTCGTTTAATCAAAAAATTCGATTAACTCGACCGGTTTCGAACCGAATTAACCGTTAACCGAAAAATCAAAAAATTATTAACCGACCCCCGACCGAAAAAATTCGGTTAACCGACCGATTAACCGAATTCGGTCGGTTAACCGAAAATATTCGGTTTTACCCGAATTTTGCACACCCCTAACCACATCCCCACCTTCCGGGGTATTCAACACCATGCGCTTAGCCTCACAATCCAACTTAGCACGATGTTTCGTCAATCAATCCATTCCTAAGATAAGGTCAAACTCTCCAAATAGCAATTCCATTAAGTCTGCCGGAAACACTACCCCTTGAGTTTCTAAAGGTACATCCTTAAATAGTTTGTCCACTACCCTAGATTGTCCTAAAGGACTAACCACAGTCATCTTCCTAGAAGTTATTTCAGAATCTATACTTAGGGTCTCAGATACCGAACATGCAACATAGGAGTGGGTTGACCCAATATCAATCAAGGCAAGAAATGGTTTATCAACAATAAGAAACATACCGGTTATAATATCTGGTGCGTCACCATCCTTCCGTCGGCGAGCTGCATAAACTAGACCCGGCTGCCTCGCATCTACATTACATGCACCTCTACCAGGTGCCCCACAACCTCGACCAACCCCATTTCCTCATCTACCTGGGCCACGACCCCTCTGTACTGGCTGACCACATCTCCCAGCCTGATCAAAACCTCGTTCGCCCTGCTGTTGCGATCCTTCACGTGGGCGATCCTTAATCATATGCTCCGTGGATCCACACATGAAGCATCCACCGGTTCTTCTTCTACACTCCCCGAAATGTGCTTTACCGCACCAATTACATGATCGATTCTGACCCGTCGGAGCACGAGCTGGCCCATCAGTCCTAGACCTTTTCTGAAGATTCCCAGATGCTCCTGACTGCCCAAAACTTCTCTTATTCCTTCCCCACTCCTTATCTATTTCATGTCTTTCAGTCCGTTTTACCTCCTCAGCTATCTTAACTTTCTCAACCAGGACAGCAAAGTCCCTCTCTCGCTGCGGAGCTATCAATACCCTTAACTCATTCCGCAGCCCATCCTCGAACCGCACACAATGTTCATATTCAGTTGCTACCATTCCTCGAGCGTAGCGGCTCAAGCGCAGGAACTCCGCCTCATATTCAGCCACAGATTTACTTTCCTGCACCAAATTCAGAAATGCCTTCCTCTGTGCATCCACATAGCTGGCCCCAATATACTTTCCTTGGAATGACTCCTTAAAGAAATCCCAATCAATCCGGTCTACGGCAGTACCCTTCTTTACCGTGAGCCACCACTGGTAAGCCTCGTCTCGAAGAAGAGACACGACCCCTTTCAACTTCTCCTCCACCGTGAAGTCCAGGTCATCCATTATGCGCTCAGTCGCTTCTAACCAGTACTCAGCTGTATTAGGGGCTACGCTAGAAACACCTCTAAACATCTCCGCTCCGTTGGCTCGGAGTCATTCCGACACAGATTTTCAGGTTCCTGAACCCGTGCCTGCCCCAGCAACTCTTTCGAGGACCCGCAACATCGCTTGAGATACTGCATCATCTCCGGGTGCCTGATCCTGAAATTCTTCCTCTACACCGACTTCCGGCATCTCGTCTCGACCCATGGCGGACCTGCTTTGGCTCTAACACGGTCATCCTACCCCTACCACGACCATGCGGCGGACGTCCTCGACCCCTTGTATTCATTCTTTCGATCGACGTTTATCTGATTAAGAATTTTATTAATTAATAAGTTTCTTCCACTAATTAACCACGAACAGTCTTATGATCAGTAGTTTAAGAGTAGTTCTTTCGAATTCGGAATTACATCTACAAGTTTCAGTCTTAAGTTTGTCTCCTAGTTCTAGGAACCACACACATCAACCATCAACATACAGACGCCATCCATGAACCCACATTCAACACATAGGGTATTTTCGTCATTTCACTACCCAGGGGTATTTTCGTAATTTTATCCTACAGGGTATTTTCGTAATTTTGTGAAATAGGGTTCCTTGGTGATTTTGTGAAAGAAGGGTATTTTGGTAATTTTGCAATTCGTGGGTATTTCGGTAATTTTACAATTCGGGGGTATTTTGGTAATTTTACAAATCAGGGATATTCTGGATTTATTATTATTTAAAAAAATAAGGGTATCTTAGAGAATTTGATTTCAAAAGAATAATAGTGGCGTTCAGGTGTTTGTGGTTTTTGATTGATGTTGTGTGTTGTATGTTTTTTTTTTAAACCGTTGACTTTGTAAATCGGGGTATTTCCCTAAATCTGGGGGTATATTTGCAAATCATGGATATCTTGGTAGTTTTTAAAATAAGGGTAGTTTAGCAATTTTGTGAAGATAGGGTGGCTGGTCCCTTTCGGGTTTTAGTTATGGATTTTGGCCCGTCAATAAATCCTCGCGGCTAGGGTGAACAGTCACTACGCACCAGGTAGGATTCCAGCGAAGAGGAGGTGAGTCACTAGGACTGCTTAAGTATTAGGCTCTTCCAGATCCAATCCTAGACATGCGCATGCCGGTTGCTACACCCTAGTCTTGCGACTCGTTCACGGGTTTGTTTAGTGAAATTAAGTCTTATGAGATTTAAGGAGTTGTTTCAGCTAAGCCTAAAGTTCATCAAGTTCTAATCTAAATAGTCTACGTCCCATACAGCCCATCAAGCCCACATATATATATATATCACACAATGGTTCAGAATACTTACCTGGCGGACTTGGGCCGGAGACGCAGTGCCATGCCGAGCTAACAAACCTGTTATCATTTAAAAACAATCATGTTTTAAAAGCCCATCTTTAGAAAATGTTTTTGAGCCCATAAACCCCCAAAGCTGAGTTTTGAACCTGGCTCTGATACCAATTTGTAACACCCTAAACCCGGCCCAAACGCTACAACCGGATCTGGTATGTCACTTGAGTGATTTTACAAAAACATGTGGCACTTTTGAGAAAACAATTATCAGGTTTAGATAGTCATTCCGAAAACTTAATAATTTATTAAGTTCATATAAGATATAAAGTTAAAAAAATGCTGTGGTGAATTTTAAATAGAAACCGAAATTTCATACATGTCTTAGCTTAGTTTAAACATAAAATTTAAATGCCCATAAATGAAAGCCCAACATGTAACCAAAACATAAATAATAGTCTAATGGCCCAAGGCCTTATTACAACGAAATATAAAACCCACTTAAATAAATTTCTTTAAAAAATAGATAAATAGAGTAAAGTCTTTTATTGAATCCTCAGTACTCTATCGCATGGCCACCTTGCTCTCCTCTCCAGCCCGGTCCGATGCACTAAGTGCTACCTGAAATTGTTAAAATAATAGGGTGAGTCGCGAAACTCAGTGTGCAACCCTCGTGCACCATCAGATTGGGCCTTAGCCCACAGATCAGAATATAGAACATAATAAAGTAGATAGCATACATAAAACCCAACCCAATCCTAGGTTTCTAACCGCTACACACCACCCATACCTGCAAATCACACCATTGGGGATTTCTACAATCAACCCACACCACTACACACCATCGATGGCAGTCATGCTGCAGCTTAGTTGCTCATCGTCAAAGTCGTGACAAAGTCACCCAGTTGAAATGGCAAGAGCCACCAGAAAATGCGAGTTGTGACAGAGTCACCAGTCGAAATGGCATAAGCCACGAGCAGATCACTTCCCTTCATCAATCACCCAACCCCAAGCATATATAGAAATCTACATACAAAACATATCGTTTTAACAGAAACATTTACTGATGAATGGCAGAAATCACTAACTTGATATTTAGCCTTTACCCTTCTCGGGTTTCCAAACGTTATCTTAGGGATTTTGGCATTTAACAGTATATAGCGATTTATCACATGTATATATATATTAGCAATCAATCTAATGGTGTAAGAAGTTACACACCGATTTCACGAAGTACTAAACTCTTAGTCGGTATCCTTACTATCCGGATTTATAACTTGGTTCAACAAAAGCCGAAAAATCACGAAGATTTAACCTCCCTACATTCGCCAAGGGTTAATAAATACCCAAATTTACACATTAAAAATCAATAGATCTCCTTACCTTGAAATCCCGAAAGTAACACTATTCGAGTGTTACTTGAACTATGACTTAGAGATCTACGCGATTGACTCCACTTCGATCCCAAATGCCGAAAAATAAGAAAAAACAATAGATTAGTCACTAAATAGCCATTCGGTTAGAGACTTTGAAAAAATTTGGAAAAGATTTGGATCCCACAAATCAATACTTACCTAAAATTCCCTTCAGATTTTGACACAAGCAGACACCCTGAGTGATTTCGGCAATCACAGGGCGAGATCTCACGATTTCCGCTTTACGAAAATCTCGTAAAAGAGGAACTGATGAGGTTTCACTGAAAAGAAAAGTGAAAAGAGAGCAAAGAGAGGCTTGAAGATTCGGCTAAAGTGTCTCGAAAGAGATGAGAAAGGAATCTATCGAGGATTTGGCCAATCAAGAAAGAAAAGAAACGAAGAATGGATTGTGAACTTCGGCAGAGAAAAGAGAAAAATGATTAGAACTTTGACAAAGAAAATTTCTAAGACATACTTAGCTTATACTAAACCGATTTCCCCTCCTTCACGAGTTTGATTTTCGGCCAACTCAAGCCTCCCGGATGAGCTCTCATCTTTTCCTTATCTTGATTCATTATTTCCTCAAAAATAGCCCTAATTAGCACCAACTCCTCTCTTCATTATCTGCTTATTATCCACATAATTTAAACATAATAAAATTCCCTAAAAATTAGCCTTGTGCCGTCCCCTCCTAGTCCCCTTTTAAGTGCCGAAATTTGGCCCTATAACTTGGGCTTCAAGCAACCAAAATTTGGGCCCTCCTCATGCACTAGTGACGCCACCCTCTCCTTTCCTTGTGGCGCCACCTACTCTTTGGGCCACAAGCCTATTTTGTCATTTAAAACACAGATAACTTCTTTTTAAAATGCTAGAGTGCCTACGCAGAGATTTAGTCAAGGCATCAGCCCATTCTTGAGGCCAATTAGTACCTAAATTCTCAATTTAACCTATTAAGCATACATTGCACAAAATGCACAGGCCCAATAATTCGGGATGTTACAATGAACATGTACCATCTTGCACTGCACACTTGGCCTTGTACTTATCGAGTTTGGATTTAACCACGTTGTAGTTAACCCCGTTCTTGATGCTATAGTATTTCAATGCACCAAGAAAACTATCCTTGTTGGAAAACTCTTTACCAACTTCTAATTTACCCGAATCCAATGACGAACTTGTACGGTTACGCCTTCTGTGTGGTAGTTCAGGAAACTCCAATGCATCGTCTTGAGATAGATCGACATTACGCATGTGGGCTGGAGGCGAGTATGCCCTAAATCACGAATCTTCCTCTTCTTCATCTGAACCCCCTTCAACATCTTCAGGTATGGTTGGAACAGGCTCCGATTTAGAAAATAATACAACTTCTGCACCATCGGGGTCGGGCTCTTGAGGTGGATCCACATCGGACTCATCATCCGACCCACTATCATCTGCAACGAACGAGATCCCCTCGCTGGTGGATGTCGTGGGGAGTACATTATCCCTCCTTAAACAACTTTCGTAATGTCCCCAATCATATATGGATTGCCAACCACTAGAAGTTGATGACGTTCCTCAATACGTATTTCTAGCATCGAATGTCGACCCACCGATATGCATGTCACATCCACTAACCGAGTGTTGTGTAGGGGTTGTGTTTTCCATACTACCACCAAACACGGGCGCTTCCGTATTTTGCCTCCCACTAACAGAGTGTCGGCTTGGGGTCGTGTATTCCCCTCGAACAGCAGTAGATGTTGAAGTCAAAGGAATATCACTTGGCGATGAAAATTGTACATATACCTCAAGATAGGGTGATCCACTGGCAAGATGAGTCTCCACCATTTTAACATCCCGATTTAGGGCCTAGTTAGAATAGTGGTGCGAGACCACAAATCTGAGGTATATGTATGAGTTTTGAGTTTTATGCTATGTTTGCATGTTAGTGTGGGAGTTTCATGAAGCAATTTTGTTAAATTACGGTTGAATTGTCCAAAAGGACTAAATTGCAAAAGTTGCAAAATGTGAGATTCTAGAAGCTAATAGTATGAAATAGCTTTGGATTATCAATTAGATGTCCTTAAATAGTAATTTTCCCAAATTCTAATTTTTGGACAAAAATGGGCATGAGTGGATGATATTGGAAAGTTTAATGAGAAGGGGCATTTTGGTCATTTATCAATTAAATGATTAAAAATGGGAAAAGATGATAGAATTTCATTCATCTTCTTCTCCAAGCTGCCGAAATTTTAAGGGATCCATTATTAGGGTTCTTCAATTTTTCAAGCTTGCTAGTAAGTGCATCCTAGCCCCGTTTTTGATATTCTTCGTATTTTTGAAGTCCTAGTAACATGAGTAAGCTATTTTTAGCTATATGTTGAGCTAGGATTGGTGTTCAAAAATGTACCCATGTATGACTTGCATGTATTTTGATGTTTTATGGAAGAATATGAAAGCTTGATGTAGTAGAAACATCTTTTGCTAAGTGATTTCCATGAAAAATGCATGTAGGGACTAGTTTGTGAAAGTCTTGAGATTGGTCATACATGAGTGATTTAGTGAGAATTTATGATTGCTTTAGTTGAGTAAATGATTCGGCTAAGCATGAAAGGCTAGAAAGTTGAATGAAAATCACTTTACGAGCCTTGGGACAAAAGTGTAAATATGAGAAAGTTTAGGGGCAAAATGGTAATTTTGCTAAAGTATGATATAAGGGTCAATTTAGTCAATGTGTGCATTGAACGGGTTGATTTATCATTTTAGATCAAGAAAGACGAAGCCTGGATCATAACCGAGGCAAGGGCAAGGTAGTGGACTAAATTGCACATCTCCATACTTTTTGAGTACCGAGGTAAGTTTACGTATGAATGATGCATTTATGCGTATACATTGTTAATGCTAGCTAATGTGTAGCATGATTGAGAACCTATTCGATTCTAGTGGAATGAATGAGATAGTAGTTGTGAATGGATGAATGTATTACAAAGTAGACATGTGAATGTGTAGTGATAATGCTTGATAGTGGGCTAAGTGCGATACCACCTTGATACTTAACAATGATGGGCTGTGTGCGATACTATTGTTAAGCATATTATTTAGTGAGCTATGTGCGGAATCACTATAATTATCATTTGTGGTAGGCTACGTGCGATACTACCTTATGATCTGATTGTGGTGGGCTAAGTGCGAAACCACCGAGTAATTTAGCTATGTGGATGTATTATTGAGAAATAATGATGTGTTGTATTTTGAGTAAATGTGCTATTGAGTGCAGGGGTGCATGACAATGATTATGAGTATGTGACTCATGATGTGTTAGAGATGGGGTAAGGGATAAAAAGAGTAAGCATAGTAGTGGATGTGAATTACATATGTTAGTATAATGCTAATTGTTGTTTAGCTTATACTAGAATGCTTAAATTGTTTATGTGTAAATTTACTAAGCTCAAAGCTTACTCCTTTCTTTTCCCTTGTCTTATAGAGAAAAAGGATTGAATCGTGATACGCGGATTAATCGGAAGATCGCCTACACTATCAGCACACTCTGGTACATTGGACTTAATGTTTTGTATATGGCATGTATAGAGGCTAGACACGTTAGGGTATTTTGTTGTTTTGGCTAAGATGTGTTGGCCTTTATATGGATAATCTATTTTGTATAATGCCATAGTTGATGGCTACATTATTATATGAAAAGATGTATTTATCCATGTAAGATTATGTTCATTATGAGTTGGTTATGGATGTGTTGAATGAGTACTTGTTGTGTATGCTAGAGGGGTGAGAAAGGCATGACAAATAGCTTTGTTCTTGTCCATGTGGGTAGACATACGGGCGTGTGTCTAGGCCATGTGTGACACACGGTCAGCCCATAGGCGTGTGACTTGGCCATGTGTCCCCAGCATGTTAGCATTTTAAGTCAGAATAGACCACGGGCTAGCCACACGGGCGTGTGCCTAGGCCGTGTAAAGTGGTCAGTGTTCACCACGGATGGAGAACACGGGCGTGTCCAGACCGTGTGAATTTAGTCAGTGTCGACCACAGGTGGAAGACACGGGCATGTCTTGAGCGCACACGGGCATGTCTTGAAGGCACACGGGCGTGTCCCATTCCACATGGGCGTGTGACTCTTGTCTAAGTGAAAGAAATTTTAAGATCGATAAAGTTTCGGTAGAGCCTCGAAAGCTCTCGTATGTATGTTTAAGACCCCGTAGGTCCTTAATGAGGTAGTTGTGGTAGCTATTGAGAGTAGTAACGTTGAGCCTAAGTGGCGATCAAGTGGTTTTAACTCGGTAATGCCTCGGGCCCAGTTCCGGTGTAGAATACGGGTAAGGGGTGTTACAACCATTGCCTCCAAGCTTCGAGGACCTTTGATGTCGAATGAGTCATATCTCACGGGATCAACCGAAGCACAAAATCTATACTTAATAGACTGAACTTTCATTGGCGTTGTTCCGAAGATTTTACGCCTAATTCTTTTGCGAAGTTATGTCAAATCTATATTCTGGTTAAAAACCAGTCGCGTTATGTTCTCCGATAAAAAAACACCGTTTTTGGTGTCATGAACCTCACCATCCTAGTAAATAACAGCACTAATACGTTCATTCATCTTCAGTTTCTGTTATTCTTTTGCCTCAATTTCTATTATGCAACTTGAGAATGAAATTTGGCTCATTTATAGTCTAAGGACAAATAGGAACTACTGTAGCAAAAGAGCGTCCACGTGGGAGCTTTTTTCAGTACTCTTGCTGACAGTGCATCCTGCTTGAAGCATTTTGGTTACTATTTGTTCGAAACGCCTTCTCAAAATTATCTTTTCGGAACTCATCAGAGCAAAAGTGCGTCCACGTGGGAGCTTTTTTCAAGACTTTGCTTTGGCGATGCATCCTGCTTGAAGCGTTTTGGTCACTATTTGTTCGTAAACGTCTTCTCAAAATTATCTTTTCAGAACTCATCAGAGCAAAAGAGTCCCACGTGGGAGCTTTTTTAGTACTATTCTTGACGATGCATCCTCGCTTGAAGCGCGTTTGGTCACTATTTGTTCGTAAACGTCTTCTCAAAATTATTTTACCAGATACTCATGTAAAAAATAATTTTTATATTGTTTGATATATTTTTTCCAAAACCCTAAACCTAAAATTATTTTAATTAATTAACCCTAAACTCTAGTTCATTAAATTTTCCCTAAAAACCCTAAACTCTAAGACCCTAAAAACCATAAAACCCCCAAAACCCTAAAAACCCTAACCCTAACTCTAAAAATAGCTGAAACCCTAACAGAAAAAGCAGGCAAAACGCGTCCCCGAGGGAGCGTTTTTGCCACATCAACAAAGCGCGCCCTCAAGGACGCGATTTTTGTTGATGTGGCGTAAAACGCTCTCGTGGACGCGCGTTTCTCTTTGATCCTCAAATCGCACCGTGGGACGCTTTTTCGGGAAAATGGCCCATTCCAGTAAATAATTAGAAAATATGTCCTTTTCCGTGAATTTTGAAAAAAAGGACATTATTTGGTAATTTACCCAAATAAAACTATGGGTGTGCAAAATTCGGGTAAAACCGAAAAAATTCAGTTAACCGACCGAATTCGGTTAATCGGTCGATTAACCGAATTTTTCTGGTCGAAATCGATTAATTATTTTGTGATTTTTCGGTTAACGGTTAATTCGGTTCGAAACCGGTCGGTTAACCGAATTTTTTCGATTTAACCGAAAAATTAATAAATAAAATTATAATATATAAATAGGTCCACTATTCACCTAAACCCAATCCCTAAACCCAATCCAAACCCAAATATCTAACCCAACCCAATTACCCAATCTAACCCAATCATAAAAATTATAAATAATTTAATAAATAAAAATAAAATTCTAAAACTAAAACTAAAATTATGTCATTTTTTTAATTATGTAGTGATTAATTTCGGGTAATTCGGGTAATTCAGTTAATTCGGGTAATTCGGTTAATTAGGTTAATTTTTAATCAAAAATAAAAAACATATAATTTTCGGTTAATTTGGTTAACCGACCGAATTAACCGAAAAAATTTCGATTCGGTTAATTTTTTTGAAAAAATTTCGGTTCGGTTAACGATTAAAAATTTTAAAAAGTCGGTTAATTCGATTAATATTATTTCGGTCGGTTAACCGAATGAACACCACTAAATAAAACAGTGTAGTTCTCTAATTATTTTTTAAAATCCGCGTATATGCACAAATATATTTTCTTTTAAAAACCCAACCAATCAAAGGAATAGATAAGAGAAAGATTTGAGAAGAAAACAGGTTGAAAAAGAGAGGGCAAAACAGAAAATCGGACCGACTAAAAGAGAGGTAAGACACTGTGTGATTTCTTTCTTTCTTTATATTGAATATGAATGTTACTTATTTTGAGAATTAACCTTTTGGTTTGCTGTCCGGTATTTCCATTCATCGGTTCACTTCAATGGCAGACTCAGATTCTTCAAGACTTGCAGAAATGGAAAACAGTGGAAAACATGAAGCAGAGAGGTTAGTTATATATGGTTTATTGGTCAATTTTCAGGCACTCAAATCGTTTAAAGTGGTTTCGTTGATGGTGGATTTTCGCTTGTCGGTGTTTGTAGATATGCCGTAGTGACCGGAGCAAACAAGGGCATCGGGTTTGAGATTGTAAGGCAGCTCGCTTCAAATGGCGTAACAGTTGTATTAACAGCTAGAAATAAAGTGAGGGGAAATGAGGCAACCGCCAAGCTCCACCAGCTGGGATTGGCAAATGTAGTTTTCCATCAACTCGATGTTTTGGATCAAGCTAGCATTGAATCTTTGGCTGATTTCTTATTTCAGAAGTTTGGAAGACTTGATATCTTGGTAAGGATCCATGTTACGCAGTTTGGTATGAACTATGAATGTCGGTGTAAGTACCCTATACAGAGATCTTCAAAAGCAACCTTAATCGCCTGCATCTTGACAACATGATTTCAAATTTATAGTTTTGCAATTGCTCATAAAATCATATTACATTTGACAGGTAAATAATGCGGGAGCCAGTGGTGCTATAGTTGACGAAGATGAACTCAAAGCCTTAGGTATAGATTCTACAGCATGGGTAAGTTAAGTACAAGAACTTAATAGTTGGGGAGCTTTGTGTTTCTCAGTATTATAGCCATTATTTATATGAATGAGCTAATTAATTGTTGGTGCAGCTGTCAGGGAAGGTGGCAAAGATGGTCCAAAGCGTGATGAAGTATACATATGAAGAGGCAGAAGTTTGCTTGAATACTAATTACTATGGTGTCCAAAGAGTAACTGAAACCCTTCTCCCTCTGCTGCAGCTGTCCAGTCCAGGAGCTAGGATTGTCAATGTTTCTTCTCTTCGGAGCGAATTAAAGGTACTTTCATTATGATTTTTATCTCAAGATAATTAATGAGATTGGGATAAATTTTTGTTTTATATTATAATCTAATGTTGATTTTTTTTTTGAATTTTGTAATATACTTCGAATTTATTGAATTTTTCCATGTTAGATAGGAAAAGAATAAGAAATATAATAGTATAATTCATCTAAATCAATCAAATTACAGTAAAAACAAAATTAATATTGACCGTAATACGGTGACAATTTGAGCTTAATCTCATAACTAGTTAGTTTTATTCTTCGCTTTAAACATTGAATAAAGACTAAACTCACTGAATTGAGAATTCCTAGTCTATTAGGTAAAAATCCATTGTTATCTCTATACACTATACTGTTGTTGAAGCTCTTGACATACATGGTGAGATTTTAACTTGAGTCACTGTGGTTTTCAAATCTTCAACTTTACCATTTTAACCAAAGCTTTACTTGGTTTCTATATAAACTTTTAATAAATACATTTATTATACAATTTTGTTTCACTGGCTGTGCCATAATCTTGTAGAAAGTTCGGAAAAGGCCAATGAAATGGTACATAATGCCAGCTTCAAATTTTGTAGAGGGTTCCTGGTGAAAGCATCAGAAATGAACTTGGAGATATAGAGAATCTAACTGAAGAGAAACTGGACGGCATATTGCAAAGATTCTTGAAGGATTTTAAAGACAATGCTCTTGAAGCTAACGGATGGCCTTTAATGCTGCCAGCCTACAGCATGTCGAAGGTGGTCCTCAATGCTTACACAAGAATTCTAGCCAGAAAATATCCAAATATGTGCATAAATTGTGTTCATCCTGGTTATGTTAACACTGACTTGAATTGGCACACGGGGGTGATCACGACAGAAGAGGGTGCTAGAGGCCCCGTTAAATGTGCTCTCATCCCTGACGGAGGCCCTACTGGTTGCTATTTTGATCAGACCGAAGTTGCAGAGTTTTGAGATGCACCCTCTTTTTCGTTTGATTGGAACTATTGCTGAGGTTAGAGATTATACATTCGAATGCAATTTGGGCTTTGCTACATTCTATTTATGTTACCTGCACTTTACATTTTCTGAAGTATGTATCGAATAGAACATAAATGTGGATTAAGTCGAGGATATATGCCAAGTCCAGTAGAGCATGTGTGCTAAGTCAAACAGAGCATGAATATGTGGTAATTTGTGTTAGAGCATGCATACATGATCACACAAGTTATTCATGTTTTGCTGATTATGTTGAATATATCATGTGTTAGTGAAAACTTATGTTATCTGTGTTCATGCTCATTATGTCGAATAGAACATATATGCTGATTGAGTCGAAGATAGGTGCTGACTCATTCAAATAGAGCCTAAATACTAAGTTGAATAAAGCATGTTTATGTGGTAATTTGAGTTAGAATATGTATGTATGATCACCCAAGATATCGGAGTTTATGCTGATTATGTCCAATATAGTATGTTATCCATGTTTATGTTGAACATGCATTTGGATTAACCCAACATAGAAAAATAAAAAAATAGATAACCTAAATGAATCTATCATGGAAAATCTTTAAACTATAAAATGAACTGTTGGATTCCAGTGTCTAATTAGTTGTGGACTTTGTTAATGTGTTTATTGTTTGAAATGATTTTAATTAGTTGGATGATATTAGATTTTGTATGTATATCAACTTGAGAGATTAGTTATGTTGTTTACTTGAATTTCTGTTGCTAATGTTTGTTTTGGTTTAGTTTCAAATTTTCAATATTTCAATTATGATTTAGTAATGATAATGTTGATGTTTTAATTGAATTTGGAATGCTTAATTGATGTTTATGCCATTATTGTTATTTATTGGGGTGAATGAATTTGAGACGTCCCTGTATTCTAGGGACTTTATCAAATTAGTCCATCTATTATTAAATGGTTCATTTTAGTTCATGTACTATTAAAAAGAATCACATAAGACCAAATTAGAATAAAGTTAACATTTACTGTTTTAAAATATATCATTTACTGTATAACAAAGTTAATATTTTTAAAGTTTTTATTGTTCTGTAAATGAAATGATTTATTTGGAATTAGAATGTAATTGAAAAGAATAATTTTTAAGATATTTTTATACCGTAAACATTAACTCTATTACAAGTTGGACTTATTTAATTATTTTTAATAGCATAGGATTAAATTGATCCATTTAATAATAGAGCGATTAATTAAAATAAATTTAAATTAGTTCCATATTGAAAAATATGAATTAAAATAATCAGATAGGCAAAAAGTTTTGAATACATAATAGTGATAGATTAAATCTGTTAAAATTAAGAGTAAAGCATATAGATGTAGTGACCCAATTTTCAAATTTTTTTATGTTATGCATCTAAAAGAAAAATGTTGTAAAATGGACAATCACGTTATAAAATTTATTCATTTTAATTACCCACGTTAAAATTGCAAACAAAAATTTTATATGGTATTCAAATTATTTTTTCTTATTTTAGTGACTAAAACGAAAATAAATAATTTGAATGCAAAATAATGAGGTGGATATTATTATCCAAGGTGGAAAATAAAAAAAATTTAGATGGAATGCCATGTAAGATTCCCGATTACAATTTTAACAATTTTAACGGGAGTGATCAAAATGAAAAACTTTATAACATGAGTGTCCATTTTGCAAACTTTTTCTTTTAAATACCTAAAATAATAATTTTTTTAAAATTAACCCTAAAATTAGTATACCTGAAATTTCACTATGCATTGTAACCACCATAATTCACACATCCAAAAAAAATCGTGATTTCAGAACAAACAAAAAACTTAATATGAATTTTATTTTCAAATTTATCAAATAAATCATTTTAAAGTTATAATGTAAAGAAATTTTTTTAAAAAAATTACTATGTAACCAACAATCACAAATCATACATTTAAAAATTAGACATACAACTAGATACATATGAATGCGTGGAACCAATGTCATTAAATCAAAGTGTTGTACGGAATGGATAGTAAAAGTACATGTTATGACGTCGGATGCGTCTTTGTCCTCTCGGCGCCTAGCTACATATACCAGAGCAGGCTGCCTAGCCTCAATTCTGTTCACACCCTGACCCGGTGCTCGCTAATCATGACTACTAGTCGCAACAGTATTCACAACCATATTCTAACATTGGCCCCTTGGAGGTAACTGCCCAACTCTCTGATTCTGAACTTGATTTTATACCGGAGCTTGCATCTGATTAACCCGACGGAGACAATCTCTGACTCGGTGCTAAGTAGATCCACAACCCAAACATGCACATGACTTTTTCCAACACTCGTCCAGATGGCGCTTATCATAATACCCACAACCCGGAACTCTAGCTACTCCATAAGGACCTCTAGTACCCACTACTATAGTATTCTGCTGTTGTCTGCCCTCTCTAGCCCACTTTAAAGGCCGCAGATTCGGGCTAGTAGGACCAAAATCCCTCTTTTTCAGTGCCTTGTTCTTTTCTCTTTTCCCACGCTCCAAAAGCTTAATTTCCTCAACAGTCTTGGTCTTGTCAACTTAGTTCTCAAATACTCTCTTTTTTTCGGAGCCACTTGGATTTTCAAGTCATACCTCAAACCATCCTCAAAACGCAGACTTTTGTCTTGATCAGTCACCACCATACCCGAAGCATAGCAGCTAAGTCTCAGAAATTCGGCCTCATATTCGGCCACAGACATATCTCACTACTTCAACTCTATAAATTCCTATCGACGGGCCTCAACATACCTAGTACCCACGTACTTCTTCTGGAAGGCCTCCTGAAAATAATTCCAAGTCAGGCGCTCAGCTTTATACCTCTCACCACATGCTGCCACCAATGGTAGGCCTCATCCCTCAGTAAGGACACAGTACCCTTTAGTTTTTGTTTTGGAGTACAGTCAATATCTTCCAGAATCCTTTCAGTGGTATCCATCCAATACTCTGCCACAGTTGGAGTCAAACCAGCAACACCCCTGAATAATTCAGCCCCATTAGACCAAAGCCTCTTAGTAATGGGCCCATGGTTTCCAATTCCAGTTTGGGCTCTAACAACCCTCTGTAGTACTCTCAACATTGCTTAGGATACTATGTCATTACCTAACTCCTAACTGCCACCTGAAATAGGTGTATCTTTAGTATAATCTTTTCTCGGGTCAAGTGTAACTCCCAATGATGAATGGGATTCTTCCTGAATTGCACGGCGCGACGCACCTCGCTTTCGCCTACCTCGAGTGATCATAAGGAATTCTCAAATATCTACGGTCTTTGGCATTCTCTCTAGACGATGGGTAGTACATTTCGGTTACCGTATTGTGCAACCGCAATCAGTAGTATCTGCGTGCATTTCCCATAAAGTCAGGTATCATCAACTTGCACTAGCGAGTTGTAGTGGGGGATGAACTTAACACATGGATCGAAAGTCCAGAACAAGCGATGGAAAATTCGTTTCCCTGGTTGTAGTACGTTATCAATGTCGTAATAAGGCCGCATTTATAAGTCGATCACAGTCCCTGGCATGTACTCCTGCATTGCAGATATCCACCCTTGTAGTTCGTTGTATGACGCATTCGAGTCACCATACAACTACTCCATCGCCATATGTTTCACCCACCGTGCTTTCCTATATGACACCCTGTACTGGAACCGGACTTGCATGTCAGTAATCAATACTGAGACAGGAATGGTTGGCGTGTCTTTCACCAATGGCCACAGTTGCAGAGCATTTTTGCATCTAGCTTCCAATGATCTTACATCATACGTTCTGCAGTGCATGTATGGGGCCCTTCTAATTTGCTGATTGTCCATATTTGAGTCCTTTATATAAGTGCAGCACGAACCCATCATTTACACCATTCTTAAGCTCTCCAACATTCCCCAACATATAATGTCAGTTTTGACTTGGTTACTTTGTAGTCCACAGCACCTACATGCTATACCTTTTTATTGCAATAACACAATCCTCCTTGTTCGCAAACTGTTGCCCTATGAACAACTCATCAAAATCTGTATCTTCTGTCGAACGGTGAGCACGCATTATATCTAGGTACTTAGGGAACTCTGGTGTATGTGCTGCATCAGGGTCTACACTCGACATGTGGGCCCTAGGGTGATCCCGTAAAATAATCACTCGGTTTAGGTTCCCGACAGTAGGGTGTGTACATCTTCACCCTACTCCGCGCCTTCATCATCAATGTCCTCTAGGACCTTGTCTACATCGGGGTCATTATATTCTTCACCATCGTGTTGACGATCATAATCATTATCGGATCCTTCCCCACCATCTAAATTGGTTTGGATCACCTCAGGATGTATTTGTAGGTAGCGACCCGGGACAGGGTCGTAATACGAACCCTCACAGTATTTTGGATTTTCGACCATTTGCGATGTCCCCCCACAGCTCAACTGATCTTCCCACCTGACATTCAAATCAAAATCAACCCCACGATGTTGACTTATTGGAGTTACATCTTCAACGGGCCATGCATCAGCTAACTCAGCGAACAATTAAACTGGTAGGGTGTTGACGTTCTCATTGGACCAATAAAGTTCTATCATATTGGCTAGGTAAACATCATCTACAAGCTCCACTTCAGTAAATTTCCATGGATTTGCTGCGATTGGCAACTTGTAGAATAATTTTGACAAGGCCCTTCCACAACATGGAGCTATTCTTTCACTGATTTTCTGCTTCATTTCCTCCAGCTCCACATTCTTGTTGAATTGCTTCAATAACTTGTGTCGGGCTTTAAATATACAACCAACTTCTTATATTCTACAATTTCCCCATCAAAATAAACACATACACTCAACTTTTGGTTACTCATCTTCAATCAGAATTTTTCTCGCTTCAACTAAATAGAACAAGTTTTCTTTCTTCTTTTTCCTTTTCTAATAACACTTAAAATGAAAATGCGTTCATCTAATGAGATAAAATAGCTGGATTTTTTTGGGTCATGCCATAGAATTTGGCGACACCAAAAAAATATATTTTTTTATTTGATTTTATTGGGTGCAACCAAGGCTAAGGGCGGCACCATAAAAAATTCAAATTCTTTTGACAAAATTGCCATAGTGCCGCCAACATAAATGACATGACCAAAAAAAGTCCTTTGACTCAATTAAATGAGTGCAGTCAAAATCAATGGCACGACAAAAAAGAAATTCATACTGAATGGGTGCAGCCAACACTACTGGCTTGACCAAAAAAAAAAAAAAAGCAAATTTCTTTTGAAAAAAAAAAAAGCGGTGCAGCCAACATCAACAGCTTCACTTATTAAAACTTTTTTTTTTTTTGGAAATTTTAAAAATCAGAATATATATATATTTTACCAGTGTATAAAATACACATACCGGTGCAATTAAGGTTAACGACTGCACCTACTAAAAATATTTTTATAATCCAAGGCCCAATGATTGGCTGTCGATTTGACGTTGGTGCAGCCAAGAGTAACAGCTGCACTGAAGATTACTATTCAAAACATGTCATTTACTTACTTAATTTTAAAGTTGGATTATTTTCGTAAATAATAAATAATTTAAGGTCAGTTTTGTAAAAAAGCCCTAATGGAGTGGACACCGAGCATTATATATAGGAAGGGTTGAACACTATCAAACACCAATCTATGCCAATAGTTTCTAGACTTAGATGGATACCACTGATAGAGAAATCCAAGCTCCAAATTCAGGTCGCAAACATGGCGGCTGGGTCACCTTCCCTTTCATTACTGGTTCTCTTCAACTCTTAATCCCTTGCAGCATTCATAAATCAGTGTATGAATATGTTAGATCATAGTAATGTTATAAAATGTAAAATTCCAGGTGCAGTGTTAGGCTTAGGACTTGCTGGTACAGGATGGACGGCCAACCTCATCATCTATTTGATTCAACAATTCAATGTAAACGCCATTGATGCTGCTCAGGTTTACAATATCGTTAATGGCGGCTCAAGTTTGTTTCCCATAGTTGGAGCTATCATTGCTGATTCTTTCTTGGGCTGTTTCTCAGTCATCTCATTATTTTCATCCATTTCTTTACTGGTAAACCCCCTTCAAAACTTCCTCTCTTTTTTTTTTTTTTTTACAATTTCTAACCAATGATTTGTTAAATAACCATTGTCAGGGGAACAGTTTTTATTGCCTTAACAGCTACACTCAACTCACTGAGACCAACACCCTGTAATGGTGGATTGGGCAGTTTTTGCAAAGACCCATCATGGGTTCAGTTCCTAGTGCTTTATGCAGGAATAGCACTGGCATCCATGGGTCTAGGAGGCACGCGTTTTACTTAAGTAACAATGGGAGCCAATCAATTTGATAACCCACAACACCAAGGGATATTCTTCGACTGGTGCTTTTTCAGTCAATACGCAGCCTCTGCAGTGGGTGCCACTGCTTTAGTGTATATTGAGGACAACCTGAGTTGGGGTTTGGGTTTTGGACTCTCTGTTGCGGCTAATCTTCTTGCCTTGCTCATTTTCTTGTTGGGAAATCGATTTTATTTGCATGACAAGCCCCAAGGGAGTCCTTTCCTGGATATTGTTCGTGTAATGGTGGCTGCTTTTAGGAAAAGAAACTTCTCACTCTCACCCATGGCCGATGATTATTACAATCCCATTACTGTGGAAGGTGCACCACCTAATAAAGCTTTCAGGTATGACAATGTCTAAACTTTAGTATTTCTCTTTGTGATGTTTATCTAATTCATCACTCAATCATATAACCAGATGTGATGAATCCAACACAAAGCCTCCCTCACAAAAATTAAAATGATATAAAAATCATATCTATATTAAATAACAAAATATAAATTTTAATTATATTAAATAATAGTTAAATATTAATAAAATTATATCAATAACGCAAGTGTAAATTTTAAAGACAATATTTTTCGAAGGAATAGTAAAGACCCTCAACATAAACGATAAAACAAACATAAAAATATCAAAAAATAAAATAAAATAATATATATTTATATTTAAAATAAATTATGAAAGATTATTTCTATTATTGATTAATAGAGGAAAATATGTAGCTGACGGATTGTGATTCCAAATGGTCATATCTCATCCTTTAATTTTAATCCCAGCCATTTAGTTTTTAAATTTTATTTTTAATATTTAAAATTAAGATTTACGCTTCAACTTTTAAAGTTTTCAATTTGTGAGATTCAAATTTGAATGGATCGGGATTCAAGGGTTATGATTTAAAACTTAGAGATTTTGAATTTTGGAATTCAAATTTCAAGGGTTAGGGTTTGTGAATTTAGATTTAGGAGATTGAATTTTATGGTTTAAGTTTGAGATTCAAGATTCAAAATTTAAGTTTTAGGTATGATAAAATTATAAAAATAAAATAAAAATATTAATTTATTTAAATTATATTATTATGTCAAAGTCATTTCTTAATGATCTTTGGTGTTATGATTTGATTGTGTGGTTGTGGTGGTCACACTTAAATTTTTGAGGCAGACATAAATATGGTGGTGATGATGGTGGTGCACTAAATAATTTTCTTTTTCTCTCCAGAGTCAATGTTATTAACATTAGTTAGTGTAAACACACAAACTAAGTTTTACAAACAAACAAGAAACATTGAGGATGTACCCTCAAACTATTAATCTCTTTAAAAACATGTACAAAGCAAAAAACATTCAGACTTGTACAATATTTTCTAGCAATTTAAAATACCCAAAGACCCTGAAAAGTTTGCTACAATCTTACCACTGTGATCACGTAGAACCCCTCCGCAGCCAGCAGGCCCCGGTTTTTCACGTGCTGCTCCATCGACGTTAGACTTGATAACGCCGCAAGGAGTAGCGTGCCATACAATCCTCAACCTAGGTCACACCCCCTTCGAACACCGCACACTCAATCTTGGATTCGACCACCATTGGGATTCAATCACAATACACCCTTCCTTGGATGCTTTTACCCAATAAAGAGAGCGAAGCTTAGCAAGAGACACAATTTCATCAATCGATAACCTCTTCATATTGAACATGAGCTCGTTGCGAGCCAACCAAAGAAACGAAGCGGCGCATATGAGCCGCCATTGCTTTAACAAACCTGCAACATTTATGTTATAACATTGCCAAATAAACTCACAAATGTAATAACATTTATGCACTTAATATTTGTTGTGGCATGTAAATGGCAATATTAAAGGTGATAAACTACTAATTTGGAAGCCATGCTATTAATCCAGCCAAATATTAGGTCAACATTTGACAAATAAGATCACAAATTCACGAGTGACCCACTTCAGATTCATCAATTCAATATCTACATGAAAAGAATGAAGATTTTTATTATAATTTTGTCTTATCTGATATATATAATTTCATAACTTGTAAACAAATCAAGTTATTAGAGACAATTCAGACATGATGAATCAACTTTACAGGTTTTTTCCAATATATATACAAAGGAAGCTATAATTAGGGTATAGGGGAAGGATCATAGATGTTGAAATGAAGTATAAACCCTATCAAAACATGACTGAATAAATTAACAGCTAAGCTTCCAAATCAATTACATGCTTTTGTTGCAGGTTCCTCAACCGAGCATCATTAAAAGCTGAAGGAGACATTAAAACCGATGGCAGTGGCACAATAGCAAAGGCATGGAGACTTTGCAGTGTGCAACAAGTAGAAGATCTGAAAACCTTGATCAGGATTCTCCCATTGTGGTCTTCAAGTATATTTCTAGCCACCCCAATTGCAATCCACAGCAGCCTGACGGTGCTCCAAGCTCTAAACATGGACCGTCACCTCGGCCAACACTTGAAAATCCCTGCCGGCTCTATCTTGGTCATAGAAATAGTTGCCTGTGCCATTTTTCTAACCCTAATAGACCGATTCTTATGGCTGACATGGCAGAATCTAACCGGAAAATCCCCGTCACCACTCCAACGAATCGGTGTCGGCCATGTGTTGAACGTACTAGCAATGGCCGTCTCAGCGTTGGTGGAGTCAAAACGGCTCAAAATGGTCCATCACCATGACCGTGACCAGTCACAGCTAAGGTCGTCCATGTTGGCTCTATGGCTGGTCCCTCAACTAAGCTTAGTGGGCATTGGCGAAGCCTTTCATTACCCAGGACAAGTTTCACTGTATTATCAAGAATTCCCAGCATTTCTAAGAAGCACGGCGACGGCCATGATTGCCTTGATTATCGGCATTGCTTTCTACTTAGGCACTGCCATAATTGATTTTGTTAGCAGGGTTACAAGCTGGTCACCTGATAATATAAACAATGGGAGGCTTGATAATGTGTATTGGATGCTAACTGTGGTTGGGGTGCTTAACTTTGGTTACTATCTTGCTTGTTCAAGGTCTTATAAGTATCAGAATGTTGAAAAACAAGTGGATGCTGATACTAATTATACTTATGGTTGAGACCTTCACAATAATATTTGTTTCCACGGCAGAAACTTCAATGTACTATTTCACTGCTTCTAAGGGATTTAAAGTAAGAAATAAATGAGAAAAGGCTGGACTTTTTATTTTGCTTCAACTGAAGCGGCTTCTATCGTAATTTTTTTTTTTTTTTTTTTTACAATTATGGTGCAATGGAACCCATTTTTATCAATCAAATTGGATTATGCTAGCAGTTTGCACAATGAGTTCCGCATGGCAAGCTTGGTGTGATCGCATTTGCATGGGACATGGATGGTATGATGACGGGCGGGATGCCGATAAGGGTCACTCATTGCTTCAACATAGGCTTTAATATGATTCTTACGTTGTAATTTATAAATTTACCCGCCATGCACTTAATTTATCTATGTTGGGCCAATTTATTTTGGAGGCCTAAACTTTTTATTAATCCTACATCTTCAAATTCTTTCATTTTTGTAATTGTTCATTATAATCAGTTAGGTTTTTTTTTTTTTTTTATAAAATGAGATTTATTTTATGACTTTTAAATATTATTTGATAAAATTTCAATGTCTTTTTCATAAATATTTCTTAAAAAGTTTTCAAGAATTTTTAATTATTTTAACTATTTTAAATATAAAATATTTATTTATATCATAAAAAAATTAACATCAATTATATATTAAATAAAAAAACAAATTCGGTATGGTTTCAAGTAGGCCCGTCTAAAAAATGAGAGAGTTTGGGTAAAAATATAGGTTCGAAAAATAGGTTTAGACAAAAAAACAATGCTCATTTTCTAAATGGACTGAGCCTTGGATAGGTTTTTTTGGCTCCGCCCAAATTTGAAAAAAAAAATATTGTTGTTTTGTCACTGTTTTGTTGTCATTTTGCTATTATATTAGTACTATTTTATTGTTATTGTTTGGATATTATATACTCTTGTTTTATGGTTACTTTTTCTACTATTTTAAAGGCATTTGCTTGCTAAGTTGCATATATATTAGTGTTATTTAAGCATAAAGATTTTTTAAAATTTATTTTTAATTTGTTGGGAAATATATATTTTAATATTTTTCGTGTATTTGATGTATTATATTTTTTAAATTTATTTTTATATAAAATAATAATATAAAAAATTTTAATACGGGCGGGCTAGGCTCGGGTTTTAGCATTTTATTTGCGTCGAGTTTGGGCAAAATTTTAGGCGCATTTTTCGGGCTAGGACCCGGGCCTAAAAAATAAACCTAAAATTTTCCCTCGACCCGACTCGTGATCAACTTTGGTTTCGGGTAACCACGATTTTTGAACTTGCATTCCATATACTGTCCAAATACCTCAGTTTGGGTCAATTTTTGGTTTAATAGGTTTTTTTACTAAGTCTTATGTTTAATTGATGATTCCAAGATTCAGTTGGAACTTCATGAGATTATTTGATATTAATAAATTGAATTCCTCATTTTGGGCCTTTGTTTAAAAAAAATTGGATAAAATTTATTAAAATTGAATTATAAAATCATAACAAAATTTGTTAAAGAGAGTCTAAAATATAATAAAGGGCCAGATTTTTTTTATTTAATAAAGAAGTCCAATTTTGGGTTGTGACTTAAATTGTGCAATTCATATATATTACTGGAAGTGTGGTCAGTCGTGGCGGTCTCCTATGAAACCAGCTGACCTGATCCCCTTTTCTATCACTAATTCAAACCTTAATCTATTGAATTTTAAATTTTTTATATTAAAAAATGTTCACCATACCACAAAGTGTAGTGAATAATCAATCCTTGTATGGATTGGAATGGCAGAGATGAACCAGGATGAAATGTAGCAGGAGTTGCAGACAAAGGGCACTTTAGCAATGTGATGCTCAAAACACTCATAAACTTCAAAAGTCCCAATGGCAATAGGATCCATGCACTCAACACCCATCAACATATTTTGGGCCATTGTTATTAATAGCTTAGGGATTTATCTTATATTATTGCCATTACTGCTCAATTAAAGAAACAGATAAACTTGGGGTACAATTGAATGGACAAGCATTACACAACATCACAATATGGAACATAAAAGTGTTACTATATAACTACTGATAAGCTAGTATGATGTGAAGAAGACCACTCCACCGGGGATTTTCTGATACAAAACTGGTCAATTCCCACTAATTTATGACCACACAGACAGACAAACTACAATAAAAGGATGTTCTTGATTTTGTGTTTTTTTTTTTTCCTTTCTTCCTAGAAACCTTGTCATAAATCAACAAATCAGTGTTTAAAGACTATGACTAATTTAGTACAATAACGTAGTAATGATTTCACCTCTAGGGACAAAACTAGTGCTATCCTGTTAGTTTGGTTGTGGATTGGGACTATTTCCTACATTTGGGGACAAATCTTCGAACCCTAACTTGTTTGCCATTAATGAAGAGCTTCACCAGTTTCTGACCCCCAAGAATCCTGGACAAGTCAGAGTGTGACCTTAAGACGACACAAGCAAACAACCGCTTCGGGTTTTTATCCATATAGATTGCCTCCACACATTTGCCGTATTTCCCCACAATGAAACCGTGAAGTTCTTGGTCTGAAACCGGATGTCCCCTAGAGAATGTCATAAACAATGATCTGTCTTCTGAATCAACTCTGGCCTTACCATCGTCTGTGGAAAGCTCCCCATTGTCTCCCCCATCATCAGAAGTTGGAGAATCCAATTCAGAGTCAGGGTTTGAAGATGGCTTGCAACCCAAGTTTCCTTCAACTATATCCATAAATGCTACTTGGCACACGTCCTTGACGAAGTCCTCAATCATCCCTTTTACGGTTTCCCTGTTTTTGAAAAGAAAACCCAGCAAGATTTCTTTACCAACAAGGTTGTTCATCTCCGGGAAATCGAGATGGACCCAAGGGAAGATTTCTTGCGGGGAACAAAACAAGCATTCCAAGCAGACGAGGGTCTCTTTGGCTAAAGAAAAAATCATGGGATCGGAGAAATGTAGAAGGTTGTGAACGAAGTGTTTGAAGCCGATTCTTTCAAGAAAATTCCAAAAGGCAACGATCTTCATGGAGGGGAAAGGGTCGAAACGGAGGGTTAAAACCAGTCTAGAATAAGCCATGCGATCAATGTTGTGAAATTGTTGAAGTTGTTTAAGGGTAAGCTCTTCTACAGGCAATGCCATGGCGTCCAACTGGATTGAACAAACAGAGATTATTAACTGGGAGGCAAAAAACAAAAACAAAACCAAAAGAAGAGAGTGCGAGTAGAAGAGATTGAACTACTTTTATAGAAAGAAAGAAATCAAGAAAATCTTTTGACCGTTATTGATGAAATAATAATAATAAATAATAAAAGCAAGTGCTGAGAAAGGCGGTGCACTTTTCTTAACCTGGGTAAAAATTAAGGCCAGAATTTGTACATCCCATCTATTACTATTTAATTAAAAACATTTATGTTTTAGAAATTTCATTTTTAAAATATTTAATATTTTTAATGGTAAAATATTTACATGAAATTTTCTTACTATCCACCGACAAGGGTTGAGTGTAATGCACTTTTAAAGATTTAAACTTTGAAAACGATATTATTAATCAAACAGCTTTTTTCATACTTACATAAACTTTTTATACTATTTATATTATATGTCCTATTCGTGAATTTAAAATATCTATTTGTTCAATTTTAATCAAGCGTTGAAAATCAATATTTTCATTTTCAAAAAAGAGTTGATATTTATTTTATTTTATTTTTTGAATAAATCAATAATTCTAATCAATATAATAAAGTCAAAACTTAACATAAATAACAAATAAAATTATATTTCTAAGTTTAAAGATTGATTTGTTAAATATAAATAATATAAAAAGTTCAATATTTTTTTTTTACACTAATATAATAACCAAATTAAGATTTCCTAATTATCAGTTAAAACAGTTGCCTTTGAGATTTGCTGTTGCTAATGCACCAAAATATGATTGCATAACATTTTGAATGGAAAAGACATGATGAACCAAATTTCTAATCAATATATTTATTTAATTATATCATGTTCATAAAATGAAATTCAACAACATATGTAACTTTTCATTACAACAGATATTTTTGCTTTTAAAAAACCTCCATATTTCAAGTTGAACTTTTCTTTACCCTTTTGTTCCAAACAAGAATAATTTACTGTTAGGAAAGTAGAAAATTTTCTAAGATCAGCTTTTACTACATTTTATTCATATTAATCAGTAGTACTTTCATAAATAGTAAAAAGTAAATAAAAGAAATAGTAGTGGCCAAATTAAGGTGAAGTTGACAATCCTTCAAACTGGACGAATTATGGTCAAAGAACTTTAAAGCTTTTCTTTCGCTGTTTTAATATGCCTGAATTCTGGCATTTATATTTGCCTAAAGCCTTCAAAATATTCGTTAGGTGTTGCGTGATTGTACAATTGTGGCTTCTGTTAGCAGTGAAGAAAATAGAAAAGAATTGTTAGGCGAACCTCTCGGCCTCTGTTATTCAAAACCAGGCGGGATATTTGTGTTGGTGAACTTTGTGCAGTCAAACGGGCCCATCTTTTGATTGTTTTTCTTTCTTACCTGGAAATCACATCACATTTTTGGCATTAGTTGTACATTACAAGTGAAAATTTTAGGTCCCAAAACATGACTATGACCAATGACAGATACAATATGTACAGTACCCCTGAACAGATGTGAAAAGTATCACTGGAAATGAGTTGGTATCATCTCTCTCCTTCATAAATAATCTCAATTCCTCTACATTGATTAGGAAACAAGATGCTTAAACAGCATAAAATAAAATAAAAAAAATTTAGAGCATATCAAGGTCAAGTTTAAACTCTCGGCTATGTAACCTGGACTTGGGGTGCATATTGGACATGTATATATGTCAAATAGAATCAAGTGTACTCAATTTTATATAAGCTTTTTTTCATATTTGAGTATCATACCCTATAACAATAACCAAATATATTTCAGAAATAGATATCCAGCATATGTAATTAAAAAAAAAGTTCGATTACTGCCTGATTGTAGTATACTAGGACTAAAAATATGCTTCAAAATGCTTTAACATATCCACTCCGAACATCCGAGGTTGGAAGAGATTTTTTGTCCTTAATTAATAAGCAATGTTGCATGAGAGAGCGAGAGAGAGAGAGAGAAGAAGAAGAAGAAGAAGGTAACACTGAATTGCATTTGTAAGCTTTAAAAGGAAGTTGAAGTGTACCGGGGACCACGGGCCAGGTTCGGGTAGAGATTTGTCCTTAGGCGAATTTTGTACGGCACCACTTTTCGTGGTTAAAACTTCCTGAGTGACAAAAATAGACAGTATTAAATTTGGCTAAACACATATTCTTAAAAGTACCTTAGTTCTTCCGCTATCAACTTACTTTCCAATCAAACTTGAAGTGAAAGGCTAAATTAGCAAAAAATGTCTTTTTTAGAGCTCATACTCATCTTACAATTTAGGTAATTGATTAGTTATTAAACGGAACTGCTTAATAATAATACACTTGATCATGGTACTTAAAGATAAAAGTAATTTCATGTCTTCAACCTCACAAAACAACAGGACTATGAAAAGTTTACCTCTCCAGCAGCTTCAAATGCAGCTAACCATTCATCTGAAAATGGAACAGCGTTCAAAGGGGGCTTTACTACAGGAGCAACTTGTTTTGTGTCACTGCCATCAACAAGCCAGACTTGAGCATCTTTTTGAAATTATGACACCTCAAAATTTCTCAATAAGCATAGAAGTTCACTGAAACTATGATTAAAGATAGGGAAAAATGTGGATAGAGATTGATCTAGGTATGATGCTTACACCAAAGTTGTACCCTTAGCTTCCACAGGGATCGCTGAACTGTTTGATTCCTCTGGCACATCATTCTCCAATCTGTTGACTTCTTCCTGTAATAAACTTCCATTTGAAGAAATGTGACTTGTGTTGATAGAGGATGCTGGCTCCTCATCCAACGAGCAAAATGCTTGTAACTTGCACGGATTTCCTGCTCCAGAAATTTGATCTTCACTCAATGAAGACAACTCAACATTCAAAGTGGTTACTTGGCCACTTTGTTCATTATCAGGCCTGGTCATATCATTACAAGCATCACAGTTGTCATCTGACAGCGTAATCTTGATATGGCTAGATATTTCCTCAGTAGTAGACAATCCAAATTTGCCTTGCTCTGGCATAACAGTAACATCACTTTGAAGCTCAGGAGGTTTATTTAAATTCTCAATTACTGCAGAGTTGCTAGTTTCTGCAGAAGTGAAAAGGTTAGTTTTGCATCTATTGAATGAAAGACCACCATCGGAGGGCTGTAAGCATACATCTTTCCAAAAAGACCCATTAGCCGTCTCATTACCTCCATCAGCACAGTCGTCATTTGGTTCATATGTTTGCACCTGAGACAGATCAGGACCTTCCACTGCTCGTATAACAATTTTGTCTCTGGGGCCAATGTCTGCACAACTGTCACTATCATCAAAATGTCGGGACTCTTCTAAAAGTTGTCCCTCCACAGAGAAAAGGCAATTACATGCCTCTAGAATCTGATTCTCTTGGAAGTTATTACCATCTTCACAGGAGGACTGTATCACCTCATCTTGGGCAATAGTTTCACAATCATTTTGCTTATCAAGCGATGAGTTAGTAAGCATGGCAGGTGCATCAAAATGACAAGTGAGCTTTTCTCCTGGCTCTAAAATGGCAGAATTACAATTTGCAGACAAATAATATGGATTGCCTTCAACATTTTTAAGGTCAATGATATCATCTATTAGGCCAAGGGGGGATATTGAATGGGAATCATCCATCTCTCTGATACCTAGATCGCCACTTCCTTGATAGTCATTGCTGACACCAATATCACAAGAAGTTATTGCTCCAGTTACCTGGTCTTCCTTGTTCCTTTCTAATCCTTTAGATGAAGTAGCTTCACAAAGGAGCTCAATGTCATGGTTGCACTGTGAATCAGTAGAAATTGAGGGCTCCTTCTCCACATGTAGGCACTCAGCCATCTCATGAACACAATTCTGCAGTGCAGGTGGAATTCCACATGGAGAACTGGAATTTGCCAATCCCCTTTGAAAGGCAACACCTTTAGCATGTCGAAGATTGCTTTCAGCCGGCAACTCTTCAGAAGAGAAGATTTCTCCATGTAATAAGCAATCAGTTGAATGTGATTCATAATTATCCTGGAAAAATGTTTCTACTACAATGCATGGATCAGGAAGTGGCAGCTGTTGAACTGTTTTTTTAGTTACATCATTGACATGTGTGTGCTGGTTGTCAGCTTCTGAAGCATTCAGAAAACCACTGCTGCCGTCAAGAGATAAATCAAATTCAAAAGAATCCTTTTGTGCATCTGCTACATGTGATTGCTCATTTAAATCATTAGCCCCAACAGTACCATCATTTCCTTGAATTCTGCCTCCATAATGAGATAAACCATCATTCCTTTCCAATTCACTAGCATTGCAATCTCTGACGTTTGGACAGATACCTTTATTCTGCACACTGTCGGCACAAAGAAATTCTTCTAAAGGTTCTCCCTCCTTGACCAAGGCACCATTATTAATATGTGGTCTCTCAATCTCATTGCTTGCCTGATCATCTTCAAAGGTGCAAGGTTTTGCATGTTCAGCTTGTTTGCTTGAATGTTCATGCCTGTTATGAATGCTAATCCGGTCACTGTTTAATATTGGAGAACCATGTATGTTACTACTATTCACATCACAAGAATGCAACTGCGGAAGGAGATCAAAATCCTCAGTCAACGAATTATTCTGTTCATTTCCTGAAAGTTGGTTGCCAGCATTATCAGCCTTCAAGGCACTTTTTACCTGCAGGCCATGGTAAGAGAAAAATTGGGGATCTTTAAATTCACTGCCAATGTGATACAGACTTCTGGGGATAACAAGGTCTTCTCCCTTACAATCTAATTTCACTTCTTCAGAGGACTCGCTTTGCAGGAGTAACTTGTCATCATTACACTGAAATTCTATTTTCTCACTTTGCTGCTTAAGATCACTGTCAGTGGCGTGCAATTGTTGCTGATTATTAGTTAATTCATGATTGTAAGAATTACAAGGAACCCTCACTGCCATCCTTGGGATTTTACTTGTTCTAGAATCGGGTCTGATGACTTCACATAAAGAACTAGCACTCGATGGAACAGACGGTTCTATGCTTGACATCCTTGCATTAGCAATTGCTGCGACATCATTAGCCACTACATGTACTTTCATAGATGGAGTGGAGATCTCAAAAGTAGAATTTAAGACACCAAGCTTCTGCAAATTAGGAATATTAGACTTTGGGTTATTGCGTTGTTGGGAGCTGCTTTGTATATTATGTGAAGCATTAATCTTTGACTGCAAAATAAGATCACGAATCAATCAGAAAAAGGGGAGAACCTCCACTGATACTTCTAAAAATCCTAAATACATCAAAATTTACTGTTGACATAAGTGAGATTAGCATACCTGAGTAAAAAATCCCAATGATGGTGAAGGCATCCGCAAGCCCGATGGTTTTACCGTTTGTTGTGCATATTGAGTGTTTCCACCAATATGGCAAACACTTTCAGGAAGAGAAGCAATTTTGTTGGAACCAGCTTCTTTATCTATAGATCCATGACCAGAAGCCACAACAGGATCTTTGTTGACCTTTAAGCCATTATCTACCTTGTTCTCTAATGGATTCTGTGATAGGGCTGATGAATGACTTGACAATCCAGAGCTTTTCTGTGCAGGAAAAAGAGAAATTGAAGATAAGAAGTGCTTCTTAGTTTCAAAAGGAAGGCAAAGGACAACAAAATTGCTAGTCATCATTTAGTTCCCAAAAAATTTCATAAACAATGACATTCAAAAGCTTTAGTCTCACCATATTTCTTTTAGGCTGTATAATGGAGGATTTTGTGATTTGAGATCCACTAGAAAGACTAGATTTTGCATCATTTTGAGTAGTTTTAGTACTTTTGTTGGAAACCGCCAATCCAATGCTTCTGTGGGCACTGACTGCTGTACAAGAAAAGAAACCAACCCGAAAAAACAAGAAAAGAAACCAACCCAAAAAAATATATCAAATTTCATCTTACACATGTGAAATATAAATCCAAAAGTTGTGCATGTATCAGACCATGGAAGTGCAACAGAGTGAAAAAGAAACAAAGATAATCATGTTACGAAACTGTGCAAAACTATCAAATGTATAGGTTACTTTAACCCAAAAAAGTTAATTTAACATGACAAATACAAACCAAGGAGGAATTCCAGAAAACAATTATACGCCCTATTACCTGCTGGAGCACTCTGATTTCGCTTTGGTTTTTTTAAGTTTGGAGAACTCCTGGCAGTTGAAGACTCTGACTTTGGAGCAGGTATTTTAGAAACTTTTGGCTCCTTAACAGCCGTTTTTGTCGTGCTCATATTTGCAGGTCTTTTAAGAGTGAGGGAAAGTCAAGGTAAACTCTTCAATAAATCAGAATAGAAAATGAAAAAGTAAAGAAAATAAGCATTCAAAAAAAATAAGCCACGATTTCTTAACAATTCACCAAAACCATAACTAGGAAGGATATGCAGAAGACATCACAGGCCTTGGACATCCGCTACGCTTAGAACCACTTCTATTAACGCCATGATCTGAAAGCACATTTTGTTTCACCTGACCAAATTCATATTTAAGATAATCAAAAATTGCTTTCAACTTACAAAGAAAGAAATTAGAGCTACTTTTATATGCATATACATTGGAGAATATCTAACCAACCATGAAACGAGAGGCTGAACCAGAACTCTTCTGCCTTAGGCTACTAATACCAATCTTTTTTGCCTCTTTCGCATTACTATTATTTAATGGCAACTCTTTAAACAAATTACTCTCAAGTGCCTGCAAATCAGATGAATCACCGGATAACGATTCTCCCGGCTCTTCCTCTATAGTCAACAATTTCTCACCACTCAACTTACTGAAATTCCCACTAATCAAAGATAATTCCGTTGAATTCAAAACACCTAACACAAAAGAAAAATTACATTAGAAGAATCAATTTCATTCTTTTAATTAACAATACCAAAATAAAATTAAAGTAAGAAAATGTGCAATACCTTCTTCAGTGAAGAAAGCGCGGTCCCAAGCTAAACTTTTTCTCAAATTATAACCTCCAACTTTCTTTTTCCTCTTCATTTGATGCGGCTCCAAACTTAGCTTTGGAAGCTCAGATTTAGTCTCAGTATTGCTGATATTCTCTTTGTTAGTATTGGAAGAAAAGGTAGGGCATCGCGCTTTCACATCTGCAAAATTAGGATATTCAAATTTAGATCGAAATCTACCAAAAAAAAAGAGTAACCAAACCCAAGCGCGCGCGCGCACACACACACACACACACACAAAAAAAAAAAGGAAGTGACCTGTGGGATTGGGTATAGGGAAATGGAGAGGGGAGCAAGAGAAAAAGGAAGGGTCAAAGCTGGAAACGGCATCGGTTTGGATTTGCTGGTGCTGTAAAAGCAAGGAATCGTTGTCTTCCTCAGAGATCTCCAAGAGGTCGCCCTCCATTTGTCAATTTTTCTCACAAAGGAAGATCAGTTCCTGGGAAATTAATGAGGAAATGTAACGATTGGAGAAGATTTGACAGTTACAAGTTGCAAGTAGACTGAAGTTTTCAACTGATAAAGCATGAATTTGAAACTCGGGAGTTTGGATTTTGGACCCTTTTTTTTTTTTTTTTTTGAGTAAAATTTAAAAAGACGAGCGGGAAGGGGATGACAGATACCAAAACGAGGATGATATCAATGATCACGTGACTGGGCTTAATGCTGAATTACATAAATACCCATAAATGTCAACAACCCAGGCCGACTCAGCTCGCCCTTTTTACCGATCTGTCTCCCTGCATGATCTATGTGGTGTTTAACGTTCAAATGTCAACATTTTTTTGGGTTTATTATGTTTTTAATTTGGTTTATGTTATACCCTGCCAAACTTAGACACCGCAACGCGAGGAACAATTTGAGGTGCACCTACAAATAGTTGTCTGGATGGTCACCACCCGTAAACATTATACCACTTACAAGGTCACTCGCCTTTTATCACCTATTAACTCCCTTATTAAGCCATCCGTTAAAGAAATGTCAGAACAGGCCCACGCAGTAATACACTTAACGAAAATCAACATATAACGGACTTGTCACCTGGCTGACCACACAGACGAATCACCATTCATATTGTCAGTGACATGGCTCTACAAGGCAGAGGCTTTCCCCCTATATATACCCTAACACATGATGTTGAAAGGGTCCTTTTCTCACTCACTCCCTTAAGCAATATACCCCAATATTATAATTCTGTTACTCCTTCCTCTTTCTCCTCCTCTTCCTCCTCATCCGATACTTTGCTTTTTCAATCGTCACAGGTGAACCGACCCCTTTAAAAGACAATTTTCAAATAATAAATTTGGGCAATTAGAACTTTGATCATGTTAACATGCCACAATATTTTAAATTATGGGCTTGAAATTGTTGGAATTGGGTTTTGGGGCTCACTTGGCTAATATTTTAAAGGACAATTTTAAAGGAATAAATTATGGAAATGATATGCATATATTTAGACATGTTTTAAGGTGTTTTTGAGTCAATTTTTAGCTCCAAAAGCCCAAGTATCATTACTTGGCCTTAGTAGTATCACAACAAGTCCAACAGAAAGCCAATTGCTATAGTGTCAATGACGTGTATAAACACAACTTGGGACTTGTGCAGCAACAAGTGCCAAGATCCAAGTCACACCTTCGACCATTCTTGAACCACTTTAATATAATTTTAAAATGTTTCTAAAGTCTTTTATTTGCCTCAAACTCGGATTATGATTTTATAAAAATGTTTTAAAGTTATAAATTATGATAAAAACCACTATTTTTATCAGCTCAAAACAGCCTCATTTTAAGCCCATGAACTTTGAAAATTTGTTTTAATTTGGTTTTAATTGAATTAATTGACTGAATCAAATTAGTTTGATTAATCGATCGACCACTGAATTTAATTAAATCGAGGATCTATTAAAGGTTTTTTGAAATTTCGGTTAACGAATAATTCGATTCAAAACCAGGTAATGAACATAATTAACCGATTAACGAAAATTATTAATAATAAAATATTGTAGGCCCAATATATTATGTAAGCCCCAAATATAAAAAAATTTAAAAGATGAACTTTTTTTTAGGATAACAGTTGGCTTGCATTAAATAATAATAAAGAAACAAAACAGCGGAAAAAACCCTAAAAACTCAAAACAGTTTCACAACAAAAAGAAAAAACAATCACTTCTAAATATACTCTTAAACAGCAACCAGCCTTTAGACTATCAAACTTCTAACTGAAGCAGCATCTAACATTTCCAGGCCCCGGCATGACCATCCATTTACCAAAGAATAGAGATTCAGACCACTGGAGGCACTTCAACGCCTGACAAATGCCTCGCTAGAGCTTGATTTTCTGGGAACTAACTCGAATCTAAGGCACATTCGCTTCCCTACCCACTGTTAAACTACAAGAAAAGCTCAAATCTCACTCATTTGCACAGTCGTCCCTCTATCGCTAACGTTCCGGTGTCAAAACCATCCAGATCTTTTTTGAAACTGCTCGCATCCTCCCCCTTTTCCATGGCTACAACAACTCACTCCTCCACTCTTGAATAGACACCCCCTACAATCGTTATCTACCACCACTTCTACCGCTCTCGGAAGTCCATTTTGCAGATAAGTAACTCCTTCTCCTTTTAATCCTTCTTCAGTAAGGACGTGTGCCCATTTATTTGCCTGCCTTGATACATGTTTAAACTGACATACACCAAAAGTAAAAGTTGGAATTCTAATACTAGATATATAAGCACTCATTTTAGAATTATCTTCATTCTTCGATTGCAGCTTTTTTGTAACATCCCTAACCCGTATCCGTCGCCAGAATAGGGTTACGGAGTATTACTGAATAAACGTAACATAAAAAAAAATCATTTCCAAACATTAAAATAAACATAGCATATTATATTCATTCACATGCATATCGTCCCTTAATCAAGCCCTCGAGGCCTTAGAAACACTTTAGAAACAATTTGGGACTAAATTAAAACATTTGAAACATTAAGGAAAAAGTTGGAAAAATTAAACTGCAGGGGTCACACGGCCGTGTGACTCACACGGTTGAGGCACACGCCCGTGTCTCAAGCCATGTAATAATCGAAATAGGGACACGCACAAGTGTCCCAGCCCGTGTCTGTGCCCGTGTAACTTTTGAAGTTGGGTCACATGACCAAGCCACACGCCTGTGTGCCAGGTCGTGTAACCCTCGAAATGGACTTACACACTTGTGTGCCAGGCTGTGTAACTGCCTGACTTGAATGCCTTTGAAACCTACAGGGGACACACGGTTGTGTCGCCACACGGTTGAGACACACACCCGTGTCTTAGGCTGTGTGGACAAGAAATTGGCCAAAATCAAGTCATTTCCATCACCCATTTCAAGCATGTACCTACAAGCAATTTGCACCCATGACCAAGGATCAAAACATACCAAAACATGCATAAAATGTCCAATTCACAAGACCAAATCCATTCAACCAATATGCCATACAAGGCACCTCAAATGCAAACATGCACATTGACCTAAACATATACCTATACTTGACCATATTTCATCCATAGAATCTAGTTCATTTCCATCTCAAAACATAACATAACATAACTTGACCTATATCACTTCAACATAATCTTACCATTTGCCATACCATCCTTCTCATGCATCAAAATCACATAAGTGATACAAACCAACCATTTCCAAATGGTATCGAACAACCAACATATATACATACCAAAATCAACATTTAGAATTCAACCAAACATGAAACATAAGTCCCCCTATACATGCCATTATAACCTTGACCAATACATCAAAACTATCGATATTTATGTTGGATAGTGTGATAGATCTCCGATGAGCTTCCAAATCGATCGAGCTTCCGATAGTTTAAAAGGTAAAGGAAAGTAATTACGTAAGCAATGAATGCTTAGTAAGCTCGCGTAAACTTTAAACATAAACAATCCATTTCAATAATAAACTTTATAGGTTAAATATAAACTTATACCAATGCCTCAAGATTTATCAACTATATAACCATCAACTCCCAAATGAGTAAGTCTATCAACATCACATATATTTTTCATTCCTAACATAATAGGATTTTATAAGACACATTACACAATCATTAACCTTTTCATACGACTATGAACCACTTTACTTACATACTTATCTTTCCATTCCATTTATTTAGCATAAGCTTAAATAACATTATTAATGCACGAATTGGTGTATTTATCCATGACATGAGTAAATTCATCCATAACATAAGTATACTCTCATACGTAAGTAAGTCCTTTAACTCATCAATCCTTTTATATCATCATATAACATCTCAATTATGAACTTACCATTTCATTACCTTTTCTTACCTGTTTCATTTGCATAATACAAGACATAAGCATAAACATCATCATCGATACACAAATTAGTGCATTTATACATAACTCTTTTGGGATCAACCACATGATAAACCATTTCATTAGAAAATACATCTTTTGATTCATACCACCTTTTCATGAACATAATCATATTTCTATTTGGACACTTACCATTTCAACGTATAACATTACAATTAAGCATGATATAATTCAACCATAAGCTTGGCGCAAGCCTGAGCATCATGAACAACACATGTTAGCATATTCAAACATAATCCACATAAATTTAACATAGGTAAGCCATTACACATGAATATAATTCATTTGAACTCATCATTTTCCTTAACATATCGTACTTTCAATGAAACTTACCATTTCAACCTTTTTCATAAATACATAACATAGTTTCTTTTGAACACTTACCATTCATTTCCTTTTCATACCCGTTGAACCATTTTGAATACCATTGGATATGTGGGATAGCTCACGCGAAGTGTGCTAAACATATAACTGTAACATTTCCTTTCCTTTACATCATTGCTCACACGAGCTGTGAAATGGGCCTGCTCACACGAGCTGTGAAGTATTCGCAACAAATGCAAGACCTCAACCATCAGTAGGACATTCAAGACCAGTACCCGAAACATGAAAACCTTAATGACATGTCATTTGTCTCCTACGGATTCCTAAGGTTCAAACAGGGCTCGATAATCATCGTGACATTATTGGATTTACATCATTCAGTTACATAGCAATTAACATATCAACATATAGATCAATATATAACATTAAAACGATATATAATCATATATATATTGATTCATTTACATTATAACAACACATTAAATATTCAATTTAATCAACATTTAAGTGATTTTAGTTCATACGAACTTACCTAGCTAAATTGCAGCAATGACTAAGTACATGGGCTATTTGGTAATTTTCTCTTCTCGATTTTCCACTCGTTCTCGATCTAAATTAATAATTTCAATCAATTCATTAATTTAGACAGTAAAACCAATTCATTTTATGCAATTTAGTCATTTTTGACATTTTTACAAAATCACCCTCAACTTTTCATTTTTATTCAATTTAGTCCCTATGTCCTAATCATGCAAATAAACCAATTTTATTGAAAATCCACACTAGCCGAATGTTGATAGCATCCAATACAGCTCATATTTGTTGTTATTTAACATTAAATCCTTGTATTTTTACTATTTCAACAATTTAATCCCTAATCGATAAAAAATTCATCAAAAATCAATTAACAGAACACTTATAAATAACAACTAATACTATAAATTCATCATTTAACAATTAAAATCACAAAGATTCATCAATGGAAAAATTCAAAATTTTTAACAGTTTCAAAAACGAAGGTACGGGCTAGCTGGACCTAGTTGCAACGATCTCAAAAACATAAAAATGATTAAAAGTGGACCTCAAAATCTCCAACATGCATCAAAGATTGTTTCGCCGAACCTCTCATGCCCCAAAAATGGGGTTTCTCTCGTCCAAGAAGAAGAACATAACAAAATATGTTTTTACCTTTCTTTTATTTTATTTATTACTTATTATTCAATTTATTAATACTAAAATATATCATATAAACTAACAAAAAAATAATCACCAACCGCCCACTCATTTATAATATGGTATATTTACAATATTAGTCCATGAATTAACTTTTTCATATCTATTAAACACCTTTAGTTAGTAGAATTCAACTTTCACACTTTTTTGATTGGCGTCGAAACCACCAAAAATAATTCCTACAAAATAACTCTAAATAGTAGTAAAGAGTGGTAGTAGGGTTGAGTCCACAGGGATTGGATGTGATAATCAACTTCTGCGTTTATCTTGTGAACAAACACTACAGCAAAATAGACTTTTAGCGGCGTTTTTAGTGGCGTTTTAATGAAAAACGCCGTAAATATTATACTTTAGCGGCGTTAAAACGCCGCAAAAAGTTGAGAAATAGCGGCGTTTTTATTCCAAACGTCGCTAAAAAGGAGAAATAGCGGCGTTTTTTTCCCAAACGCCGCTAAAGATCTGAGCATTAGCGGCGCTTTTGTATAAACGCCGCTAAAGATCTGAGCATTAGCGGCGGTTTTGAATAAACGCCGCTAAAGATCTGAGCATTAGCGGTGCTTCTGTAAAAACGCCGCTAAAGATCTGAGCATTAGCGGCGCTTCTGTAAAAACGCCACTAAAGAAAGAGTATTAGCGGCGCTTGGCCAAAAACGCCGCAAAAATGTTAATCTATACGATGACGTTTTGTAGTTGAGCTATAGTTGCTAGATCGAGAATTAGTGGCGTTTGTTGTTAAACGCCGCAAAAAGTCTTGGCGTTTTTGAATAAACGCCGCAAAAAGTATGTCATTAGCTACGTTTTTTTTAAAAACGCCGCAAAAAATAATTAATTTAAGGGTTATGATTTTAGGGGTTGGCTTATTAGGCTTTAGGGGTTAGGGTTGTTAATAAAAAAATTAATTTATTTTAGGGTCTATGTAAACATTAACATTCTATTTTAATTACTTTTGTCCCTTATAAAATTTATATTTAGGGTTTAGCCACTACAAGAAAACAGACTTTATATATATATTATAGTTTAAATTATTTAATTTCTTATATATATATATTAAAATTATAATTATAGTTTAAATTATTTAAGAGATAATAGATAAGCTTTATATATATTAAAATTTAAAAATTTGGTAACCTATGCATCTATAGAGAAACAAAATTACTTAGTAAATTGAAAATGTTATTTAAATTTCCTAAAATATTATTGAAAGAATATATAATATTCAAAATTTATGTAAATAATTTAAGGTTTAAGGTTATAATTAAGGGTTTAGTGGTTTGTATGGGCTGACTAGGGTTTCGAGTTCAGCATTTCAAGATTTAGTATTTAGAGTTTATGGTTTAATGTTAATTAGTCTTAGGATTAGGGTTATGGCTTGAGTTTATGGGTTTATGGGTTTGTGGGTATGGTTTAAGGTTCACGGGTTTAGGGCTTATCGAATGAAGACAGAATATCAAATTTGATTTAATCATTAAAAAATTATAAAAATATATGCTATAAAAATGGTGAGATTGCATTTTTTACTTACAAATTAGTTTCAGCCCCTAACAAAATTTGATTGTGCATCTGTTTATCCTTAAACCCTAAACCGTGAACCCTAAACGGTCTAAACCCTAAACTCTAAACTATGGATCTAGATTCTAAACCCTAAATCATAACTCTAAGTACTCGACCATAAACCCCTAAACTACAAACACTAAACCATATTTAACCATTAAACCCCAAAATATTAAATCCTAAAAACTCTAATCATTAAAAATTTATTTCATAGGGATATATATTGATGTGTATATATGTAGATATTAATGTAAAATCTTATGTTTATAATAATTAGTGGAAGCACTTAATATTGATTAAAAAGTTTATTATAATTAATTAGAAATTATAATAAATAAAAAATTATAAAAATAATTACTTAACTATTCTCTATTTTACGCACAAACCTGATCGAAATTTAATTAAAGTTAATGTTTGCAGATTCTATCAATTTAATCTTAATTTTAAAAATTCAACAAATTTAACCCATAATTTTACACATTCTGTTAATTTAATCTTTATTCTTAAAAACACAAAAAATTAAAAACCTAAAAAACTTTGAAAAATATATATATTTGAATGTTTAATTTTTATAAAAATATATACAAAACTAAAAATATTTATAAATAAATGAATACCCATTTTTCAATTTTCTAACATGAAATTTATTTATTAAAGAATAAATCTAATAAATAAATAAAAATACTATTAGCAATAGTGGCGTTTTTCATAAAAACGCCGGTAATATATGAAAATTACTAACGGCGTCATTTTTTGCTGGATGTTTAGTGGCGCTTTCATCAAAACGCCGCAAAAGGTTGTGTTTTACCGACGTTTTAGCAAAAAACGCCGCTAATATATATCAAGTGTTTACAAAACGGCGCCGTTTTTCTGATTTGTTATTAGTGGCATTTTGAAAAGCACCGTAAAATTTACTTATCTCAAATGAAACGACATCGTTTTTTCGGCCCAAATTACCTTTACTTTCCCCAAAGCAAATTATTTCCCCGATTCCAGAATTCCCAAATTTTACAATCCCTATTTTCCCAAATCTCTAAGGTCACCAACTTCTCTCAGCTCTTATTTTTATTCATCCTACTTTATTCTCTCTTTTTCTTTCCCTTAATTTTACGTTGCCGAGGAACTCAACATTCATTTGTATAGCTTCCAGTGTTATAATAGCTAAAAAATATCTGCTTGTTTTGCTTTTTGTTTTTCCAGGAAAGCTAAATCTCGGATCCCAATTTCAGCTCAAAAATGTCGGGGTAAGTGGTAACTTATTCTTTATACAAATGATTCAAGGCCTTGTTAGTCTAATATTAGATTTATTCCTGTTAAAGTGAGTCTCTGTGTTGGGTTTGTTTTAATATCTCCATACCCATGTCTGATTTATTCCAAGTATCATCCAAATACATAGAAAAACTTCGAAAATTTAACCATACCCATGTCTGATTTATACCTGCACCCGATGCTCACGCCTGAGTATGATAGATTAGGATTTCTGTATGACTTTTTTTGTTTCTTTGAAATGTTTCATTTTTTATCACTATTAGGTTTTTCTTTTAATTATTCTTTTTGCATGTATTTATTCTGTTTTCTTGCCTGATGTGTTCACAGAGAGCAATAAAATCCATTTTAATTGATTTACCAGTTACTTGGTTTTGTTTTTGTTTAATGGGCTAGCTGTTTCCATTTCTTTGAGTCTCTGTTTTCATTTTAATATGATACTTGTTTTAAAACAAAAATAGACATCTTATATTTGAGTTTTAGCAAATATCAAGTTTTATCAATTTTAGTTTTCTTTAGACAACCAATTCACATGAAAGGGACATTGGTTTGAGGGAGTCCTATGTTGATTTTATTAACATTGTAATTGAGTTTTTAAAGTATCATTTTCGTATTAATTAGATTCTTCAATTTTGACGTTAAATGCTACTTTAGTTTAAATATTAAACATATTTAAAATTCATGGATTAAATTTTATGTACTTATATGAAGTGTCTGTATTGCTTGGTGTAAGGTGTTGAGATATCCTTAAAGATAGTTCATTCTTCTAGTACAGTTATTATTACAGGAATTATAATGGACTGACTGCTGTTGAACAACTTCTTTAAACAGGCTACAACCAAGGCTTCCGGGCTGAAATTGGCTTCATTTGTGAACCAGGAAAGAAACAACCTATCTTTTAGATTGCGTACTGTGCCTGCTCGCTTGCGTATATCCTGTGCTGTACGTTTCTCAATCAATTGAAGGATTTTATTGAAAAATAAGTTTTTTTATTCCTGTTCAATTGGTTTTCTGCATACTGAAGCAGTTATATTTTTTTTAACAATACGGCGCCGTTTTTCTTTCGCAGTTTATATCTCTGCTTACCCGAGCCATCCCCTCCCCCCCAAAACAGCAGACCTAATCCCTAATTTCTCCCCAAAATCCCCTAGCCCTCCCATGCTGAAAACCCGACCGGACTGCCGCTGCCTGTGTCCTCTCTGCTCGTCGCCGTCGCCGTCGCCCTTCTCTGCCGCAACCCGACCAGTAAATATAGATTTCTGGTTTGAACATGTTTCTTAGAAATAAGTCATCGAAGTTTCCAATAAAAAGGATCGAATATTTTTCTTTGTTTAATTCAAAAATTATTTATTTATCATGCAATTTTTTGTGGTTTTATTATTATAATAATCTAAATTTCATTTTTTATATTTATATGAAATAAATAATTATATTTACTCAACATGAAATTAATTTTTTTATTTTTTAAAATGTAAAATGAATCAAGGTTGGTGTATAATTTTGATAATTTGAAGTTATATTATTGTACATATTATAACTTACAAATTAAAAGATGATTACAGCAGTGTCTGAATTTTAATATACATATGTGTTTGTTTTGCTTTATATTTATTTACATTATACTTGCTTTGACATATATTTGTATTTACTTGTGAATGTACTCTGGCTTTTTATATTTGTATTTACTTGTGAATGTACTCTGGCTTTTTATAGGAGATGAAGTAATTTGATTGCTTTTACCTGTTAGATCATCATGGTTATATTAAATACATTATATCTTATTCAAGGGTAAAATAGTTGAAATGTTTTATCTGCCTCATCTGTGAATTAGATTCTGTTATGATAGTATATGGTCGAGGAATGTTTTATGGAAAAACTGGAATAAAGGTCCTAAACAGGCATATAACGCGTAAGGGTAGCAGCTTCTTGATTTCCTTTGCTCATCTATGATCTTATTAAGAGTTTCAAGCTGTTGATACTTAAGCTGGTATTTCTTGAGACAACTGATTTCAACTGCTATAACTAATTTTATATCTAATTTGATGCAGGTTGCACTGTTGGGTGGAGTTCTATTCAGGTAAATACTCTTAAAATTGAGTATTGACAAATTCAATATTTGAAGAAGATTGTTTGCAGCTTTGGGTATTACTCAAATTAATTTTTAGTCAATATATAAATCAGGTTTCGTATCTAATACTTATCCTGTTATTTTATTAAAATATATTACTTGTAGAAATTTTGATTTTTTTCTCATTCTTATATTGTTTTACTTTTAAATCTTAGCTGAGCTTGTACCATTTACCGCTGGCCTTGAAGGTTTGCTGATATCAACACATTGTTTCGTTTTCAACTTATTACCCAATTTTCTTCTTATGTTTCTCCCCGCCACTATCTCATGACTTTTAATGGCTACCCACAGGCTATGCTATACCACTTGTTGACAGAATTGTTGCTGAAAACCGGTTTAGTCTTCGACTCTATAGGCCTTCTACAGTTAGCACGTAAGTATGCTGAAAACTGGTTTAAATTGTAATTAGGCATGTCCATGTTGACATTGCCAAATCAGGAAGCAGTTAAGTGTGCTTTTCAAACCTTACTTATCTTCATCACTAGCCTTTGGCATGTGCCTTTTCAATCTTATATTTTATTAAACATTTATAATAAGATTATTAAAAAAATTCACCATCAAACCAAACAAAATTAAAATTTCATGCTTGGGATAAAATTTTGTATTACATTCTGCTACTGAAATTTTTTAATATTTTATTTAATATTGGATTCATATTGAAAATGGGTACATTCTGCCACTCATTTTCCCTTAAATCTCATTGGTACATTCTGCCACTCATTTTTCCCAAAGCTTTATTACTACTTATATGGACCATTTATTTAGTTTCAGTCATTTTTTTGTTTAATAGTATGTTACTTAATCTTAAAATACGAATCATTTTACCTGAAATCTTGTTCGGCTGCTAGTTTCCATGTTTCTCTGACTCTTGAAGTACCCTTGTCCGACACATAAATACAGGGATATGACCTATAATGATCTTCTAAATACATGGAAAAACTTAGAAAATCCAACCCGAGACATTGTTCAATGCTATTGTTTGTTCTTTTGGCGTTTATCCAATATAAGCTTTCATTCTAATTCAACCGCCTCCTTTGCGGGTTTTATAGTAATGCTGAAGCTTAAGTTCTAAAGGATTGACAAAAAGCTGTAATTACCTGGTAAGTGTCAAACACATTGAACTGTTGAAAAATGATTTTACACCATTTTAAACCTTTTAATTTATCAACTGATTCGTACCAATTTGCAGCCTCTGTTTCTTGGTGAGAGTGGAGTAGATCGACTTCTTGAAATTATTAAGGTACGTTTTAGTTCAAAATTATGATCGATAATATTATATCATGATGAATTTGTCCAAATTGTTGTCCAAATTGCTTGTTTATTATCCCCTTGTTGGTATATATCTTTGTTTATTATTTTGCTTTGTCCAAAAAAAAAAAAATTCAAAGTATATAAATTTTGAAACTGACGGGTTGCCTTATATCTCATTGTAAGATATAATGGATCCTCCTCGGGTGTAACAATGCCACGTATGATGAATCTTAAAATATGTATAAATTTTTATATTTTAAAATTTTAAATTTAATTATTATACATTCTTTTGTTAAATTTATTGTTGTTAAATTTAAAAATGTAAAAATTACGTTTGTGATTAACTTTAATTTAACAAAAAATAATAATAATAATAATAATAATAATAATAATAATAATAATAATAATAATTAGACCTAAATTTTAAAATTTGTAAAATAAAATGACTAAACTCATGCATATAAGATGATAGAAATTAAAATTTGTTAAAAGGTATGTATATAAAATAAAGAAATAAATTAATTATTTATTCATTTTTAATTAAAAAATTCTAACTTATAATACAATGTAATGCATGCCATATATGTTCACACATCAACTGATTTTTGATTTGAAATTATAATTTAAATTGAATCGAGTTTGGATAAATTTTTTTTAATTTTTTTTTAATTTAAGTATAAATAAATAATTTTAAAATATTTATATTTTAATTATAAAAATTTGGCTGCGTCATTCTCGAAGGTCTCCGTCAACATTAAACGGCCGTTAATCCTCGAACCTATAAAAACATATTAAAACGTAAATTCCTCATTCATTTTATTATGTTACCCATATTATGTTTTTTTTTCACATAATATACATAACTCACATAATTCACATAACATACAAAAATTACATAACTTACATAACTCAGATAACTTACATCATACATAACTCAGATAACTTACATAATACATAATACATAGGTTAAAGATCAAATTTCATAGCTTTCATCAAATTATTTAACTTACATAATACATAACTTACATAATTTTAAGATCAAACTTCATAACTTACATAATTTACATAACTTACATAATACCTGTATAGATAAACAACTTACACGTGTAATTTACTGTCAACTTTAGACTTCAACAATTACGAAATGGATAGAACTTAGATGAATTTGTCAAGGGTAAGCAACGGCTATCGATATGGAGTAGAAACTTTTCTAAATTTTGCATTTCAAAATGCAAGCCAAGAGAATATGATTCTTTGCCCGTGTAAGAAGTGTTGCAATATCAATTGGCATTATCGTGAAGTTGTCTCTGAACATCTAGTTGTTGATGGCTTTGTTCGGGGTATAAAAATGGATTTTCCATGGAGAGTGTACATCTAGTGGAGCCTCTTCATCGATGAATCTGGTTATCCTCATAATGCTTACAATCAGAATATTAGAGAAGATGACATGGATGGTATGTTGCGGGATGCATTTAATATGCGCGGTGATGGTTTGCAATCATTTCCACCTGACTTGGGTGCAACCGATGATTATAATTTTGGTGGAAATACTTTCACCGAAAGGGAAGAAGTGTACCTAATGATCACCCAAATGAAGAAACGGCGAAGTTCTACACGTTATTTGGTGAAATGAGCGAAAGAAGCTGCATGCGAGGATCTAAATTTTCAAAACTGTCTTTCTGTATTTGTCTTTTCACTTAAAATGTTTGGGAGGGTGGACCGAAAACTCTTTGACAATGTTGTTAGAGTTTTTGAGAGAAATGTTCCGTTTGCGAAAATCCTCAATCTTCCAAAGACATGAAGAAATGATCAAAGATTTGGGCCTTTGCTACAACAAAATTCATAGTTGCCCAAATGATCGCATGTTGTATTAGGCGACCGGAGAAACCAACGATCTTTGTCATGTATGCGGTCAATCCGTTGGACGAATAGAAATCTGAGAGGATGGTAACGAAGATGAAAACGATGCATAGTCAAGGAAGACGCCGATTAAGATTTTGCGGTATTTTTCGCTAATACCAAGGCTTCAAAGGCTTTTCATGTCGTCGAAGACAGCCGAGTCAATGAAGTGGCATCATGATGGACGAACCGATGATTGATTGTTAAGGCATCCTGCAGATTTTTTAGCTTGGAAATCATTTGACTCCAAATTTTCAAGCTTTGCAAGCGATCCTCGGAGTGTGAGGCTTGGGCTAGCATCTGATGGATTTAACCCGTACAAAATCATGAGCACTGCGTACAGTACTTGGCCTGTGGTGCTTGTTCCTTACAATTTGTCTCCATGGGTTTGCATTAAATAATCATCCTTCATCTTATCTATGATTATCCCTGGGGAGAAAGGGCCCGGGAATGATATTGATATATATTTGCAGCCACTTATTGAAGAGTTAAAACAATTGTGGGCTAGTGTTGAGACATACGATGTACTGAAAAAGGAGAACTTCAATTTACGTGCAGCTTTGATGTGGATTATTAATGACTTCCCGGCCTATGCCAATTTATCTGGTTGGAGTACCAAGGGACGTTATGCTTGTCCTTATTGTGCTGCGCAAACATGTTCGCAATGGTTATATAATGGGAAGAAGTTCTCTTACATGGGGCATCGTCGGTGGTTACCAGAAAAATCATAGATTTAGATTTGAGTACTCGGTTTGTGATGCTGAAGAGTTCGAGAAGCTCCTTCGCAGACCGGTGGATCTGAAATATTGTTCATGTTGAAAGATATGAATTTCATTTATGGGAAGATGAATCAACCGCCCAACACGCAAAGAAATAAAAGATCAAGGGATGAATCTGATGATGAATCTAATGAAGAGGATGATCCTAATGAGGCGGACTTGTGGAAAAAAGAAGTATTTTTTTTAGTTGCCTTATTGGGAGCATCAGATTTTACGACATAATCTTGATGTCATGCATATTGAGAAAAATGTCTGCGAGAACATTATTGGGACTATTTTGAATGTCGATGGAAAATCAAAAGACAATCTTCAGAGTCGATTTGATTTAGTCCACATGGGAATTCGGCGTGAGCTTCATCCCGAAGCACTTCTGAATATGAAATATCGGTTGTCGCCTACTATTTTCTCAATTTCGAAGACGGAGAAAGAAGTGTTCTGTATGGTGTTGAAGGATATAAAGGTCCCGGATGCGTATGCATCAAATATATCCCGATGTGTGAGTCTTAAAGATCAAAGACTATATGGCTTAAAATCGCATGACTATCACATCTTGATGCAAGACTTACTGCCAGTTGCCATGCGGTGTTGTATGTCGAAAAAGGTGACGTCTTGTGTAATTGAACTATCCAATATAATGAAAGACATTTGTGGCAAAGTTTTGGATGTTCAAGAACTTGAGACACTACAAGATCGAGTCGCATTGACTTTATGCAATCTGGAGAAGATCTTTCCGCCTTCCTTCTTCACTATTATGGTGCACTTGTTAATTCATCTCCCTCGTGAAGCAATACTTGGTGGACCCGTTTTCTATCGATGGATGTATCCCATTGAAAGATCTTACTTTATTTGCAAATTATTCCTTCAGTCACCTCAATGCCTTTAGTTGCAACTTTTGATAATGTTGTATATCGTGTTTAGGTTCCTATTCAAATTGAAGTCTTACTGCCGCAATAAACGTTATTTGGAAGGATCAATTGCCGAAAGCTACTTGGCAGAGGAATGTATGACTTTCTGTTCAAGGTATTTGGAAGATGTTGAAACAAGAATGAACAGACCAAGTCGAAATGCTGGGCTCACAGATCATAACTTGGCCGAAACTTATTTATTTCAAAGTTTCGGAGAACCGATTGGCAAAGTTGAAATTACAGAATTAGACGATAGATCGTGCGTCCAAGCACATCGATACGTTCTTTTTCATCACGATCCAATGGAACCATTACGCAAGTAAGTTCTAGAATTTGATAAATATTCATCAATTATAATTTGTTTGTCTTCTAACAAAGTAAACTTTTTTTTAACATAGTGAGTACAAACAAATATTGAGAGCTTGTTCACGGTCCCGAAGATTACATCTACGAGAAATTAATAAGTTGTTCACAGAATCGTTTCATGAATGGTTAAGTCAAATGGTATGCAATTGAAGTTTTCATTGACAAGTAATAATGTTTTCTCATAACATTTATAACTACTCAATTTACTTTCGATTCAATAGGTTTGGAGTCGGAATGAAGTAAATGACAAAGTTAAATGGCTTTCACAAGGTCCAAATAGAATAGTGAAAAGATATAGTGCCTTCCTCATCAATGAATACAGATCTCATACAAGGTATCGCGAGAGATTGAGGAGAACCCAAAATTGTGGAATTGTTGTTAATTCTTCAATTATAAGTTATGCTAGTGCTAGGGACAGTAATCCTGTCGAGGGGAATCTGGAGTATTACAGACTTCTTACCGACATAATTGATGTGGATTATTACGACAAATAGAAAGTTGTCTTATTTCGAGGTGATTGGGCTGATGTGAATACGGCTCGCGGAATTAAAAATGATCAATATGGTTTTACAATGGTGAATTTCTCTCGATTAATTCACACTTTGGAGAACAAGCGCTAGACAGCCGTATGTATTTTCTTCTCAAGTGAAACAAGTTTTTACTCGAAAGATCCAAGCGATGAGGTTGATGCGTTGTACTTGAAACACCCCTAGAGACTTGTTCGATATGGGCAATGGAAGTAGAGATAACGTCGTCGAAATATCGAAACTTTGCCTTTTCGAGCAAAACTTAAATGAAAATATCCTAGTACTAGTACACAATTTCAATGGGTTAAATCGGACGTGGGCGAAGATATTTACGAATTATGATGTAGTAAGATTTTACGATTTCTTATTTATATGTAATTATAATTTTAATCTTGGTCATTTTATATAATTTAACTATTTTATATGTACCATTATTGTTGTTATTTGTTACTAAAATTTCAACTATTTTATGTGTATTGCAGAAATATGAGTAGAAGAAGAATACGAGATTTAAATATTGTGCAGAATCAGAATTCGGAAGAGGGCAATAGCGAGCGACAAAGAAACAGTTGTTGGATCCTCATTCGTGCTCGACATAGATGATGAGCTGCAGAATTACAAAGTAATGTTAAGTTAATTTTACATGCATGTTGACTTTTATTATTGATTCATTTTTCAATTTTAATATAACAATAATATATCATTGTTCATTTGAGGCTGGTGGGGCCTTGAGAGAGTCGCGGACGTCTGTTCGCTTAGAGATTTATATGAATTAAATCCCGTCGAGCGTGTGAAAGTAAGGAGAAACAGTCATTGCCAGCCCGTTGGCCCTGAAGCTCGACTTCTAGCAGGCTATCTGGGCATTATTGCACAGAATGCAAATATGTTGCCCATCAATTACGAGTCATGGCATCACATGCCTGATGCAAACAAAAATCAAGCTCTCCATAACATTAAGATAATAAAACGTGAATGTAATTTATAATACTTTGGTTGAAGTTTCATTTATATTTACTTTCTAAACTTATGTTTTTTTAGGAGAGATTTACTTTGGAGGTCTCTGATGACTATATAAAGAAGACACTGGGAAAAAAAATGGAGAGACCATAAAAGCACACTGAAAAAAGAATATTTTAAGAAAGAAATAAGCCTCGAGGATAAATTGCGAAATGTCCCGCCGGGAATGTTGAGGTATCAATGGGAAGATGCGGTTAGATTTTGGAACTCAAAGAAAGGAGAGGTATTACCTAGTTGTAAACTCTTATAAATTTTTCGGTTTATAGTATTTACTATATACGTAATAATAATTTCATTATGTAGGACCGTGAGCGTGTTGGAGCGAGCGTGAGCGAAACAAAAATTCACGCACTGCAGCGGGGTTGGAAGTTTTGCTTCATAAATTTGAGGCCGAGGTATTATAATTTATTAATTACACAAATATTAATGACTTTATACTATTAAATTATATTTTTACTACTACATCTTGTAGGAAGTCTCCTCCTGGTCAAAAAGTTGGGCGCGTTGACTTTTTGACATTACGCATAGGAAGAAGGATGGGTCTCAGATGACATCCGAAATCGAGAGATTATGGTATATTTACTTAATAAAATTTGATTTATTATAAATATTTATAATGTTTACTTATAATAGTTTAATTATCCATTAGTAGTTTTAAATTAATAATGTTAAGTTATGTTGCATTCATTCGTATTGTATATTTCGTTTCTAACTTTTTGATTGATTTATTAGGAGAAACTAAAGGAGAAGAAGGCACATGTATGAAGCGGCCGCTTGAGTGATAGTTCTGTTAATCTTGAGGATATCGATAATGAAATTATTACCGATGTTTTGGGTCTGAAAGGTATGGTCGAATTTTTATGCTACATTTCTTTGTTTTTGGCTTAAATTATATGCTATATTTCTTTGTTTTTTATTATTGATGTTTTGGGTCCCGAAAGGTATGGTCGGTCCAATTTCAAGGATCTCGTGTTACCCCGACCCAATATTTTGGATCCGGCTCCCTCCATTACATGCCTTCCAGTAGTCACGCTCAAGCCAGAAGTTCGGAGGTTAAAAGACCAAATGTCTCGGATGCAAGCGAGCACGGTTGACAAATTGCTTGAGGTTTAAAGAAAATATGAAGAACTTGAGCGGATCGTGTGAGGAAGGAAGCGGCGGCGGCGATGATAAGCGTGAGCGAGCGAGCGAAAATACGATGAGCTCCATTCTACGGCTTGACAAATGATCAGAGATGTTTGTGATCGCGAAGCGCCATCTTAGTCCACTTATTTTCTCTTTGTAATATTATTTTTAACATTGTTACATTTAACATTATTGTAAGAATAGTTTCAATTATACTTCATTTATTAATTTCCATCATATATCTATTATTAAATTTGAAGTATCATTTAGATTTAATGCTTTTGGTGAGATTTAAATGCTACATTTCTTTGTTTTGGGTTGAAATTATATGCAATCATTCTTTGTTTTTGGTTGGTTTTAATGCAGGAAGGGTAGGATATTGGAGAAACTGACCATTGCAAATCTGTGCAAATTAGCAGTGTTTGTGGGGAAAACGCCGTTAAAAGTCACAAGACTTTTAGCGGCGTTTGTGGAAAAGGCGCCGCTAAAAGTCACGACTTTTAGCGGCGTTTGTGGGAAAAGCGCCGCTAAAAGTCACGCCGCTAAAGTTTGCGGCGCTTTCATTAGCGGCGTTTTGAAAAGCGCCGCAAATACTATTAGTGGCGCTTATAAACGCCGCTAAAAGCCAAAAAAACGCCGCTAAAAGTCTGTTTTGGTGTAGTGAAAATGTTTGTCGTGTCGAAGGTCGTGGCAAAGGTCGTGCCCACGACTCCAAACGGGCATGCAAAAAATTAACAAATAAATCTGGAGAGCTTTGGAATGTTTAGAAATTAAATAATTGAAATAGCATAAACAAATAATTAAGTAAATTAGAAATTAAATTTGGATTTTGAAATCAAAGATAATAAGTCTTAGCCCTAGACTCGGTGGATTCTGGATTTTTGAATCGATCCTCGAAAAGTAATTTCTCCTCCAAACGATAAGCTGGTTATAGCAGTTAATGTAACACCCCTCACCCGTATTCAACGCCGAAATAGGGTTACGGAGCATTACCGAATTTACAACACCTTAAAACACACTTTTCATATACAATTTATCATTTCAAATACAATTCAATCACAACCAATGATAGTGTCCCTTAAACGAGCCTACGAGGCTTTAAACATGCATTAGAAATGGTTCGAGACTAAACCGATAACTCGGGAAATTTTTGTGAAACTTAGAAAATTTTGCTTCAAACAGGGGACACATACCCGTGTAGCCAGGCCGTGTGTCTCACACGATCACCAGACACGCCCGTGTCACAGGCCGTGTGAAAACAGGGGGTACATACTGACTTGGATCACACGGCCAACCACACGCCCGTGTGTCTAGCCCGTGTGCCCTTCGAAGTGGCCACACACGCCCGTGTGCCAGGCCGTGTGTTAGGCCGTGCCAAACCTGTAGGGTATACTGACTTATGCAACACGGCCAAGTCACATGCTTGTGTGCTAGGCCGTGAGCCAATTAGGGGGTATACTGACTTGTGTCACACGGCCGATCACACGCCCGTGTGCGAGATCGTGTGGAGCATACTAACTTCATTTCAATTTCAACACCAGGGGACACACGCCCGTGTCTCTGCCCGTATGACAAAAATAGGCTATTTACCAAGACAATTTGCCACCCAAAATCTCATGAACCTAAACAACCCAAATGACACCAATTTATAGCACAATAGAACATCTATTCTAACCACAATCAATACAATTTCATACCATTTCAAATATTAATAACCAACATGCTTATATCCCAAGTTTAACTCAACCAAAACCTACTCAAATACATAAACCCATCAACTAGTTTAACCATTACCTAACATACCTCATTTTTGTACCAATTCACAAGCAAGGTACCAATTCCACAAACTTCATAATATGGTCATTCACATATCCATCCAAGAACTCAAATATCAACATATATGCACATATAAGCACATAACCAAATTCACCAAGTTAAGCCAAATCTCATGGCTATATTTACAAACCAAAACATATACATTTACAATGTCAATTCATTTGGCCAACATCATTACCAAAAAATAATCAACATGACTCAAATACCTATACATGCCATATACTTAAAACAAGTTTCAAAAGTACCAAAAAGTCAGTGGATATTGTGGTGAAGTCTCTGACGATCCTCGAATCCGAGCTAGCTTTGAAATCACTATAAAACATGGAAAAACAATAAAGTAAGCTATATAGCTTAGTAAGCTCATATGTTAGCAATGAGCAACTATCATCATTCATTAATCATTCATATAATGGAAAACAATGTACAACAATTCTATTAAATCTCAAGGTATCAAATGATCATTCATATACTTACCAAGGAACTCATCAATTTCATAGTTTTCAATACTCAATTCATTTCCGTACGTACCTGTACCATCTCGTACCAATCTCATAATCAACCACATTCTTCTTTTACCCGTTGAACCATTCGGAATAGAAGTCGGATACTCAAGGTCTCACTCGATAAGTACCTATACCATGGCCCGAAGCCAAATCAAGGTAACTTATCCGAAATTCTGATATCATGGCCCGAAGCCAAATCAGTCGATATGCATGGCCCGAAGCCAAATCGGTTTATCTCACACACATAGTGCTAAATCATAGCCCGAAACCAAATCAAGTATACCTAATGACATGTCACTAGCATCCTAAACTATTCCTAAGGTTCAACCGGGGTTTTAACTGTCGAATCTTCACCGAATCATTTTTGAACTCGTCCGTAATCACATAATCACAATACATACTATATCAAAGCATATAAAATACATTTGAAATGAAATTATTACATACGAACTTACCTCGGATGTTAAAACGGCAATTCTAGTCGATTAGTTAATAACTTTCGTTTTTCCCCGATCTAGATTTGAATTCCACTTTTCTTTATCTAAATATATTCAAAATTAACTTATTTAATCATATATTCATTCAATTTAGTCCAAATCACACTTTAAAACACATTTACACTTTTGCCCCACATATTTCACATTTTCACAATTTAGTCCTTATTACACAAAATCACAAATTCATGAAATTCAAGACTAACCCATGCTAGCCGAATTACCATAATGCCCCTAGCAGCCCATAATTTTCATTTGTTTCACAATTTAACCATTAACTTTACACATTTCTCAATTCAATCCCTAATTTGTATTTTCACTGAAAATAACTTAACAAAACTTGTATATCTATTAACAAACATTCATAATCTATCAAGAAAATTCAAAATATATGCTTATTCATCAATGGCATCACTCAAAATCTTTAACAGTTTTGCAAATTAGTCCCTGGGCTAGCTAGTACTAGCTGCAACGATCACAAAAACATAAAAATCATTAAAAATGGGACAAAAACCGTACCTTAATTAGCCTTACAAGCTTGGCCGAATGAAGAACTCAACAATGGTGTTTACTAGCCTTAATATTCGGTTGAAGCATGAATAAAACAAAGATGATATGTTTGTTTCTTTAATTTATTTTATCATTAATACATAATTTACTAAATTAACCTTGGTTTAAAACATTAAAGTTCACTTGTTTTATGTCCATAAATGTCCATTACCAATAATAATGGTTTAATAACAACATAAGGACTCTCACTCATATAATCCATAGCTAATAGGTACTTTAATCTATTAGAACAGTACTTTTACACCTTACGCGATTTAGTCTTTTTTATCAAATTAACCAACCAAACGATAAAATTACTGAACGAAACTTTCACACAATCATTCAATAATGCTGTAAACCTTAAAATAATAATTTTGACCTCGAATTTGTGGTCCCAAAACCACTGTTCTGATTTGACCAAAAAGAGGCTGTTACAACTCTCCCATCTTTAGGGATTTTCGTCCCCGAAAATCTTACTAGTGAATAGGTTAGGGTACTGTTTTCTCATAGCTTCCTCGGGCTCCCACGTAGCCTCTTCGACACCGTGACGTTGCCACAAAACTTTTACTAAAGCTATGCGTTTTTTTCTTAGTTCTTTAATCTCTCGAGCCAAAATTATAACCGGTTCTTCTTCGTATGTCATATCAGGTTGAATTTCAATCCCTGCCAGAAGAATTACATGTGATGGATCAGATCTATATCGGCGCAACATCGACACATGAAACATGCTGTGAATCTTTTCTAATTTTGATAGTAAGGCTAATCGATATGCTAGTGGCCCTATTCGTTCGATAATATCGTACAACCCGATGAATCGTGGACTTAACTTGCCTTTCCGACCAAATCTAATGATTTTCTTCCATGGAGATACTATCAAAAACACTTTGTCACCGATTTGAAATTCAATATCTTTTCGTTTCAAATCCGCGTATGATTTCTGACGATCTGAAGCTGCTTTCAAACAGTCGCGAATTATTTTCACGTTCTCTTCGGTTTCTCTAATCAAATCGACCCCGTGAATCTGTTTCTCGCTAAGCTCTGTCCAGTACAATGGAGTTCGACATTTACGACCATACAAGGCTTCGTACAGTGCCATCTTTATACTCAATTGAAAGTTGTTATTATATGCAAATTCAACTAGCGGCAAATATTTCTCCCAATTGCCTTCGAATTCCAAAACACAACATCGGAGCATATCTTCGAGAATCTGAATTACTCGCTCAGACTGTCTGTCGGCTTGCGGATGAAAAGCTGTACTAAAATTCAATTTTGTACCCAGGGCTTCTTGCAATTTCTTCCAAAACCACGACGTAAACCTCGGATCTCTATCCAAAATAATCGAGACTGGCACCCCGTGTAATCTAACGATCTCAGCAATGTACAATTCAGCTAATGTATTGAGTGAATAATCAGTACGTACCGAAATAAAATGTGTTGATTTCGTCAGTTGATCAACGAAAACCCAAATTACATCTTTCTTTTTCAGAGTCAAAGGCAATCCCGATATAAAATCCATTGTAACTCTGTCCCATTTCCACTCTGGTATCATTACAGGTTGAAGTAAACCCGAAGGCACTTGGTGTTCAGCTTTAATTTGCTGACACACTAAACATCTCGATATAAACTCTGAAATGTCTCGTTTCATACCCGACCACCAATATAATTGTTTCAAATCATTGTACATTTTGGTACTTCCCGAGTGAACAGATAAACAACCATTATGTGCTTCGTGTAACATTTTCTGGATCAACTCTGGATTTTTTGGTAAGCAAATTCTATCTCGGAACATCAAACAATCATCAAATTCGATTTGATACTCTGAATCATTATTCGACTCACATTGAACTCTTTTAGCTTGCAAATCACTATCACATTTTTGAGCTTCGCAAATTTGCTGAAGAAATACTGGTTTAGATTTTAACTCAGCTAAAATTGAACCGTCATCGGATAATGCCAACTGTGTATTCATTGCTCTCAGAGCAAACAACGACTTTCTACTCAAAGCATCTGCGACTACATTCGCTTTCCCCGGATGATAATCAATCACCAATTCATAATCTTTTAGTAGCTCGAGCCATCTCCGTTGTCGCAAATTCAAATCTTTCTGAGTCATAATATATTTTAAGCTTTTATGATCAGTAAAGATGTGACATTTTTCACCGTACAAATGATGACGCCAAATTTTCAGTGCAAAAACTATAGCGGCCAACTTTAAATCATGCATTGGATAATTTTTTTCATGCAGCTTCAACTGTCTGGAAGCATAAGCTATCACTTTTCCTTCTTGCATCAATATGCAACCCAAACCATTCAATGACGCGCCGCTGTAAATCACAAATTCTTTACCCGATTCAGGTTGAACCAGCACTGCGCTTTTAATTGATCGAAGCTTTGTTGACATTTCTCGGACCATTCAAACTTGACATCTTTCTATAGCAGTCTGGTCATCGGTGTCGCAATCATCGAGAATTCTTTAATGAAGCGTCGATAGTAACCAGCCAATCCTAGAAAACTTCTGACCTCAGATACGTTTCTAGGTGATTTCCAGTCAATAATTGCAGATATCTTGCTCGGATCAACTCTTATACCGTCCGCAGAAACAATATGCCCCAAAAATCTAACTTTCTGGAGCCAGAACTCACATTTGCTGAATTTAGCATACAATTGCTTATCTCTCAAGGTCTGCAATACAATCCTCAAATGCTCAGCATGCTCAGACTCATCTCGTGAATAGATCAGAATGTCGTCAATGAACACAACAACAAACCTGTCTAAATACGGTCTAAATATATTATTCATCAAATCCATAAAAATGGCAGGAGCATTAGTTAATCCAAAAGGCATAACAAGGAATTCATAATGTTCATACCTCATTCTGAACGCAGTTTTCGGCACATCTGAGTCTTTAACTCGCAACTGATAATAACCAGATCTCAAATCAATATTTGAAAACACCGTTGCACCTTTCAACTGATCAAATAAATTGTCTATTCTCAGAAACGAATACTTATTCTTTATCGTAACTTTGTTGAGCTGACGATAGTCAATACACATTCTCATTGATTTGTCTTTCTTCTTTACGAACAATACAGGCGCACCCCAAGACGTAAAACTCGTTCGTGCAAAACCTCTATCTGTTAACTCTTGCAACTGAGCTTTCAACTCTTTCAACTCTGTCGAAGCCATTCTATACGGAGCTATAGGTATCGGTGAAGTTCTCGGTACTAATTCAATTGCAAATTTAACCTTTCTGATAGGTGGCAACCCCGGTAATTCTTCAGGAAACACATCCGGATATTCACAGACAACTGGCACTGATTCAATCTTTGATTCAGACACTTTTGTATCCAAAATATAAACAAGATAGGCTTCGTATTCTTTTCTCACACATCTTTGAGCTGACATAGACGAAATCACAACAGGAAATTCATTCGATTCATTTGATTCAATCCGAAGAATTTCATCATTCTGACACTTCAATTCTATAACATTTCGTCTACAATTCACAACAGCATCATGCAGAGTCAACCAATCCATTCCTAGAATTACATCGAACTCATTAAACGGCAAAAGCATCAAGTCAGCCGGAAAAGAATAACCCCAAGTCATTAAAGGACAATTCTTGCAAACTTTATCAACTAAAACATATTTGCCTAAGGGGTTCGATACTTTAATCACAAACTCAGTAGACTCGACAGGCAAACTCTTATTAAACATCAAATTCATACATATATATGAGTGTGTCGATCCAGGGTCAATTAAAGCAATCACATTAGTATCATAAAGAGAGAATGTACCGGTAATAACATCTGGGGACAATGCTTCTTCGCAAGCGCGAATAGCGTAAGCTCTAGCAGGTGCTCTAGCCTCGGATCTCACAGCTGAGTCCCTAGCTATACCTCTACCACTGGATACATTTCTCATATTTCTCGATGGTCTCCCTCTCGCAGTTGTATTGCTTGATCTTATATTCTGAACTTTTTCTTTCTCAGATAACTCTGGGCAATCTCGGATAAAGTGATCTAGTGAACCACATTTGAAGCAAGCTTTAGTACTCTTATTCCAGCATTCACCACAATGTCTTCTTCCGCACTGTTGACACTCGGGTTTGTTATTTCTTACACTGCCAACACTTGAGACGGATGTAGCTTGAGCTTTAGAATTTATAGGTTGATTTCCACGATCTCTATTCTGATATCCCATTGATGCATTAGATCTACTATACGTATCTCGGAATTTCTTTGATAAAGAATGATAAGGTTTATTCATTGATCTTTTCTTCGAATCTCTAGCCTCTGAATCAGCTTTCTTCTTTTCTCGGCTAAAGTCTTCGGCTTTGCAAGCCCGATCAACTAACACAACAAACTCTTTCAAATCTAATATTCTGACCAGAAGTTTAATATCTTCGTTCAACCCGTCAACAAACCGCTTGCATATAATCTCTTCGGTAGAAACATACTCTCGAGCATATTTACTTAACTGTACAAATTCTCTTTCATACTCTGTCAGGTTCATTCAGCCCTGTTTTAACTCTAGAAACTCTTTGTGTTTTTTATCCAAAAATCGTTGACTGATGTAATTCTTTCGGAACTCGGTTTGAAAGAACTCCAGGTGACTCTCTCTCGCAGCACCACTGATACTAATGTATTCCACCACTGATACGCAGAGTCTCTCAGAAGGGAAATAACACATTTTAAGCATTCGACCGATATACAAGAAAGTTCATCAAATACTCGGATTGTATTTTCAAGCCAAAACTCGGCTCTTTCAGGATCATCATCAACATTGGCTCTAAATTCTTCAGCCCCGTGTTTACGGATATTATCAACTAGAGGCTTGTTCAATCTTAAAAGTTTGATTCCTTGAGGAGCTACGGGAACCGGTTGAGGATTAGGAGGGGGTGGAGGTTGTTGAGCAGCCGGGTTCATACGAATGTATTGAGTGAACCACTCATTCATTATTTGGAAGAAGGCTTCTTTAGCCTCTCCTCTCTAGCTGTCAGTTACGGGTCTATATTTAACGGCGCTGTCCCTTGCGCGGGAGCATGTGCATTACTTTCAACCTCATCAACTATCGCTCGATTGGGATCCATTTGTTATATAAAAAACACATTTTCAAATGCTAGGAGTCATCACAATATCACAGTTTATATATGGCATGTATAGCTAGACTCTCACACACGCTACGTTAGTCCTAGAATTGACTAAATCGTAGCTCTGATACCAATAAATGTAACACCTCTCACCCGTATTCAACGCCGGAAAAGGGTTACGGAGCATTACCGAACTTACAACACTTTAAAACACAATTTTCATATACAATTTATCATTTCAAATACAATTCAATCACAACCAATGATAGTGTCCTTTAAACGAGCCTACGAGGCTTTAAACATGCATTAAAAATTGTTCGGGACTAAACCGATAACTTGGGAAATTTTTGTGAAACTTAGAAAATTTTACTTCAAACAGGGGACACACGCCCGTGTGGCCAGGCAGTGTGTCTCACACGGCCACCAGACACGCCCGTGTCACAGGCCGTGCGATAACAGGGGGTACATACTGACTTGGGTCATACGGCTAACCACACGCCCGTGTGTCTAGCCCGTGTGCCCTTCGAAGTGGCCATACACACCCGTGTGCCAGGCCGTGTGTTAGGCCATGCCAAACCTGTAGGGTATACTGACATATGCAACACGGCCAAGTCACACGCCCGTGTGCTAGGCCGTGTGCCATTTGAGGGTATACTGACTTGTGCCACACGGACAATCACACGCCCGTGTGCGAGACCGTGTGGAGCATACTGACTTCATTTCAATTTCAACACCAGGGGACACACGCCCGTGTCTTTGCCCGTGTGGACAAAAGTAGGCTATTTACCAAGCCAATTTACCACCCAAAATATTATGTACCTAAACAACCCAAATGGCACCAATTCATAGCACAATAGAACATCTATTCTAACCACAAACAATACAATTTCATACCATTTCAAATATTAATAACCAACATGCTTATATCCCAAGTTTAACTCAACCAAAACCTACTCAAATACATATACCAATCAACTAGTTTAACCATTACCTAACATACCTCTTTTTTTTTGTACCAATTCACTAGCAAGGTACCAATTCCACAAACTTCATAATATGGTCATTCACATATCCATCCAAGAACTCAAATATCAACATATATGCACATATAAGCACATAATCAAATTCACCAAATTAAGCCAAATCTTATGGCTATATTTACAAACCGAAACATATACATTTACAATGCCAATTCATTTGGCCAGCATCATTACCAAAACATAATCAACATGACTCAAATACCTATACATGCCATATACTTAAAACATAATTTCAAAAGTACCAAAAAGTCAGTGGATAGTGTGGTGAAGTCTCCGACGATCCCCGAATCCGAGTTAGCTTTGAAATCACTATAAAACATGAAAAAACAATAAAGTAAGCTATATAGCTTAGTAAGCTCGTATGTTAGCAATGAGCAACTATCATCATTCATTAATCATTCATATAATGGAAAACAATGTACAACAATTCTATTAAATCTCAAGCTATCAAATGACCATTCATATACTTACCAAGGAACTCATCAATTTCATAGTTGTCAATACTCAATTCATTTCCGTACGTACCTGTACCATCTCGTACCAATCTCATAATCAACCACATTTTTCTTTTACCCGTTGAACCATTCGGAATAGAAGTCGGATACTCAAGGTCTCACTCGATAAGTACCTATACCATGACCCGAAGCCAAATCAAGGTAACTTATCCGAAATTTTGATATCATGGCCCGAAGCCAAATCGGTTTATCTCGCACACATAGTGCTAAATCATGGCTCGAAGCCAAATCAAGTATACCTAATGACATGTCACTAGTATCCTAAACTATTCCTAAGGTTCAACCGGGATTTCAACTGTCAAATCTTCACCGAATCATTTCCGAACTCGTCCGTAATCACATAATTACAATTCATGCTATATCAAAGCATATAAAATACATTTGAAATGAAATTATAACATATGAACTTACCTCGGATGTTAAAACGACAATTCTAGTCGATTAGTCGATAACTTTCATTTTTCCCCGATCTAGTTCTAAATTCCACTTTTATTGATCTAAATATATTCAAAATTAACTTATTTAATCATATATTCATTCAATTTAGTCCAAACCACACTTTAAAACACATTTACACTTTTGCCCCACATATTTCACATTTTCACAATTTAGTCCTTATTACACAAAATCACAAATTCATGAAATTCAAGACTAACCCATGCTAGTAGAATTACCATAATGCCCCTAGAAGCCCATAATTTTCATTTATTTCACAATTTAACCATTAACTTTACACATTTCTCAATTCAATCCCTAATTTGCATGTTCACTAAAAATAACTTAACAAAACTTGTATAACTATTAACAAACATTCATAATTTATCAAGAAACTTCAAAAAAAATGCTTATTTATCAATGGCATCACTCAAAATATTTAACAATTTTGCAAATTAGTCCCTGGGCTAGCTAGTACTAGCTGCAACGATCACAAAAACATAGAAATCATTAAAAACAGGACAAAAATCGTACCCTATTTAGCCTTACAAGCTTGGCCGAATGAAGAACTCAAAAATGGTGTTTACTAGCCCTAATATTCGGTTGAAGCATGAATAAAACAAAGATGATATCTTTGTTTCTTTAATTTATTTTATCCTTAATACATAATTTACTAAATTAACCTTGGTTTAAAACATTAAAGTTCACTTGTTGTATGTCCATAAATGTCCATTACCTATAATAATGGTTTAATAACAACATAAGGACTCTCACTCATATAATCCATAGCTAATAGGTACTTTAATCTATTAAAACAGTACTTTTACACCTTACGCGATTTAGTCCTTTTTATCAAATTAGCCAACCAAACGATAAAATTATTAAACGAAACTTTCACACAATCATTCAATAATGCTGTAAACCTTAGAATAATAATAAAATAATAATTTTGACTTCAGATTTGTGGTCCCAAAACCACTGTTCTGATTTGACCAAAAACGGGATGTTACAATTAAGAACGTCCTAACCACCAATTCTTTCTCTCGTAGCTGGTCCCGGTACGACCTACAAACCAACCCTTACTGATTATCTAATCGAGATTTACATGTTTCCAATTCAGGATTTCGGCAGCCTTGCGTTCTAAAGAACCCAACTCGAATTAACGGCCTCAACCGCGTGGGTCGTTTAAACCCGATTACTTCTTCCTTGATTTATTCTCGGAGATCCGAATACAACACGGCCGACTCGTTTCTCCAACTGTCAGCAAACACGACTCCAACCCAACATGCACTTTTTGGCCTGGAATCAAGTTAACTTTAAGGGATGAGTTGTCAATCCCGATACTTAGGAAAAATATGAATATCGATTGGAATGATTTTTTAGCAAGAATACGTATCTCACAATTCTCGACCGGAAAGAAACCCGGCCTAAAGCTAAGATGGAATTTAGTGAAGCATGGAGTTATTCATGCTTTGTAAACTTTGAAAGGTGGGTTGATGATTATGGTGAAGAATGGGGAAGAAAGGTACTTGGAGAGCAATTGGACCAAATTTGAAAAAGAAACAAGAATTGGAAACCATGCAACAGAATGTTAACGCCAAATTGAAATAAAAAAAGAAATTAATTCTATTCAATTCCAATTTGAAATCAGAATGTAGAATTAAGGGATGCCTTTCCTAAGTGCATTAAGGCCCTATTTATATACATAGAATTTATTAATTTTAGCCTTAACTAATTTAACATAAAATTAAATAAAAAATAAAATAAGTAAAATAAGATTATTTTTTTCTATTTTTGGCTTTTACAAAGTCAAAAATTCTGATGAGTCCTTGGCTTTCTCCACATTTTTTATTCGGCCTCATTTCATTGATTGTGTTTCAATTTGGTCCTTTTCTGCTTGTATTTGTCTCTTAGTGTCTCAATTGCGTCCTTGACAAGATTAAAAACATAAAAGCACTAATTTAGCAGGGATCAATTCAGAAATAAAATCGAATTAAACATAAAATGTCATGCAAATTAACATGTTATCATACGATTTAGTCTTTTTTTACTTAATTAACTATCTAAACATTAAAATTTCTTAACGAAACTTTAATACAACCTTAATAACACTCCGTAAATATTTTCAGTTTATAGAAAAGAGGTCCTGTTACCTCATTTTCTAAAACCAGTTAACTTTAGGGTCTTACCACTTGAACCTAATTATTCTTCCATTTAATCAATAAATCAAATTTTATCATTACACCATATATTATTCGTAAATATTAAATAATAATATTATTGATAGTGAATCTCCTTCAATCACAACCCTCTCAATTCCTAGATCTAGCCCGAATTGAGTTGTTTGAGCACAGACGAGTGCCTCTACTGCGAAAGATGTCGGTATGTATTCATTGAGGCATATTTTAAAATTCAAAAGCTGACCATTTTAGTCTTTAACCATAGTCCCTGAACATAACTTCTTACTTTGTTTATGAAAAGTAGCATCAAACTTATTTTCACTTTCGAAACCTCCGGTGGCCTCCACTATTCGCCTACCACCCTTCGGACAAGTAACCTTCCATTTAATTCATCTAGCTCATTTACATATCCTAAGATAAATCGTACAATTTCATCTTCTGTCAATTGTTTCCCTTTATGCACATATTTATTTCTAGCTGTCCATATAGCACAAAGCGTACATGCAATCATTCTATATTTATGAGTTAAGTTATTGCCATATAGATATAATATCCAGTCTTTAAAATGTTCCTAATTCTACTCTTGTAGCCAATTTAAGTTTAATTTTTCCCAGATTTCTGTTATAGAAGGACAATCCCTGAAAGCATGTTCAATATTTTCTACCAAATCTATGCATTTGGGACAATTCATAGACCTCACCAGTCTCCTTTGAAATAGATTAAGTTGAATAGGTAGATAGTTGTTTAGGAATCTCCAGTTCATAATCTTTATTTTTTAAGGTAGCTCCAGTATCCAAAGTCTTTTGTAAATAGAACTATATGTATTCTGCTCATTGTTAAGAGTTGCAACATGATTTTCTTGTAACAATATCTTATATCCACTACGCACTGAAAATTCCCCGGAAGCTTCACCTCGTCACACTAATCTATCCATCTGTGGAACACATGAAAGAGGAATACACAAGATCTTCTCCGTGTCTTCGTACTTCTTTGCAACAGTTTGAACTTTAATAAATTAAATCAGATACTTGACTTATAAACTGGTTATTCACTTGTGTTTGTTTCTTGAAATCCACAGATCCTGGAATCCAAGCATCCCTCCAAATTGAAATTTGACTTCTTGATTCTACTCGCCAACAGAATCCTTTCTCAAGAAGACTCTTATCGCCCACACACTCTTCAAGGTATATGAAAGTATATTACCCAATCGAGTGTTGAGAAATGTGCCCATATTGTAGTAAACATGTAACTGTTTTCTATTTATTTGAACTATGAATAAATAAATAAAGTTAATTTCACATTTCACTAGTGTGTGTTTTGTATTTTTTGTCTTTTATATTTTTCATGCATAACGAAATTGTGACAAGAAAATATTAGCTCATTGATTGTCTAAAGTTCAAATTGATAAGTGGCATTGTAAAGAATGTTTACATTGCGAGAAAGACAACTTACTTCAGTCGATAATCTAAAAGAGTTCATAATCCCGTAAAAGAATCAAAGTGAGAATTTGATTCAAATACTGAGAAGGATTATTATGTCGTCTATAATTTCAATTGCGGAGGTGGCTAGTCTTGGCTATCGGAGCAGTTGAATCCACGAGTAGAGACATAGATGTATTTATTGGTAGAATGATACATTGGATTAGACCCAAGATGAATTAATTCTGAATCCGTTTGTAAATTAATTCAGTTGTGACAATCATGTGGTGATTTACCTAAATCCTGAGTTAGTTACTAACCATGCGTATGCAACTCATGTGTTTTGATATAAGTGGAGGCTTATGCTCTAAAGATGATCGAGCCCATAGCCGGTATGTTGGGTACATGACTTGTGTATGGCATGGCTTTACGAACAACAGTGGAATTCATAGCTCAATTAAAGAGTTAATGATATCCTCTCATTAGCATTGTGTGTATTGATAAATATGGAGCATGATCATGGGTTGCTTATTCTCGAATGAGCAATTTATCACAGTCATTTGTTAACAATGATCATATTAATCATTAAGAAAACACAATAGTGATAATGAGATAAAATAGGATTGTATTGAGTGAACAGATTTAACTCAAAGGAATCAAGGATATCATATGAGGGTAACACACACATGACGAGGTCATTGGACAAAGTAGTTGGATGAATTGCTTTCGTAAATAGTATACAATAAGGAGTTTTCAATCATGGTACTTCTTGTAGACTGACTCCATGATTAAGTAATTGTGAATTATCAGAACGATACTTCTGGGCATAATTGCAATCACTAGAGCCTAATTGTATATGTCCGATTGGTCCTTCCGCTAGCTCAACAAAATCTCAATCAGACTACATTTGAATTAGAAAAAAATTCTATGACTTTGAGAATAATTTAATTGAGTCTATTTATTCGATGGTGTAATTAAATTAGGTAGACGTGAGAATTGTTCAACTATAGAATTTGATTAAAGAATTTTCTTGAAAAATTAATTTGAAAAATCTAAGTGATTTTTGGAAAAATTAATTTTGATTAAGTAAAATTAAATTAATCAAATTAACTAAAATTAATATAATATTTTTAGAAATTAATTTTCAAGTCAGACAATTGGCCCAATGGGTAATTGAACTTGAAAATTGAACCTGAGATTGTAAATTGAATCCGGGAGACCAAAACTGAGACCAAGATCCAAAAATTGGTCGAACCGGGCTCGGTATGTGAAACCGACCCAATAGTCCAACCAGTGGCTAGACCAGATCAGTCGGGTCGTCATTAACCCGGACCGAACCGGTAGCAGTCGAACTGGCTCGAGGTGCCGTAAGGTTGTTGCACATGCATCACCGAACACGGTGGTGCCAGTGGCTGCGACGGCGGCGTCCCGGTGGCCAACGGTGGTTGATCATCGGTGGTTGAGTAGTGGAAGAGTTACACTTCTACTGGGACTCTACTAGAGAATTTGATTTCAGATTAACTATTCCAAAAATATTAATAGTTTAATAGTTTAATATTAAATTTAATTTAATACTTATCTTAATAGTATTTTATTAATTTAATATTAAAGTGATTATCTTAATATTAAATTTAATTTAATGTTTATCTTGTAGATAAACATTTTATTATTTTAATAAGATTTAATATTAAATTTAATTTAATGTTTATCTTGTAAATAAATATTCTATTATTTTAATAAGATTTAATATTAAATTTATTCTAATATTTATATTGATAAATATTATATTAATTTAAAATTATAGTGATTAAGTTTAATTATAGTTGAACTCTCTAAACTCTCCCTATATAAAGAGAGCCTTGGGTCATTATTTACATACACTTGAATTTAAGAGAAAGTTATAAAGAGAAAATCTCTAAAGAGATTATTCCAGAAAATTTGTAAAGATATTTTTCTGATTTATAACTTGACCCAAAAGTTTAGAGAAATTTCAAAATTACCCCACTGGTAATTTTTGTGAATTTCTTTTTGATTCAAAGCGAGCCTACACTCGGCAGACGTGAGAAGACTACTCGGTTGAAGTGCTCATCCTAGACGAATCAAAAATGTAAACTTTGATTAAGTGTTTATTACTTTAAATATCACAACCAAGATCATGTTTTGAAATTTTTTTAAAACTCTAGTTTTTCCCTAAATCAATTTTTCCCCTGCGTTTTCCAAACCCATTTTTCCAACACCAAGCATTTACAAAATCGAAATCGGGATAATACTTTGCTTTTAAGATTGAGCCAAAAAAGAATTCGGATAACGAATTAGGTGTCATCCATGTTTAGCTAATAGTGTCACATTAAACTTTGATAAACACCTAAATTCCAATCCCCCATTTTCCTTCAATTCACTCAATTTCTTCCATACGCACCAATGAATATCACACTTTCCATGACATTTTTGCCACCAGAAATCTGCCTATAATGTTTTCCATTTCAAGGCAAAGTGAAGTTGGTAATAAGAAACATGCCATAGAAAATAGGAATCGCCTGTAATACTGATTTTATAAACATTTCCTTTCCCCCTTTACGAGAGATGCTTTATGCTCCAACCATTTATTCTACTAGTTAGGCGATCTTTTAAAATCTAAAAAGCTCATTTTTTTGTTCCTTCCCACCATATTGGGCAAACCTAAATATTTCTTTGGACCCCTCGACATCCTGACTTTAAGAACCGAAGACACTTATTCCCTTCGCTGTTCTGAAACACTAGAACTGTAATATGCAAGAGATTTCTCAAAATTAATACACTATCCTGAGCAGATTTCATACTCCCTTAAAATATTTTTTAAAGCATGTGCTCACATTTTTGTGGCATCCCCAAACAAGATATAATCATCAGCAAATAATAAGTGTAAAATAGTTGGGCCTCTTCAACTTACCTTTGCCCCTTTTATGACGCCTTCCCAAATAACTAGCCTCATGAGAGAAGAAAGTCTTTCACTGCAAATCAAAAACATATAATGGCTTAACGGGTCCCATTGATGTAATCCCCGTTTAAGTTTAAATCTTTCCCCCATCTCTCCATTCAAGCATACCGAATAAGAGACCGAGCTAATACAGTGCATTATAAAGTTCACAAACGAACCAACAAATCCCAACTATAACATCATTTGTTCCAAAAAAAACCACTCCACTTTATCATAAGCTTTACTCATATCAAGCTTAAGAGTTAAACTCTCTTTTTGACCTAGCCTTCTTTGCTTAAACGTATGCATAAGTTCAAAAGCAAGAAGAACATTGTTAATGATCAGTCTTCTTGGGGCAAAGGCACTCTGAGCTTCATCAATACAATTCTCTAATACTTTTTGAAGTTGGTTTGCCACTACATTCGAAATTATTTTATACAAGACCATACATAAACTGATTAGTCAAAATTTTTTAAGATTTATCGAATGAGCCACTTTAGGAATAAGATTAATATTTGTCATATTTAGATCCTCTAATGAACAACCTTGACTCAAAATATCCAAGCAGGACGTACCTACCTTTTGCCCTAGATTGTGCCAATAATTTTGAAAGAACAAAGCTGGAAAGCCATCAACCCCTGAAGCTTTTGTTGGCCTTATCTCTTTTAAGGCCATAACTATCTTTTCTCTAGTGTAATCGGCAACCAAAGCTTGATTCATATTGTCAGAAATACACCTTTCAACACCCAAGAGGATATGATTAAGATTACCAACTCCCATTGATGAAAAAATATCTTCAAAATACATTTTTGCGATCTCAATCATCTCTTTTTGATTAGTACATAATTGTCCATGCTCATTCTCCAACTCAACAACGCGATTCATCCTTTTCTGTTGGGATGTGAACTTGTGAAAGAAGGTCGTATTCTTATCCCCCCAATTATAGCCAATTCGCCCTTGCTCTTTGCTCCCAAAACCTTTCCCATTTTTTAATTTCTAGATTCATTTGTATATTTACATATATTAGTTCTGGCAAATTCTCATTATTTCTTTCTAACCCATCCAATTCTTTCAATTGTGCAATTAGCTTTCTAGATATATTAGCTCTTAGTTTCTTAATTCCTCCTACCTATCTCTGCAAATCCCTTCCCACTACACCAAGACGCTCAAGCACACTTTCCGTACTTTGCATCCACTACCACTTCACTTCCTCTTCACACGAATCCTCCATAGACCACCATGCCTCAAATCTAAAACCTCTTTTCCCCATTCTTAACACATATTTCCATTCGGTATTAGCAATATTTCTATCAAGCCATTCTCTAATGTTCATTTCGGGCAAATTCCTTATTTTTCATGTAAACCAACGAATTGAATAACTCAAGTCCTTTATTCGATAATCCTATAAAACAACTTGAAAGTCCTCCATTCGCCATTCCTCTCTTAGCAATCCACCTTTCTTTTCAAACGAATACAAGATTTCATTAAAATCACCATAAATCATCCATGGGCCTCTTGTTCTCTCCATAACCTTCTTAATAATTCCACGCTCCTACCCTAGCGAGCTCGAAACTCCAGAGCTCCATAAAACCCTATCATACGCCACTTCAAACCCTCCCCTTTCTACCTTAATATCAACATTAATATGATTATTAGAATAGCTCATTAGACTTACTATCATATCCTTTCTTCATTCTAAACTCAACCCTCCTTTAGATCCGTCTGTCGAAACATCCAAACCAAACTGAAAACCACACATTCTCCGAATCATTTCCATTGGCATATCATTTAATTTTGTCTCCATAAAGAAGACCATCTTGGGACTGTAAAACTTCAGCATATGCTGAAGGCATCTCACAACCCGTGGACTCCCCAATCCACGGACATTCTAACATAAGAGTTTCATTACATCCAGTCGGCTTGCCTATTGGCAACCGCCGATATCTTTTTGTTGCAAATTTCCTCCCACTTCTCAGACAACTCTGTAAGAATTGTTCGAATAGAATTATCAGGAACTTGTTTATCTGGTCTAGGCCTTTTCTTACCATTTTCACTTTCTAATGGTCTCTCCTTACCATCGTCCTCCATATCAGCCAACCCTGTCCCATTTGAGTGCCCCGTTACCTTTAGCCCGTCTTAATGTAATAATCCTTCTAAATTGAACCCTAGGATAAGATTAATTGAATTGAAATTATGTCTCCCTTCTAGTCCCATCATGACCATTATTCCATTGAGTTTGTGTTCTTGTTTTTTCACCCTTAACTTCATCACTGTTATCATCATGCAGCCATACACTTGGTGTGGTGGTTGCCCTCCTCGGTTGTGCCCTTAAAGACAAATCCCAACCAAACTCCATCTCCCCCATGCCATGATGGATCCTGATTTGGCAAAAATTGTCCTTATGACCTAAACATCCGCACAAAAAATAAATTTATGGGATGAACTTAAAACTTAGTGGATTTATACAAATTATTATAATGGGCTTAAAATTTAATAGATTTATATATTTTTTAAACTAAGAAAAATAAATAAAAAGTTAAAAAAATAAAAGTAAAAAACCCTAATCAATAAACTTAAGCTTTTTCTTCTTCTTCCTATCGTCAAACTCAAATTAAAGTTTGAAAGGAAAACTAGGGCGCGACTTGAGTCTTGAATCTTGACCGTCATTTTCGAATCTTCTCCCTTCAAACTTCCTTTTTTTTCTTCTTTCACTTCATCATTCTAAGTAGATTTTATTTTCATTTCATCGCTCAACTTTTCTTTAGTATTGTTATTGTATTATTTTTTTAAATTAAAAAAATATTGCAATGGCTTTTTTTTTTCATGTTTCAAACTTATTTGAATAAAAAATATGTAAATTTTTTTAGTTAATTCAGTTAATTGTCCAAATTAACCGAAATTATTTCGGTTGGTTAATAGATTTTTAACAAATTTCGGTTCAATTAATAGTTAAGGATTTTAAAATTTCAGATAATTTATTTAATTGTAACTCAGTTAAGGTATTAGCCGAACCAACCATTTGAACACCCATAAATATGATAATAACGCATTGAATTATTTTTAAAATGCTTGTACACCTTGCTATAATATATATTAGATTATTCATTCAATAATTGCATTAAAAAAACTTAAATCTTTTTAAAGTGAATGATACTAATATAAAAAAATAAAACTTATTTGATTGTTGCTTTATCAAGGTTAATTTAGTATGCAAGCAACAACCATGAAACACCTAAAAAACTTCTAAGAAGTCTTATCATCATTTATAGATGCACCAATTATTTATTAGGACTAAAATTTTTTATTACTTTTAATTTTTAAAAGTTTCTAATCTTCATAAAATTATTTTGTTTACATATTTTTGAAAATTTAATAGATTTTTATAAAGTTTGCATTTTCTTGTAGTGTTTTTTTTTTAAGATTTAGATTTTTTTAAAAATAATTTTGACTTAAATGCTAAAAAACCTCATATAATGATTAAATTATCATTTAAGCTTCTAATTTAAAATCACACTCATCTACCAAATTTACCATGTCATCTATCACGTCATCACTTAATAGACGATAGGGGTTTTGACGTAAAAGTTAATTTCAATGGTGTAATTAGAGGTTTCCATGAGTCAGATCCGACCCAACTCGAAAATAGACCTAAAATTTTGCCCAAGCCCTACTCGGCTCGGCCGTATTAATTTTTTTATACAATTTTTAAAAAAATATAACACATAAAAATATTAAAAATATTAAAATAAATATTTCCCAACAAATGGAAAATAAATTAAAAAAATAATATGTATACTTAAATAACACTAAGATAGGTGGGTGTCACTTAACAAGCAAATGCCTGTAAAATAGTAACAAAATTAACAATATAACAAGAATTATACAATATTCAAATAATAACAATAAAATAGTAGCAACATAATAGTTAAATAGTAGCAAAATAATGAAAAAAGCACAGAAGAAAATAACAATAAAATAGTAAAAAATAACAATTTTTTTTTGCATATTTGGGTCGGGCTCGAGCCAAAAAGGCCTTACTTGAGGCCCGATCTATTTTCTAAATGGGCCTTATTTTTTTATAAGCCCATTTTTTGGACCTATATTTTTATACAAACCCTCCTGCTTTTCGGGCGGGCCTTTGGGCCGGGTTGGGTGATCCGACCCATGGACAGGTCTAGGCATAATTGATTTATAGTTTTCTATTAAAACTCTAATTGAATGTAATTTTTTTAAACTCTAATTGAGCATTTAAGCCATTTTCATTTAAATCATATCAAATAACTAAATTTTAAAAAATAATCATTTATTAAGGGTGGGTTTGGATGGGTGATACATTTAATTGCGGTTAATGTAAAAACAACAATGTCAATGAGATTAGATACCGAAGCAATACTATAGCGTAAGATAAAAAGTAAACTAAACACACTGCGTAACGACTGACTTTTTCGGATTTAAATTGTTAGAGAAATTATTGAGAATAAAAATTCAATTTCACCATATCAATCAAAAGAGACCAAACCCTGCATTTTCCCTCATATTAGCCCCAAAATTGGAATAGAATAATTATTTTTTATGCTCCTTTTCTTAGGATCAAATAAAAAGTTTTACTCCATTTCTATAATTAGTTACTATCCTTTAATTGGATTAAGTTACTAATATTAGCAGGCATGATTTTATTATTTTTGTTTCTTTTTGGTGGTTTTATCGATGGAATCATGGAGAATGATTTAGCGGATTTTAGTCTCAAAGATGGTGAGGATAAAGCGTGGTAGATCAAGGGAGGAGAGGAGGTGTTGGCAGCGTCTTATAAGCATTCAACTTTTAAAAATTAAAATTTGTTTTTTTAGAACTTAAACTAAAATGATAAATTTTGTAAATATTGAGAGCTAAATTTGTTGAACTTTTCATATTTAGAATCAAATTGATAGACTGTGTAAACATTAGAGGGCTAAATTTATTATATCTCTAATAAAAAAGCTCATGTCAACACTTTCATTAATATCCAAACGGCTGTTAATGTTTGGTGGCAAAAATATTTGATTTCGTATAGTTTAGTGACCAAAATAGAAATAAAAAAAATTAAAAATTTAGTGACCAAAATAGAACGCGGACAATACTTTAGTGACCATTTATGTACTTTACCCTAAACTTAATTCAATAAAAATTAAACTATCGAAATTAACTCCACCGGGCAAGGACCAAGTATAAAATTTGACATATTCTAAAATGCGAATATGAACTAGAAAAGTCAGGTTTGAATGGGTCGTCGTGGTCTATATTTCTAAAACTTTTATTATTGACCTGAATTTATATAATTTTATAATTAAATTTAAATATAAAATTTTTAATCTATATTTATATATTAAAGGAAAGTCAAAACGGGTTGTTTCTAATTTTCAATTTTGATACTTCTAATATCGTTAAATATATAAAAAAAATTAATTTTTAATTTCGGTCATTTTAATATGTTTAAATTTGAGTTTTAATTCTTATATTTTAATTTTTGACAGGTTTCTATATTTCTATATTTTTATTAATTAGTTCAAATAATTAATATCGTTAGTTTTTTAATTAAAATATTACGTGATTATATATAATTTGAAAGTAAATTTTTAAACCTATAAAGTTAAAAGATTAAATTCTTAAAAATAAAAATTGGAAGACTACCAACCTGATTGCAGAATTAGACTAGATTGACGGGTTGGATTAGTTGAATAGAGGTATCAATTTGGGGAGTAGTTGAATTGGTTTATCCGCGAACCAAACTAAAACTTGATTGAACTAGTTTTTTCTATTTTTATTTTTATAAATTTTGATAATTTGTATGATTGAACTAATTAGACCAATTGAACTAGTCTAATTAAAAACCAATGACTTGATTAGTTCGATCAACGATTTTAATTTGAAAAATCACTATTTTCAGAATTGGAATAGCTAATCAAACTAATTAAATCAAGAATCAAGCGATATACTAATTTAAAATAAGAGATTAAACCAATTCATCAACAAACTAATTGGACCGAATAGTGAAATAGATTTTATCCCTAATTATTTAATAATTTATTTAACTGAATCCGTGAATCAATCTGACCAAAAACCGATAGAAATGCCGCTCAACCCCGAAAAGCTGCGGAACTACCTAGCACCAAATCCCTAAAATCATTTTCTTTGAAGAAAAAAAAAAACTTTTTTTGTGCCAAGAAAAGTAACTTTTATACATTTGTGTTATCACTCTTAAAAATATCGGCCCCGCCATAGTTGTAAGGATCTGAAGCTGACTCATTAATGGCTACCGCCACTTCCATCGTACGGTCTCCAGCGGCCCTACTCTTTGCCAAAGTCACTGTCTCCGATCACAAACCAACCCCAACCGTTCAAATCTCCCGATTCCCTTCAAAACGTAGTTGTTTCACTGCGCTTTTGTCTTCCCTCCACGACAACAACAACGACGACGACAACAACAACAACAACAACAACGTCATCTCGCATCCCAGTATGAAAATCCCCTTCTTTGCTTTCTTTTTCTTAAATAAAATAAAATTTGAAAATTTACGTGGGCTATTTTTTCATTTTCTTCAGAGCCTCTTTCTTCATCCCAGCTCTTTAATTCCGTATCTAATGGCTCTCGCCTTCGCGTTGCATATCAGGTAGTATCTAAAAACAACAATTTATCTGTTCTTTTTTTAAAAAAATTAATTATTTTAACGTAGGGAATTTGGTTAATGTTATATTTTAATTCTAAACCAATAAAATTTTACTATAATTCAGCGAAATTGATTGCTTGATTGTTTAATTTGTGTTGAATTATTAAAGGGAGTTCGTGGTGCCTACAGTGAAGCTGCTGCTGAGAAGGCCTATCCCAATTGTGAAGCTGTTCCTTGTGACCAATTTGATTCTGCTTTTCAAGTTATTACTTCAACTCTCTCTCTCTTTCTGAATTTTAATTTCGTTTTCATGTTGAAAATGAGGTTGATTTTGAACTGTATGTATTAGTCTTCATTGGACTGATTTTACTTGTGATTTCTTTATTTAGGCTGTTGAAAAGTGGTTAGTGGATAGAGCAGTATTACCGATTGAGAATTCTTTAGGTGGTAGTATACATAGGAATTATGACCTCTTGCTTCGCCATAGCTTGCATATTGTTGGGGAAGTTAAGCTTGCTGTTCAACATTGCTTACTAGCCAATCATGGTGTTCAACTTGAGGATTTAAGTAGGGTTCTTAGTCATCCTCAGGTATGCTGTGAGATTTATCATGCTTGTTGACTGAGTTTCTCTTGTTCTTTGTAATGATCTTTTCCCTGGACATCATTGTGTTTCAGGCTCTAGCTCAGTGCGAGAACACGTTAACAAAGATGGGCTTGAGTAGAGAAGCAGTTGATGATACTGCCCTTGCAGCAAAGGTGAGTATTGATTTGGAGTGTAGAAACTGATCTGTCATGAAAGATTATGTTGAATGTGCAAAGTGAAGTACATGATGTGCTTTGATTGTCTAAGCATGTGAGATAGATCTTATTTCCCTGCTCTTCATCTTTGTCCTTTTATATTTTGGCATGCCAATGCTTATGGCACGTAGGTTGCCTGCCACTTTATCTAGTTTGGTTCAGATGGCTTCCTTAGTGATCCAAACTTGATCAAATGCATTCTATTCTCTTTTGAGGATGTAACTAAATGGAATTTGGATTACACGATTGCTTCTGGAAATAATTGCCTCTATTGCATGAGTAGTTTCTAATTTTGACTATTTTAATGGATGTTTATCTGTAGCATGTGGCTCTCCACAAACTAAAAGATACTGGAGCTGTTGCAAGTTCTTCGGCTGCAAAGATATATGGATTGAACATCCTTGCTCAAGATATTCAGGTTTACAATTCAAAGCGTTTTGTTGTTGTATATTTGTCAGAAATTTGAATTTTGGTATGCTTCCCTTTGTGGCAGGATGATTGTGATAATGTTACTCGATTTCTAATTCTGGCCAGGGAACCAATTATTCCTGGCATCCAGAATCCATTCAAGGTTAGTCTTCAATGACACCAAACAATTTGCAGTCAAAGCACTTGGTCAAAATATTTCATTAGCATGCTTTATTTATGAGTTATTCATTTCATTAAGTTTTTCTGATGTATACAATTCTTTTTTTTTCAGACGAGTATAGTTTTTTCGTTAGAGGAGGGTCCTGGTGTGCTTTTCAAGGCACTTGCTGTTTTTGCGCTTCGGCAGATCAACCTGACAAAGGCATTTATTTATGGATTTTTCAAGTCACCTCAAAAAGCTATACTTTTTTTTTTCCTAGATTGTATTAACATCATTTGTTTTGTTTTTTTTTTTTTGTTTTTTGTTTCCTCCAACAGATTGAAAGTCGCCCATTGAGGAACCAGCCTTTGCGAGCAGCTGATGATAACAATGGTTCAAAGTAATTTTAGTAAAATATCAGTCTTATTTCTTTTTGCATTTAAATGGAGTAAAATTGGTTTGATAAAATTGAAAAATTATATGCACCAGTATTTACTTCTTATATCATCAGCTGGTTCGCATAAACAGATTTCATCTTGATTGTGTCGATGTCTTCTAATAGATACTTTGATTACCTCTTCTATGTGGATTTTGAAGCATCGATGGCTGAAGAGAGAGCACAGAATGCACTGAGACATCTAAAGGTCAATTGCTTGGTCTCTTTGATGGCTTTCAAGAGAATTTAGACATTAGGTATCTAACTATATGTTTCCTTGGCAGGAGTTTGCTACTTTCTTGCGAGTTCTAGGGAGTTATCCAGTGGATACTACCATGATGTGAACAAGTTATTGATCATGGTAAATATTCAATATTTGAACAAATGTTGAAGGTTAGATCGTTGACAGGCTTTGATCTCTTTGGGATGATTTGGTGGTGGAATGATGCTGATTATTATCATTTTGTAGTACTTTGTATAAATATCTTGAGCCTAAAGCTTAGTATATGTTATTTTGTTGTTTTTGTTATTATCAGATAAGCTTAGAGCTTGCTTGAATTTGAAGATATTTTAACTCACAGTTGTTTGATAATCTTAGGCCTAGCCTTCACTTTGAGATGACATTTACTTTTTTCAAACTCTTCCTAGGATCTTTTATATCTTATACATAACTGTGGAGAGCAAGTTAAGGGAAAGGGTTAAACATTGTTCTGGAGATTGTGGCATGACTAATAATGTATCAATTATACTTTGAGACTAATTCCAGGTAGGGATGATTATTTCTGTCCTCTTTGAACCACCCTGTTCCCAGTGGAAACTAAGAGCAAACACCCAAATTGTTTACCCTACTGACAGACTCTGATTTACCTCCTCCCAATCTGATTGTATCTTCCCACACCTTTCAATTACTTGACAAACACGGTAGCTGTTTGTAGCCGCTAGCCAGTTAATCTTTTCATGTTTCTATGAGAAAACTTTTCTGAATAATATGGATTGTTAAATGGTGTGAAGTAGACTTCTGGTGAAGCAGGTGATGTACTTACACTTCATGGATCGATAATAGTGCTGATGCAAACTGAAATTGTAGTGTCACTGTGTTACATGGATCAAATTTTTTCCTTGCACAGGACCCAGGTCGCGTTTTTGAGATAGAGATAAGGCATTGGTTTGGCTTTGAAACTGCAACTGTCGATAGCCAAGCCATTGCACTACAGAGGAATGTTGGCAATGTATCACTTTGGCTCTAAGGTATTCTTTAACTAAAGCTAAAGCAGTTGATCTTACAACATGAGCGATCTTTCTATTCGTTTCTTTTAAAATTCAAGAGAAATGAGATTTCCATTTTTTGTGCGTGTCTAATTGGATATATCTACTTTCTTATTATTTATTACAATTTGATAAATATGAAAAAGAAAAGAAAAAGGCAAGGAAGAAGAATATATGAGTAGAGAAGTGCATGCATGAGAAAGAAGTCAGTTAAGTCTACCCTCTCTTTCTCAGGACAAATTGATTTTGTTGATGTCAAGTCTAAATAGCAATCTAGATCCCACCACTGAATCCCTATTACGGGATTTCGAGGAATGCATTGATTTGGTGAACCACCGTAGCACATGGAATAGAGGCAGAATGGTGGTCGAACCAACCAAACACACTGTGTTGGTGGGGTTGACTGATGGATGGTGAAGACGGCTAACAATTAGATCCCAACAACACAACCTGACTTGTCGTATTTTGTTGGTTCTTCCAAGTACAAACTCCACCCTGTACCATTATAGACTGCTTGATGATATGTGGGGACTTATCAGTTCCCCTTTAATCCTAAATTTATTTAAAAATTCATAATGATTTATTTAGTCCTCCATTTAATGTTTCACTCCTTTTAGCCTTTAAACTTGTGTTGTTTGTCAAATTACCCTAAAATGGATTAAAAAGTTAACGGTTTGTTAACTTTATTGATATGACATATATGTGGATGGTTACGTGGATGACATGTTATCATTTAATTAATTTTTTAAAATTTTAAAAAGTATTAAAAAGTATTTCTTTAATTTTTAAAAATTCAATTAATTACTAATGTGGTATACACATGACAATCTACGTGTATGCTATGTTAGTAAAGTTAATAAATGTTAATTTTTTCATTCATTTTGAGGTAATTTGATAAAAGAAAATATAAGTTCGAATACTAATTAGATAAAGGGTTAAAATAAATTTTTATTATATACAAAAATTTATTATGTCTTCTAGAAATTGGGTAGTGTTTTACCGTGCAAGTTTGTTGCTACCCCAAACTTATGCAAATCTAAATAGTAGATGAACATAACTTATACAGTAAATATTATGTTAATAAAATTGAAATGTGGAGATGTGGTGGGTGTAAATCTAATCCCAGGAGAGATGAGCTTAACAATATGATTGTATCCATGTATAGTGCGTTAGGGAATTCAAATGTAATAAAATCAGATTCTTTCATAGGTTTATACAAAGAAAATTCAGAGGCGTGACAACATATCTCGACACTTTTGGACCAAAGGGAAAGCACACAATTTTAGAAAGAAAAAAAGAAGAAGATGTTTGGGCATAAAAAAGAGAATGTTTGGAATGGGAATGGAGGGATTCTTTTCTCACCCAAGGTCTGGCACAGTTTTCTATTCAACCTTTCTTAATTACACACACACTGTTGAGTATCTTTCACTCATTCAATTTGATCTTATGTGTTTCACAATTAGTTTATCATTTAATGACTATAAATAAATATTATTTGTCCCCACATTCTTTTTCTCTTATATTATATACATTCAAATAAAAACATTCCTCATTCTCATAATTATATTAAATTTAGAAGATAAAGGATATCAGAAGTGGGGAGAAATCAATCATTGCTTGCCCAGTTTTCTGACAGATGATGACAAGTTAGAATTTTGGTTGGTCACATTGGTTTTCGCACCCAATCCAATTTGGACAAAATAATAATAATTTTAAACATAGAAAAAGGGTTACCTACGGTTTTACTCATTTCATCGACCTTTGTTTGATTGACTGATCATCATTTTTCAGTGGATTCCAAACTTCTCTTTTAATCCACTTTTTTCACAATCCAATCGAAACCATAATCTGAAAATACATTTTATACATATTAGCCTAAACTTTTAAACCAATAAACCTAAATTTTAAATTTATAAATGAATATATAATTCAACAAATTAACTTGTTCATAGTGAGATTGGTATTTTACAAAATTTATATAAATTTTAAACTCGAAATTGCTCTTAATACTTACAAAAATTACAATACTTGTTATATGTTATATTATTTTCAAATTTATTAAACATATTGCGGTGTTTAAAATTATAATATTTAAATAGGGCAAGTGTAGTATTGAAAATGTTAAATTATCTAGTTGGTCATCTAATTTTAGTGCGTTTTTATTTTGCTTACTCAAAATAAAATTTTTATAATCTGGTTACCCAACTTTCAGGGTACTTCATTTTAGTTACCCAAGAGTTAAATATCTAATGATGGTTAACTTTACATGCCACATCATGCTTATACTTTTATTTTAGTCACTCAATTTTTTGGTTGCTTTCATTTTGGTTATCAAAAATTATTTTTTTTAAAGCATTGATTGGGTAAAATAAAACAATGATTAAAGTGAAAAGGGAATAGAAACAAAAATAATATACAAAATTGTCAAATTGTACTTGTTTATTCCATTCTCGAAATTCTATTTTTTTAATATTAAAAATTTAAATTTCAAAACAACAAAAAAAATTGAATAAATTGTTTAAATTGTTTAACAACAAGACTGAAAGTTTCATGAAAGTCAATACCTGCTTTGTAACGTGCCACAAACCCATCAGCATTGCGCTTGAGTTTAAAAACCCACTTGCAACCAACTACTTTCCTATTGATAGGCAAAGGGACTAGCTCCCATGTTTGATTCTTGAGAAGAGCATCATATTCTCGCTGAGCTGCCTTTGTCAATTCAGCATTGGATAAAGCCTCTTCAATTATTAGTGGTTCATAATCACACACCTTAGCTGAGAATAGTTTGGGTTTGAAAATACTAGCCTTAGATCGAGTTTGCATAGGATGAGTGTTGGAGCAGGCAGGTACAACTGGATCCATTGGTACTAAAGCAAAAGCTGAGACCACAAGTAAACTTCTAGGAGTATCAGAGGCAGAATGATCCAAAGGAACACTAGAAGAATGTGTGGATGACCTGGGTGAGGAAACCTTTGGAGACCCCTTAGTAGAACCAAGGGTCTGAGCAGCTGAGGTTGAGACACCAGTTGAATACCTCTCACCAAAGTCAGACAATTGAGCAGCTGAGTCAGGATTGTGAGTAACCAAAATTGGAACATAAGACCTTTAATGCCTAAGTGAAGGAGTGTTTGTGTTGCACTGGACCCTTGACTTGGTAGTAGAAGCAAAAAGATAATAACCTTAATCAAATACCACATGTTTGGACACAAATATCTTGCCATTTGCATCTAGGAACTTATAGCCTTTATGAGCATGACTGTAACCAAGAAAAGTGCAGACTTGAGTCCTGTATTGAAGCTTGTGCTTATTATAGGTTCTGAGGTGTGGATAACAACAACCACCAAAAGTCTTAAGAAACATTTAGTCTGGTGAGGCGTGATACAACCTCTCATGAGGGGACTGCCCTTGGAGAACAAGTACATGAGGTCTGTTAATCAGGTAGACAACATGTAGGAAGATATGGCTCCAAAGGAACGTTGGCAAAGATGCTTGTGCAAGCAAAGTGAGGCCAATTTCAACCAAGTGTCTGTTTTTCCTTTTTACAATGGCATTCTATTCTGAGGTATGGGGGCAGGTCAGCCTGTGTTGAATACCAAGCCGAGAAAGTACTTGAGTTAATGGTCTAAACTCTCCACCCAGTTACTCTGGAACATATTAATTCTACGCCCAAATTGAACCTCAATAAACTTGTGAAATTGAAAAATTTGTCAAGAACCTCAATTTTAGATTTGAGTAGATATATCCAAGTACACCTACTATAGGCATTTAAAAAGTAACATAATAGAAACAACCTTCTGAAGAAAGGGGAAGAAGTCCCCATAAGTCTGACATAATGAGTTCAAAAGGTGAGGAATACACAGTCTTAGAGTCAAGAAAAGGAAGCTTATGGGACTTGCCTAACTATCAAGCTGAATAAACAAATGGAAATTGAGACTCTTTTTAGATAATATTACAGGTTTTGAGCACTTGATGAAGTGTTTTATTACAAGGTTGACCAAGTCTTTCATGCCACAAGTCTAAAACAGAATGTGAAGCAACAGTGGTTCCAAATTCAGCAGTGTGAGCAATAGGAGTAGGAACTGTAGAGACTTCTTGTTGTGGTGACGTATGAAGCTGATACAGCCCTTTATATATGTGACCCACCAATATAACTATCCCTATTTTGACGTCCTTCATAAAGCAATGAAAGGGATGAAATTCAAAATACATTTGATTGTCTTTTGCAAACTGAGCTATTGATATCAAGTTCTTGCATACAGTTGGAACATAAAGAACATTTTTAAGGTGTAAGATTCTTTTACCAGTGACAATAGAGGAAGATCCTACATGAATGACAGGGACAAGAGCGTCATTACACATAAAAAAAGTTTACTCTTACCTACGTATTCAGTAGCATGAGTTAGAGTAGACACATCATTAGTGATGTTATTTGTGGCTCCTTAATCTGAATACCATATCTGATCTGTGTTGGTGTTTGAATTGTTACTAAAAATTGACACCCTGGTTAACCAATGTCTGCTTACGGACTAAGAGTTCTACTACAACACTGTTGTATCCTACAACTTGGTGAAGAGTGTTTTGACTGTCTTGAATTAGTGAGCTGATGACAATTCACAGTTATTGTTGAACTTTCATCAGAAACACCTACAAAGGCCTCGTCAAATCAGTAATAACATTTTTGCACAACATGGCCAATTTTACCACATAACTGACACTAGGGTCGATTGTGTGAAAACCTTACCCCATAATCTCTGCCACGATGAGATCCTGTACCTTGCTGGAAACCACCTCTAGACTGTTTATGCCCTTGATTATAACTCATATTATAGCCATTGGATCTAGAGTCCTTAGACTGATTTTCACATTCACTATTTTGTTGTCTAGCTAGATTGGCTTGCATAGGCACACTTGACACAAATTCTAGTTGTCTAGTTTCACAGTCAAGAAGCATGTGTAACAGCCCGGTTTAAGCCCTAGTCGGAACAGTGGTTTTGGGACCACAAATTCGAGGTCAGAAAAAAAATATTTTAATATTATTTTTCGTGTTTACAGTACGTGATAAAGTATGTGTGAAAGTTCTGTGTGAAAATTTTATTGTTTGTGTGTTGATTTGTGAAAAATGATTTAATTGCGTAAAATGCTAAAGCTGTGTGCTAGAAGTTAAGGTGCTTAATTGGCATGGCTTCTTAAATGAGGGGTCTTTATGTGGTTATTTAACCATTGAATGCCTTAAATGACAAGAATGGACAATAGTTAGTGGATTTTAAATGTTTATAATAAGGTTATTTTAATAAATGGCTTATTAAATGTTTAATTAATAAAACAAATATGAAAATGAAGCCATTATCATCTTGTTCATGCCAAAAATTCAAAGGAAAAAGAAAATAAAAAGAGTTCTAGGTTTCGGCTAGCATATAGCTTGATTGAGCTATGTTTTGAGTTCGGTTTTTAATGATTTTTACGTTTTTGTGATCGTTGCTTCGTGTTCTAGCTAGCCCATGCTCTAATTTTTGAGTTTGTTGGTGATTTTGTAAAATGCCATTGATGAACGCTTGAGCTTTTGATAGTTGATGATGAAATACGAAAGATATGCGATAGATTAACATATTTTGTCTTTGAATTTTTGATGAATTTGACTATTTTGGGCTAAATTGTGAAAATGAGAAATTGAGGTACTAAAATGTAAAATAAATGAAATATGTGGGTTTATATGAGCTAGGGGAAAATTCGGCTAAGCATGTGTATAATGAAATTATGTGTATTTGATAATTTTATGAAATAGGGACTAAAATGTCAAAACGTGAAAATATAAGGGCTACTTTGTAAAATGTCCTAAATATGTGTATTTGGATTGAATTGAATGATTTGGTGAATGAATGAGCTAAATTTGAATATGTATAGACCAAGAAAAGAGAAATTCGGACTTAGATTGAGGCAAGAACAAAGTGCTCGATTGATCGACTTGTATCGTTGTTTCTACGTCTGAGGTAAGTTCGTGTATAATACATATTGAATAATTAATGTTCTTATGTGATGAAATGAATGGAAATGTAAATTGTGGAATTGGGTATTGTGGATTGTGAGTTCGAATATAGGTGGCACTAAGTGTGCGTAAATAGAATTGTTACAGTGATGAATGGCACTAAGTGTGCGAGATAAAGAAAGCTTCGGCTATATTAGTTGGCACTGTGTGTGCGATACGAGACATCTTCAATTTAATATGATGGCACTAAGTGTGTGATACTACTGTAGCTCCGGCTAATTAAATGGCACTGAGTGTGCAAGTTCATCGAACGTTTTAAGAGGACCGAACTAATTATGGCTTAGAGCATTGAATGGTAAATGTGATAGATAAATACGTGGTGATACAGGTATGTACAGAACCTATGTGGTTGATGATATTGTGAATGAGATAGATGGAAGATTATGTGAATAAATGATGAGAGAAGTTGGATTGACTAGCATTATAAATGCTTGTATATGAACTTATAGATATGGTATGATAGTGAGTAAAACCATGGATGAGATTGAGTAGTGATGTGAATTGAACCATGTGATAGTTAACTTTGTAATTTGAATTTGAATTGTTGAGTTAATTGTGTTATATTACAAACTTACTAAGCTTTAAAGCTTACTGTGTGAAGTCTCTATCTGTTTTACAGTGTTATTAAAGCTAGCTCGGATCCGGGGATCGTCAGCGACTCAATCATACTATCGGACATCTATTTTGGTACCTTTTTGGAAGTTGTATATATGGAATATGGCATGTATAGGCTAGTGAGGTTGTGGAATGTAACACCCCTAACCCGTAACCATCGCCGGAATAGGGTTAAGAGGCGTTACCAGACAATCGAAACATCTCACATCCGTTTCACAACACAAAGTCAACCATCAATCAAACATATTCAATTATAAACATATAGTCCCTTATGGAGGTCTACGAGACCTTAAACACGTGCTAGAAAAGGGTCGGGACTAAACCGAAGACATACGAACATTCTCATAAATTTAAACATTTTTCAAATCTACAGGGGTTACACGCCCGTGTGGATAGGCCGTGTGCCTCACACGGCCTCGGACACGCCCGTGCGTCCAAGCCATGTCAAAATAGGGCATACATACTGACTTGTCCACACGGCCTGAGACACGCCCGTGTGCCTCACCCGTAGTCGCTACTGACTTGCACCACACGGCCAGTCACACGCCCGTGTGTCTAGCCCGTGGTAGATCCTGACTTGTTTCACTTGTCAAACTTGATTAACACGGTCGAGCCACACGTCCGTGTGTTCAACCGTGTGGGCAATTATAGGCCATTTTCAAGGCCAAACTTGCCACCCACACTTAGGTACACCTACAAGCTTCAAAGCAATACCAATTCATGCCTCAAATTGCATCCAAATATACCATTTCATGCACCAATTAATCACCAACTATACCATCTATAATAATACTCAATTTCATCTCACATTGGTTCAACCAAAGTACCAAAATTCATATCTCAAACATATAGACCAAACATCATATAAACCTTACCACCATACACATTTTATCCATCATTCTCAACAACCAATTCAAACATAATATATGCCATTTCCATTCTCACTATTTCATATCTCATTCATCATATTCATAGTCTATCTATATGTACCAACATTATTCAATTTCCAAGCCATATCACATGGCATAAACCAAACATCTCAAAATATACTATATCAACTAGCCTATACATGCCATATATCAACTATATACATCTTTCAAAAGTACCCAAAATAAATAGCCGATAGTGTGATAGAATTACTGACGATTTCCAGATCCGAGCTAGCTTTACTGACACTGTAAAACAGAGAAACAAATCACACAGTAAGCTTTCAAAGCTTAGTAAGTTGGAATTATAATACATACAACTCAATAATACCACATCAACTTATAATTAAACCATCACTTAGATAAATGCACCATTAAGCACATCATCAATCTCAACCATATGCTCAAATATCTATTCATTCAACTTTTAAAACTATCATCAACCACATAGGTTCAAACATACCTTGATCGACACATAGTTACTCACCGTTCATGCTACACAATTGCTCGATATCACATCTCGTTCAACCTTTGCTATTCTTTTGATTTATTCGCACACTTAGTGCTAGATTCATAACCGAAACATAATCGTCATCGCACACTTAGTGCCATTATGTTAAACTGAACTATATCGGTATCGCACACACAGTGCAAAATCAATAAGCCGAAGTTTCTATCTTTTCGCACACACAGTGCTAACTATCTCTATCTCGTTTATAATTTCGCACACTCAGTGCCATCTATTTCAATTTCGCACATAGCATTTCTAATCTCATAATTATGTATATAATCATTCAATTCACATCACATAGATATAATTTAACAACTAGTATTATATCCGAACTTACCTCGGACGTCGAAATACCAAAACGGTAGATTAATCGAGCACTTTGTCTTTGCCTCGATCTCGATCCGAACCTCTCCTTTCTTGGTCTATACACATTCAAATTCTGCCCATTCAATCACCAATTCATTCAATTTAGTCCAAACACACATAATTAGGGCATTTTACAAAATAGCCCTCACATTTTCACATTTCGACACTTTAGTCCATATTTCATCAAATCACAAAATACACACAATTTCAAATCACATATGCTTAGCCGAATTCTTCCCATGCTAATACAAGCCCACACATTCCATTTATTTCACATTTTAGTCCCTCAATTTACACTTTTCTCAATTTAGCCCAAACTACTCAAATTCACCAAAAATTCAAAGACAAAATATGTTAATCTATCACATATCTTTCATATTTCATCACCAACTATCACAAAGCTCAAGCATTCATCAATGGCATATCTCAAAATCACCATCAATTTCTAAAATTTAAGCATGGGCTAGCTAAAACACTAAGCAACGATCACAAAAACGTAGAAATCATCAAAAACCGAACAAAAATCACATACCAATTGAAGCTTGAAATGGCCGAATGTTTCAAAGCCCTAAACCTTTCTTTTTCTTCTTCAATTTCGGCAAGGAAGATGATAAAATGAACAAATTTTGTGTTTTGTTTTATTTTATTATCATTAATACACCAATTACCATTTTGCCCTTAATGAAATTTAATAATAACAAACAAACCATGCTATCATCTTCCACTAACTTATAAAATGAACTAATTGCAACATAAATCCTCTAAATTATAAAGACAACAACAATTAAACACATAACAATCAGCACACAGCATTTTACACTTTATGCGATTAAGTCCTTTTCGCAAATTGAACACACAATCGATAAAATCTTCACACAGAAATTTCACACCGGCTAAATCATATACTGTAAACTCAGAAAATAATATTAAAATATTATTCCAACCTCAGATTTGTGGTCTCAAAACCACTGTTCTGACTAGGGTCTAAACCGGGCTGTTACATGGAATGTTTTTGGTACATGTTTTGTTATGTGAAAATGATGTATATGATGTGCGAATATGGTCTTGAGTGAATGGCCATTATGTTATGTTTCATGATTGTATTGGTAATTGAAATGTATGTTTTTGATGTTGGAATTGAGCATATAGGATTGACCCAAAATGGGTGACAATTTAGCCTTGTGTATGGCCTATAATTGTCCACACGGGTGAGTACACATGCGTGTGTCTCACCTGTGTTCAACACTGTCCTTATTCGATTCAAGTCAAGATTGCACACGAGCCATACACACGGGCGTATGACAGGCCATGTAATCCTATTCAGTGTTGTACACGGGGTAAGACATGATCTGAGGCATGGTCGTGTGAGGCACACGGTCTAGCCACACGGCCGTGTGCCCTGTTTAAGATGAAAATTTTTCTAAGTTTTGTAAAGATTCTGAATGAGATCGGTTTAGTCCCGAACCTTATTTAAAGCATGTTTAAGGTCTCGTAAACCTTAATAAGGGACTTCGTGACAATGATTAAATATGATTTGTTGATGTATGATTTATGGATGATTAAATGTTTTGTTTTGATCGGTAATACCTCGTAACCCTAGTCCGGTGTTAGATACGGGTTGTGGGTGTTACAACATGTCAGCAAGAAGGTTAAGAGAAACACAAGTGGTTGATTCTACCACTTTAACAGGCTCATATTCAACTGAGAGCCCAGCTAGGATAATACTAATTTGCTACTGCTAAAAAATCAAGCTACCTGCAGCAGTCAATGCGTTACACATTCCTTTAATCTAGGATAGATATTATTTAACAAATAGTTAACCCTTCTTTTGAGAATACAATGCATGCCTTAAACTTGAAATCTTGATAGTAGACGCACCAAATCTTCTTTCTATAGTTGCCTAGACATCAAAATTAGTACGAGCACTTGTAAGATACACCAAGAATTCATCACATACAGTTGTCAACAACCAAGAAGCTAACAACTTGTCCTGCTGATTATGCAGAACATACTCAGGATTCTTAACTAGTTTCCCATCTTTATCAACTAAAAATTGAGAAGGGACATTGACAATTCCTAAAACAAAACCTTGCACACCATACCTTTCAAAAACCAGCATGATTTGATGATTCCATAAAAAAAAGTTATTCTCACCAAGTTTAACAGTGTCATGCTTAGGAAATTATTGAATTTTCTTACCAACAATAGAAGCCAATGAACCAGACTCTGAACAAGGTGAATTCACTTGCTCACCACCACCACCACCATTCAAGGAATGATTCTGACTGGCTTCAAGTGCCTTTGGTGCTATGATGATCCACAGAACAAACCTTGAACAAACTTCCAACTTCAACAAGAAAACTTTGGCTCTAGTACTATGTCAAGATTGCTCACAATTAACCAAAAGAGAAACAACACATAACAAGAAGGAAGCTGTAAACTAATGAAAACATGATTTGCATCTTATTGAATGACTTCCATAATTCATAAGGACTTAATCTTTTGCATTTATACAAGATGAGTTAGTAAAGTAGCTGACTAGCTGATCCAACTAATTCAATTACTGAATAACAAAAACACGAACTGACTGCTAACTTCTTAACAGACTTAACTGTCAACCACCTAACTACGACAACAACTGTCACAATTGACTTATTCCTTAACAACGCTTGAGTGACTAAAATGAAAGTACCCTAAAAATTGGGTGATCAAATTATAAAAAGTTTATTTTGAGTGACTAAAATGAAAGTACCTTAAAAATTAAATGACCAACTAAGTAATTTACCCTATAAAAAATAATGATGTTGTGGACCATGTGAATGGAGTTATATATATAGGTGTTGATGAGTTATAGACCAAATTTAAGACCAAAACTCATTATGTTTTCTAATTTTGTCGTTACTTGATCTTATGAAAAAAGATTGATTCCTTGGGTGATCTCTAACGAAACAAAAGAAAAAAATAGGACCACAACGAGGGAAGACTAGGTTAGGTTAGGGCTTGTATTATATTTTTATATAAAGAAATAAAGGTTATGAAAACTGGAAATTATGCATATAATAAGAAGAAGACAGGAAGATCCTGCTGTCATTGTCACCACTGGTAAGTACTGTGTTTTTCCCTGAACTTGTCCCTGCCCATCATTACAATTCCACATCATCAGAACCTTCAACTAACATAAACATTAACATATATCGAAATCACTATCACTATCAATTCCAACATCTGGACCCCCACCACTTCTACAACACCCATCCCCCTTCATACAACTTTTGCTTTCATCTCTCCTATTATGCCTTAAACTCGACTCTATTACAATTTGTATGAGGTTTTTTTTTTTTTTTTGAAAAATTCCCTCTTCAATGAATTAATTTGATGTTTATTGACTTAGATTTAGATGTCTTAATTAAGGAAAGTTGGGAAGGAGTAATCAGTTTGAATTTGTGCTGTTAATCTCAAAAGAGAATATGCCTGTAAGCTTGTTTGAACTTATTTCTTATTTGATATATTAAATATAAAAGAGAAAACTTATTAGGTTCATTCACAATTAAATTATTATATACTAGAAAATAGCCCTGGGTGGTTGATAAAATTTTTTATATAAAGTTTTTAAATAAATTTATTAATTTAATTTTTTTTAATATGCTAGTTTCTTATTTAACAAGTTTTATGAGTTCGAATACGTTAATATTCATTAATTTTCTATTTATAAGTTAAAGAGAAATTATAAATAATTTTAAATATTATGTAAAAAGAATGAATATATTCAGGGAATTATATAAGTATTTAAAAAAAAGAAAAGAAAAGAGAGGGAGACAGTTGCTTTATGTGATGATGATAGATGTTTGCGAAACACGAGGTTAATGGCAAGTGGTTTCATGTGTTTTGTGTGGTAAGAAAGGACAGAGAACAGCCCTTGGTGATGCTGCTTATATTATTGCATCCATATGGTCCCACTTTCACACCCAGTCCCCACACATAAAGCCTAAACCATTAAAGCTTTGCTTACCTCTTTCTTTTTCTATCCCTAGCTTAGCCATGGATAATTTAGAAATTTAAAAAAATTCTTTTATTTTTAAAAAAAAGAGAGAAAATTCGGTTAGGGTAATGAAAGCTTTCTCAGCGTGCAAGTCATAATCTTCTACGGCTAACTCATCATTATATTTTCTCTATCACTTACATAAAAAGAAATCTAGAATGCATCCAAATTATGGTTAGTTTGTTAATTGATTGGTGATTGTGTAGATATGGGTCAAAGATTTTTATAATTAATGCCTTCTCTCTACTGAATTTGGAATAAAAGGAAAGCTCATAAATATCAATCCCACCCGAATCTACATAAAATTAAAATAATTAATAAAGTATGTATATTAAGGTATATTAAACTTATAAAAACCTCGTCTATGGGGGGTGGGCCCTCTGGTTTATATATATTAAGGTCAGTGGGAGGGGACGCTATTCTTCTTCTTCTTCTAATTCTCTCTTTCACTTTCCTTTGAGTTGTTTAGACCTAAAACAAAAACTCTCTTCTTCTTCTTCTCACTACTTCGCCTGTTGAATTTTGCTTTCCTTTTTGTTGCATGTATGGATCCTTCCAGAGGACTGCACCAGGTATATACTGATATTTGATAACCAAAACATGTCTCTATTATTTTATATTGACATACGTATATATATGTTTTATGAAGTCACAAATTTACTTTTGTTTTTGTTGATTTTCTCTTGTCTGAATATTCAAACGGGTTTGTAATACTTCTAAACAAAGCCTAATGGATGATCTCTTGTGGAGGCTTTTGTCTATGAATATGTGTTCTTTTATCAATTAAGTAATTTTTTTTTCCAGATTTGATATCGGCTTCTCATTAATTCATGCTTACGTTAGTCAATTTCTGTAATTTGAATTGAAATCCTCTTTAACTTTCTCTTCATCTCATACCGAATTTCTGTAATTTTTCTTCCAGGTTGGGCTAAACTTCAATTGTTTTGTGTTTGTAATGCAGGAGATGGGGAACCCTTTGTCAGAAAACATGGTGGTTAACTCAAAAGGACAGCAGCAGCAGGAAAGGAAAGCAAGGCCTCAACCAGAAGAAGCGCTTAAGTGCCCAAGATGTGAATCCACCAACACGAAGTTCTGCTATTACAACAACTACAGCCTTTCTCAGCCAAGGTATTTCTGCAAGTCATGCAGGAGGTACTGGACTAAAGGCGGCAATCTCAGGAATGTTCCCGTGGGCGGCGGCTGTAGGAAGAACAAGAGATCATCTTCAAAGAGGACCCAAGATCACGCTTTCACACCCAGTGCCAACCCACTCATCACTCCCCACCACCACCCTATCCCACCTTTGACTTATGACATTGACACCAATGACCTCACCTTGGCCTTTGCTACCGTCCAAAAACAATCTACTAGTGGGCAGCAGTTAGGGTTTGATGATCATGATGGCGACCTTTCTATTTTTGGAAACCCTAGCTTTAATGGTAATGCACTCACAAGCAGCTTTCTCGGGAACCACGGCAATTTTCAGAGTTATTGCTATGACAACATTGGGATGGGGGATGCAACCACGGGTCTCAATGGGGAAACCATGCTGCCTTACAATAATCAAGAAATGATTGATTCAACCATGGCAATGGGACAAGACAGTGAGAATAGAGTGTTATGGGGTTTGCCTTGGCAACTCATTGCAGCAGATAATAACATGGTGGGCTTGGGTGATCTTGATTTAGTAAGAGATAACTGGAATGGACTTCTTAATACCCCCCTAATGTAAAAAAAATAAAAAAAAATGACAATGATGCTGTTTTTTTTTTTTTTTTTGGTCTTCCCCTTATTGTCTGCAATCTGCAAGAAGCAAACGAAGGCATAGACTTTACTCATAGTATTTCAGTGTTTTTTCTTTTTAAAATTATGACTATCATTTGGTGATAGTTCAAATTTGTTTGTTAACCAAATCAACGCAATTGCAGAAGAAATTAAACATAATTTCCATTTTGGATAAAGACATCATGTTTCTTTCTTACTTTCAAGGTAGATTCTTGTAATACTAAATACACATTACCAATTGGCATATTATAAATGATTCAAAGAGTTTGAATTTGGGGGATGAAGATGGAAGCATCAAAGCACTAATCTCGGGGTGGATATTATGTTCATTCCGAATCTAAACTAAGATATGGGCGTGAGAGAAATGTCAGAAATCAGCTCAAACATTCACATTTCTTTAGGGTATGCATTGACATTAAGGGTGGGAATATTGTGGCATTATATAAAATGATACTATACGAGACTACTTTTCTATTTGGAACACTTATGGTTTTCAAACTTGAATCATAAAAGGAGAAACATGTAAGAAAATCTTTGACTGACTATCCCAATGAAACTCCAACAAGTCTTCGAATGAAAGGACAGTCACGTCGTACATCACATATGGGGAGTTTAATACCAAAATAACATATTTAAAATCCTCCTTTCAACTTGGGTTACTATTGGTAATATTTAAATGTTTTTAATTCAGATCAAGAAAACATTTAGTATTTTGTTATATTAAAGGATTGATAAATATTCTATAAAAATATAAAAAAATATTAAAAAAATAAATATTTGAAAAAAATACACCCTTAAATTCTTGTGTAAGAGTGTCGACAAAGCCTCTCTTTCCTTGAAGAAAATATGCTTCTTGAAATCTTAATTAATTACAAATTTAGGCTTTTCATTTAAATTTATTCTAAATAATTAGGGAACTTAATTTGCGGTCTGCCGCTTTGATTAGAATTGTTCAAAACAAAAAAATCCATTTCGAGCAGCAGTTTTTGACAATATGCTAATATGTTTTATTGTCTGAACAACCACCACTTTTTCTTTTATCACACCAACTTTCATGTTACATTCACACACCAAGATTAAAATTTCGACAGTCCGTACCTCAAATTATATTTTAATTACTTATATTTAAAATATTATATTTTAGTCACTTATGTTATTATGTTGTAATATTTTAGTCACTGAACCGTTAATTACCGTTAACAGTATAACGGTAAACTGACGTGACACATTAAATCATCATTTTAAATGAAAATTTTAGGTTAAATTATACAATTGATCATTTTTTTTGTTTTATTTTGAGCAATTTAATTTTTTGTTTTATGTTTTTTCAACTTTCTTTATTTTGCATTCTCTTCTACTTCTCCCTCTATTTTCCTCCCCTTTTCCATATATTTAACATAGTTTTTCTATGTTTTCTATTTGTTAAAACTAATACATATACTTTTATTTTGGTATTGGATATTTCCTATACATTCTGTTTAATCTTCCTTTTGATTAGTTTTTAATATGGTTTCAGCTTAGGGTAACAATTTTGTATTGATCTTCGATGAAAATCCAGAATAAAGATTTTTTTAATCTGTTTTTTTTTTTTTTTTGCTTATTATAGACAATTGTGAGTTGGGGCTTATGATATTTTACAAGTATTGCTAAAGCTATACAAAGGATCTAAAAATGGATTATTGTGGTGATTTTATAGAATTGCTTGGACTTGATATTTCAATGAATATTCTCATGAATCTGGTTAACCATTCTGATCTCATTAAGGTTAGCTTAGTTTCTAGTTCTTGACATCTATTTGGTAAGCACATTAATGTCTTCGGTAGAATTTAGCTTGGTGTTCTATTATATATCAAAGAAGAATTGATATTGATTAATTCAATAGGATCGATTTTATTCATCTTACAGTGATTGGAAAACGGTCTCTGGATTTACACACAGAGTATGTAATCAAAGATATTTGGATTTAATAAATAAATAAATAAAAAGAAAAAAAAATCAAATTGTTCAAAAAAAATAAAAGTATATGGACTAGTTTTATAACAAATGGAAAACATAGAAAAACTACGTTAAAAGAAATGGAGAAGGGAGGAAAATAGGGGAGAAGTAGAAGAGAATGAAAAAAAAAGGAAAAAAAAAAAGAAAGTTAAAAGAACACAAAAGAAAATAATTAAATTGCTCAAAATGAAAAAAAAATAGGGATCAATTGTATAATTTAACCCAAAATTTTCATTTGAAATGATGATTTAACGTGCCACATCAGCTTATTGTTACACTGTTAACAACAAATAACAGCTCAATGCCTAAAACGTTGCAACACGATAATGTAAGTAACTAAAATGTAACATTTCAAACATAAGTGACTAAAATGTATCTTGAGGCAAATAAAAGTGACTATTTTGATAATTTACCTTGAAAACTGGGCCTCTCAAATTTTTTTTTTCCAACAAAATATAATTAAGATGTTTGGTTGAAACAAAGGTTTAAGCTCGTCCTTCTGCAAATAAATAAAATATAAATAACACCTATGATATTTAAATTTTGTGTTGCATTTCATTTTGGTTTAAATTATAATAAATTGATTTAAATTAAATTATTAGTTTTTTTTGGAGGGCTGAAAATAAAACTTGTCTAGTAATAAATATTAAAATTGTACATGAACTTTGGTCTAATATTGTGTAATTTGATACATAAATTTTAATTTGGTATAATTATACACATGAATCTTTGATCGTAAGTCACACACACACACACACACATATATATATGAAATTTTGATTTTGATTTCAATTATATACATTTAAAGAAATAAATATATCAATTTATTTTTATATTGAAAAATATAATTACTTATATATGCAACATGTTAGAGTAAAATAATGTTATATTGATAATTGTGTCAGTAATTTGTGAAAATTGAATTAAATTAACATTTAATATATAAAATTGCACAAAAAATCAAAGTTTATATATAACGTTACATATTAGATCAAAGTTCATGAGTAATTTTGAACTTTATCGGGTTAAAAAGGTTGAATTAAATTAATAAATTTAAGAGGGGCTAAATAGATTAGTATACCTATTTAGGCATCCTTGTTGTGGTTGGGTGGTGAGTTTTACATGGGTATCGAGCCTACTGACTTAGGCCCTGAACCTAAAAGGCTTAATGAGTATACATCATCATAATGCGAAGCAAGTTTAAATTTTGGGCGAAGTAACTATGGTCACTCTACAATAGGATCTATCCTATTTTGGTCACTCTAAATTTTTTTTTTTAATTTAGTCACTCTAAATAATATAATTGTGTAAATTGATCACTGCCGTTAAAATTTCCATTTTCTTTTAATGGATTGCTGATGTGGCACATTAGCCTATTGAGTGACTGACATGTGCCATTCTTTTTGTTGACTTTTGAATAAAGTTTAGGGACCTCTTTATAAAGTTTAGAGGGAAATTTTTTTGGACTAATTATAAGGAGGTCCTTAAACTTTAAATAAAGGTCAACAGAAATGCTACGTATCAGTCACTCAATGTGCCACGTCAACAATCCATTAAAAGAAAACGAAAAATTTAATGGAAGTGACTAATTTGCACAATTATCTTATTTAGAGTGACTAAAGTAAGAACTTTTTTTTGGAATAATCAAAATAGGACAGACCCTATTTTGGAGTGGCCATGTGTGTAGTTTACCCTTAAGTTTTTTACTATCAAACATGTCATTGATCCGGAAAACGAGATATAGGTAAAAAGCACCATAGCAGCAGGAAAACAAGGTAAAAGTATCATAGAAAACTTTATACTATGGGCTAGTTTACCATTGATGTTGAAAGGTGATTTTATTTTTAAAAAAAAGTGCTATTGAAAAGTTTGATAGTGTTTACCATTACTATCAAGAAATGCTTTTGAAAAGATAAAATGTCAATTTTAGATATAGCGTTGTAAAGTGAAAGGTTTAATTGAGGGATAAAAAAGTAATTTTATTGAAAAATACTTTTCCAAAAACTAAAAGGTAAAAATTTTGGCTTGGGTTAAAATCTTAGTTTAAAATCAAGGTTTGATTTGAAAAACCGTTTGTTTATCAATTTTTTTTTATTTGAAATCAAGATTTGAGGTAAAAAAAAAAATAATTTTCAACCTCGATGGTAAACAAAGCCTATATCTCAAATTGTATTTTGGTATGCCTACATAAAAAATGAGAAGATGATCCTTTTTCGTTAGAAATAAGTGTACAATGATCCCTCTGTCAGTTATTTACTATTATATGCTTATATAGATTTTTATTTTGTTGATTTGGATTAAATGATGTGTAAAAAATTATTAAAAATTACATGTGTCGTCTATTCATTGGATTTTAAGTAAAGATTTGACAAGAAAATATTTGATAGACCATTCTTATCACATCCCTAACTAATCATATAAATACATCTCAATCTTTTTTTCATGTCACATATAACTTAAAAAATCCAAATCACTATTTCCCTATTATTTCTATTAAAAATACCCCCAAAAGAAGAAACATCTCTTTCTAAAATAATCAAGAATTATTAACACAATAAGCTATGATCACTCTTACTAAAATGATCCATAATTATTAACACAATTAGCCATGATTCGACAGGCAATTAGGGGATTTTCTAAGAAAGATTATTAAGGGATGAATGAGTTTTTACTCTCGTATAAATTATGAAGGAGCAACCCAAATTGGGAAAACCATGATCGGAATACTAAGTTGGGTTTACAATACCAACATATGCTGAGTATTTTTAGGGCTTGTCGTCGGTGGGCTGCATGTAGGGTAGTGAGAAGTTCCAATTATTGAAATGGTCAACTTCTTTCCAATATTGGGTTTACAATGTCCATCGCCAGTGGGGTTGATGTCGGGATAAGGATCACAAGTCTGAGTGGCAGGGTAGGTGATGAAAAGATTCGTAATGACAATTAGCTAAAAATCAAACCCTAATTTTGTTTTGTTAATTTTGATAAAAAAAAGGGGGAAAAATAGTGATTTGGATTTTTGAGTTATATGTGACGTGGAAAAAAGAATGACATGTATTTTTATAATTAGTTAGAGATCATAGATGACATGGTAAGTAGGATAAATTATTAAATTTGAAGTTGTATCATGACTCTGTGTTGGTTGGTTCATGGATCCGGTAGATTTGTGGTCGTACTTCCTTTTTTGAGGCTTAGATTAGATAGTTCACTAAATCGAGTGAAAGTCTTTTATCTTGATTACTATGTGTGCTGATAATACGCTCCAATTGTGGAGTGTGCCTCCCATTTTGGACAAAATAGGATTGACATCGGAACGAGAAAGATGATTTAGTCCTTTAAATGATTTAGTCCATAAAAGGTGAATAGTATAAAATGGAGCTATTTTTTTTTTTACATGTTTTAATTTTATTGATTTGGCTTATATCTTATGTGGTAAAAATTGTTTATCTAATAATTTCTCGGCAAGAAAGATTTATGAAATAATTTCTCAGGATGCATCGAATAAGGTTTAAAATTTAAAATAAATTAAATTAAACTAGAGAAGGTATTTATACTCAGGCTTTTTCTTTTTAATAAGATACGTTGCAAATGATTTTATATTTTTAATTTTCACAATTAGACAAAATAATTTACTATTTAAAATAGAGTTAGTATTTGGTACACGAACATTCTATTTTTTTATTCTATAAGAAACATTAAAAATTGTTATGTGTCTATTTTTTAAAGAATATTTATTTATTTTTTAAACATTTTACTATATTCTATAAGAGAATTAACTCTTGATCCTGCTTGTGGAGTCTAAAAACTCTATTAGCATTGTACCAAATGTTATTCCTTTAAAATTATATATTCAAAAATTAAAAAATGGTTAAATTAAGAGAATTAAAAAGAATATAAAAATTTAGATATATATTTAGAAAAAATAATAAATTTTAAAAATATTTTTCAAAAAAAAGTATATATAATTTCTAAAAATGTTTTCATTTTTCAAATTAAAATTCGGTTCAACAATGGTCAAACATTGTCAACATTTGGTCAACAACAGGTCAAAGTCAACTATAATTTTAAAATGTTAATTATTTTTGTAAATTATTTTTGAATATATATTTTGAATTTATATATTTTTAATTTCAATACGTTGCATTCAAATTGGTTGAAAGTGCTATGTGGTCATGTGGTTTTTTAATGTCATTGAATTGAATCGGTTAACAAAATGTAACTTTAGGTACTTATCTGGAAAAAAAAGTTTAGATATTAAAATGAGAAAAGTAGTATACTTTAGGGCCCAAATCATGTTTTAAGCCTTAATATATATGTCATAAATTTTTTTAAATATTTTTAGACAATTAATATAAATTATTTGTAAAAATTAATTTAAATACACAAATGTAACTATAAATTAGTAAAAGGGAAATATTTGGTACACTTTTGGTAAAATTTTTAAACTCCACAAGTAAAGTTATGGGGTTGACTAGTATTCTGTAGAGGCATAGTAAATTATTAATATATTTTATGTATTAAAAAAAGAGGCATATATCAATTTTTTAATATTGTTTGTGGAAAAAAGGACACATCTTGATTTTATTTGATTCCAATCAATTTGATTTGATTTTAACCATATAAATTTAATTGCTCCTTTAATGCAGATTTTGTATCCTTATTCATGCATATTTCCAAAATTCTTCCATATTTAATGCCTATAAAAAGATAAGATTTCTTCAAAATTTTTTGGACAATCACACTCTCTCACACCGAGTTTATTTTGCTCTCCAAAATTCTTCTCGTTTCCTCTCCATATTTTTTAACGTTTCGGTGATAGAAAAATGCAACATTTGTTCGTTGATCACTACAGAGGTGCTACTGCTTCGATCATCATGTTGTTGTATCCTAGGAGACAGTTGACAACGTTTCTTCAAGTACCGTAGGAGCGGCCAAATCTGTCTTAAGGAAACTGTGTAAAACATGCCTCAACATCTAGTAAAACTCGATTCTTCTTTTCGATTTCTGGTTTTTGTTATGTTATTTATTGGTTTTTCGTATCTGATAATTTAAATATAAATTATTCAAATTATATTTTATTTTATATATAAATATTTATTTATTTATATTTATATATTTGTTTGCTAACGTGTTTTGTCCAACAATCTTAAGACATATTTTTTTATTATTATTTTGTAATTCTCTAATCCGAGATGAATGAGACACCAAGGCGGAAAAAAATGTTGAACGGCGGGATTTATTTTAGTACTCGTTTGGAAATAAAATAAAAAATGGAATAAAATCTGTTGAACGACAGGAATAAATCTCGAAACAAATTTTATTTAATTTTAATACTCGTTTGGAAACAAAATAAAAAATAAAATAAAATCTGTTAAACTGCGGGAATAAATCCTGAAACATTTTATTTAATTTTAATACTCGTTTGGAAACAAAATAAAAAATGGAATAAAATCTATTGAACGGCGAGAATAAATCCCGAAATAGATTTTATTTAATTTTAATACTCATTTGGAAATAAAATAAAAAATGGAATAAAATCTGTTGAACGGCGGGAATAAATCCGAAGCAAATTTTATTTAATTTTAATACTCGTTTGGAAACAAAATAAAAAATGGAATAAATCTCGAAACAAATTTAAATTGTGCATTGGTGTCTTGTTTGTCTCGGATTAGAGAATTACAAAATAATAAAAAAATTATCTTAAGATTGTTGGACAAAACACGTTAGCGAACAAATATATAAATATAAATAAATATTTATATATAAACTAAAATATAAATTGAATAATTTATATTTAAATTATCAGATACGAAAAACTAATAAATAACATAACGAAAATCAGAAATTGAAAAAAAGAATCGAGTTTTACTAGATGTTGAGGCCTGTTTTACATAGTTTCCTTAAGACAGATTTGGCCGCTCCTATGGTACTTGGAGAAATGTTGGTCGACTGTCTCTTAGGATACAACAACACGATGATCAAAGAAGTAGCACATCTGCAGTGATCAACGAACAAACATTGCATTTTTTTATTACCGAAACGTTGGAAAATGTGGAGAGAAGAAAAGAAGAATTTTAGAGAGCAAAATAAACTCGGTGTGAGAGAGTGTGATTTTGCAAAAAATTCTGAAGAAGTCTTAGCTTTTTATAGGCATTCAATATTGAGGAATTTTGGAAATATCTATGTATAAAGATACAAAATCTGCATTAAAGGAGCAACTAAATCAATTTGATTAAAATCAAATCAAATTGATTGGAATAAAATAAAATTAGGATATATGTTCTTTTAAATCAGATTTTGTATATTTGCTGAAAAAAATAAATTTCGTATTTGGCTAAAATATTTACAAGCCTATTTTAGACCCAACAATTCACATCAAAGCAACCCCAATCCCAAAGAATTTAGATTTGCACTCCCTGCACGTGAAACAAAATTTAAAACTTAATCATTCAATTATTTTTAAGTGGGTTATCAAATATATACACATCTCACACTTGGTATTTAACAAATGTGGGATCTAACCTTTTCTTTTCCTCAATAAATATTCACAAGTAGCTTACTTTGAGCATTAGTTTGTCATTCATCACTCAACTATTTTGAGCATATGATATACCGTTGTAAAGGTCTCATGGAGTACAATATAAAACTATAATTTTATGATTGAACTCTCTACCTTTACCAATCAAAAATATATCTCAAAGTTTTTAAAAATTACAAATTTTCCAACATATGCAACCCTTGACAAGTTAAAGATGGAGGGAGCAGCCGAAAAGAGCTTATTGAAGAGGCTCATTTTTGCTTAAAGCAAATGATTGGGTTTGTGAATCACCACAACATGTCAGTTTCTAAATGCCCAATTATGGATGATGATCGTATTCATTCACTTAAGGTCAAGGAGTGTACAATTGTTTTGTCCTTGTCAGCGACTCTGATTTCACCTTGGTCATGGATATCATCATTTATAGGAATCAAATTTCTTCTATTTTCCCCCTCAATTTTGATTTATAGACTATGGAAGGTATTTGTAGTTCTGATTTGCAAACTGAAAATTCCTTCCCAACAACACTTGCAATTCCACCTCAAATGTTGAGTCGACTGTGACCATGATGTCTCTTATCCGATATATAAATCAATCAATTTTTATTATGTTTTTTCCATTTCATTCTCTCTCTCTTAAAAATGGTAGTAATTGATACGTGATTTTTTTTGTTTTTAAAAGGAATAATAATTTATTTGACCTTCTAAATTTATAATAAAATGTCATTTTAACCATCAATTTTTTTTTTGTCTTTTTAGTTTTTAAATTTACGTTGTTTGTTAAATCACTTCAAGAATGGAGGGAAAAATTAATATTGTTTAACTTTGTTGACATGACATACACATGGATTGCCATGTGGATATTACATCAGCATTAATTAATCAATTTTTTAAAATTTAAAAATTTAAAAATATTTATTTAACAAATTAAAAATTATATAAAAATATATTTTTAAAAAATAATTAATTGCTAATGTGGCATACATGTGGCAATCCATACATATGCCGCGTCAGCAAAATTAACAAATATTTACTTTTCCATCTATTTTTGAGTGATTTGACAAACAATGCAAGTTTAGAGACTAAAAATTAAATAGATGACTAAAATGGCTTTTTTTGTAAAGTTGGAGTGCCAAAAAGTCATTATGCCTTTTTAAAATCAACCAACCCATCAACAAGTGTTAGGTGCATTGGTAAGGTACATTGCACATTAAGGAAGAATATAAGTTTGAACATAAAAGATGATATTGTTGGGAGGATTAATCCCGAACCTCGAACATGAACCTAGACATAAAAAAAAATCCACAACGTCCTTTTAACTGGCAAGACTTCGCCAAAGATTGTATATATGTTAGCTACAGTACCTTGTGCTTATTTCATATATCTATCAGCTTGTAATGCTTGCTTTGTAGTGCCATGTAGGGATGTATATATGTTGGGCTTGAGGTTATTTGATTTGGGTGTGGCATAACAAGTTCCCAAAACAAATCAGTTTGATTTCTCAGTTCTGTATTGAAGGCTTAACCCAATTAACGTAGATTGAAGCTAAGCTAAGCTAAGTTGTGGATGTAACTATTATCCTTCATATATATATATATATATGATGATAAAAGGAAGGAGGAAGCAAAGCCAAAATGTAGGTTAGGAGTAAATGGAAGTCGTTTTCAGAAATTGAAGGCAATTAAGTTAAAAGGTCATCACAAGTAGGTTGAATTTTGCCATCTACCATGCCCCTTGGGACGTACTCTCTGACTTTCCAATAAAAAATGGCCCTAAAAGGGATAGCATTTCTAAAAGTCTTAAGTTCAGTAAAATTCATAAAATCTTAATTTAACTTCCTATTTTGATTTCGTCATTATTTTATAATCATTTTGTGTGTCCCCCAAACTATGAGTTTGAAAAGGAAGTGTGAGCAAGGGCAGCTGTTTATTCTTGTGTTCCTATATATTGCAATTTGAATCAAAGTGACTTGACTTTACACGTAAGTTCCATAAAAGTTTACCTTCTTTATTCTCTAAAAAAAGGGTTCAGTCTCAAATTTTCAAAATTGGTGCATCCCACCTGCTGCCATGTTTCAGACTAAAGGCGTAAATGAGTTCTTAATTTGCTAACATTTCACCCTGTCCCGCACAAATTGCATTTTAGCTGTAGTGAGCGTGTGGGAAAAAGTGGACGCAACCAAGCACCATGCCTGCCCTAAACCGTGTGGGCCTTTTTATCTCTTTAATAACCACAAATCAACAACGTCCTAGTGCCAATATGTAAGCAAAGCAAGTGTTGAAGAAGAATATATGAAAAATCCATGTCATGTGAAAGGACTAGTGATATTATTTGTCAATATGAAGCTGAGGTTCCACTAGTTTTTGTTTCCGGGGTTGATTTAATGACACGAGACCCTTGCACCATTTATTCGGTCCACAAAACTTAGGTTTATCATCAATGTATAAAGGGTATGAAAACCCTTCCTGGTGATCATTGGTCAAGTCTAAAACTATTATATATATTGCGTCTCGGTCTTAGTTCGCATTTAATAATTACACACGACTTTGGGAAGAATTAGGGTATCCCCATTAACCGTTTGATCAAACACTCTCTTTATCTAAAAAAAATTATATGTGTGTTCCAAATTTGATCGTTAACTGAACAATTATGGTGTTTTAACAATATATAGACCAAAGGCAAGAAAAGGGAATAAATATATGCAGGGGACAGCTGCGAAATCATTGACTGCCTTGTATGGCATTTCCTTGATGAAAATCATATCGTCGCAATCAATGTTTGGATGATGAGAAAATAAGTGGAGTTTAATATCAGTGCAGCATACCATATACCAACTAAAGAGGCAGAGCCCACAGAAATGCTTAAATGCATTTGCTTTTGGGCGGGATTTTTGTATATATTAGATTATAAGCTCTTTGTGTTTACACGTTTCATTACCTTCTTTATTTCCTTTTTTAGTGGAGTCTTCGAAATGGATGGATATACGTTACCAACCAAGTATAATAATTTCCCTTTATTTATTTGGATTGGACCACCGAATATAACAAGGCTTTGCAATTAATGAAATTAAAAGTGGTACTCACTCAAAAATTTAAAAATAATAAAATTATATAATATTAAACTTTGATTTATTAAAAAAATTATATTTTAATTCCGATTCCTTAAAAAAAAAAAACTTCACTCCTGTATATAAGGTGGTACAAGACTTATGTTTAAGTTTTCAATTACCATTAATTCTACCTTCTACTATCTTATCTCTTATTAGAAAAACATTGAGGATAACCCTATCTTATGGATTATCCCTTCTTAAGGATGAGCAAACTATAGTTTTGTAGGAGTGATTTTAAGTTCAAAACACATTCCCTATTATTCATAACATTTGAACCTAAAAGGTCCTGTCTTTTATCAATAGAATCAACCCTGAATCAGTTAGAAGTTTGAACATCATTTAGGTATGAATGCCTAATTTGCTCCTAAGCAATTAAAACCAAACCAAAAGCAAAGCCCTTTTTTATGCCATAAGGTCCACACGGCAAAAGACTGTTTTAAGACACTAGCTAGTGGGAGTAGTGGAGAAGATAAATTGTCAAGAATATTGGCAAAATCCTAACTACTTCACACAATAATGTTGAATTCTTTTTTCAACTTAATTATAAAGTAATCAATGATTTCATTCTTCAACATATAATATATTAAAAAAGATTAGAGATGTTTTAATCTTAATGGTAGCTTAACACATGTTATTCAACCAATTTATACATATTAGTATGATTTCTCTACATTTCACATTGGGTTAAATATTTATTCTTTTTTTGTTAATTATAGATAAAATTTTAAAAGTTGCAATATGCACTATTCACGTATTTAGAATTTAGTCTTATTTTTTTTATTTTTTAGAAATTTAGTCTCTTTATTTTTTTGAGTTTAAAAATGTAGGCCTATTTGTTAACACTCTTAAATTTCATTTGTTAAATTTGTTAGTGTGACAATTTGAAATTAAAAAAAAAAAAAAACTCACTTGGTATGCATGTAACAAAATGACATTGCAAAGGACCTGAATCTAATAGAGAATTTTAATAGAGTTAACAATTCTTAAAAATTCACATAAATATTTTAATCGGAATAAAGTATTTAGACTAACTAATGGCATTATAGGAGTTGAGGTACCAAATTATTTCAAAATTAAAGTATAAAAATTAAATCTCAAATTTGAATAAAGTATAGAGATCAAAACTGAAAATTAACTATTCTTAGAGGGATTAAAATTAAAATTTAATTATTATTATGTGTTAAGTAAGGAAGACATTAAGGTTTTTTTTTTTTTTTTTTAGTAGAAACAAACAACATTAAGCGAAAACAATGAAATCACACAACTCTACTTAGGAAATCACCATCTGATTGTAACATCTCTTGAATCGAAATTGGGGGATCCTCGAAAAGCTTCAACCCAAACAAATTATCACAAGTACATTTCGCCATTCAATCAGCAGCCATATTTTGAGATCTAGGAATTTCACGGATTCTTGTCTTCCAGTTCCTCTTAAGGTAAACATTGATTAAACGTAATTCAGCTAGGTTACTACTGGCAGCACTACCTGTAAGAACGGACTTTACAAGTAGTGCATTGTCGCATTCTATCTCCAACTGTCTGTAACCTTTCTACCATGCAATATGTAAACCTTCAAGAATCACTCAAGCTTCTATGCGAAAGACCGTTTTCTTGCTGACTTTCAAGGAGTACCCGCATAACCAATGACCATCTACGTCCCTAAAAAGACATCTAATTGAGGCGTTATCATCGTTCATTGACATCGCAGCATCCGAATTCATCTTAATCCATCCATGATCTGGAGGAGACCAACATGTCGCTAATGTCCTAGCGAACGGTTGAATTCCTCGTGAACTCTGTGATAAATAACTACTTGCCCAAGTAATACTTGTAACCACAAGATCCTGAACACAAGTGTTACTATTAGCAAAAACATAAGAATTGCGATTCTTCCATAACAACCAACAAATAATAGGAAAAAAAGAACACCATTCAAAATCTTCTTCCCGCCACTTCATGGTATTTCTCAAATTCCACAAGAGCCAATTATTATGCGATACCGAAAAAAAAGTTCCCCGAATAGACACCGGTAGAATAGAAAGCCAAACCGCTTTAGAAAAACAACAATCCTAAATAGCCTGTAGATTTGACTCTAACACATTACCACATCTAGGGCAGTGACACTCGTTCGTCATATGTCTTCTCATACGTTCTCCATTTGTCAGCAGCCTATCTTGCCAGAAAACCCAAAGAAATGATCGAGTTTATTGAGGTTCTTTAGTTTTCCAAATTAATTGCTAACAACTGAAAAAACCACCAGCATCAATTTGGAAAAAAATCATGTATTCTGGAGAAAAAAATACATCATTTTTCATCCATGCTAACTTGTCATTACTCGCGTCATACGAAGGAAGCACCATGGAGGCAATAATGTTAACAACATTATCGGGAAGAAAACTTCGCAGTCGACACCAATCCCATTCACCACTACTCATCACCGCATCACATACCTGCAGAGCATCACCAGGATACCTAATTCCTTGAAAGACATCCCTTAGCTTGCCGACTTGATGAACCCAAATATCATTCAAAAAATTTATTAAGCAACCATCACCTAAAGACCAATACACATTTTTTATCACATCCGACCACACATTAGCTAGAGACCTTCATAAATATGAGCAGTTACTTCTAACAATAGAGTTCGGTAACACTCTATGTAGCTTATATTTGCTCCTTATCAACTTAACCCACAAAGCGTCAATGTTGATCAAGAGTTGGAACCCCAATTTGATAAGGAAAATCTTGTTCTGAACAACCAAACTCCGAATCCCCAACCCTCCATACTCTATCGGTTTACAGCAATCAATCCAAGGGATAAGAGCTAGCCTTCTTGACTCCAAAGTTGAACCCCAAATAAAATGTCGAGCAATTTTTTTAATCTCATTACAAATGAAAATTGGGACACGAACCGTGTTCATCAAATAGTTAGGGATAGCAAGCAGAACATACTTAGCCAACGTAATTCTTCCTGCTAACGAAAGTTTCCTGGCCTCCCAACCATTCAACTTATTACGAACCTTGCTAACTAAAAAATCAAAATGATTAACAGTGAATTTTTTGTGCAAAAGAGGCATACCAAGATAAACACCCGAATCCTCAACACGCCTCATACCAATATCCCTGCATATCAAATGGGCTAAATCGTCAAGAGTATTAGGTGAGAAAAAAACTTGCGATTTGTTACCGTTCACCTTTTGACCAGAGAAGTGGCAAAATAAATTCAAAACTGCTTTAACCTAAAATACTTAAGTCCTGCTAGCTTCGCAAAAGAGAATGAGATCGTCTGTAAAAAATAAATGGGATAAAGCAGGACCCCTTCTAGACAGAAATAAAGGTGACCACTTTCCACAATTGACAGCTTCATTAATGAGATGTCCCAGTCTCTTCATATATAATACAAAGAGATAAGGCGATAAAAGATCCCCTTGTCTTAACCTACACATTGGCATAAAAGTATTAGTAACAATACCATTCCACAAAATCTAAAATGATGTAGAAGACACACAGTTCATGATAACAGTGATCAAAAGTGGAGGTAAGCCAGCTTCACATAGAGTTCCCTCTAAGAAATTCCATCTTATTTTATCATAAGCCTTCCCTAAATCTATCTTAATTGCCATTCCAAGTTTATTACCTTTAAAACCCCTCAAAGAATGAACAGATTCCTGAGCTACAACAATATTATCCAAAATACTTCTTCTAGGTACGAACCTGGCTTTGTAACACCCCAAAACCGGCCTAGACTTTAGGGCCGAATTAGAGAGTGTTATGAAGAAGGGTTTTTAAAACACGTCTTTTTGGTTAAAATAAATCGCGTTATTTGATACCAAACAGAGTCTATATGTTTTGAGGAAACTCGTTTTTATAATCTTAATAAAAACGATTATACATTATCCTTTAAAGTATTTGATTAATTTGCAGCGAAAATATGAAAAATCATTTTTGTCTTCAAAAACCCTTCGCTCGTGTTTTCAAAGCATTTATTTGCATAAAACCGCAATTTGTCAATCATCATAATTTTAAAAAAAAATTAAACGCAACCAAACCAAAACCAACAGTTAAAACTATATAGTCCAGAGAGTCCCAAAAATTACAAACTCTAAAATAAATCCAGAATTTAAAATACCAAAAATAATGGTAATGGGGAAACAATTTCCCAACTAGTGGTCACTGCTGAGCCTTTGTCGTACCGACCCGCCTATGACTGAGTGTTACCTGTACTGATCAGACAAACAGACGTGAGTTTTCGTAACCTCAGTGTGTAACCCAACAGAGATAGTCATGCAACATTCACAGAATCTCATATGCAGACAGAAATAGAATCGGATCTAAGTCCTTAACAGATACAGATATCAGAACCAGATGTACAGAATAGATATACAGAATCATACCCCATCCTTTACATACTATCTCCGGCCATCCCATCACACCATGGGGGGTTAAAAAACCCATCCATCCTTACATACCATATAGTGTCGATGCGACACATAACAGAATAATATGCAGCCAAGCTTCTAGATCATAGGCGAAAAGTCACCGTACAGATCACTTCCTCCATATATGCAAATCCCACCCCAAACACAGATACAAAATACAGAATTAACAGAATTATGATGCTTAACATGCTCGTATACAGATAACATATATACTCAAACAGAACAGTCAGACATACATATCAGTTTCCTACTCAGATCAGACTATCAGAATATCAGATCACATGAATTAGGGTTTGGTTAGCCCTTACCGACCTTACGGTAGGCTCATAGTTGATAGGAACGACCCGTACGACCCTAGGGAAAAATTTAGAATTTTGGGCCCACATGCCCATGTGGCTCTCTCGTGTGGCCCACATGCCCTAATCTGCCTTAGCCCGTGTAGCCCACACGACCATACCATCGCAGTTACACGACCGTATCTTGCACACGACCACACTTACGACATTCACACGGCCGTGTCTCGCACACGGCCAGCTACACGGCCGGGCACACGTCCTTGTGACGTTGACAATGCCCTTTTTCGACTTTCACTGAACCTCGATTTTTCGTGTTTAGGGTACACACCTGGTACGATTTCGGTGCTACTACAATCCCGAGCCCATCAGAACCTAAAGACAGCATTCCAATGACCTATTAGCAACCAATTTACGATTTCATTAACACAAAAATCGAGTAGCATAACCAAACTTACCACCAACAAAAACAGCTACAGACACGGTTTAAGCCGTTGAAGCAAAGTTCACTAATTCACCACCTTCTCCTACGAAATAAAAGTCCATAATGATCAAAACTTCCAACCACACCACCATGCCAATTTCAAAAAGAAAGAGACGATCACACTAAAGTCAAAACCGCCATCAATAAAGCCCTACTTACCTAAACCGAACGGGAAGTAACGATTTTACAGATGCAACGGTGGGAATTTAATAGATGAAAAGCAAAATTTGAGAGGAAACAAAAGAAAGTGGAGAAGGAAAAATGGGAACGTCAGAATCAGATGGAAAATTGTAAAGAGAGAAAGAGAAAGAAAAAAATAAAATAAGATAAAAAAATATCTCGACTCCCCCCATTATCCCACTGACTAACCGACCCACTATCTCACAACTTTTTTCTCATCCAACAACTTCAGAGTTTCGGTTCCACCGAACCTCTATCACACAACTGAAGCAAAAATTAACACCCACCCTCACGCAGGGATTTGAACACAGAACCTCCAACACACTAACTCCTTACCATTCGAACCAGCAAGCTCATTATGATATAAGTTTACAAACAATTTTACAAAAGCCTACCCAGCAGGGATAAGGCTAGGATAAAAAATAACAGAATTGCCAAAAGTGTGACTTGAACCCAAGACCTCACATACACACCCAAAATACTTAACCACTGAAGCACATACATATTTATGCCAAATTTCACAAAAGCAGACTTAAATTATTCAGGGCGTTACAAGCTTGGTTCTGAGACGTAATCATTACCATCAAAAGACGTAACCTATTGACCAACACTTTTGTAACGATATTGTACGCCACGTTACATAAACTAATAGGTCTGAATTGGTTAATTCTTTCAGGCCCAGAATTTTAGGTAACCGTACAATTAACGTTCTATTCAGAGTAGGATCTAAAGGCTCACCCTCTAAAATTTAACGCATAAGGCAACAAGTTGAATGGCCAACAATATCCCAATTAAATTGGTAAAATCTAGCATGGAAGCCATCTAATTCAGGGGTTTTCAAAGGGGACATACCAAAAACTGCCCGACGTATCTCATTATTAGAAGCAGTTAGAAGCAACCCATTTCTAACCTCCGAGGGGATTTGAGGAAACACACCATGATCAGGTAAGGTCCCATTAACAGAATAGCTAAAAGAATATAAATCCCCGAAAAATTCCAGAGCATGCTGCTTCAGTTCTTCCCCATCAAAGCACCATTCATTCCCGATTTTCAGCCCATCAATCCCGTTCCTTCTCCATTTTGCCAAAGTGCTTTTGCGGAAATAACTAGTGTTTCTATCTCCACAACTAAGCCATTTCGCTCTTGATTTCTGAAACCACAGGAGTTCCTTGTGATTAAGGACTTCCTCTAACTCTTTCTAAATGTCCATCTCCCGTTTCTGAAGACAGACAGAGGTTCTTAAATCAAGTATTTTTTGCACCCGTTTAAGTTCAAACAGTAAGCTCCTTTTCCTTACAAATAAATCCTATAAACTCTTTTATTCCAATCCTTAATTGCAACCTCGAATCTCTCCAGATTTGTCAGGATCTCTTCATCATTATTCCAGTGATCTTTAACTAGTCTTTTGAAGTTAGCATGCAACATCCAACTATCAAGACATCTAAAAGATCGGTAACATGTTGACTTCTCGGGTTTGAGAGAAACTAAGACTGGTCTATGGTCAGATTTTAGTCGAAAAAGGTTTCGCACCAAATAATTTGGAGCAAAAGAATCCTATGCAGAATTACACAAAGCTCTGTCAAGTCTCTGCATTAAAGAACCCCTGCACCAAGTAAATTTGGAACCACTATAACCCAAGTCACACAGGCCATTGTTAAAAACAAAATCTTGAAATCGTTTACAACCAACCTGAGAAATAGATGCTCCCCAACTCGATCAGACCCATCTAAAACAGAGTTAAAATCACCAGCTATCAACCAAGGAACTCTAATTGAATCAGCCATGACATTAAACGTGTTCCAAAGGCTTTTCCCCGTATTTCGCTACGGACTAGCATAAACTGTAGTACATAAAAATGATGAAGAACCTTGTGCATTCATGATACACATATGAACCAATTGGGGTGTAAAACAAACAATGTCCATAGAAATTGAGTCATTCCATAAAACCTAAATTCTGTCTGCAAAACCATTAGCTTTAACTCTAAAAGATCTATTCATACTAATTCGCAAAATAATTCTATCCGCTCTATCCCCACTATTTTTGGTTTCGAACAAACAAATAATATCCGGATGCACTTCTTTCTTATACTCACTAAAAAAATTATGAAAGCGGAGATAACCAGCGCCTTGAAAATTCCAAAACAATATGTTTGTATCCATAAACATAAAAAGATATGTCCACAAGAAAGAAATCAATAACTAAAAATCGACTCTATTAGAGTCCATACCTCTGACCTGCTGTAACATCCTGAATTTTTGGGCCTATGCGTTTAATGGGTGGATATGTTTAATGTGTTAATTTAAGTGTTAGGGGTCCAAATTGGGCTCAGGCTTAGGTAGAGGCCTTGATTAAAATTATCTGTTTGGGCATTATAGGGTTTAAAAGGTAGTATCTATGTTTAAAATACCAAAGTGGGCTTGTGGCCCAATCTTAGGAGGTGACGCCACACAAGGGAGTAAGGGGCCCAAATTTAAGTTTCATGGAGCCCAATTCTTTTAATTTAAGTTAGCTAAATTTTGGGCATTAGGATTAGATGGAGTGGATGGCAACAAGGCTAAAATTTAGGGGTTTTAATGTTTAAAATATGTGGATAATAAGCAGATAAAGGCTATTATTTAGGAATTTATTTTATTTGGATAATAAGCAGATAAAGGCTAAAATTTAGGATTTTAATGATTAAAATATGTGGATAATATGCTGATAAAGGAGGGAGGTGTTAGAGATAATTAAGTCTCTTTTAGATGAGCTAGTAGATTAAGATAAAGAGAAAAGATAGGAGTTATTTGCAAGGTTAGTTAAGTGTCGAAATTTCTATAAATAGGGGGAATATCTCTTCAATTTCGGCATTTGGGTCTTTCTCTCATTCTTTTCTCTTCTTCTCTGAGTAAAAGCCGAAAACTCCTAAAGTTCCATCTTCTTCTTCACTCTCTGCAAAAGCCGAAATTTCTAAGCCTATTCCCTCATCTTCACTTTGATTCAAAAGCCGAAACTCTTTCCATTCTTTTTCTTCCTAGCCGAAATCTTCAAGTCTCTTTCTTGTTTTCTTTTCTTCTTCTCTTTTCCTGTCAGAAACCGAAACTCCCCACTCAAGTATTTTAAAAGCCAAAGACACATCAGCCTTCTCTTGTTCATAGTTTTTCCAGGATTTTCCTAAAAGCCGAAATCCCTAGATCTCATCTCCTGTGATTGCCGAATTACTTATGTGGTGCCTACTTGTGCCGAAATCAAAGGGAACTTTAGTGGAGTCAATCGCATAGATCTCTAAGTTATAGAATCGTGTTACTTTCGGGATTTCAAGGTAAGGGATCTATTAGTTTTAACGTATAATTTGGGATTTATTAACCTTGGCCGATTGTTGAAGGGGCTAAATCTTTGTGTGTTTTTCCGGCTTTTGAGCAAGGCTTTACATTGAGGATAATAGATCTGGATAGCAAGGACATCGACTAAGAATATTGGATTTCACGATATCAGGTGTGTAATACTTCCCCACCATCTAGATCTGATTATTAATGTATGCTCATAAGTTTATATGTTGTGATAAATACTGAGATATCTCGGTTTAATGTTGGAAACCCGAAAAGGGTGAAGCAAATCACCAGTCGATGAATGTTTGACTTTATATGATAAAAGCATATTGATTTTATGACCGCATGGGTTGGGTTGATGAAAGGAGGAAGTTATAAGTTATACGTAGTAGCGGTTTATACCATGATCTCATTATATGTTGTAGTGGCTAATGCCGTGATCTCATTATAAGGGCTTGGCCATAATATGTTGATGAGCGGCATGACCGCCATCTTGGCGTGTAGCGTGTGTGGGTCGATTGTAGAAATCCCCAATGGTGTGAATGGCTGGTGCACGGCGTGTAGCGGATGGAAACCTAGGCAAATGGGTTGGGCCTTGCATATTATTTGTTATTTTTTTATAAATGGAATTATTAATCTGCTTTATGGGTCTAAGGCCAAAATCTAGTGGTGCATGAGGGTTGCACACCGAGTCTCGCGACTCACCCTATTAATTAACCTTTCGGTGATACCTAGTGCTTCTGACCGGGCCAGTAGAGAACGCAAGGTGGCCATGTAAAAGACCAATCTGGATCCAAAGAAAAAGTCTCAAGTTAATACTTTATATTTTTAATTAATGGATTTTAAATCTCGTTGTAATAAGGCTATGGGCCACTAGTTTATGTTTTGTTTTATTTTGGGCTTTAATTACTTTTAGTTATTTAAATTCTTATTGAACTAATGTATCTATTTAAATTTGGGTTTTAATTTATAAAGGCATATTTTATTTAAACTATCAACTATTAAATTTCTCTCGAATAAGAAGATAAACTTTAGAAAAATATTTTTCCTCAAAAAATACGACATGTTCTTTCAAAATTTTCTTAGTGACATACCAGATCCTACGTGGTGTTTGGGCGGGTTTAGGGTGTTACAAATTGGTATCGAGCCCTGGTTCAAAACTCGGCTTTGGGTTTTGGGTTCAAAACGTTTTCGAAAAAAGGGTTTTAAAACATGAATGTTTTTAAATGATAACAGTCTCATTAGCTCAAAGATGGCACTGCGTCTCCTACCAAGTCCGCTGTAAGTATTCGAACCATTGTGTGATATAATATATGTGGGCTTTATGGGGCGTAGATTAGTTAGATTAGAACTTGATGGACTTTAGGCCTAGTTGAAACAACTCTTAAAATCTCATAAGACTTAACTTCACTAAACAAACCCGTGAACGAGCAGCAAGACTAGGGTGTGGCAACAGCATGCGCATGTCTAGGATTGGATCCTAAGAGCACAGTACTTGCGAGTCCTAGTGACTCACCTCCTCTTCGTTGGAATCCTACCCAGTGCGTAGTGACTGCTCACCCTAGCCATGAGGATTTGTTGACGGCCAAAATTAATAATTTAAAACCCGAATGGGACCAGCCATCCTATTTTGCAAAAGGACTAAAATACCCCTGATTTATAAAATGACTAAAATACCCCTGATTTGTAAAATTACCAAAATGTCCCCAGATTGTAAAATTACCAATATACCACTGGATTGTAAAATTACCAATAAACCCCGGATTGAAAAAAATACCAAAATACCCTTCTTTCACAAAATCACCAAGGAACCTTATTTCGAAAATTACGAAAATACCCCCAGTAGGATAAATTATGAAAATACCCATGGGTAGTGAAATGACGAAAATACCCTTAGGTGATGAATGTAAGTTCTATTTGTATGATTGATGATTGCATGTATGTGTATATGGAACTAGGAGACAAACTTGAGACTCAAACTTGTAGATGTAATTCGAATTGAAAGAACTACTCTTAAACTATCGCTCATAAGACTGCTCGTGGTTAAACAAAGGGAAGAAACTTATTAATTCACAAAATTCTTAATCGGATAAACGCGGACCGATAGCATGAGTACAAGGGGACGAGGACGCTCTAGATGTGAATACCGATCGTGCTCTACTATAGAATACTAAGTGTTTATTTTGGGTTTAGTATTGGAGTGCGCAATGGAAGCATGGTAGTGAGACTTAGGTAGTACGATTAATAGTTAAATTTGGAAATTTCGAGGACGAAATTTCTTTAAGAAGGTAGAACTGTAACATCCTGAATTTTTGGGCCTATGCGTTTAATGGGTGGATATGTTTAATGTGTTAATTTAAGTGTTAGGGGTCCAAATTGGGCTCAGGAGCTTAGGTAGAGGCCTTGATTAAAATTATCTGTTTGGGCATTATAGGGTTTAAAAGGTAGTATCTATGTTTAAAATACCAAAGTGGGCTTGTGGCCCAATCTTAGGAGGTGACGCCACACAAGGGAGTAAGGGGCCCAAATTTAAGTTTCATGGAGCCCAATTCTTTTAATTTAAGTTAGCTAAATTTTGGGCATTAGGATTAGGTGGAGTGGATGGCAACAAGGCTAAAATTTAGGGGTTTTAATGTTTAAAATATGTGGATAATAAGCAGATAGAGGCTATTATTTAGGAATTTATTTTATGTGGATAATAAGTAGATAAAGGCTAAAATTTAGGATTTTAATGATTAAAATATGTGGATAATATGCTAATAAAGGAGGGAAGAGTTAGAGATAATTAAGTCTCTTTTAGATGAGCTAGTAGATTAAGATAAAGGAGAAAAGATAGGAGTTATCTGCAAGGTTAGGTAAGTGCCGAAATTTCTATAAATAGGGGGAATATCTCTTCAATTTCGGCATTTGGGTCTTTCTCTCATTCTTTTCTCTTCTTCTCTGAGTAAAAGCCAAAAACTCCTAAAGTTCCATCTTTTTCTTCACTCTCTGCAAAAGCCCAAATTTCTAAGCCTATTACCTCATCTTCACTTTGATTCAAAAGCCGAAACTCTTTCCATTCTTTTTCTTCCTAGCCGAAATCTTCAAGTCTCTTCCTTGTTTTCTTTTCTTCTTCTCTTTTCCTGTTAGAAACCGAAACTCCTCACTCAAGTATTTTAAAAGCCAAAGACACATCAGCCTTCTCTTGTTCATAGTTTTTCCAGGATTTTCCTAAAAGCCGAAATCCCTAGATCTCATCTCCTGTGATTGCCAAATTACTTCAGTGGTGCCTACTTGTGCCGAAATCAAGGGAACTTTAGTGGAGTCAATCGCATAGATCTCTAAGTTATAGAATCGTGTTACTTTCGGGATTTCAAGGTAAGGGATCTATTAGTTTTAACGTATAATTTGGGATTTATTAACCTTGGCCGATTGTTGAAGGGGCTAAATCTTTGTGTGTTTTTCCGGCTTTTGAGCAAGGCTTTACATTGAGGATAATAGATCTGAATAGTAAGGACATCGACTAAGAATATTGGATTTCACGATATCAGGTGTGTAATACTTCCCCACCATCTAGATCTGATTATTAATGTATGCTCATAAGTTTATATGTTGTGATAAATACAGATATCTCGGTTTAATGTTGGAAACCCGAAAAGGGTGAAGCAAATCACCAGGTCAGTGAATGTTTGACTTTATATGATAAAAGCATATTGATTTTATGACTGCATGGGTTGGGTTGATGAAAGGAGGAAGTTATAAGTTATACGTGTAGTGGTTTATACCGTGATCTGTTATATGTTGTAGCGGCTAATGTCGTGATCTCATTATAAGGGCTTCGCCATAATATGTTGATGAGCAAAGATGACCGCCATCTTGGCGTGTAGCGGTGTGGGTCGATTGTAGAAATCCCCAATGGTGTGAATGGCTGGTACGGGGGCGTGTAGCGGATGGAAACCTAGGCAAATGGGTTGGGCCTTGCATATTATTTGTTTTTTTTTTTTATAAATGGAATTATTAATCTGTTTTATGGGCCTAAGGCCAAAATCTAGTGGTGCATGAGGGTTGCACACTGAGTCTCGCGACTCACCCTATTAATTAACCTTTCAGGTGATACCTAGTGCTTCGGACCGGGCTGGAGAGGAACGCAAGGTGGCCATGCAAAAGACCAACTGGATCCAGTAAAAAGTCTCAAGTTAATACTTTATATTTTTAATTAATGGATTTTAAATCTCGTTGTAATAAGGCTATGGGCCACTAGTTTATGTTTTGTTTTATTTTGGGCTTTAATTACTTTTAGTTATTTAAATTCTTATTGAACTAATGTATCTATTTAAATTTGGGTTTTTAATTTATAAAGGCATATTTTATTTAAACTATCAACTATTAAATTTCTCTCGAATAAGAAGATAAACTTTAGAAAAATATTTTTCTGAAAATACGACATGTTCTTCCAAAATTTTCTTAGTGACATACCAGATCCGGTCGTGGTGTTTGGGCCGGGTTTGGGGTGTTACACCTACTCAGTTTCCATGGAAGTATCGAGCGCTAAACTGGTACTAGCAGAACCTCTGTCTAAAACACTCGTAATTTCTTCCATGGCTACCTCTACATCCACAGTTTCTGAATACAGAACCGCCGATGAATTTTCAGCTGGCTTCTTTCACTGTTCCATTATTTCAACAGATGTTGTGGAAATATAATCTGGCGCAAGCACACCAACTAACCTAGTTCCAAAACATAACAAACCATTTTCCTTACCCACTATCACACCCATGGACTCTTTGATTGAAGAAACCTTAGCATAATCACCACCACCAAACCGAACAGCCTGATATTTAATAGAATTTAGGTGATTCAAAACCCCCCACCTTAATAACCTTTTTCATTTTATCAAGTGCCATAGCAGAGCCATCATCAAAATATTGCTGATTGGGCCCTGATGGATCTTTAATAGAGTTATTGGGTTTCAGCACCTTTTGCCCAACTTTGGGCCTATGTCCAATAAGGACTCCTTTACCCTTACAACTCTGCCCTATTTTTTTAACCCCATTTACACTCTTAGATACCGTTTTATCTAACTGATCTGTAGCATTGAACTCCTCAAAAGTAGCATTTAATTCCTCCTACACCAAATTTCTATCTTGACCACGAATATCGCCTTGATTCAATCTATCTTATTTTTCTAGAATAGTGAATCTAGATCCTCCTTTATTGGCTCTAAGGCTACCACTCCGGTAATCGTCGTTGCTTCGGGCTTTACCTCAATGACGCCTCTCAACCAACATCCAAGAGCCAAAATGTAACATCCTGGAAAGGGCCTATGCATTTTCGGTTTAGTTCTACGAAGTGACATGTTTTAGGTACTAAGAATAAATTTTGAATATTTTTGGAAACCCGGAAATGAATGAAAATGAGTTAGAAATGAACATTTTGGAAACACGAAAAATGTATGAAAATGGATGGAAATGATTTGGAAATGATTCGAAATAGGAAAGTGAACATTTCTGGAAACTTGAAAATGTAAGAAAATGTCAAGTTTACTGAGCCGAACGAAAAATTTTTGGAAACTTAGAAATGACCTAGAAATGACGAGTTTTAAGGTTTAAAAGGGAAATTAAGGCAAGGTGGCCTTAAAAGAAAAAGTTTGTGGAATTTGACACACAAACAGGCTTGGAAAAGTGGTCCAAAGATGCCACTTAGGGCTATGGAAATGGCGCCATATGCAAGAGGAATGGGCTCGAGTTCGAGTCACTTGGGAAGCAAATAAAGGAGGTTTTATTTTTGCTTCCAGAAGACTGAGGTGGACGGCACATGGCTATAAATTAGGAGCTTTTATTATTTTATAAATAGTGGATAAATAAGGGATTTATTTATCATTATTTTCAAGAGATAATTGTTGGATTAAATTCTTTTAATTTGAATAAAGAGATAAAGAGGAAAATAAGGGAGAAGTGATGGCCAAGTAAGGGACTTTGAGTTTAATAATTTCGGCTAAGTAAGGATCGTTGCTGAATTATCTTTTATTTTAAGTGATAATTAAAGGATAAAGTTATCAGATAGAGGAGTGGTGGCCAAGTAAGGGACTCCTTAGATGATAATTTCGGCTATAAAAGGAAGGAATGAGGGCTACTCATCAATTTGTGCTTCCTCCTTTCTCTGCCGAATTCTTAGTGCTCTCCTCTCTTCTTTTCTTTCTTATCTTTTGTCAAGTCGAAATTAAGTAATTGTTGGAACCTAGCCGAATATTTTCCTCTCCATTAGAAGCCATAGCCGAATCTCCCTGTGAATCTAAGCAAGGAAGGAAGCGATCATTGAGTATTAAGGGGATCTCTCGGGTTTCTACAACCTATCGACTACAAGGAGGAATATTTCGGGATCTAAGGTAAGAAACTATAAGATCCAAAGGTCTTGTTTTAAGTTTTAATGTTAGATTAAACCTAACATGTGATTATAGGAATTTCGACATCCCTAGGAAAGCAAGGAATACTTTTCGGGATTTGAGATCACAAAGAAGGAATACAACAAAGTTTTGGGACTTGATTCTTAAGTCAATCGGCAACAAGGTAGGTTTTCAGTATACAAATCCTACTAGGATTTGGTTTTAAAGCCAAAAAGGTTTATTAATGTGTTTAAATGATTGGCCAAATATAGGAGTTAAGGATCTAAATCAGTAGATCGGTTCTTCAGGATTTCAAGGACTTTGTTAAGCGAATCAAGTGTGTACCCCACACTAACTTTTAATAAGATTGATGGTAATATGTAAAATATGCATGTTTATGAGAATATGGCTAAGGTACCATAATATGGTACAAAGTACTCAGGTACGTTTCCTACTTCCACTAGGATTATGAAATATGTTATTTATAACATGTGAAAATTTATAAGAATGAGAATTTAAGTATGATATGCATGATATGAATAATATGGGTCATTCGGGATATATGAAAAAGGGGAAGTGAATATGATGACTACGGTCTCACTATCTGAATGTGGTGACTTGGTCACATTATCCGAATGTGGTGACTTGGTCACATTATCTCGAATGTGGTAACCGGTTACATTATCTGAATGTGGTGTCTCATGACACAATTATTTGGTGGCTATGCCACAAATTTTATATGGGCGATGAGCACGTCGACTGCAGCGACTGCCTTCGATGGTGTGTAGCGGATGGAGGGTTGACTTAGTAGTCCCCACGGTGTGCGGGTTGGTACGGGGATGTGTAGCGGATGGCACCTAGGTTTGGGTTTGGGTTGCATCATCATTTTTATCTCATTATATGAATAAGTATTGGATATGAAAAATGTATGCCTGATCTATTGAATTTTAGTGTTGTGTACACATTGAGTCTGTTGACTCACCCCGTTGTGGGACTATTTTTCATGTGACGGTCAATAATGGACCGGGTTCAGCGGAAGCTTAGGGATGGCCATGCTCAGCTTGAAGTTTTATTCAATATGGATATTTAAATTTATTTAAGTATTTTAGAATTTTATTTTGGGATTCTACTTGATGTAATAAGGCCATAAGTTACACTTCTTTACTTTTATTTTTAATTACTATGTTACGAATTATTTTCAATTAAAGTAAAATTTAAAATTTATTTCCTTTAAAATAAACCCTAAATCGTTTTGTCACCTTATTTAATGGATTTCAATATAAGATGAATTGGTTTTCAACACAAGCCCAACCCAAACAATATTTTTTAAAATCGCACAAGTTTTTCCTAAGGAACAAAAGAATTTGAAACTGGTTTACTTAAGGAACATACCAGATTCGGTTCAGGCTCGTGGGACAGGTTTGGGGTGTTTCAGTTTGGTATCAGAGCCCAGTTTTAAACTCTCGGCCTGTGGGCTAAGGCCCAAAACATTTTCAAATCGAGCCAAGTAAGCTTTTTGAAAGGATTTTATGAAATAAACAGGTTTTCTGGCATGGCTCCTAAGTCTCCGACCCGTAGTCCACCAGGTAAGTACCCCTAACCATTTGTGTGATTATGTGTAATGAATATTAGAAGGGTAGAAAAGGAATGGAACGTAGAATAGCATGATAGGAACTTGAACCCTAGGACTAGTCTACTCAAACACAAACACATAAGACTTAAGGAACGTTAAACAAACCCATGGCTAAGTCACTAAGTTAGGGTGTGGTAACCCCAATGCGCATGTCTAGGATTGGATCCTAAGAGCACAGTATTTAAGCGATCCCTAGTTACTCACCTCCTCTTCGCAGAATCCTACCCAGTGCGTAGCTTCGGTTCACCCTAACCTGCAGGGCTCGGTGAGGTGTGGCAACCTCATGCGCATGTCTAGGAATGGTTTCGGTGGGAGCTTGGTATTTAAGCGATCCGCGTGACTCACCTCCTCTCCACTCGAATCTGCACGGTGCATAGCTTTGGTTCACCCCGACCAAGAGGACTCGGTCATAGGCTAAACACAATAACTAAAACCCGAAAGGGAATTAGCCGTGTTTTTATAAAAAAAACAAAACCCTAGTTCTAGAACTCTTAAAACTTTCTTCTAAATTCATGAAAACCATCTATACAAAATTTTCCGAAAGATTTTCGATTTATACAAAGTACCCCTAGTGGTAAAATTACAAAAATGCCCTTGGTTTATAAAATGACCAACTACTCAACAGTTTTGCCAAAATTTCATTATTTTATAAATGTTCAAAAACCCTAATTTGCAAACTAACAAAGATACCTTGATTTTGGGAAAATTACAAAATTGCCCCTAACTTACAAAATTACCAAAATGACCCTGATTTCCAAAATTTTTGTAACATCACCATTTTGGAAAGTACAATTCTCAAAAAGAACCCTCAAAGTTTTGCAACTTTTGGAAATATGCCTGGTTTATTAAATTTTACAAATTTACCCCGGCTTGTGAAAAATTACCGAAATACCCCCGAGGTCAAAATTTCTGAAATACCCCCGGATTTCAAAATTTTTCCAAAATACCCTGGGAATTTAAAAATACTAAAATACTTTGTGACAAAAATCACCAAGGAACTTTTTCCTTTTGAAAAAAATTACGAAAATACCCCTGTAGGACAAAATTACGAAAGTACCCCTAGGTAGTGGAAAAACAATAACAATGAAAACTACAACCTTTCTCTGAATGAACGAAAGTTCATAATTGTTTGATGGATGTACGAATGAATGGAAAGATCATGTGCATGTATGAATACGAAAGAACCACTCCTAAAACTCTTGTCATAAAATTTCTTCATGGGTAAACAAGTGAAAGAAAGACTAATTCATAAAACTTCTTAATCGAGTTAGGACGTTAGAAATGAGCTCTAGAGGGCGTGGTCGCCGTGGATGAGGTAGAGGAAGGATGATTTGTCGAACCCGTTAGATCGGGTCAAGGGTCTAACAATGAGATACCACTGCCACCACCACCCCCAGCTGTGGGTGTTGAGCAGCAAGCTCAGACGGGAGAAGATGCTTTGTGTCGCAGTCAGTCTTGCAAGTTTTGGAGTTGGTGGTGGTGCAGAGGAGGAATTCGGGAACCCGTAAGTCTGTGTCTGAGCGGCTTCGAGCTAATGGAGCTGAAATGTTTCGTGGAGTATCGGGTGTGGCACCCAGTATAGCTGAGTACTGGTTGGAAGCAACTGAGCGCGTCATGGATGAGCTTGATTTGACCCCTGAAGAAAAGTTGAAAGAGATGGTGGCACTGTTACACGATGAAGCGTATCAGTGGTGGTTAACTGTTCGGGATGGTGCCACGGCTTAGGATCTGACCTGGGAATATGTTAAGGAAGCATTTCAAAAGAAATATGTGGGAACCAGGTATACTGATGAGCAAAGGAAGGCATTTCTGGGGCCGGTTCAAGGGAACAAGTCCGTGGCGGAGTATGAGGTCAAATTCTCGAGGTTGAGCCGATATGCTCGAGAGTAGTGGCAACCCGAGCATGAGCGCCGTGGTTCTGCTTTTGAGGACGGGCTAAGGGATGATCTCGAGATCGTTGATAGCACTTTGCATCGGGAGCGGGAGTTTTTGCTTTGGTAGAAAAGGCCAAAGTGGTTGAAGGAATCAAGGATTCTACAAAGCGCATCGTGGATCAAATAGGCCCAAAAGAGTTGTTGGATCGTGGGTTCATACGACCCGGTGTGTCTCCATGGGAGCACCAGATTACGCTTGTAAGAAGAAGGACGGAACTATGCGTATGTGCATAGATTACCGTCGCTTGAATAAGTGACCATCAAGAACAAGTATCCTTTGCCAAGGATCGATGACTTGTTCGATCACCGGTGAAGGGGCCGCATGATTCTCAAAGATAGACTTAAGGTCGGGATATCACCAGCTTGAAGGTGAAGGAGGCAGATATCCATAAGACCGCTTTTAGGACAAGATACGGACATTTCGAGTTTGTGGTGATGTCATTTGGATTGACAAACGCTCCAGTCGCGTTCATGGATATGATGAACCGAGTTTTTCAACCCTACTTGGATAGGTTCGTCGTTGTGTTCATCGACGATATTTTGGTGTACTCTAAGTCTGAAGAAGAGCATGATGAACACCTCCGAATTATGCTACAAGTATTAAGGGAAAAGAAGCTCTATGCCAAATTCAGCAAGTGTGAATTTTAGCTTAAGGAGGTGGCATTCTTAGGGAATGTGGTATCCGCAGAAGGAATAAGAGTGGATCATAGGAAGATCGAAGCAGTGTTGGATTGGAAACCACCTAGGTCCGTGGCTAAAATCTGAAGTTTCCTAGGTTTGGCAGTCTATTACAGAAGGTTTGTGGAAGGGTTCTCGTCAATAGCCGCGCCTTTGACAAAGTTACTAAGGAAGGAAGTACCCTTTGAATGGTCTGATAAGCAACAGAAGAGCTTTGACAACCTTAAGAAGGTGTTGACAGAGGTTCCAGTGTTAATTCAGCCAGAGGCTGGGAAGGATTTTGTGGTGTACTGTGACGCTTCGCATACGGGATTAGGATGTGTGCTAATGCAAGAAGGAAAAGTAGTCGCTTATGCGTCTCTCGCAACTAAGGCCTCATGAGGTTAACTACCCAACTCATGACTTGAACCGGCAAAGAGTGGTTTTCGCCCTTAAGGTTTGGAGGCACTACCTCTATGGAGAAAGGTCAGTGATCTACACAGACCACAAGAGCCTTAAGTATCTGTTGACTCAGAAGGAGTTGAACTTGAGGCAACGAAGGTGGGTTGAGTTGTTGAAGGACTACGACTGTTCGATAGAATATCATCCGGGCAAGGTGAATGTGGTAGCTGATACCCTAAGTCGGAAGGTTGTGTCGGATCTAAGGGCTATGTTCACTCACTTGAGTTTATATGATGATGGAAGCCTGTTGGCAGAATTACAAATCAAGCTCACATGGCTGAATGAGGTGAAAAGGGGACAGTTGGCTGATAAGGACCTAAGTGCTAAGTTTCAGCAAGTACAGAACGGAGATTTAAAGGACTATGGCGTCAATGATGAAGGAGTATTGTGCTACAAGGGTAAAGTCTGTATGCCGAGAGACGAGGAGTTAAGACAAAGGATTCTTCGGGAGGCGCATAGTAGCCCTTATGCTATGCATCCCGGAGGCAGTAAGCTGTACAGAGATCTAAGGGAACAATTTTGGTGGTCTGATCTTAAACGGGAAGTTACTAAATTCGTGGGAAAATGTCTGACGTGTCAGCAAGTTAAGGCTGAACACCAAGTTCCATCGGGATTGCTTCAACTAATCGAGATTCCCCAATGGAAGTGGGAGAGAATTACCATGGACTTTGTTAGTGGGCTTCCCCTTACGCCTACTAAGAAGGACTCGGTATGGGTGATAGTGGATCGTTTGACCAAGTCCGCGCACTTTATTCCGGTGAGAGTCGACTATTCTCTTCAGAAGTTAGCCAAGTTATATGTGGCGGAGATCGTAAGGTTACACGGAGTACCGGTATCGATCATCTCCGACAGAGACCCAAGGTTTACGTCTCGGTTCTGGAGGGCACTTCATCAAGCTTTAGGCACTAAGTTGGACTTCACTACGGCTTTTCATCCACAATTAGACAGGCAGTCTGAACGAGCTATACAAGTGTTGGAAGATATGTTGAGAGGCTGTGTGATAGATTTCCGAGGAAGTTGGGAAGACTACTTGCCTTTAGCCGAGTTCGCCTACAACAACAACTATCGTGCTAGCATTCGGATGGCACCATATGAAGCATTGTATGGTCGGAAGTGTCGAACTCCTACTTGTTGGACCGAGTTAGGAGAACGTCGAGTTTTGGGTTCGAGTTAGTGGCGGCAAATCAAGAGAAGGTTGAGATGATTCGAGCACGGTTAAAGGAAGCCTCGATAGGCGTAAGTCGTATGCACGCACCTTAAGCGGAAGGAAATAGAGTTTGAAGTGGAAGACCAAGTGTTTACAAGGTCTCGCCTTGGAAGAAGGTGATGAGGTTTGGTCGCAAAGGGAAGTTAAGCCCAAGGTTTATAGGGCCCTATAGAATCTTGAAGCGAGTTGGGCCAGTGGCATACCAATTGGAGTTGCCACCAGAGTTGCGGCAGATGCACGACGTATTCTATGTATCCATGCTACGTCGTTACCGATCGGATCCGTCTTATGTGGTACTTTCGTCGAAGAAGTAGAGCTAAGGCCGACTTATCCTACGAGGAAGAGCCGATCGGATATTGGAACGTGATGTGAAAATGCTACGGAGGAAGTCGGTTCCTCTAGTCAAGGTGTTATGGCGCAATCATGGATCGGAAGAAGCTTCGTGGGAACCGAGAAGAGATGATGCGACAAAGATACCCTCAATTATTTTAGTTAGGAAATTTCGAGGACGAAATTTTTTTAAGGGCGAGAATCAGAACATCCTGAAAGGGCCTATGCATTTTCGGTTTAGTTCTACTGAAGTGACATGTTTTAGGTACTAAGAATAAATTTTGAATATTTTGGAAACCCTAAATGAATGAAAATGAGTTAGAAATGAACATTTTTGGAAACCTGAAAATGTATGAAAATGGATGGAAATGATTTGGAAATGATTCGAAATAGGAAAGTGAACATTTCTGAAACTTGGAAATGTAAGAAAATGTCAAGTTTACAGAGTGAACGAAAATTTTTGGAAACTTAGAAATGACCTAGAAATGACGAGTTTTAAGGTTTAAAAGGGGAAATTAAGGCAAGGTGGCCTTAAAAGAAAAAGTTTGTGGAATTTGACACACAAGCAGGCTTGGAAAAGTGGTCCAGAAGATGCCACTTAGGGCCTATGGAAATGGCGCCATATGCAAGAGGAATGGGCTGAGTTCGAGTCACTTGGGAAGCAAATAAAGGAGGTTTTATTTTTGCTTCCGTAAGACTCGAGGTGGACGGCACATGGCTATAAATTAGGAGCTTTTATTATTTTATAAATAGTGGATAAATAAGGGATTTATTTATCATTATTTTCAAGAGATAATTGTTGGATTAAATTCTTTTAATTTGAATAAAGAGATAAAGAGGAAAATAAGGGAGAAGTGATGGCCAAGTAAGGGACTTTGAGTTTAATAATTTCGGCTAAGTAAGGATCGTTGCTTTGATTATCTTTTATTTTAAGTGATAATTAAAGGATAAAGTTATCGAGATAGAGGAGTGGTGGCCAAGTAAGGGACTCCTTAGATGATAATTTCGGCTATAAAAGGAAGGAAGGAGGGCTACTCATCAATTTGTGCTTCCTCCTTTCTCTGCCGAATTCTTAGTGCTCTCCTCTCTTCTTTTCTTTCTTATCTTTTGTCAAGTCGAAATTAAGTAATTGTTGGAACCTAGCCGAATATTTTCCTCTCCATTAGAAGCCATAGCCGAATCTCCTGTGAATCTAAGCAAGGAAGCAATCATTGAAGTATTAAGGGATCTCTCTGGGTTTCTACAATCATGCGACTACAAGGAGGAATATTTCGGGATCTAAGGTAAGAAACTATAAGATCCAAAGGTCTTGTTTTAAGTTTTAATGTTAGATTAAACCTAACATGTGATTATAGGAATTTCGACATCCCTAGGAAAGCAAGGAATACTTTTCGGGATTTGAGATCACAAAGAAGGAATACAACAAAGTTTTGGGACTTGATTCTTAAGTCAATCGGCAACAAGGTAGGTTTTTCAGTATACAAATCCTACTAGGATTTGGTTTTAAAGCCAAAAGGTTTATTAATGTGTTTAAATGATTGGCCAAATATAGGAGTTAAGGATCTAAATCAGTAGATCGGTTCTTCGGGATTTCAAGGACTTTGTTAAGCGAATCAGGTGTGTACCCCACACTAACTTTTAATAAGATTGATGGTAATATGTAAAATATGCATGTTTATGAGAATATGGCTAAGGTACCATAATATGGTACAAAGTACTCAGTGCACGCGTTCCTACTTCCACTAGGATTATGAAATATGTTATTTATAACATGTGAAAATTTATAAGAATGAGAATTTAAGTATGATATGCATGATATGAATAATATGGGTCATTCGGGATATATGAAAAAGGGGAAGTGAATATGATGACTACGGTCTCACTATCTGAATGTGGTGACTTCGGTCACATTATCTGAATGTGGTGACTTCGGTCACATTATCTGAATGTGGTAACTTCGGTTACATTATCTGAATGTGGTGTCTCATGACACAATTATCTGGTGGCTATGCCACAAATTTTATATGGGCGATGAGCACGTCGATCGCAATGATCGCCGATGGTGTGTAGCGGATGGAGGGTTGACTTAGTAGTCCCCACGGTGTGCGAGGTTGGTACGGGGATGTGTAGCGGATGGCACCTAGGTTTGGGTTTAGGTTGCATCATCATTTTTATCTGTTATATGAATAAGTATTGGATATGAAAAATGTATGCCTGATCTATTGAATTTTAGTGTTGTGTACACATTGAGTCTGTTGACTCACCCCGTTGTAGGACTATTTTTCATGTGACGATCAATAATGGACCGGGTTCAGTGGAAGCTTAGGGATGGCCATGCTCAGCTTGAAGTTTTATTCAATATGGATATTTAAATTTATTTAAGTATTTTAGATTTTTATTTTGGGATTCTACTTGATGTAATAAGGCCATAAGTTACACTTCTTTACTTTTATTTTTAATTACTATGTTACGAATTATTTTCAATTAAAGTAAAATTTAAAATTTATTTCCTTTAAAATAAACCCTAAATCGTTTTGTCACCTTATTTAATGGATTTCAATATAAGATGAATTGGTTTTCAACACAAGCCCAACCCAAACAATATTTTTTAAAATCGCACAAGTTTTTCCTAAGGAACAAAAGAATTTGAAACCGGTTTACTTAAGGAACATACCAGATTCGGTTCAGGCTCGTGGGCCGGGTTTGGGGTGTTTCACGAAAACCTCCTCTTCCACACACTTTTGGATACCCTTGTTAACCGCATTTAATCTCGACGGTTCCTTAACTTTTTTCGATGTCGTTTCATTCATGCCAGTGCAACCTTCAGAGCTATGGCCGTATAAACCACACTGAAAACAAACATTAGGTATTGATTCATATTCCACCCTATGTAATCGTCCATTTATTCTGACCTTCGCAATTAACGGTTACTATAAATCCACACATACAGTTAGTCTCACAAAACAACCCCTCTTTGTAAGATTCGTATTGATATCAAGTTTGATAACCGTTCTAATTGTTTGTACGATAGCACGAAGCAATACCTCTGAGTAAAACCCTTCAGGTAAACCTTGTAAACGTATCTAGACAATTGCACGTTCATATTGTCATTCGTGGTTGAAAAATCCAATGACCAGGGCCTCACCGTCAGATAATTACCATAAACAACCCAATGACCTCCTATTAACGCATTGTTGTAAGGCATTAAGGTTTTCCTTTTATAGTATAGAATCATATTTAATTAATATATAATAAGGTATTGAAGCGACTTAAAAAAAAGTAAGTTAAATGGCATATCTAAAATAACAATAGGTGGACACTCTCAATGGTTGATTTACTTTTGATATAAAAAATTAGGTGAAACTCACTATTAATTGTTTTACAAATCAACTGAAAAGGTTTTCTATAAAAAAAAAACTTAATAATGACAACATCACTTTTAATAAATTTTCTTTAGTTTTTTTTAATAAATGTTTACTATAAAATCAATTAAAAAATGTTTTCTAATTTTCATCATCACTTTAATAAAAAAGAGGGATAATGTCACATTTGGTACTTGTACTTTTATATTCAATGTGATACTTGTATTTTGAAAATGTCCAATGTGATACATGAATTATCAATCTGTGTATTATTATAGTACCTGGAGTTAACAATGCCAGTGAATGCTAAACAAACCAATGAAAATTTGAAATGTAAAATTTTAATTTGAATTATCATAGCCTACATGAATAATATAACATTATGTGAAAAAAACTAAATAAACCAATAAATTAAATTAAATTAAATAACTAAACCTAAATTTTAACATGAAGGCAGTTACTAATAAACAAGCTATGTGATGGAAGAACTTACTGAGGAAGTTGACACTTCTTCAAGCATTACGAAATAATGTGCAAAAATCGAGGATATAAAGATTGTTTACGAAGTTCGGTTTCCCTACATCTGTAGAGCCTAGCTTCATGAAAAATATTCACTATCTTCACTCCTTACAACAAGTGAACCTAAATTCTATCACACCCTAATGACAATTTCCTCACTTTTATATCTTAGATGACTAGTGCTCTCACCACTAAATTCACCCTTATTAACTTAACTTGTAAAACCACAACTCAAAGGTTTTACAATCAAATGCACTCTCCAAATAATGTTCCTCACATGAATAAATTAAGTGCTCTCAATTTTTTAAACAATAACCTTCATAAGTCTCTCAATTATATCGAGTTTTTCGAGACTTTGTAACATAATGAAGATCTATATCGGTCTTATAAAAAAGTAGTTAAACTAGTTGAATACAATATATAATAACAAACAAGGTAAACAAGGCTATTGGCGACTAAGTCTTCAATGTTCCAATCTTATCCAACTTCTTTGATCCAAGGTATTAGATATACTAGATTCGACATGAATAGATTCTCCAAATATGTTTCCCAAAGTGATATGATAATCATTGACGGGTTAGATACAATCCACAATATCAACATAGCCTAAAAATTTGGTTTAATAAATTGTCAATCTCTCAAATATAGAAACAATAAAAATTTGTCGTGGTGCTTCAGAAAGTGGGCACTTCCTCAAGCACATCTCAATCATTCCATATTTTTCTATAATCTCCCTCTTTGGCAATTTTTTGAACAAAACATATATAAAACATGAAGTTATATTATCAAGTAACCTTAGTTCCCCCTTAGCATATTCATATCAATTCCAAATATTTAACTTAGAAAATAATTAAGTAAATTAACCATCAATGCCAAGTTGAATTTGCATCAATAACCAACCAACCATAATTATAACTAAGAAAGCTAATGAAACAAGAAAATAATGCATAAACAGTTATAACCATCCATTCTCAAAAGAATAAGGTTCAATAGCACCATTATCAAGTTTAAACAGATTATAACATTATTAGAGCTTAAATAATTTATAATTAAGTTTTGAATTTTTGCCTATTAATTATAACATTATTTAGTCACGAAGTGATTCCACTAAAGTATCGTGGATGAGCTTTCCCTTTGTAACACCCCTAAACCCATGTCCGTCGTCAGATAGGGCTACGAGGTATTACCGATCAAAACTCAGCTTATAACACATAATTCTTATTCATAATTCAATATCACATAATCAACATCAAACATAGTCATATCATCCTTTACGAGGCTCATCGAGGCCTTAAAACATGCTTAGAAGTGGTTCGGGACTAAACCAATCACATTAGAAAACTTTGAGAAAACTTTAAAATTTTTCATGCATATAAAGGCCACACGCCTGTGTAAACAGGCCATGTGCCTCACACGGCCACCAGACATGCCCATGTCTCAGGCCATGTGAAAACAGGGCATACATACTGACTTGGCCACACGGCCGACCACACGCCCGTGTGCTAGCCCATGTGCTATACACGGCCAATAGACATGCCCTTGTGTCTATACCGTGTAACTGACTGTCTTATTTAATTAAGGTGCAGAGGTCACACGGTTGAGTCACACGCCCGTGTGCTCAACCGTGTGGCACAAAAATAGGCTTGGTTTAAGCCCATTTTCATCTAACTTTCCAACACCTACACAAGAGCAAATGGTACAATTTCTAAACCCAATTGGCAACCAAAACAATATCAATTTATGCATAATTCAAGATATGCCAACACAATCATTTCATTTACCCAAACATGTATCAAAACAACATGATCATGACTTTAACTCGTACTCATTTCATGCCATTACAAACACTTCCAATTCATCATTCAAATTTATGCCATTTACTAAGTCAATTATCACAACAAGACATGACCATATTTCAACCAACTCATTATTATAAAACCAAGCTACAATCATACCATTTCTCAAACTATAATCCACCATATGTCTATTAGCCAAAAAAAAAAGCACAACCTTATGACATCACCAACTTCATATCAAGCATGCCTAAGTACAAGGCAATATATAAACATCATATAGTACATACCAATCTCACATCTCAAGCCAATCTACATGGCAACTTCACAATAAGCTTTACATTAATAATTAGCCAAATCTCATGGCTAAAAGAAATACATCAACACATAGGCATCAATTGCCAATATTACCAAATTCCACTACCACATTCATAATCAACCATCTCAAATGACCAAATACATTTCCAACCATAATATCAAATACCATAGCCTATACATGCCATATAACCAAGTCATAAAGGATATAAATACCGAAATCATTAGCCAGATAGTGTGATACGATCTTCGCCGACTTCCAATCCGAGCGAACATCCGAATCACTATAAACATAGGAAAAACACACAGGGTAAGCTTTAAAGCTTAGTAAGCTCGTATCTTAATAAACTTAACATAACAAATAATTTCATATATACTATCTTACACAACTTTTCCAAGTTATATAACATGTTCTCTTATTGGATTATCATCATTCAATATTATACTTGCTTACTTAAATAACTATAGCTTTCACAAGCTTATTCAATTCAATTCTTATATATCATTCAATTTACACTTTCACATAACCCAATGAGTACATTATGGGAAATAACACATTTAATCATATATCTTTCTCATATGAATCTCATATCATTATTTATACTGAAATTCACCTTTCATTCATATAGCATCTGACAATTTCACATATGCAACTTTATAAATCACATCTTATTCATTTGTTCAAGTTTCATTTACACATAATCACATTTCTTTTCCATATACATCACATAACATTCTTTGCACATATACTTACCTTTCATTTTCAAACATAGTATACATTTTCAACGTACCTGAATCAGAATGCCATTCACTTAACCATTTATTTCTCGGAATGCCCGTTGAACCGTTCGGAATTAATAAGGATACTCAGATAGCTCGAAAAGCTCGTACAATGCCAACGTCCCAGACGTGGTCTTACATGTAATCAAATATCAATGCCACTGTCCCAGACAGGGTCTTACACGAAATCATATACGATGTCGATGTCCCAGACATGGTTTTACACGTAATCTCTAATCGATGCCAGAGTCCCAGATACGGTCTTACACAATATCTCAAATCGTTGCCAACGTCCCAAACGTGGTCTTACACGAAATCATATCTCGAAATACTATGTCATGACATATGTATCCTCTACTATTCCTAGGGTTCGTACGGGGCTTTTCGGAGGTCGTCACATTACCAGAACTTTCTCGTATTTATATATTCTGCTTCTCGAACAATTCAATATCGTAATAACATATATATAACTTATTCAAAATACATACATTTGCATTACCATTCGGCATTGAATTCAATCATACTAATAATATGCATTTATAACATGATTTTGTAACATCTATTAGAATACGAACTTACCTCGTTCGTAGTAATGACAAATTAAGTCGACTAATCCGATATTTTGACTTTCCCTCGATCTAGATCCGAATTCCGCTTTTTTCAATCTAATTAATATCAAAATTAACTTACTTATTCAACATTTCATTCAATTTTCATCCAAGAACATATAAATGGGCAATTTGCATTTTAGCCCCTAACATTTCACATTTTTGCAATTTAGTCCCTAATTCAAAACAATACCAAATATTAAAAATTTCACTATGCCCATGCTAGGCCGAATGCTCCATAAATCCTTAACAGCCCATTTATTCAATTTATTTCACATTTAAACCCCTAAACTTTCAAATTTCACAAATAAATCCCTAATTTGGATTTTTTTTAATCAAAAACCACTTAATTAAACATAAAAATCAAACATCAAAGATTTATTTTTCATCATCAAACAACAAATTCATCACATTATCAACAATGGAAAATCTCAAATTCATCATCAATTTCGAAAATTAAAGCATGGGTTTGCTAGCACTCGAAGCAACGATCTAAAAAACGTAAAAATTATCAAAAACCGAACAAAATCCATACCCTAATTTGATCTCTAAGGAGCCGAACCTTAAACAAAGAAAATGGCTTTTTTTTCTTTCCTTACATTCGGCCAACAAAGAAGAATATATGCATGTGATTTATGTTTTGTTTTAATTTATTACATATTAAATAACATTTACAAATTTAACCTTTATAAATTATTTAGAAAACCATATAATGGTTGTCTATTACCGTCCATCCCATTATCCAATGGCCAAATTTCATTTTAAGGACTTCATAATTAATTAATCAAAGCAAATAGGCACTTTAACATATAGCACGCTACTTTTACAATTTATGCGATTAAGTCCTTTTTCACAAATCGGCACTCAAACGATGAAATTTTCATGCGAAAATTTCACACATATCAATTCACATACTTTAAGCTTGGAAAATAATATTAAAATATTTTTCTGACACGGATTTGTGGTCCCGAAACCAGTGTAATAGAGTAAGGTCTAAATCGGGCTATTACACCCTTACTATATACCAATATGAAAACTATTTAATAAGTGCTCGTCCTGTAACACCCCAAACCTGGCCTAGACATTATGGTCGAATCTGGCGGCGTCACATGATAGTGCTTTAGAAAACTTAACTATGTTGAAACCATTTGTAAATATCTTAGGCTTTCGTCAAAACGTGTCATTTAATTATTATCCATTTCCAAAACATTATAAGTTGCGGAGGCTTTTAAAATAATTTGAAAGTTCGTGTGTATTTGATAAAACATTTGTTTATTTTGGAACTCGCGTCTTATCCTACTGCTAACAGTTCATTAATATAGAAATCCCAAATTTTAAGCAAAAATCCGTAAAGGCCTTATTACATGAAATTTACCCAAATATAACCAAATCATAATTAAAATAAAACATAAAAGCAAATATCTAGAATCGTGGTCACCGCCGAGCCCTCCGCTGCACCGATCCGTCTACTGCTGGGGATTACCTGAACAGATTAAACAGAAAAAGGGTGAGTTTTCGCAAACTCAGTGTGTAATCCCCACACCCGTAGCTTGCACCTGATCAGTTCTCAATGGACAATCTCAGACATGGTGCTCAGTCGACCCACATCTCAAACATGCCCCAGTCGTTTTCCAACACTCGTCCGGATGGCGTCTACCACAGTGCCCACAAAGCGCGACCCCAGCAGGTGCAACAGGAGGCCCAACTCTCACTGGCCCATCTGGTCTGGCCTTTTTTTTAGGCCTCATCACAGAATTCAAGGGCTCTGATTCCCTCTTATTCTTTCCTTTCTCGCGGTTTTGGCGCTCAGCGCGCTTAACCTCCTCGGCGATCTTCGCCTTATCCACCAGAGCAGAAAAATCACGCTCCCTTTGCGGAGCTATCAAAACTCGTAGGCTGTCCCTGAGTCAATCCTCGAAACAGACGTATCGCTCATATTCAGCCGCCACCATGCCCCGGGCATAACGGCTCAGTCTCAGAAACTCGGCCTCATACTCGGCCACTGAACGATCTCCCTGGCTGAGATTAAGAAACTCACGCCTCCTAGCATCAATGTAGCTAGCACCCACATACTTATTCTGGAAAGCCGTCTTAAAATAATCCCAAGTCAGACGGTCGGGCTGAGTGCCCTCCTTAACAGTCAGCCACCACTGATACGCTTCATCGCGAAGCAGAGAGACAGCCTCCTTAAGCTTCTGCTCAGCAGTATAGTCCAAATCATCCATGATTCTTTCTGTAGCCTCCATCCAATACTCGACCACGCTAGGGGCGACTCCACTGATGCCCATGAATAACTCAGCCCCAATGGACCGGAGTCATTCCGTAACTGACCCACGGCGCCCAGATCCAGTGTTGGGCCCAACGACCCTCTCTAAAATCCGTAACATGGCTCGGGATAGTGCATCATCCCCAGCCTCACGATCATGAGATCCAGACTCTGTAGCAGATGAGATCAGCGTCTTGCTCGTATACAGATTAGGCAGATTCTCAGATGACGAGGACCCAGCTCGAGCCCCTCTACGGCCTCTACCACGGCCTCTTGTACCCGATTCACGGATACCTCGTGCACTCATCGTAAATTCAGAGTTTATCTGTATTAACAGTTTTATGCATTAGTTATAGTTCAAATATTTATTAACAAATGTTTTATGCAGAATAGTATCAGAAGTTCAGAGTTCGTTATCGCGAATCGCAGTTTTACTACTATTTTCAGTTTCACTATAGTTTTCAGTCTACACTACCTAAAGTGTTTCAGTACAATATACTACCTAAGGCTGCTTCAAGCATGCAAGTAGTATTTGAGAAAAATCTTAAATAGAGTTCAGAATACTTACAAGATCGGCGCCGGAGACTCGATGTACCACATACTTATTTTAAAAAAATATTTTGAATCACTAAAAATCGTTGCGAAAAAACCATTTTAAAAACCCAAACCACAGCCGAGTTTTGCAACCTAGCTCTGATACCACAAAATGTAACACCCCAAGCCCAGCCTAGACGTTATGGCCAAATCTGGCGGCGTCACATGATAGTGCTTTAGAAAACTTGACTACGTTGAAACCATTTGTAAATATCTTAGGCTTTCGTCAAAACGTTTCATTTAATTATTATCCATTTCCAAAATATTATAAGTTGTGGAAGCTTTTAAAATAATTTGCAAGTTCGTGTGTATTTGATAAAACATTTGTTTATTTTGAAACTCGCGTCTTATCCTACTGCTAGCAGTTCATTAATATAAAAATCCCAAATTTTAAACAAAAATCCGTAAAGGCCTTATTACATGAAATTTACCCAAATATAACCAAATCATAATTAAAATAAACCATAAAAGCAAATATCCAGAACCGTGGTCACCGCCGAGTCCTCCGCTGCACCGATCCGTCTACTGCTGGGGATTACCTGAACAGATTAAACAGAAAAGGGTGAGTTTTCACAAACTCAGTGTGTAATCCCCACAGAAAACATACACACAGAAATATCAGATAGCAGACATGGTTTTCACAGTTCGGGTCTGAGCCCAATACAGAAACGGTGTGGACCTTTGTCCACTCAGATATTGAATCAGACATATTACAGGGCCTTGGCCCATTTCAGACAGAATATGCAGATAACAGAGTCCTACCCACTAGCCTCTACACACCAACTCTGTCCAACCCTACACATCATGTGGGGATAAAATCAACCCACCCAGCCCTACACACAATATCGTACCGAAAGTGGCATATAATCAGAAATTTGCAAAATGAAATGCCGCGGATAACAGCTTAAGAGCCTTTCAGATACTTCCTCCAATCATAATCAACCCACCCCGATGCAATGCAACATACAAGAATGACATGCTATTAACTTAGATATTCAGATCAGTATACATGCTTAGTACAAAAATCAGACAGACAAATCATTCATTTAGGTGTCTAAGTATTGCTTACCGACCCTACAGTAGGTCCACGGTCGACTTGGGCGACCCGTGTAACCTTACAGAGTTTTTCAGAAAAATGGGCTCACACGCCCACGTGGCCTGCCCGTGTGGGCCCACACGACCGTGTGGCCCACACAGCTCAAATTGGCCTTGGCCGTGTGGATCACACGGCCTAGCCCAGAATTCCATACGCCCGTGTGGTTCATCCGTGTGGGCCCCTACACGCCCGTGTGGCCCACACGGCCCAATTGGTCGAGCCCATGTGTTGCACACGGCCGTGTCGCTCGCGCACGGCCTAGCTCGTCGATCACACGGCCGTGTGGTAACTAACAGTCTTGCACATTGCCTACCACACGGGCGACCACACGCCCGTGTGGCGTCGATAGAATGGTTTTCGGCTTTCGCCGAAACCATATTTTCTGCGTTTTCGGGTACACACTTGGTTTTGATTGAAGCTAAAACGACTCCCAAGCACTCTAGAACCTATATTCGACAAATCAAAGCCCCAATTTCAGTAGCATAACTGAGATTTAAACGGATTTGTAACGAGGCGTCCATCCCTAATTAACGAACCCTTACCTTCGATCGAAACGAGAATTCTACACGCTCAACTCGTCGATTGAGGACGATATTCAGTCGCTTGATTGACTCCTAACAATCAAAATAACCACTTTTCTTAAGTCACTTATCCACGATCATATTCAAGATAAAACTTAAGCAAAACTTACCGAACAAGCGGAATGAAGGCTGCACACAACAGGACGATTTGTAAAAGAAAATGGAGAGAGTGGGGAAGGGAGAGTAAAATTTTGGCAGCAAAGAGTCAAAGGAAGGGGAAAAAAATCGGCAGCAAGGCGGGGAGGAAAAGAAGAATGGCGTCAGGAAATTTTGGGAACGGGTGATAGCCTAGAATTTCGAAAAAGGAAATCTGCTAACCCCCTAATCTCTCCCCTTAATTCTCTCCCTACTATAAGATTTTCAGTCCAACACAATCACTCTGGACGTGACAAGCAAAAAAAATGCTCAAGCAGGGATTCGAACTCAAGACCACCAACATATCCAACACTCCACTTAACCACCAGACCAGCAGGCCCATTCTGTTAATTACTTACACACTTTAACTTATAAGCCTATTAGCCAGAGTTTTGGGTTTTATTCATAAAAATACCAAAATTTACCCAAGTTGAGACTTGAACTTGGGACCTCTCAGACACACCCAAATCACTCAACCACTAAAGCAGATAGGTATTTGTGTCTTGAAACTACAAAAGCCGAAAATAATGGAAAACTGGGGCGTTACACGTCCAATGACATTGTTATAAGTGTTTGACTCTCATAAGATATCATTAATCTCTTTGGGATAAATTCGTTCTCTAAATATGATCCGATTTTATCTCGTGGTAACCATTACTTCTTCCTTGACTAATTTACCAGTAAATGCCAAAAAAATAAAATATTTACGGGACCAGGCCGACCGAATGAAAAATGATGGGAATGGGCCAATTTTTGAAAAACGCTTCCAACTAGAAGTTTATTCAGGTGATACGTAGAAAAGTGCTTCCAGCTAGAAGCTCTTTCTACCATTTTTCAGCAAAAGCGCTTCCAGTAGGAAGCTCTTTCTGCCAAGTCAGCAAAAGTGCTTCCTGCAGGGAGCTCTTTTCCCCCAACAGTCACCTACTTTCAACGAATATTTAATTAGTCATTGCCCCCACCCCCAACTTAATTAGCCGTTGCCCCTCGATAAAAAAATTTATCCTATAAATCCTCCTATTTCATTTTTTTCCAATTCAATCTCAACTCTCTCTCATATTATCAATTCTCTCTCAAATTCTTCTCAAAACCCAATTAAATTCTCTAAATTCTTTTTTCTCTCTCAATTTTATTTATTTAAATTATCTTAACATTTTCCTAAAATATTTTTCTAATAAAAAGTATTCATTTTTTTTTCAAAATTATCAATGGCAAATTCTGTAATCCGTCATGATAAGAACCACATTTCCGTCAATAAATAATTTTCTGGAAAATCGGCCACCACTCTAATATTAAGAAGGCAAGAAAGTTAATAACTAATATTTCATCCCTGCAGAGTAGACAAAGTTTCAATTATGAATCTAATTCAATTTTCCCTGATTCAAATATACAATTGGTGTAAAAATACAATGTTTTTTAATTCTAAAGTAAATTATTATTTAACATCTCAAAAAATTATTACAAAATGATTAATTAAAAATCTCAAAAAGACCCCTAAACCTTACTTTAAAGAAACAAAACCCTAACCCTTAAAAACAACACTGGAAAAATCAGGAGAAAAGATCTTCTTGCTGGGAGCGAAATTGCTGAAAAATGGTGGAAAGAGCTTCCAACTGGAAGCACTTTTCTACGTATCACATGAAAAAGCTTCCATCTAGAAGCGTTTTTCAGAAATTGGCTCGTTCTCGTCATTTTTCATTTAATCGGCCTAGTCCCAAAAATATTTTATTTTTTGGCATTTAATGATAAATTAGTCTTCTTCTGTCATGAAAAGTCAATTTCTATCAAATAGTAATCAAATCATTTATCACAAAAACAAATGACTTGTGACCACGTTTACTTTTCATCATGTAATGCCGATGAAAGGAAATCATTTACCTTTAAGTTGGGCTATAAGTTTAACTATTGTGGAATGGTGTTACATATTGTAGAGGTCATATACTCATGTTGGAAAAAATCTGGTTTGGAAACAGTTTTCTTGCACAACGGAAAATAAAAATTTTGAAAATTGAGCCAATTTGTGATATTTATAGTAATAAACTCTTAACCGAAATTGCACTTGTGTTTTCGGCTAGACAGATCCTTGTTGTTCTTGGTTTTCTACTGAACATCCTTCTCCACTATTCTCATACCACGAACTATTTCGAGTGTGGGCTCAAACGATTTATATCAAACACAAAACTAGAAATATTTTTCTTTGTTTTAGGGTGAAAACGAAAAAATCTTCTCAATAGAAATCGAAAGAATTGATATTTCAAAAAATAGATTTAATACTTGAGAATAAACTCTCATTATTTTCGGGTAGAGTAACAATATCTTAAACTTGTGTATTTTTCCCTATCGATTCCATCTATTCATAATAAGAAAAAGAAAAACCTTTGTTGAATTGTAGAAGTTTATTTCAACTAGAAAGATGAACTCCTAGTCTAACTACAAGTATAGGGGGCAACAACCCTAGATAATAATACTAGGGTTTGTTGTCTATCCCTTTAACATGAGGGGCTTTTGGGCCTCTCGTATATTGGGTCAAATTACAATTACTTCATGGACTTTTAATAAGTACTTTATAATTCGATCCAATCTAATATTTTTTTTTCTATTTCCCAAAATAAACATCTCAATTCATTTCCAATAAAACAATATTCGCAACCCAATTTTAAATTCGTTAAAATCATGACGACTTTACCATAAAAGAATCCATAATAAAATATATTTAATATTTCTACATTCAACGGATTTACTATGACCAAATGATTTATTTACATTTCAAATTTTATCTAATTCGAAAAATATAAATTCATTTCTAGGTCATTTTTCATTTTCATTTTCATTTTGGGGAAATTCACATTCATTTCCAAATGATTCCATTTCTCCATTTTCATTTTTATTTTGGATAAAACCATAATCATTTCCAAATGTTTCATATTTCTCCATTTTCATCATTTCTATCCAATTTTGTTCATTTGATTCAACATGCAATTCATTTCTGGTTTCAACGAGCTAGCAGAGGGACAAATTGGACATATGCGATTAGGGCTAAAATGATTTATAATTAAGTTCCAGCTTTTGAGGGACAGATTGGGCATATGCGATTAGGGCTAAAATGATTTATAATTAAGTTCCAACATTTCGCCTATTAATTATAAGCTCTTTTAGTCACAAAGTCATTCCACTATAGTATCGTGACTGAGCTCTCCCTAACATCATGCCATTATGAAACCAACTCAATCAGTGCTCGTCCAATGACCATGTCATAAGTGTGTTACCCTCATAGGATATCCTTAATCTATTCGGAATAATATCCGTTCTCCCAATATGATTCTATTTTCTCTCAATGTAACCATTACATCTTCCTTCATGAAAAGTCAATTACTATCAAATAATAATCAAGTCATTCATCACGAAAACGAACAACCCTTGGTCCCGTTTACTTTTCATCAACCATGTAATGCCAATGAGAGGATATCATTTACCCATGTTTCAGGCTATGAATTCCACTATTGTAAATGACGCTACATACTGCAGAAGTTGTATTCAATTCCTTATCTATTTGAACTCGGGCTTTTACTTACATCAAAGTATATGAGTCATGCATACATAGTTCGTCATCCATTTAGGATTTAGATATGCCACACTATGACCGTAAAAAGTGAATAAATCCATAAACAGATTCAAGATCTATTCTTCTTGGGTCCAATTCGATGTACTGTTAGTCCAGTTAGAAACATATATGTCTCTATCTTCTAGGAGCCATCTGTTCCAATGCCCAAGACAAAGCATCTCTTCAATTGGACTTGATAGACGACATATTAGTCTTTCAATCGGTTTGCTCATTTTCGATAAGACTAATGACATGTTTAGGTTTGTCTATTAATATAAGTTGTCTTTCTGTATTACGATCCGACCACATAATATTACTTGGTATTAGTTTAAACATTAGACAACTAGTGAGCCAACATTTGCTTCTATTTTGCTTTGCATGCAAAAACCACATGAGGAAAATTATACAATGAATATTAATCTAATCCATGAATCTTTTTATTAACCAATCTGTTTGAAAAAATTACAGGTTTACAAACGAATATACTACACCAAGGGCACCAAATCCAAAAACCTAACGTATCAGCATTCGGTTCCTTATCTATTTGAACTCATGCTTTTATTCACATCAAATTATACGAGTCACACATATATAGCCCATGATCCATTTAGGATTAATGTACGTCACATTATGAACGTCACAAGTGAATAAATCCACAAACAAATCTATGATATATTCTACTTGGAATCTGTTCGATGTACTGTAAAACCAGTCAATCATATCTATGTCTTTATCTTTTGGGAGTCATTCACTCCAATACCCAAGACAAGGTATCTCATCAACTAGACTTGATAGACAACATATTAGTCTTTCAATTAGTTTGCTCAATTCCAATTAGACTAGGGACATGTTTAGGTTAATCTACTAATACAAGTTGTCTTTCCATATTATGATCTGACCACGTAATATCACTTATTATTAGTTAAACGTTAGATAATCAATAAGTCAATATTTGCTTTCATTTTGCTTTGAATGCAAAAAACATTAAGGACAATATACAAAGGATGTTATTGTAATTAATGGATATTTTATTAAACCAATTTGTTCGAAAAATATAAGTATACATAAACGAAAATACTACACTAAGGACACTAGATCCCAACATAGTTTGGTTTCCTTATGTCTGCGAAGCCTAGCCTAGTGAGAAATATCCATTATCTTCAATCCTTATAACAAATGAACCTAAATTCTATCACACTCTAGTGACAATTTTCTTACTTTTGTATAATAGAAGACTGGTACTCTCACCACTAAATTCAACCCTATGAACTTAGCTTATAAAACCACAATTCAAAGGTTTTAGAATCAAACGCGCTCTTATAAATAACATTCCTGACTTAAATAGATTAAGTGCTCTCAATTCTTTATACTACAACCTATACAAGTCTCTCAATTATATAGAGTTTATCGAGACTTGCTAACATAATGAATATCTATATTAATCCCTATTAAACAACATCTAAACTAGCTGAATACAATATAATAATAAACAAGTAAACAATGATTGTTGGCAACTAAGTCTTCAACGTTCATACCCAATCCAATTTTCTCGTTCTAAGGAATTAGATAGACTTAACCCAATCCGATTCTCCAAATTTGTTTCCCAAAGTGATGTGATCTTCATTGACGTGCTAGATACAACCCATAAATTCGATTTAATAAATTGTCAATCTCACAAATATGGGAACAAGCCAGTCTGTTGCAGTGCTTCAAGAAGTGAGCACTTCCTCAGGCACATCTCAGTTATTCTATATTTTTCAACACTAAAACCAACAAGAGTTGGATGCAATAGCAAAGCATATTGCATTCTCAAGGGGATACACAAGTTTGAACCTTGGAGAAGACATTGTTGAGAGGGGTAGCCACAAACGCCGAACATGGACCATAAAATGGATATAGATAATACCCAAAAAAGATTAAACCTACACCACATATGGTTAATAAAAAAGAAATAAATACTAAACTTACATAAGCAAAAACGTCATCTCCTCCATTACAATAAATTGTCATATTTTCCAAAGAGATCTTCATTTGAAATCAAGTTTCCCCACATGAAACCATAATTGTAGAAATTTGATCTTGATTTTTCTAAAAAATTTCTTTCAAAAAATTCACATCTTTCTTAGCTTAAGATGAATCCAAAAATTTCAGAAGCAATATTCAGAACATCTCAGGCTATACAATTTTGGATGTGTAGTTGTTGAATAACTTGATTTTATGCTACAGAATTTTGTGTAACTTGATTCTTTACAAACAATTGTAGCAAAATTGTTTGTGCAAGGTAGTCATTAAATAACGTTGATTTTCTATTACCATAAAATTCTCCAAATTTTGCTTTTAAATTTTTTTGGTTCATTTTAAGCCAAAAAGAATGGGGAGTTTTTGAAAGAAAAATTGAAGGAAATCAAGATCAAATTTCTGCGATTAGAATTTAATGCAAATGAAACTTGATTTCAAATGGAAAACTCTTTGAAAAATATAATTTCAATATCTACTTTAATGGAGAAGATGACATTTTTGCTTATATAAGTTTAGTATTTACTTCTTTTTTATTAGTCATACGTAGTTTAGGTTTAGTTATTTATTTTTTGATTTATTTTTTGATTTATTTAGTTTTTCACATAATGTTATATTATCTACGTGGACTTGAAAATTTGAAAAATTTCCCCACTTTGAATTTTCATTGGTTGATTTAGAATTCACTAATAGTATTAACTTCAAGTGTCATAATAATATATAGATAGATAGTTTAGGTACCACATTAGATATTTTATAAAAGTACAGGTATCAAATTTGACATTATCCCACAAAAATTTTAATTAAATTTCAAAATCAGTTTAAAAAATATTTTCTATATGTTTCCCAAAAACATAATTCTAAAATAGTTTTGTAAATTTATAATAAATTAAATACTATTTTAATAATTAAAAATAATTTTAAAATGTTTTTTTTCAAATTAAAATGTTTTCCTTAAGTTAGCTTAAAAATCAATGTTTTCCAAAATGAAAACTGGTATAAAATTTTCAAAAAAAAAAAAAAATTATTGTATTAATTTTACATTAATAAAAATATTTTTTTTAAAAAAAGTGTTGCACTAGAAGTATTTGTGTTTAGACCAAAGTATCTCTTAAGTTCCCCAAATCCAAATAACCATTTAAAGGGGCATGTACAAAATATTCTCAACATCTGAAGTAGTTAAATCTATTATAGAATGTTGCAATTTTTCTCCATAATTTTAAAGGACCTCACATTCGGCTGTAATAGCAGTGCGAGCCTCAATGATGTTTGCTCCATCAACAACATTAAAGACATGTTTAGTAGTGCTTAAAAAAAGCACTTCTGGCTCCAAAAGCACTTTTAGAAGAAAAGCTGTGCTAAACAAACTGCTTTTAACTAAAATTTTTGGCTTTTCAGAAGTGCTTTTCAAAAGTACTTCTGAAAAGAAGAAGCTAAAATTTTTAGCTTTTCTTCTCCCAAAAGCACTTTTGGTGCTTAATTACTTTTTCACCACTCCAATAACATAGTACTTTCCCTTTTTTTTTCTTGGTACTTAATTACAAATGTGTTAAAATCATTAATTAAAAATAAAAAATATTTTAAAAAAATACTAATTACAAATATTTAATGGTTATATTTAAATATTTAAAATATAGTTTATATATTCTAATTAAATTTTATAAATAATTAATATTTATTGCTTAAAAAAATTTAAAATTTATATCTCATATATTAAAATATTAACAAGTTATAATAAATTTTTTTATATTCTTACTAAAATATAATAATATTAACTAACTTAAATATTATTTAAATGCATATTTGTTACTTGATAATAACATGTCTAAAATGGACATTTTATTTCTCAAAATCACTTTTTGATAGCAATGCTGTAACGACCCGATAGTCACGGGTGTCGGAAAATGTATTTTCGAGACTCTGTTTTCGTAAAATGAATTCGTAAATATTAATTAAAAATATTTACGAAGTTAGTTGTGTAGTTAATTAGGTTTTGGTTAGGTGAATTTGCATGAATTAAGAGTAATTAGGTATAAGGACTAAATTGCATAAAAGATGAAATTTGAATTATAGATTCAAGAAAAAGTAAAGGGACTAAATAAGCAATTAAGTCTTATTTCAACAAGTGGATGATAATAGTCATTACATGTGTAAAAATAATATACATATGTATATATTAATAAAATATGTATTACTTAATATTTAAGTAAATATATATATAATATAATAATTAATAAAGTAAATATAATAAAATAAATAAGTAAATGAAATAAATAAAGAAAAGAAAAAGAATAGAAAGAACAAAGCAGAAAACGAAACAGGGAGAAAAGAAAGGAAAAAAAGAAAAGAAAGAAAGAAAGGAAAGACTAGGGTTTCAAGGTTCTAAGTTCAATTGGTTAGTCAATTTAGTCTATTTTCTTGTAATTTTTATATTTTTGAAATTCCGGTATTAAATACTACCCAACCTATGTTGAAATTTTAGAAAATATTGAATTTTTAAATGTTGTTTATATAGAATAATTTGAGTATTAGGGACTAAATTGATAGATTTTTAAGCTAGAAATGAAAAAGGATTGAATTGTAAAATAAATTATAAATTTTGAGTATTAGGGACTAAAATGTGAAATTTTTGAAATTTAGGGATATAAGTGAAATTAGAGAGTTAAATCTAGTTTAAAGTGGAAATTGAATGAAAATATAAAATTAATTATGAAGAAATAAAGTTAGTCTCGGTTTAGGGACTAAATTAGAATTTAGGCAAATGTTGAATAAAAATTGAAATATTCAATGTGAAATTGAATTGTAATGTATTGATGAATTTTAATTGTTTTAATTCCATAGCTAACGTTATACTAGAACCCTCAACTAAGAAGGGAAAAGATAAAGTCAACGAGGAATAGCTCAGAATTTCTGATTTGTATTTCTATAATCCGAAGCTAGTTATTAATTGTTATAATTTTTATTTAATCTATATGGTAAGTGTTAAGGTGAGAATATTTGTGTTTTGCAATTGAAATAGATTGATTTGGTATATGATGAAATTATTGAATTTATATTGACTGAATTGAATTGGAATATATATACATTATGAATATATATGTGTAAATGTAATATTGTGCAAATATGATATTGGATATTATTATTGGAAAGTGAAATTAAACACTATTAACTGTATCGGGCTGAGTCGAATATAGATGGCATGCCATAGGATTGGAAGAGTTCAGGGATTTCTTCGACTTCGAGTCGATAAGACACCGGGTGTCAATCTATTACTTCGGATTAATTCGATGAGGCACTGGGTGCCAATTTACTTCGGTTTAGCCGATAAGACACTGGGTGTCAAATTATTACTTCGAATTATCCAGTGAGGTACTGGGTGCCAAACTGGTGTGTTTTGGTTGGATCTGTGTATCCGTCATACTCCGAGTCGTGTTAATAGGGGTGATTAAATGAAATGATACTATGATTGGTATTGGAAAACATTGAATGTGAAAAGCTATTTGAATAGCAAGTATGAGATTTGAAATAGCAAGAGATGAGAATTGAATATGTTATAAATGATGTATTGATGAATTGATTAATTGAATGATTAATGTTATTGTGTGATTAAATGTATATATTAAATTATCTTGCCTTTAATATTCGGATTATAGAAATAGCACTGAGTTTATACTCAGCGTACAGTTTTGTTTCCCGTGCGCAGGTTAGGCACTTAAGTTTGATTGCCGATTCAACATCCATCAACGATCCCGAACTCAAAACGTGGTGATGTTTTTCTTTTTTGTGTCAGCATGTACCTAGGGCGTCTAAACGTTAACTATTTTGTGAGTTGATTGTAAATAAGATTATAAGTTAATATTGGTTGATTATATACATATGAGTATATGTTATGTTATAATATGGCATGTTTTAAATTATTGCATAAATGAACATGATATAGGCAAAATTAGGTTCAATTTGGTATCTTTACAAATTTGATTTGAATGATGTTTAAATTAATATGTTTTGATAATATGATTGTGGTACCTATGAGGGTACATTGGTTAGGCATCTAAGTTGATTATTTTGACATGTTTTGGAGATATTTGATTTTGTTTTGAATTGGTTGAACAATTGATTTTGAGTTGTTTAGTATTCAAGATTGCAGAGAATGGTAAACTTGATATTTAAGGTTCATTTTGAGTTCACACGGCTAACACATGAGCGTGTGGTTTGGCCGTGTGTCCCTTGCAACTTTAAAATTTCAAAACAGAATGCTCAGGTATTTTCACACGGGCAGAGACACGGGTGTGTGTCTCAGTCGTGTGTGACACAGGACCTAGCACATGGGCGTGTGCCCCTATTTCGAATGTTCACATGGCCTGAGACACGTGCATGTCTCTTGACCGTGTGAGCCACACGGCCTGGTCACACGGGCGTGTGTCCCCTATTTCTTGGAAAATTTTTGATGTTTTCAGAAAACTTTTCTGAGTACCCAATTTAGTCCCAATTCGTTTCTAACATATATTTTGGGCCTCTAGGGCTCATATAAGGGATAATATGATTGATTTATGACATGTATGTTAAATAATATGTAATGTCTGTTTTTGATCTGAAAAGTCTGGTAATGCTCTGTAACCCTGTTTCGGTGACGGATAGGGTTAGGGGTGTTACAAATGCTAAACACTCAAATTTTAAACCAAACTTTTCAAAAGCATTTTTCCACAGCACTTTTTAAAAGCATTGTCAAACTAGCCCTAAGTGTCATCACCATTGTTATTTTCATTTTCAATTGAGCTCATCAAGGGATCTTTACTAATTGGCTCCTATGACTCCAATCATGTTTACAACACTTACAATAAGAACGGAGAAAATGCTCGAGCTCCTTAATCTTTTTTAATAAGATCATTCTTCTTTTTTCCATCTCATGATGTGGCCATGCTTTAGCGTACATTTGCAAGCCACTTGTGTTAATACCTTGCCTAAATTTATTGGCTTTTTCCCATTGAGGCTTTTACTCTCCATGTAGTACTATCTGATGTTTTCCATGGCAACCAATTCATTATTTTTTAAAGATTTTCCCATCTATAACATCTATATTGAGATTTCTCAAACACATTCTTTATGCTTAGAATTTTGGTATTGTGTTTCCTATTGTGAGTATACAAATTAATAGGAAAATCAAACTCTTCCCCAAATTTGTGCTTAATAAAAATGTACTTCTCTTTGTCAAAGTGGGCATTGCTCATTGTATTTCTGATGATCCTTTGTTTATTTTTTGAGGGGTGAAGAATATCATCCTCTCTTTATGCTTTGTATTTGAAATGGCAATCTTATATATCATTCTAATTTTGTTTAGCACAAGAGGCTGGCCACATTGACAATAACTTCAGAACAAGTAGATCAATGTTAACTATGAGAAGCCTACAAATTGTTTATGGGTGACCCCATACTCCTTTAAGGCATTCGTGAAGAATGGAGGCAACAGTGAATGAAAACCTGCGTCAAAGATGTACAATGGTAGGTGCAAGTGTCAAGACCCATCTATGCATGATCAACACGTAGGACTTTATCAAGTCCACTCAAGTCCAACTATTGCCTAATTTGTAGACCCATTAATCCAATTGTCACGTGGCTAGGAGGCTATTTTCCACCTTTAAGGGGCATACCAAAAGAAGACCCGAACGTAGACATGTCAAGTGTAACAGCCCGAAACAGACCCTAGTCGGAATAGTGGTTTCGAGACCATAAATCCGAGGTCGAAATAATATTCTAATATTAGCTTGGGTGTGAATCATATGTGATATAGCCTGTGTGAAAATTCTGTGTGATAATTTTATTGACTGTGTGTCAAATTGTGAGAAAGGACTTAATTGCATAAAGTGTAAAATGTTGTGTGCTGATTGTTATATGCTTAATTGATGTTGTCTTTATAATGAGGAAGATTTATGATGCAATTTGGCCAAAATTGAGTATAGTGGACGGCATAAGGCTAAAATATACATTATTTTATATTATTTTAATGGTTAAATATTAAAAACATAATATATGTTATAATAATATAATAAAAGAAATAAGGTAGTGGCATTGTTCATCCTTGTTAGCCGAAAATACCAAAGGAAAATAAAAGAAAAAGAACACTAGGGTTCGGCTAGTTTGAAGCTTGATTTAGGTAAGTTTTTGACTCGATTTTTGATAATTTCTACGTTTTCGTAATCGTTACTTTGTGCTCTACAAAACCCATGCTTAAATTTTACGAATTGATAATGTTTATGAAATGTGCCATTGATGAAATGGTGAGCTTTGTGATGAGTGTTGGTGTTAAATGAAAGATAGGTGTTTAATGAACATGTTTTGTTCTTGAATTTTTGATGAGTTTAGCTAATTAGGGCTAAATTGAGAAAATAGCATTTTTGAAGGATTAAAATGTGAAATAAATGAAATGTGTGGGCTTGTATGAATATAGTGAGAATTTGGCTAGGCATGGGTGCAAGCTAATTATGTGAATTTGATGATTTTGTGAATTAGGGACTAAATTGTCGAAATGTAAAAATGTGAGGGCTATTTTGTAAAATGCCCTAAATATGTGTGTTGGGATGAAATTGAATGAATTGGAAATTGAATGGATTGAATTTGAATGTGTATAGACCAAGAAAGGAGAGGTTCGGATCGAGATCGAGGCAAAGATAAAGTGCTCGATTGACCGACCGTTGTGATAGTTCAACGTCCGAGGTAATTTCGGACATAATACGAACATCTAGTTATGTTAAATTCCATGAAATGAATGTTATAATGATATTGGAATGTGGATGCTATGTGAGAGTTGAGTTTGAGTTATGTGGCACTAAGTGTGCGTATTCGGAAACGTGATCGAGATGATCAGCACTGGGTGTGCAAAATAATATAAGCTTCGACTTTGTGGTTGGCACTGTGTGTACGATACCGATTGAAGAGTGGTTTGATATAAATGCACTATGTGTGCGGTGATAATTAAGCTTCGGTTAAATATCGGGGCACTAAGTGTGCGATTGAATCAAAGAAGAGACGGAAGTTGATCGAAAGGGAAAAGTGAGTATTGAGTAGCAAATGTAATTGACTACTAGGTGTTGGCTAAGGTACGCTCAGAACCTATGTGGTTGATGAATCTATGAATGAGATTATGAAAGGTTAAATGAGCATTTTAGTTTTGGATGGCATGATATATATGTATATGCGAAATAATCTATGTGGTGGTTAGTTTGATTTAAATGTGTTATGTTACGAACTTACTAAGCTTTGGAAAGCTTACTGTGTGATTTGTTTCTCTGCTGCGTTGTCAAGACAACTAGCTCGGATCCAGTGGATCGCCAAGCATTCTCATCACACTATCGGCAATCTATTTTGGTACTTTTGGGAAAGATGTATATAGTTGAAATATGGCATGTATAGGCTAGTTTTGTAAGACATGTTTGAGATGTGTAAATAGCCTTGTGATGTGGCTAGATGTGTGTGGGCTTTAAACATGTATGGCTTTGATATATGATGCATATTTTGGTATAGCTTGTGGGTAAAGAAAATGTCTTATGAATGGTAATCTTAGTGATGGTATGATGCTAGTATGATTTAGTGAATTTGGGGATGAATCATGTTTAGTATTGAATGTGTTCAAGTTGTGTAATTAAGTTCCTAAGTTGACATGTTTAGAAATGAGATTATATGAGATGATATGTTGATCACTTGACATGAAAATTGGTTGCCAATTTGTGTGTGGAAGTATGCTTAAATGTGTTTGTAGGTTTGACCCTTGTGTGGGTGGCAAATTGGCCTTGCAAATGGCTGTTTACCTACACACGGTTATGACACACCAGGCGTGTCTAATGACCGTGGGGTAAGGTCGATGAGGTAGCTAGTTGTACACGGCCATGGCACACACGGGCGTGTCTAGTCACCGTGTGAATAAGTCAGTATGTGGCTTAAGGGCACACGGCCTGAGCACACGGGCGTGCTTGGTGGCCGTGTGGAGAAGTCAGAATGCTTGCTCTGTTTTGGCACGACTTAGACACATGGGGGTGTCTGGTGACCGTGTGGGGCACACGGCCTGGTTACACGGGCGTGTGACCTCAACAGACTTGATGAATATTTGAAAATTTAAAAACTTTCGTAAGTGTTCGGTTTAGTCCCGACCCTATTCTAGCATGTGTTTGAGGTCTTATAGACCTCAATAAGGGACCATATGGTTGATAATGAGTATAGTTGATGGATGAATGACTTAGTGTCGTGTAATGGTTGTGTAATGATTCGATTGATCAGTAACGCCTCTTAACCCAATTCTGACGATAGTTTTGGGTTAGGGGTGTTACATTTTATTGGTATCAGAGCTTCGGTTTAGTCGATTCTCGGACTAACGTAGCGCGTGTGAGTCTAGCTATACATGCCATATATTAAATTGTGATGGTGTGATAAATTCTGACAGTTATAAATGTGTTTTCGTATAGTAATGGATCCCGATCAAGCAATTGCTGACGACGTAAAGAGTAACGCGCCTGCTCCCGCTCAAGAGACAGCGCCGGCCACATCTAGGCCGAATGATAGTAGTTAGGGAGGAGAGGCTAAGCAAGCCTTCTTTCAAATGATGAGTGAGTGGTTTTCGGAGTTCGTTCGAACGAATCCGGATGCTCGACAACCTCCACCCCCACAAGTACCTGTTATGCCACAAGTTGTAGATTCGATCAGATTGAATAAACCTCCTATAGATAAGATCCGAAAGTACGGGGCCGAAGAGTTTAGGGCCACAGCCGATAATGATGCCGAGAGAGCTGAGTTTTAGCTCGAGAATACCTTTCGAGTATTTGATGAGATGTCGTTGACTCCTAATGAATGTATAAAGTGTGCAGTTTCATTGTTAAGAGATACAACCTATAATTGGTGGAAAACATTGATTTCTGTGGTTCCGAGAGAGAGAATCACTTGGGACTTCTTTCAAGTTGAGTTCAGAAAGAAGTATATCAGTCAACGCTTCATTGATAAGAAACGTAAAGAGGTTTTAGAGCTGAAATAGGGTCGTTTGTCAGTTACCGAATACGAGCGAGAATTTGTGAGACTGAGTCAGTATGCACGGGAATGTGTTTCGACTGAAGCCACTATGTGTAAACGCTTCATAGAAGGGTTGAATGAGGATATTAAGTTATTGGTTGGGATACTTGATATAAATGAATTTGTTGTGTTAGTTGAAAGAGCTTGTAAAGCCGAAGAGCTCAGTAAAGAAAAGAAGAAAGCTGATTCTGAAGCTCGTGATGAAAGAAAAAGATCGATGAGTAAGTTTTCTCAACCTTCGACAAAGAGATTCAGAGATGCAAGCAGCCGATCAAATGCTTCGTTTGGGCATCCGAATAGAGATCGCGCAAGACTAAGTGTTGATCCGAGAACTCAAGCTCTAATGGAATCAAGTGTAGATAGTGTCAAAAGCAACAAACCTGAGTGTAGACAGTATGGAAGACGACATGTGGGAGAATGCTGGGGCAAGTACAACAATAGAGTTTGTTATAAATGTGGATCCCAAGATCATTTTATTCGAGATTGCCCAAAGATGGTCGAAGAGGAAAATGTTCAGAATGAAAGACCGAGTAATGTGACGGCTAGAGGTAGACCATCTAGAAACACCAGAAATGTGAGTGGAAACCAAATGGGGACTACTGACACAGCCGTGAGGTCAGAAGCGAGAGCACCTGCCCGAGCTTATGCTATACGTGCACGAGAGGAAGCATCATCTCCAGACGTCATCTCCAGTACTTTTACTTTATTTGATACTGATGTCATTGCATTGGTAGATCCAGGATCTTCTCATTCATATGTGTGTGTGAATCTAGTATCGAGTAAGACTCTACCTATTGAGTCTATTGAATTTGTGATTAGAGTATCGAATCCCTTAGGCAAGTGTGTTTTGGTGGATAAGGTGTGCAAGAATTGTCCATTGATGTTTCGGGATATTTTTTTCCGGTTAATTTGATGTTACTACCATTCGATGAGTTTGACATAATTCTGGGTATGGATTAGCTTACTCTGCATAATGCCATCGTGAATTGTAAAAGAAAGAGTATTGAGTTGAAAAGTCAGAATGGTGAGCTAGTTCGAATAGAATCCAATGATATGAAAGGATTACAAGCTGTTGTATCTGCGATGAAAGCTATGAACTATGTGAAAAAGGGTTGTGAAGCTTATTTGGCGTACGTGATTGATACAAAAGTGTCGGAAAAGAAAGTTGAATCTGTGCCTGTGGTATGTAAGTTTCCAGATGTGTTTCCTGAAGAGTTACCGGGATTACCTCCAATTCGAAAAGTTGAATTTGGTATTTAATTAGTGCCGGGGACCACTCCCATTTCGATAGCTCCGTATAGAATGGCACCAACAGAATTGAAAGAATTAAAGTCTCAGTTGTAGGAGTTGAACAAAGTAACGATAAAGAACAAATATCTGTTGCCTCGTATTGATGATTTATTTGATCAACTGAGAGGAGCTACAGTGTTTTCAAAGATAGATTTGAGATCAGGTTACTATCAGTTAAGAGTTAAAGAATCTGATGTGCCAAAAACTGCTTTCAGAACGAGGTACGGACATTACGAATTCTTAATGATGCCTTTCGGACTAACAAATGCTCCTGCAGTGTTTATGGATCTGATGAATCGAATATTCAGACCATATTTGGATCACTTTGTAGTGGTGTTCATTGATGATATTTTGATCTATTCGTGTGATGAGACGCAACATACCGAGCATTTGAGAACTGTGCTACAAACTCTGCGTGAGAAACAGTTGTATGCTAAGTTTAGTAAATGTGAATTTTGGTTGCGTGAAGTTGGTTTTCTGGGGTATATTGTGTCAGCTGCTGGGATACGAGTTGATCCTAGTAAAATCTCTGCTATATTAGAATGGAAGCCTCCGAGAAATGTGTCTGAAGTCTGTAGTTTTCTGGGACTAGCAGGATATTATAAACGATTTGTGAAAGGCTTCTCGATGATTGCGACTTCGTTGACGAAGTTGCTACAGAAAGATGTTAGATTCGAGTGGTCAGAAAGATGCCATCAGAGTTTTGAACAATTAAAAGTGTTGTTGACAGAAGCACCAGTGTTGGTTCAACCTGAATCGGGCAAAGAATTCATAGTTTACAGTGATGCTTCATTGAATGGTTTGGGCTGTGTGCTGATGCAAGAAGGTAAAGTTATTGCTTATGCTTCGAGGCAGCTAAAGCCGCATGAAAAGAACTACCCAACGCATGACCTTGAATTGGCCGCGGTTGTGTTCGCATTAAAAATATGGTGTCATTATTTATTTGATGAGAAGTGTCATATCTTTACAGATCACAAGAGTTTGAAGTACTTGATGACTCAGAAAGAATTGAATTTGCGACAGAGAAGATGGTTAGAGTTGTTGAAAGATTACGAACTTGTGATAGATTACCACCCGGGTAAAGCTAATGTTGTAGCTAATGCTTTGAGCCGAAAGTCCATATGTGCTTTGCGAGCAAAGAATGCTCAGAAAGATCTGTGTGATGATAGTGCGGTTATGGCCGAATTAAAAATAAAGCCGATGTTTGTACATCAGATTTGTGATGCTCAGAAAAATGATGTTGAAATGATGGCTAAACGAACTCAATGTGAACCGAATGCTGAATCATAATTTCGAGTTGATAGTGATGATTGTTTGAGATTTAGAGATCGAATTTGTATTTCGAGAAATTCAGAGTTGATTCAAGCGATTTTAAAAGAGGCTCATAATAGTCGATTAACTGTACATCCTGGGAGTACAAAAATGTATAATGATCTGAAACAGTTTTATTGGTGGCATGGTATGAAATGAGACATCTCTGACTTTGTGTCGAAATGTTTAGTTTGTCAGCAAGTTAAAGCTAAACATCAGGTTCCGTCTGAATTGTTGCAACCGATTATGATTCCTGAGTGGAAATAGGAAAGGATCACGATGGACTTTGTGTCGGAATTGCCTTTATCTCCGGGAAAGAAAGATGCAATCTAGGTGATAGTTGACAGATTGACGAAATCAGCTCATTTTGTTCCGGTGAAAACAGATTATTCACTCGATAAATTGGCTGAATTGTATATTGCTGAGATTGTGAGATTGCACGGGGTGCCATTATCTATTGTATCTGACAGAGACCCAAGATTTACCTCGCAATTTTGAAAGAAATTGCAATGGGCTTTAGGCACAAAATTACATTTCAGTACTGCGTTTCATCCGCAAACGGATGGTCAGTCCGAACGAATCCTTCAGATTCTTGAAGATATGTTGAGATGTTGTATACTTGAGTTCGAGACTACATGGGAAAAACATTTACCGTTGATTGAGTTTGCGTACAACAACAGTTTTCAATCTAGCATTAAAATGGCACCGTATGAGGCTCTTTACGGTCGAAAATGTCGAACTCTATTGTATTGGACTGAGCTAAGTGAGAATAAAATTCACGGGGTTGATCTTATAAAAGAGACTGAGCAGAAAGTGAAAGTGATACGTGACAGTTTGAAAGCGGCTTCAAATCGTTAGAAGTCTTATGCAGATTTGAAACGAAAAGATATTGAATTTGAGGTGGGTGATAAAGTGTTTTTGAAAGTATCCCCGTGGAAGAAGATACTTCGATTTGGCCGGAAAGGCAAGCTGAGTCTGAGATTCATCAGACCGTATGAGATCATTGAGCGAGTTGGCCCGGTTGCTTACAGATTGATGTTGCCATCTGAGTTAGAAAAGATTCATAACGTGTTTCAAGTGTCAATGCTTCGACGGTATAGATCAGACCCGTCTCATGTGATTGCTCCTACTGAGGTTGAGATCTAGTCAGACTTGTAGTATAGTGAAGAACCGATCCGAATTTTGGCACGAAAGACCAAAGAGTTGAGAAATAAGAAAATCTCTTTAGTGAAAGTATTGTGGCACAAGCACAGAATTGAAGAGGCTACGTGGGAGCCTGAGAATGTTATGAGAGAGCAATATCCACAACTATTTACCGGTAAGATTTTCGGGGACAAAAATCCCTAAGGGGGGAGAGTTGTAATAGCCCGAAATAGACCCTAGTCGGAATAGTGGTTTCGAGACCACAAATCCGAGGTCGGAATAATATTCTAATATTAGCTTGGGTGTGAATTATATGTGATATAGCCTGTGTGAAAATTCTGTGTGATAATTTTATTGACTGTGTGTCAAATTGTGAGAAAGGACTTAATTGCATAAAGTGTAAAATGTTTGTGTCTTGATTGTTATATGCTTAATTGATGTTGTCTTTATAATGAGGAGGATTTATGATGCAATCTGGCCAAAATTGAGTATAGTGGACGGCATAAGGCTAAAATATACATTATTTTATATTGTTTTAATGGTTAAATATTAAAAACATAATATATGTTATAATAATATAATAAAAGAAATAAGGTAGTGGCATTTTTCATCCTTATTAGCCGAAAATACCAAAGGAAAATAAAAGAAAAAGAACACTAGGGTTCGACTAGTTTGAAGCTTGATTTAGGTAAGTTTTTGACTCGATTTTTGATAATTTCTACGTTTTCGTAATCGTTGCTTTGTGCTCTACAAAACCCATGCTTAAATTTTACGAATTGGTAATGTTTATGAAATGTGCCATTTATGAAATGGTGAGCTTTGTGATGAGTGTTGGTGTTAAATGAAAGATAGGTGTTTAATGAACATGTTTTGTTCTTGAATTTTTGATGAGTTTAGCTAATTAGGGCTAAATTGAGAAAATAGCATTTTTGAAGGATTAAAATGTGAAATAAATGAAATGTGTGGGCTTGTATGAATATAGTGAGAATTTGGCTAGGCATGGGTGCAAGCTAATTATGTGAATTTGATGATTTTGTGAATTAGGGACTAAAGTGTCGAAATGTGAAAATGTGAGAACTATTTTGTAAAATGCCCTAAATATGTGTGTTGGGATGAAATTGAATGAATTGGAAATTGAATGGATTGAATTTGAATGTGTATAGACCAAGAAAGGAGAGGTTCGGATCGAGATCGAGGCAAAGATAAAGTGCTCGATTGACCGACCGTTGCGATAGTTCAATGTCCGAGGTAAGTTCGGACATAATAGGAACATCTAGCTATGTTAAATGCCATGAAATGAATGTTATAATGATATTGAAATGTGGATGCTATGTAAGAGTTGAGTTTGAGTTATGTGGCACTAAGTGCGCGTATTCGGAAACGTGATCGAGATGATCAGCACTGGGTGTGCGAAATAACTTCGACTTTGTGGTTGGCACTGTGTGTGCGATACCGATTGAAGAGCGGTTTGATATAAATGCACTATGTGTGTGGTGATAATTAAGCTTCGGTTAAATATCGGGGCACTAAGTGTGCGATTGAATCAAAGAAGAGACGGAAGTTGATCGAAAGGGAAAAGTGAGTATTGAGTAGCAAATGTAATTGACTACTAGGTGTTGGCTAAGGTACGCTCAGAACCTATGTGGTTGATGAATCTTTGAATGAGATTATGAAAGGTTAAATGAGCATTTTAGTTTTGGATGGCATGATATATATGTATATGCGAAATAATCTATGTGGTGGTTAGTTTGATTTAAATGTGTTATGTTACTTAACTTACTAAGCTTTGGAAAGCTTATCAGTGTGATTTGTTTCTCTCGCTTTGCAAAGTGTCAAGATCACACTAGCTCGGATCCAGGGATCGTCAGCATTCTCTATCACACTATCGGCAATCTATTTTGGTACTTTTGGGAAAGATGTATATAGTTGAAATATGGCATGTATAGGCTAGTTTTGTAAGACATGTTTGAGATGTGTAAATAGCCTTGTGATGTGGCTAGATGTGTGTGGGCTTTAAACATGTATGGCTTTGATATATGATGCATATTTTGGTATAGCTTGTGGGTAAAGAAAATGTCTTATGAATGGTAATCTTAGTGATGGTATGATGTTAGTATGATTTAGTGAATTTGGGGAGAATCATGTTTAGTATTGAATGTGTTCAAGTTGTGTAATTTAGTTCCTAAGTTGACATGTTTAGAAATGAGAATATATGAGATGAAATGTTGATCACCTGACATGAAAATTGGTTGCCAATTTGTGTGTGGAAGTATGCTTAAATGTGTTTGTAAGTTTGACCCTTGTGTGGGTGGCAAATTGGCCTTGCAAATGGCCTGTTTTGCCTACACGGTTATGACACACGGGCGTGTCTAATGACCATGGGGTAAGGTCAGTAGCTAGCTAGTTGTACACGGCCATGGCACACGGGCGTGTCTAGTCGTCGTGTGAATAAGTCAGTATATGGCTTAAGGGCACACGGCTTGAGCACACGGGCGTGCTTGGTGGCCGTGTGGAGAAGTCAGAATGCTTGCTTTGTTTTGGCACGGCTTAGACACATGGGGGTGTCTGGTGACCGTGTGGGGCACACGGCCTGGTTACACGTGCGTGTGACCTCAACAGACTTGATGAATGTTTGAAATTTTGAAAACTTTCGTAAGTGTTCGGTTTAGTCCCGACCCTATTCTAGCATGTGTTTGAGGTCTTATAGACCTCAATAAGGGACCATATGGTTGATAATGAGTATAGTTGATGGATGAATGACTTAGTGTCATGTAATGGTTGTGTAATGATTCGATTGATCGGTAACGCCTCTTAACCCAATTCCGGCGACGGTTTCGGGTTAGGGGTGTTACATCAAGGCTTGAGGGATGACTGGTGAGTAAACTTTCCAATAAATACTTCCGCCTTCACCATCAAGGCAAGACCATCTCCTTATGTCAAAACTTTGTTGGATCACCTACTATTAAATCCTTGCATGACCAACTTCTTTCCACCTTGTTGAGAGGCGAATCTGAAGGGAGGTAGGCAGAGGTCTTGGCCCCCCAAAATTGATTTTTTTTTCAATTTAGTCCTCTTATAAATAGAGAAATTATAAATTAATATATAATGACTTGTACTTTGGCCCCCAAAATAAAACATTTTCAATTTAATCCTCTTATAAATAAAGAAATTATAAATTAATATATAGTAGAATTGTACTTTAACCCCCATAAAAAAATAATTTATGTTTAGTCCCTTCAAAAATAATGAACTTATAAATTAATAGATAATAAATTTATATTTTAAATTATGAAAAAGTATAAATAAATTTTTGAATTCGTCCCTCTCTGTAACTGTATGAACCGTTTTTCCCTCCTTCCTTTTCAATTTTGCCTAAACACTAATTTTTTTGGTTGAATTTGATAAAAACAATACATTAGAATAGTGATAATTGGAGTTACACATCAATTCGCAACAAAGATGATATGAAATCCATCATTATATAATAATAATTCATTTATGAAAATAATTTCACAAAAAGAAAAAGGAGTGTCGTTCTCGTGGAGTGGGCAGGCCATTAGGTGGTAGACGGCATCTATGCATTGTGTGGGAGGTGGCAGCAGCAGCAAGCCCATTTATGAATTAATTAAACTCAGTCACAGCAGTGACTTTATCTACGTGTCCTCTTGGCTAAGGCTGGGCCATCAAGAAGTAGTTATGTGTGGACCATTCCCCTTTCTTTTTTATTTTATTTTATTTGACATTGCACTTTCACTCTTTCTTTCTCTATTTTAGACTCTTCTTGCATTTTATTTATTTTCTAGTCCAAGAATTTTGGAGAGAGAGAGAAGTTCCTTCTAGAAAAACCACCTTACTTCTGAGTAAAATGAATGTATTCTGTTTATTTTCATTTAGTATTAAAAAATTCATTCTATAATATTCAAAATGGGTAAATGATAAATGATTTAGATTAAATAATAGTCGAAAAATAAAAGATAGAATCTTACAATATATCTCTAAAGAGGATAACAACTATGCATCTAGTTAAAATGGCCTTGGGAAGAAAAGAGGGTTACAACTGTATGAAATTCCTCTAAGAGAGATTTTTCTTTATTTAGTTTAATCTTTTAAAAAAAATTTCAAAATTTCAATTTTAGACTACCTTTTAACTTAAAATTTTTTTTTAGAGAATATTATTTTCTAAAATTTTAAAACACAATCTTTCTAACCATGCTTTTTCCAAAGCAAACCCTTTTTTTTTAAGGAAGAAAAGTCTTTTATTATTATGGGATAAAGGGAAAAGAAAATGCAGTCATAATAAACCTAACGGAACGAATTGAATAAAATTCTCTTCCTTTATTATGTTTCCACTTGGGCATGGTTAAAAAATAAAATACAGCCAAGCAGCAATCTAAAAAGAGAAGTTGATGTCACGTGTCACATTAGATGATGTCATTGTGTTCCTTGAATCCTAGATCTTTAGTATAAAAAAGGAGGAACCCCCCCACCACCACCACCATTATCATCATTATCACATCCATTCCATCTCCCTAAAACTAAGAAACAAAGAATCCATATCTGTCTCTTTGGTCCTTTACCCTAACCCCCATGCTTAAGATGGAATATACTAGTGAAGTAGCTGCTCAATCTCCTTCGCCTAAGTCTTCCAATTCATCGTCTTCTCCTCCTCCTCCTCCTCCTCCTCCTACATCCGTTGTTATTAGCCCTTGCGCCGCTTGCAAGATCTTAAGGCGCAGATGTGCTGATAAGTGCGTCTTGGCACCTTATTTCCCTCCCACTGAGCCTACCAAGTTTACCATTGCTCATCGGGTCTTTGGTGCTAGCAACATTATCAAGTTCTTGCAGGTATCCTTTTTCTTTTTCTCCATAATCACTCTCCCATTCACCCTAGAGCCTGATAGTGTGAAATGGTAAAACACTGTAGCTTCGGGTTAATGCGTTGACAATTGAGGCCAAAAAGATAATATATTTATGGAAAAGTCATTTGGTGGAACGATTTTTATTTTCTACAAGGGTGGGGCAGGGTTGAGACGGATAGTTAAACACAAATTGAGGTTTATTGACATAGTCAAAGACATTGCATATGGAAAGGACCCTACTTTCTGCATTAAAATGTTGGCACTTGCAAAATATGTCGCAAAATGTACTTATCCGTTTCCCGTATATGCAAATGAGGGAATTGATTGTCCCGCATTAAACAATTATTTGTGGTTGCTCAATAGTCAACTATATATGATCAGATATGCTAAAACGAGGAAAATTTTCAGGAACTTCCAGAGTCTCAAAGGGCTGATGCAGTAAGCAGCATGGTGTACGAGGCGAGTGCCAGAATCCGAGACCCGGTTTACGGTTGCGCCGGGGCGATTTGTCAACTGCAAAAGCAAGTTAATGAGCTGCAAGCACAACTAGCCAAAGCTCAAGCTGAAGTGGTGAACATGCAGTTGCAGCAAGCCAACCTGGTGGCTTTGCTTTGCATGGAGGTGGCACAGTCTCCTCAACAGAATCCCCACCAACCCATCGACGATTTCCTCAGCAGCAGCCCACAAAGCTACCACAGCAACCCTAGTTTCTTGGATGACAACAACTTAGGTTCATCATGGGAGCCTCTCTGGACATGAAGCACTCAAGCTTTATAAGCATATGTTTAGAAATTTTATGAAAATGAAACTCTCCCAACTCTAAGCCAATGGCTCCAAAGAAGGAGAAGTTGAAGGAGATTAATAAAATTAACTTGGTAATAGATGGAAGTTTAGGGTCTAATCACTTTGTTAAAATTAAGTAGTAGTAGATTTGCCGCTGCTTCTGTTTTTTTTTTTTTTTTTTTTTTTTTGGGTACATTTGATAGTCCCGGGATGTTGGCATGAAGTAGATATGTCTTTTTCCTCCATGTTATTTGCTCCCATGTTTGGAGAGAAAGAGAAATATGTACTCCATTTTTTTCTTCCTAAACTTTATATTTGTGTTCTGATTTGTGAAATTATAACTACTTTTAGGTCACCTACTATGATTACTTATAATTGATTTTTGGTTTACTTCTTTGTTAGATTAACTAGTTTTTGACCATCTCAGCAACCACTTCCTCTGATTTTGACTCGGGATTTAACAAGTAAATTAGTTTTTTTTTTATTATAAAATATTGGGGTAAGAGATGCAATAACTAGGTTGGAATATGTTATCTATATTTATTTTATAATTTATGTTTCAAGTTTGTAACTATCTCTTTCAACAATATTATTTTTAAAGTTTGATCCGGTATCTCTCATTGACAATCTATTGTGCCTTACCATTTTCCCACCGTTGTTAAATATTATTGTAATTTTTTTATAGAAGGTACGAGTTGTTAAAAGATAATTCTAAAAAGATGTCAACCGAAATTTAACCATAAATACTTGATGAATTTTGTTACCATTTTTAAAAAATCACAATTATTAAATTCTTAATAGAAATCTCAACCTAATTCACTGGAATCTCTTTTATCTAAAAAGACTTAATAATGTAAAATTGGGTATCTGAATGTAAACTTTTTTGAGTTGATACCTGAAATTTTCCCCTTCTCCATATTGATATTTCAACTATGATAACAGTTACACATGTTTGCCCCAGAATCCTAATCGTATTTGGCTTATACGACAACACTAGCCAAAACGTGCAGTAATTTTTAATCTTCGTCACATCCTTTATTTTCATGTGGAATAGATAATTTCCACTCTCTTACTTTTTTCTCTTAATTTTATTTCCTCTACCATACATCTTCTTATCTACTTGAATCAAATGTTGAAGAAAAAAAAAAAAAAAACGGAGAACAAGAGAAGATTCTTTCCACCTAATTAAACAGACAATGCATACAATCAGTCTTTTTTAACCATTAACTTTAAGAGACTCTTAAAGTGTAGCTATTCTTTTAAGGCTATGTTTGTTATATATATGACACGTTAAGGTTATGCATCACCACATTAAAAAAATAATATTTTATTTTAAATTTGTCAAAAATTATAAAAATATTATTAAAATCATAAAATTAATAAAAAAAATCATAAAAATATATAAATATATATATTAAAATAAAGATTACTAAAATATTCTTGATTATGAAAATTTTATTAAAGTTTTAAATATGATATTTATATAATTATATCAATGAATGAAATATGTGTTGGCGGAGTGCTAATTTGAAAGTGGTGATACGACCTGGAATTTAGAGAGAAATAGAAGAAGAAAAGTAGAAGAGAAAGAAAGAGATAAGGAGAGAAAAACGTTTTCTGTAATTCCATTCTAAAATTCACATAACCACCTCCTTAACAGCTCAAAACTTAAAGAGAAAAAGAAAACGGTCTTGGGAAATTAGTTACATTTGCCATCTAAGTTCGTTATCATGACGCACCGTTTCATTAAAACTTAGCCTAGGCTTGAAATGCCCCGTTTAACTAAAATTGAAACACATCATTTTAAACAGCAAGAACTTCCTTTAAACTCATCGTTTCATCCCTATTATTTTATTTTCGAATTCTACCCCGTAACAAATATTGCCCTCCAGAAAAGATCCTTTTCCTTAATGTAAAACCCCAAAAAAGTGAATGTCTGACTATTGAATTTTGTCATAATTAAGTTTCTGTATCTGTGGCTAAGTGCTCTATTTGTGTGATTGAGGTCAAGGGTTCGAGTCACATCTTTGGAAAATTTTGCATAATATAAGTTAACCTCTATCATTGAACCATCAATATAAGTTTTATTATGTGTTAATTAATATCAACAATGAGTTTGTTGGTTCACTAGTTTAGTATCTGTATACCTGTTGGTCTTGTGTTCGAGTCACTATGTATGTGTTAAAGGAATATTTTTATGTGACTTGGGAAAGTGTCAGCTTTCGGCTTAATTTTAAAATCTTGGTACGTTTCTTTTCTTTTTCTTTCTTCTTTCCCTATTGTCTTTTCTTTTATTTCTTTTTACTCCTCTTTAGTTTTTCCTTTTTGCTTGCCTCGTGAATTGTTATCGAGTTGAATTGGAAGTTCTACTTTATTATTATGTCGTTTGGAAGGTAAATTTGTAAGTTCTATTGTTGGATTTTGTTAACATTTTCTATTTTTTGTCCCTGTCGAAAACGTCGGTTATCTGACTATCTCGCTCGAATTCTCTATTAATGTGTACGATTGGCGTTCTCTAGGAGAATGCCTCAAGGATAACGACTCACCAACCATCTTAGGTCTGTAGATTTCTGAGTCGTGCGCAAGTAATTGCTAGTTTGAGTTTGGGGAGTTTTGGTGTTGAAGTTGTCGACTTAATTCAGTTTCTGAGAGATTATTCTAGCATTACATAGGGAAATGTTTGTTTAATAGTTTTCTGGTTTATTGTTTTAGGTTCTAGAATCATTCCTATTGCTTTTACGTCGAATCCGTACCAGGTGCGTAGCGAAAACCCGAGTTTTTACGAATTTCGGATGCTAAAAAGCATGGCCGTTGACGCCACACGACACAACTGTGTGGTAGGCTGTGTAACTCATTCTCTACCAAGTAAGAGCCACACAGGTAAGGAACATAGGCATGTGCCCAGACTGTGTGTGGTCATGTTAGTGTAGGTTCATACGGGCCAAGGGCACGAGCGTGTGTCTAGGCCGTGTAACTTACTAATTAGAAAATAAGGATCATACGGGCGGAGGACACGGCCGTGTGTTAGGCCGTGAACGATACACGAGTAAGTACATCGGCTTGTACTAGGACGTGTAGGGCCGCACGAACTAGCTAACCAGCCCGTGTGAGACCACATAGACGTGTATGCCAATTTATGAAATTTCTCCGTATACCAAGCATTACTCGAACTAAATACAAGCCTTCTGTGAGGCCGTTTGAACTAAATTTGACTGCATAAACTTATAATCTATGATCTGGAATTTGAATATTGATTATCAATGTGTGTATTGTGGTTGACTAAAATTACTAGAACTGATCTACTGTATATGAGTATGAGTTATATTTGAATATTCGCATAGAACCCTGTAATAATTGTTATGTGAAGTATGTATATGCATTGGATAGTAATTGAATTAGGAGGAAATATTTTGTGTTGAACCAGTGGTTAAATCCCTGGTATCCGTATACTAATCTAGCAGCTAGTCTGCAATCTCTAAAATATGTCAGATCGACACTGAGTGGTGTGTAGGGTTAGATGCGTAATGAAAACCCTACTTGGTGTGTTGGGTTGGTCAGAATGATGTGTAGCGATTGGTATTAAGTAATTGCATATGTTCTATTCTGTTCTATATCTGATTATAACTTGATCAGTTATTCATCTGTATGACTCTGATATGTAACTGAATGATCTATTTCCTGATTCTGAGTCAACATTTGCACTTGGATATCTTGGTTTTATCGATAGTCTATTGAATATGTAAATAGTTGGGTCCTTTCTGGTATATTAACTCAATTATTATTGAATGAATTTTAGGTAAATCAAAGACTTGATCAGGTCAGTGGATGGGGAGCTCGGTTATATGTTTATACTGTTTAGTATTATGAACTATGCTAGTTATTTTCGTAGTTTCAATTAGTCGGAAGATACTATCGAGATACCGATTTGTCTTTATTAAACTTAATCAAACTTTAAAGGTGTGTTATTATAAATTGCAGATTGTGTTTTGATAATCGTTCGTTTTAACTCTCCAAGCTTGGCCTTGTCGTCTAAGCCGGGTATAGGGTGTTACACTTAAGGATCAAAATAAGTAAAGTTGGCCTGAAACTGTTACAGAGGTTCCCAAGTAACATCTTTAGCGAAAATGTCCACCCATTCCACTAAGACTTCGCTAGTTGCTTGATTCCTTTTCTTCACCATCCTCCTATCCAGGATTCTCACCAGTTCCTTCATCATGACTTCATGAATATCCACCAATGGCAATTGAGATTAAGCTGAAGTTGCTCCTATATGCTTTTTCAATTGAGACACATGAAAGGTAGTGTAACACCCTAACCCGTATCCGTCACCAGAATGGGGTTATGAGGCATTACCGGACAAAACACAACTTTCATTCATTCTAATAATAACTTATATCATATTCAAAATTATAAATATATACAAAGTGATTAGCTAATTTACTTATCAAGCATGCATTGCCAATCACATTGTATAAACAAACCATACCAAAAATTTCAAATTATCTTACACAGCATAAAATGCATTATTATGCACGGCCTTAGTTAACTACAACATGGTCAAGCATACTTATAATTCCATTTTAATAATTATGCGTATAGCTACTAAAGCACATATCATTTCAATATGTATTATTTCATTCATACATAAAGTGTATGCCATTATGCCTATTCATTTACTAAATAACCAACCTAACATTTCCTTAATACAACATGTGCGCAAGTTATAAAATAAACAACCCATTATTTACCATTCATTGACCAGACATATATACAACTTTAGTAACAATTTCATAAGGCCGAACATGCTTTAATACTGTTTATTTAATATACACTTTACCTTATCCATACAAACCATTATAAAAACACGAATACAAACTATAATATACTTCCATTACATACTAATTATTATGTCAAAAATTTACATATACTTACTAATTTATTTCATGACAAATCGACAACCAAAAGTAACCACATAAATAGTACAAGCTTTAGCCATCAAATCACAAGCCAAAATATGCCATTTCATATTCAAATCATATCAATTTCGCATATCATGTAGTACACCAAATTATTTTTCAATGCATACTCATTGTTTCAACTCATATCAATTCACATAATAAAATCATACATATCACTTCACATTTTCCAAACCAATATCCATTCACCAATTTATAGCATAAAACACACTTCCAAAATAGGTCTAGATCATGACCAAATATATACATGTTCTTCCATACCTTATAGCCGAACATACATATGCAAATTCCTAGTTACTTTCGATACAATCTTAAACCATGACTAAATCCAGACAATCATTAGCAAAGCATACTAAACAAATCACAAATAAATATACCATGACCGAAATTATATAACTTAAGCATTATAACTAGCCATTTTCACATGGCTTTATAATTACAACCTCAAAACTAATCAAAACATAAGCTAGCCTATACACGCCATAGGTTCAAAGTTCAAATTTTTATAAGTATTGAAAAATGATCGATAGTGTGACGGATTTCTCTGACGATCCCCGAGCTCGTAACTAGCTTCCAAAATCTATAAAACAATGAACAAACACACACAGAATAAGCTTTCATAGCTTAGTAAGTCATAAGCAAATAATTTTCCAAATGAACATTAACGTTATATTCAATTAGCGAATCAATCCAAACCTTAACTAAATGTACATATATCACACTCAGAAATTCGTATATCATCAAATATACATTAGCATTTTAACATCATATGACCGAATGCACAAATACTCATGATCATATATAACTCTCACTTTTAATATCACATATACATCATTTGACCGAATATGAGCATTCATATATACATATAATTCACTTTGTATCATGTATAATTTATACCACCATTTCAAATAACAAGCTTACCTTATTTTCATTAACATTAAACTTGGCACGTACCTGAACCTTTTAGCTCGATTTCATATTCAATCATAACTCGTTTATGCCCGTTAAACCATTCAGAATCAATAAGGATATTCGGATAGTCGAAAATCTCGTACAATGCCAACGTCCCAGACGTGGTCTTACATGTAATCACATATTCACCAAACCTATATCACTTCACATTTTCCAAACCTATATCCATTCACCAATTTATAGCATAAAACACACTTCCAAAACAGGTCTAGATCATCAACAAATATACACATGTTCTTCCATACCTTATAGCCGAACAAACATATGCAAATTACTAGTTACTTTCGATACAATCTTAAACCATGACTAAATCCAGACAATCATTAGCAAAGCATACTAAACAAATCACAAATAAATATACCATGACCGAAATTATATAACTTAAGCATTATAACTAGCCACTTTCACATGGCTTTATAATTACAACCTCAAAACTAATCAAAACATAAGCTAGCCTATACATGCCATAGGTTCAAAGTTTAAATTTTTATAAGTACCGAAAAACAATCGATAGTCCCCGAGCTCGTAACTAGCTTCCAAAATCTATAAAACAATAAACAAACACACACAGAATAAGCTTTCATAGCTTAGTAAGTCATAAGCAAATAATTTTCCAGATGAACATTAACATTATATTCAATTAGCGAATCAATCCAAACCTTAACTAAATGTACATATATCACACTCACAAATTCGTATATCATCAAATATACATTATCATTTTTATATCATATGACCGAATGCACAAATACTCATGATCATATATAATTCTAACTTTTAATATCACATATACATCATTTGACCGAATATGAGCATTCATATATACATATAATTCACTTTGTATCATGTATAATTTATATCACCATTTCAAATAACAAGCTTACCTTATTTTCATTAACATTAAACTTGGCACGTACCTGAACCTTTTAGCTCGATTTCACATTCAATCATAAATCGTTAATGCCCGTTGAACCATTCAGAATCAATAAGGATACTCGGATAGTCAGAAATCTCGTACAATGCCAACGTCCCAGACGTGGTCTTACATGTAATCACATATCGATGCCACTATCCCAGACAGGGTCTTACACGAAATCAAATACGATGCCGATGTCCCAGACATGGTCTTACACGTAAATCACAAGTCGATGCCAACGTCCCAGACGTGGTCTTACACGAAATCACATATCGGAATCCTATGTCATGACATATGTATCCTAACTATTCCTAAGGTTCGTACAGGGCTTTCAGACGTCGTAACTCGTTCGATTCAGGCTTGTAAATACTTCTCCCATACTTATACAAATTCGGCTTGAACATATATATACAAGTAATAATTCAATTCGGCACAAATAAAATATATACAATCGAATTTAACAACTTTTATTTACTTATGAACTTACCTCGGACAACGACGGACAAAACGGAATGATTATTCAACCACTTTAGATTTCCCCCGATCCAATTGCGATTTCCTCTTTTCTTGATCTAAATTAATACAAATTTATCTTGTTTATTAACATATTCATTCAATTTAGTCCAAAAACACATAAATGGGCAAATTACACTTTTGCCCCTGACATTTCACATTTTTCACAATTTAGTCCCTATTTCACAAAACATAAAATATACATAATTTCATTACACTATATCTTGGTCGAATATTCAACTAGCTCATACAAGTCCTCATATTTCATTTATTTCACATTTTAGTCCCTCATAATATTATTTTCACAATTTTAGCCCAAATTACTCAAATTCATCAAAAATTCAAATACAAAATATATTAATCTATCACATATCTTTCATATTTTCACCAACTAACATCACAAAGATCACAATTTCATCAATGTCATATCTCAAAATCTTTATCAAATTCATAAATTGAAACATGGGCTTGATAGATTATATAGCAACGATCTAAAAAACGTAAAAATTATCAAAAACCGAGCAAAACACATACCCGAATTAAAATTAGAAGTGGCCGAACCTTGTTGTTCTTTTTTCTTTATTTTTATTTTCTAATTTCGGCTATGGATGAACACATAATGCATGGCTTTTAATTTATGTTTTATTATAATAACATAATTAACATATTTACTAAATTAACCTTATTAATTTAATTAATAAACCATATACTTCAAACCTAAAACCGTCCATGATATTTTCTAATGATCCATTTGCTACATAAGGACCCCACATTAAAATAACAAGGCAATTTAACACTTTAACAAATAGTTAGCTACTTTTACATTTTACGCGATTAAGTCCTTTTAATTAAATCAAGCACACAAACGCTAAAATTAAATCACGAAAATTTCACAGATATTTATTCACACATTATAAACATAGAAAATAATATTTAAATATTTTTTGACTAGGATTTGTGGTCTCGAAATAACTATTCTGATTAGGGTCTAAATCAGACTGTTACGACTCTCCCCCTTAGAGATTTTCGTCCCCGAAAATCTTACCGGCGAATAGGTTTGAGTAACTTTCTTTCATAGCATCTTCGGGCTCCCACGTAGCTTCTTCAACCCCGTGTCGATGCCATAAGACTTTTACTAAAGAAATTTTCTTATTTCTCAATTCTTTCACTTCGCGATCTAAAATCTGGATCGGTTCTTTCTTGTATGTCATATCGGATTCAATCTCAATCTCAGGTGGGGAAATTACATGCGATGGGTCGGATCGATATCATCGAAGCATCGAAACACGAAATATATTATGGATCTTTTCTAACTCAGGTGGCAACAACAGTCTGTAAGCAACTAGCCCGATACGCTCAATAATCTTATACGGCCCAATAAATCTCGGACTCAATTTGCCTTTACGACTGAATCAAAGTATTTTCTTCCATGGTGAGACTTTTAAAAATACTTTGTCCCTGATCTGAAACTTAATATCTTTTCGTTTCAGGTCTGCATACGATTTCTAACGATCTGATGCTGCTTTCAGACTATCGTGAATCACTTTTACTTTCTGTTCAGTCTCTTTGATCAATTCGACCCCGTGTATCTTATTCTCACTGAGCTCAGTTCAATACAATGGTGTTTGACATTTACGACCGTACAAGGCCTCATAAGGTGCCATTTTGATACTTGATTGAAAGCTATTATTATACGCAAATTCAATCAATGGCAGGTATCGTTCCCACGTACCTTCAAACTCGAGAATGCAACATCTCAACATATCCTCGAGTATCTGAATGATTCATTCGGACTGACCTAAAATGTAATTTTGTACCTAATGCATCTTGTAGTTTCTTTTAAAACCGCGATGTGAATCTTGGATCTCTATCCAAAATAATAGAAATAGGTACTCCGTGCAATCTCACAATCTGAGAAATGTACAACTCAGCAAGCTTATCAAGTGAATAATCTGTTCAAACCGGAATGAAATGAGCCAATTTAGTCAATCTATCCACAACAACCCAGATTGCATCTTTCTTGCTCGATGTCAAAGGTAAACCCGATACAAAATCCATCGTGACTCTGTCCCATTTCTATTCGGGTATCATAATCGGCTGAAGTAACCCAGAAGGTACCTGATGCTCGGCTTTGACTTGTTGACAAATTAGACATTTTCAAATAAATTTAGAGATGTCTTGTTTAATACCAGGACACCAGTAAAACTGTTTTAAATCATTATACATTTTCGTACTACCCGGGTGAACAGATAATCGACTATTATGAGCTTCATTTAAAATCATCTGAATCAACTCTAAATTTCTCGGAACACACATTCGGTTTTTGAACCTCAAACAACCTTCAGTATCAACTCAAAACTCTGATTCAGTATTCGCATCACATTGAGCCCGTTTTGCTATCAATTTGTTATCAACTTTCTGAGCCTCACAAATCTGCTAAATAAATAATGGTTTCGCTTTCAACTCAGCTACTATCATCGGATAGGGCCAACTGAGTATTCATCGCACGAAGGGAAAACAACGATTTCCGACTCAAAGCATCAGCAACAACATTGGCTTTCCCCAGATGGTAGTCAATTATAAGCTCGTAATCTTTTAACAACTCTAACCATCTTCGCTATCGTAAATTCAAATCTTTCTGAGTCATTAAATATTTTAAGCTTTTGTGATTAGAATAGACGTGACATTTTTCACTGAAAAGATAGTGGCGCCAAATTTTCAACGCAAACACAATAGCTGTCAATTCCAGATCATGTGTCGGATAGTTCTTTTCATGTGGCTTTAACTGTCTTGAGGCATAAGCTATAACTTTGTCTTCTTGCATCAAAACACGGCCTAAACCGTTCAAAGATGCATCTGTAACACTTCAAACTCGGCCCAGACAAAATGGCCGAATCTGGCGACTTCACATTGAAGGGTGAATCGTAAAATCCGAAGTTGATGTAAAACCTTGAAGTCATTTGAGGAGTTCTTAGTTTAAAACATTTACCAGTCATAACTTAATGTTATGTTCAAATTCTTGTGGGTATATTAGGGTTTAATTAAAAACTTTATGGAGAAATCTCTAAACTTATTACTTAAACTTTCAAAATACGGCGGAAGCTTTTCTTTGAAAAGGTTTGTGTACTTACGATTGGTTTTGTAAAACGTTGTTTTCTTTTTTTAAAACTCGAGACCTAAAACTAGAAGTTATGCAGTCAACACAATTAAATCCCAAAATTTAAAACACAACCAGAGAAAGGCCTTATTACAACAAAACCCAAATTAAAGAAAACATAATTATAAATAATGTCAATTAAAAACACGAAAAAAGCGACTGTCCGTAGTGTGGCCACCTCCGAGTCCCTCGCAGCTCCGAACCGTTTAACGCTAAGGATTACCTGAAAGGTAAAAAACGGGGTGAGTTTACGAAAACTCATTGTGTAATCCCCTTATTACAAAAACAGCATAAGATATCGTAAATAGAATCGATGCGGGCTCGAGCCCTATAACAAGAATAAGATGCAGTGTGGGCCTTAGCCCATTACAGTAACAGTGGCAATTGGGCCTTAGCCCCTATCAGCCTCGGTTGGGCCTTAGCTCATATCAAATGTCACATATCACATCTTTTTGGGCCTATGCCCATCTCAATATCAGAATCAGTATATGCAATGCATAAATACCCATACCAACCCTGCACTCCGTCTCCCGTCCAACCCTACACTCCTTATGTAGAACCGATTGCGAAACTAACCAATATTGCAGCAGAGCTGCCAATCACATAATCGGCTTAAAGCCATCGGTGGGTCCACAGTCATCTCGTGCAACCCGTGCGACCCTCATTTATCAATCACTTCCTCCAATACAAGATCTCAACCCCATGCAGTATGTCGTGTATGCAGTATGCCATACTCAGAATCAGTCATATCATCCACAGTTAAGTCAATCAAATCATAGCACAAATCATTCATTTACCCTCGAGGGGTAAAATAATCATTTTACCTTACAGGGGCATTACGATCATTTTACCCTACAGGGGCATTATGGTCATTTTACCTTACAGGAGTATTACGGTTATTTTACCCTATGGGGGTATTACGGTCATTTTACCCTACAGGGGTATTACGGTCATTATACCCTATTGGGGTATTTCAGTCATTTTACCCTATGGGGTATTTCAGTTATTTTACCTTATGAGGGTATTTCGATCATATAACAACCTTCCCAAAGGTCTACAGTCGCTTCGAGCGACACAGATAACATATATGGTCAAAACGGTGTAATTGGGCCCAAAGCCCAATATTCAGCCCAAGTGGGCCCACACGCTCGTGTGGCCCATTTAGCCTAAATTCAGTCACGGCTATGCAAACTACATAGCCCAGTCTAGTGTTTGCCACTTATCGTGGATTTTATCCGTGTGGGGCCCAGGAACGCTATTGGGCCCACACGGCCACTTTATGCCAAACGAGGCCCATGTCGGCCTAAAAGTACGAGAACACTCGTGGTGGCCTCTACAGTCTATCTTTCATGATTGTGGGCTCGGTTTACCACACGAGTGATCGCACGCTCGTAAGGCCTCAACTGTCGGAGTTTCGGCTTTTCGGCTTTTGCCGAGTCACAGAAACGATAGTATGATTACACACCTTTTTACGGAGTCGTTCCAAGATCTACGAGCACTCAACCTTGTTTGAATGAGGGTGACCTTAATCCCTCAACGAACGCTATTCAGAATGATCACACGCCTTTGCTGCTTTCCTAAGGTACAGTCAAGAACTGATTAGTAAGTGGTAGGGCATATTCGGCCAACCCAAAAAAACATGAGGTAACCTTATTACCTTACTGGACGTTTTGAGAATGAAAGTGTGACTCTTCCAAGCCGTTCACATTTCACCACTCCTTGAGGAAGACCCTAGAATCACAATGAGTGCGGTACGAGAAGAATGAAATAACAATCGGTTAATGGAGTTATTCGGTTTTGGATAAGAAAGGAAGAGCATAGGTGCATTCGGTTTTAAAAGTAACGCAGAGGATGGATTTGAACACTTACCTATTGTCAGAGCCATTGCAGAATCAAAACAGAGAGGGGAGAACTTTCAGTCACAAGCCGAAAAGAGGAAAGAGTTACAAGGGCTAGAGTGCAAGGTTTGGCCGAAAGAATCAATAGACAAGAAGAGATGAAACAGGCAGTTGGCCGAGGCTTGAAAAGAATAGAGAAGAAAGAGAGGTTTTGGCAGATGTTGGTGCAAAAGAGGGGAGAGGAATGGACTTGAAAGCAAAATGGTTTACTTTACCAGAATGGTCGGAGTCGAATACCCAAAATGCACAAATGGCCACTTACAAATTTGGCACAAGAGAGCAGAGAAAGAAAAGAGCCTTCACAGTTTCAAAAAGTGATGACAAACTGACCAAAACTGAGAGAAAACCCCTTAGCCGAATTTCCTAAGGCCTTAGAGTCCCATTTCGGCACCACTACTCCCACCAAATTTGAATTCCCCTCTTTCCTCCTAAAATCACTCCTTTTCACAAACCTCAACAACCGAAAATCCCCATTTTCACTCCCCAAATTTGGCTAACAACAACCCCATTCAAATCTGTTCAAACTTCTGGTGTTTTAGTCAAACACAAACTCCTCCCATAGCCAACAGTAAAAATAATCTCCATATGCATAAATAGGGATTCGAACCTCAGACCAATAGTACACTCCACACGCCACTTTCCACCTTTACCAGCAGACTCTTTGTGTCATGATTTCACTAAAAATATTTATAAAGCCTTCAAGCTAAGGCCAAGATTCACTTAAGAGCAAAAATAAAAAAAAAATTGCTAAATCCCAGGTTTGAACCCAGGACTTCTCTAACACTCCCAACTCTTCCTAAATCACTTAGCCACTAAAGCAAACAAGCAATTTGTATCATTTTCTTGCACACATAAACTTTTATGTGCAGTTTCCTAGCTGATCCCACACTCAAGGCCCATTCTTTCTAGGCCCAAATTTGGGGCGTTACAGCATCACTATAGATAACGAATTCTTTACCCGATTCTGGCTGAACTAGCACTGGAGCTTCAGTCAATAAAGCTTTCAACTGATCGAAACTTTCCTGGCACTTTTCTGACCACTCAAACTTAACATCTTTCTGAAGTAGTCGCGTCATCGGGGTTGCAATAATAGAGAAACCTTTTACGAACCGTCTATAGTAACCAGCGAGTCCCAGAAAACTTCGGACATTGGATACATTTATAGGAGGCTTCCAATCTAGTATAGCTGAAACATTGTTCAGATCAACCCGAATACCCGATACTGATACAACATGTCCCAGAAAACTGACTTCTCGTAACCAGTACTCACATTTACTAAACTTTGCATACAACTGCTTGTTGTGCAAAGTCTGTAACACTATTTTTAAATGCTCGGCATGCTCGATTTCATCACGTAAACAGATTAAAATGTCATTTATAAACACAACCACAAATCGATCCAAATACTGTCTGAAGACCCGATTCATTAGATCCATAAAAGCAGCAGGGGTATTAGTAAGTTTGAAAGGCATAACCAGAAACTCATAATGTCCGTACCTCGTTCGGAAAGTAGTTTTTGGCACATCGGAGTCTTTAACTCACAGCTGATAGTAACCCGTTCTCATATCTATCTTAGATAACACAATAGCCCCTTCCAACTGATCGAACAAGTCGTCAATCCGTGGCAAAGGATATTTATTCTTTATAGTCACCTTATTGAGCTGCCGGTAATCGATGCATATTCTCATAGTTCTGTCTTTCTTTTTCACAAACAAAACCGGTGCACCTCAGAGAGAAAAACTCGGTCGTGCGAAGCCTCTATCCGTTAATTCTTGCAACTGAGCTTTCAATTCTTTTAATTCAGTCGGTGCCATTTTGTACGGAGCTATCGAAATTGGAGTCGTCTCCGGCACTAACTCAATACCAAACTCTACCTCTTGAATCGGCGACAAACCTAACAATTCTTTAGGAAATACATCCGGCCATTCACACACAACCGGTACTGATTCAATCTTCTTTTCGATTACTTTAGAATCGAGCACGTAAGCAAAGTAGGCTTCACAACCCTTTCTTACATATTTCCGAGCTAACATCGAAGAAATCACTGTTGGTAAACCATTCAGATCATTAGACACAATCCGAATAATCTCATCATTCTGACATCGCAAATCAATAGTCTTCCGTTTGCAGTTCACAATAGCATCATGCAATGTTAACCAATCCATACCCAGAATTATATCAAACTCGTCGAATGGCAACAACATCAAATCAGCCGGAAAACATGAATCTCGAATCATCAACGGGCAACCTTTACATACTTTATCAACCAAAACACACCAGCCTAAGGGGTTCAATACTCTAATCACAAACTCAGTAGACTCTACAGGCAAAGTCTTACTGGATACTAAAGTCTCACATACATAAGAATGAGTCGAACCAGGATCAATCAATGCAACAACACTAGTATCATAGAGAGTGAAAGTACCGGTAATAACATATGGGGATGAAGCCTCTTCACGAGCGCAAATAGCATAAGCTCTGGCAAGTGCGCGAGCCTCAGATCTAACAGCTGTGTCTTTAGTTCCTTTCTGACTGCTACTCACATTACCTGTGTTTCTGGGTGGTTTACCTCGAGCTGACATGTTACTCGGTCTCGTATTCTGTATAGTGTTTTGCTCAGCTAACTCAGTGCATTCATGGATGAAATGATCTAATGATCCACATTTGAAACAGGCCCGATCATTCAATCTAAAAATGTCGGGATGTTGTTTACCACAATATTTGCACTCTAGTTGATTTGGTCTGACGTTACCAACACTAGCTACTGAGGTAGCTTTCGAACTCACAGGTGGTCTGTCCCGATCACGTCTAGAATAACCTGCAGTAGCCTTTGAACGGCTAGAATCATACCTGAATCTCTTTGATGCCGACTGGAATGACTTACTCGATGATCTCTTACGTGAATCTCTAGTTTTAAAGTCAGCTTTTCTTTTTTCTTTCCCGAGCTCTTCAATTTTATACGCTCGTTTAACAAGTACAACAAACTCTTTTATTTCAAGAATCTCGACTAACAGCTTGATGTCTTCATTCAATCCGTCTTCAAATCTTTTACACATTATTGCTTCGATCGATGCACACTCCCGGGCATATTTGTTAAGTCTTATGAATTCTCGCTCATATTCTGTTACGGTCTTATGACCCTGTTTCAACTCAAGGAATTTCTTGCGTTTTTTATCAATGAATCTTTGACTGATGTATTTCTTCTGGAATTCAGTTTGAAAGAACTCTCAGGTAACCCGTTCTTTCAGAACTACGGATATCAGTGTATTCCACCAGTGATACGCGGAATCTCGAAGTAAGGATACAGCACATTTAATACATTCGTCAGGGGTACAGGATAGTTCATCAGACACACGGATCGTATTATCAATCTAGAATTCAGCTCGCTCAGCACCATCATCAACGGTGGCTCTGAATTCTTTAGCCCCGTGTTTTTTGATTTTATCAACCGGTGGCTTATTCATTCGCACTGGATCAGTAACTTATGGCATAACAAGTAATTGAGGAGGAATCGGTGAGGGAGAAGGATGTGGAACAGCTAGATTCGTCTGGATATACTGAGTAAACCATTCATTCATCATTTGGTAAAAAGGCTTGTTTATCCTCTCCCTCTTGGTTACTTGAAGTCGGTCGAGATCCAGCCGGAGATGTCCCTTGAGCGGGAGCAGTCACTATACTTTCTACATCATCAGCTACAGCTCGATCGGGGTCCATTTACTATAGGAAAACATATTTCAATTGTCAGGAATCATCACACTATCACAGTTTATAAATATAGCATGTATAGCTAGACTCACACATGCTACGTTAGTCCTAGAATCGACTAAACCGTAGCTCTGATACCAATCAAATGTAACACCCTAACCCGTATCCGTCGTCGGAATGAGGTTACGAGGTATTACCGGACAAAACACAACTTTCATTCATTCACATAATCACTTATATCATATTTGAAATTATAAATATATACAAAGTGATTAGCTAATTTGCTTATCAAGCATGCACTGTTAATCACATTGTATACACAAACCATACCAAAATTTTCAAATTATCTTACACAGCATAAAATGCATTATTATGCACGGCCTTAGTTAACTACAACATGGTCAAGCATACTTATAATTCCATTTAAGTAATTATGCGTATAGCTACTAAAGCACATATCATTTCAATATGTATTATTTCATTCATACATAAAGTGTATGACATTATGCCTATTCATTTACTAAATAACCAACCTAACATTTCCTTAATACAACATGTGCGCAAGTTATAAACCAAACAACCCATTATTCACCATTCATTGTCCAAACATATATACAACTTTAGTAACAATTTCATAACGCCGAACATGTTTTAATACTGTTTATTTAATATACACTTTAGCTTATCCATATAAAACATTATAAAAACACGAATACAAACTGCAATATACTTCCATTACATACTAATTATTATGTCAAAATTTTACATATACTTACTAATTTATTTCATGACAAATCGGCAACCAAAAGTAACCACATAAATAGTACAAGTTTTAGCCATCAAATCACAAGCCAAAATATGCCATTTCATATTCAAATCATATCAATTTCGCACATCATGTAGTACACCAAATTATTTTTCAATACATACTCATTGTTTCAACTCATATCAATTCACATAATAAAATCATACATATCACTTCACATTTTCCAAACCTATATCCATTCACCAATTTATAGCATAAAACACACTTCCAAAACAGGTCTAGATCATCAACGAATATACACATGTTCTTCCATACCTTATAGCCGAACATACATATGCAAATTACTAGTTACTTTCGATACAATCTTAAACCATGACTAAATCCAGACAATCATTAGCAAAGCATACTAAACAAATCACAAATAAATATACCATGACCGAAATTATATAACTTAAGCATTATAACTAGCCATTTTCACATGGCTTTATAATTACAACCTCAAAACTAATCAAAACATAAGCTAGCCTATACATGCCATAGGTTCAAAGTTTAAATTTTTATAAGTATTGAAAAATGATCGATAGTGTGACGGATTTCTCTGACGATCCCCGAGCTCGTAACTAGCTTCCAAAATCTATAAAACAATGAACAAACACACACAGAATAAGCTTTCATAGCTTAGTAAGTCATAAGCAAATAATTTTCTAAATGAACATTAACGTTATATTCAATTAGCGAATCAATCCAAACCTTAACTAAATGTACATATATCATACTCACAAATTCGTATATCATCAAATATACATTAGCATTTTAAGATCATATGACCGAACGCACAAATACTCATGATCATATATAACTCTCACTTTTAATATCACATATACATCATTTGACCGAATATGAGCATTCATATATACATATAATTCACTTTGTATCATGTATAATTTATACCACCATTTCAAATAACAAGCTTACCTTATTTTCATTAACATTAAACTTGGCATGTACCTGAACCTTTTAGCTCGATTTCATATTCAATCATAACTCGTTTATGCCCGTTAAACCATTCAGAATCAATAAGGATACTCGGATAGTCGGAAATCTCGTACAATGCCAACGTTCCAGACGTGGTCTTACATGTAATCACATATCGATGCCACTATCCCAGATAGGGTCTTACACGAAATCAAATACGATGTCGATGTCCCAAACATGGTCTTATACGTAAATCAAAAGTCGATGCCAACGTCCCAGACGTGGTCTTACACGAAATCACATATCGGAATCCTATGTCATGACATATGTATCCTAACTATTCCTAAGGTTCGTACGGGGCTTTCGGACATTGTAACTCGATCGATTCAGGCTTGTAAACACTTCTCCCATACTTATACAAATTCGGCTTGAACATATATATACAAGTAATAATTCAATTTGGCACAAATAAAATATATACAATCAAATTTAACAACATTTATTTACTTATGAACTTACATCGGACAACGATGGACTAAACGGAACGATTATTCAACCACTTTAGATTTCCCCCGATCCAATTCTGATTTCCTCTTTTCTTGATCTAAATTAATAAAAATTTATCTTGTTTATTAACATATTCATTCAATTTGGTCCAAAAACACATAAATGGGCAAATTACACTTTTTCCCCTGACATTTCACATTTTTTACAATTTAGTCCCTATTTCACAAAACACAAAATATACATAATTTCATTACAATATATCTTGGCCGAATATTCACCTAGCTCATACAAGTCCTCATATTTCATTTATTTCACATTTTAGTCCCTCATAATATTATTTTCACAATTTTAGCCCAAATTACTCAAATTCATCAAAAATTTAAATACAAAATATATTAATCTATCACATATCTTTCATATTTTTACCAACTAACATCACAAAGCTCACAATTTCATCAATGGCATATCTCAAAATCTTTATCAAATTCAGAAATTAAAACATGGGCTTGATAGGTTACATAGCAACTATCTCAAAAACGTAAAAAATTATCAAAAACCGAGCAAAACACATACCCGAATTAAACTTAGAAGTGGCCAAACCTTGTTGTTCTTCTTTATTTATTTTTATTTTCTAATTTTGGCTATGGATGAACACATAATGCATGGCTTTAAATTTATGTTTTATTATAATAACATAATTAACATATTTACTAAATTAACCTTATTAATTTAATTAATAAACCATATACTTCAAACCTAAAACCGTCCATGATATTTTCTAATGATCCATTTGCCACATAAGGACCCACATTAAAAGAACAAGGCAATTTAACACTTTAACAAATAGTTAGATACTTTTACGTTTTACGCGATTAAGTCCTTTTAATTAAATCAAGCACACAAACGCTAAAATTAAATTACGAAAATTTCACAGATATCAATTCACACATTATAAACATAGAAAATAATATTTAAATATTTTTTTGGCTCAAATTTGTGGTCCCGAAGCCACTATTTCGATTAGGGTCTAAATCGGACTGTTACAGGTAGAATAAATACGTGAGCTTGAAGATAATTATTATTGATAAGCCACTTGCCCCACCTTCTTCAATACAGGAAAATGACTGAAATACTTAGGAGAGCTTTTAATTAAGGACCCTTCTAACTATTTATTGTCTATATAGTTACAACCATAGGTAGACCAAATCTCCAACTTGAAAGCTCATGTTAATTCTATGTATATCAATAAGTTGTTTTATATGAGTATGAGCTCTTTTCAATTGGAACTGCAACACCTTTTGAGCAACTTCACGAGCCTATATGCTTCTGTGCACCACTGCTACAGGTGATATCCCTGCCAAATAGGGCACATGCTGTGGAAGAGGCTACCCATAAAAAGCTTCATATGGGGTGAGCTGAATGGCTGAATGGAAAGAAGAATTATACCACCATTCAGGAAGTGGTAACCAACTTGACCACTCTGCAGGCTTCTCCCCTATCATGCATCTTAAGTATTTCTCTAAGGAATGATTAAGCACCTCAGTTTGTCCATTCGTTTGGGGGTGATAAGCTGTGGATATGAGGAGCTTAGTACTAGCTCGTTTAAACAACTTTTACCAAAAGCCACTCACAAAGATCCATTCTCTATTCGAAATGATAGAATCAGGCATTCCATGTAGTTTGTACACATGGCTCAAGTACTTCTTAGCTACTTCTCTGGTTGTGAAAGGATGAGATAAATCTAGGAAGTAACCATACTTGGTCAAATGGTCTACTACAACTAAGATTAAGTGTTTCCCCTTAGATATGGGTAGACCATTAATGAAATCGAGACTGATGATAGACCAGGCCCTTTCTGGAACAGGAAGTGGTTGTAAAAGGCCTAGTGAAGCTACATTTTCATATTTGCATTTCTGACAGACCAGGCATTCTTTAGTCCAATACTTGACATCGGTTGTTAAACCCTTCTAATACACCAAACCAGCCAAATGCTTCCTAGAAGTGTGGATCCTTAAGTGTCCCCTACTGCACTGGCATGAAAGTGCTGAAACAACTCTCTCCTCAAGTTCTCATCCCTCCCCACTACAATCTTTCCCTTTTTTGTGTAAGAAACGCCCATCCCAAGAGTATATCTAATGTTGGAAGTGACCATGTTGCTGCACTTCTTAGATGATTCGAGTGATCTTAGTATCATCTTAATAGGACTATTGCACCCTTAGCAAGAGACTGAAGATAACAATACTACTAGCAATGAGAAACAACTGACCTCCTTCTAGTTGAGGTTGCCTGGATAGGGAATCAGCCACTCGATTATTGATCCCCTTCCTATAAAGGATCACATAGTCATATCCCAACATCTTGGTCACCCACATTTGCTGAAAAAAAAATGATGGCTACTTGATCAGATAAGAACCTTAGACTGTAGTGGTCAGTTCTGATATTAAAATGCCTCTCCACTAAGTAAGCATGCCACTTTCTTACTGCTAGAAAGACAGGCAACATCTTCTTTTTCATAAATGAAGAGTGCTTGGTGTTTCACTCCCAAGGCATTACTAAAGAAAGCAACTAGCATACCATGTTGTTGTAAAACTGCCCCTATCCCAAAACAACTAGCATGTGGTTAAAGTGTTATCTCCTAAATCAATGACCGAAAATGGAATAGAGAGTGAAGGGTGAGGGTTTTGCATTGCTACCATGAACTAAGTCGGGTAACAAACTTTATCGCAAACTTTACTTTCAAGGCCAACATGGAATTGCAACTTTTTTTTGTAGAGAATCCAGTTGTTAGTAGTTAGTTAGAAGCAATTAGCAGCTAGTTAAAAGTAGTTACTGTTAGGTAGTTAGTTAATATCTAGTTGGTTAGTATAATCATAATACATGGAATGTAAATTAAGCATGAATTAAAAGAAAAAAAAATTACCATTCTTTCTTCCTTTCTCATTTCATTTGTTGTTTTTTCCAGTTATTTTAGCATGGTATCAAAGCAAGGTTCCCAACTCTATTCCAGTTAATTTATCTGTGTTTTTGGTGTTTCTTTATTACTAGATCTACTCTAGTATTCTTGATTTAGTTTTCTTGCAGTGTTTTGTTGATATTTCTGGGTTTTTTTCTTGGTATTTGACAATGTTTGATCCACCACATACAAGTGATTGTATAGTAGATTGATCCACCAACATATGCTCTCTGGTTTTAATCATCCACTATTCTTGTATTCTTCTAACACATCAAGTACATTGTTTGCTTCTAATCAGTTACTTGGCTTTGAAAACTATAGCATTTGGAGTTGATCTATGAAGATTGCCTTGTTAGCCAAAAACAAGTTGGGTTTCGATGATGGCAGTTGCAAGAAAGAGTCTTATAGTTCTACACTTCATTCTCAATGGGAAAGGTGTAATACAATCGATCTTTTATCGATCTTGAACACGGTGTGCAAAGAAGTTTTAGTTGGCATTGTGTTTGCTTCTAGTGCATTTATTGTCTGATAAGATTTGAAAGAATGCTTTGATAAAATAGATGGCTCTCGTGTCTTCTTTCTTCACAAGGAGATATCATCACATGTTCAAGGTACTTTTGGATCTGGTGCCCTAAGTGTAGTATATTCGTTTGTATACTTGTATTTTTCCGAACAGATTGGTTTAATAAAAATATTCAAAAATTACATTAATATCCTTTGTATATTATTCTCAATGGTTTTTGTACGGAAAGCAAAATGAAAGAAAATATTGACTCATTGGTTATCTAATGTTTAATTAATAATATGTGATATTTCATGGTTGGATTGCAATATGGAAAGATAGCTTTTATTAGTAGATGAATCTAAACATGTCCTCAGTTTAATCAGAATTGAGCAAACTAATTGAAAGACTAATATATTGTTTATCAAGTCCAATTGGAGAGATGTTTTGTCTCGAGCATCGAAGCGGATGACTCCTAGAAGATAGAGACATAGATGTAATTGACTAGACTGACAATAAATCGGACAAGACCCAAGTAGAATAGATTCTGAATCCGTTTATGGGTTTATTCACTTGTAACGTTCATAATGTGACATACCTTAATCTTGAGTGGATGATGGACTATGTATGCATGACTCGTATACTTTTATGTAAGTAAAAGTCTAAGTTCAAATAGATAAGGAACCGAAATTTGGTGCGTTGGGTATAAGACTTCTACAAAATGTAGCATCATTCATAGTGGAATTGATAGCCTAAGAAATGAGTAAATGATATCATCTTATTGGCATTAATGATAGATGAAAAGTAAATGCGGCCACGGGTCGTTTGTCTTTGTGTCAAATGATTTAATTACTATTTTATAGTAATTGACTTTTAATGAAAGAAGATATAATGGTTATTATGAGATAAAATAGGATCATATTGGGAGAAAGGATTTATCCCAAAGAAATTAATGATATCCTATGAGAGTAACACAGTTATAACAAGATCATTGGACGAGCACTGATTGAGTAGCTTTCATAACAAAAGATACCCATTAGTACTCCAATGTGGAGTGCAAGATCCTCCAACATTATTATGCACTCTCCACATAACAAATGAAATGTATGAGTTTCTAATCTCCACCTCTCAACCAACGTGGATATCAACTTCATATACAATTGAAATCCTCCAACTATACTGTAACACCAAATTTGGCTACAACGATCGAATACATGGATCTATTGTCAGTAAATGTAGCTTGTGGGTCCTATTTTGTAGAATATGATCCATGACCTATTTATATTTCATTCCAATCATGCATTAATAATTTAATTTAACTTAATTTAATGTTACCAATAATTTAAAGCGTTAATATTTGGTATATTGGCAATGTACTTTTTTATTCCATAACTAACCTTAAAAAATGTCATGTGTCTTTCTTTTTTAATATTTTACTATACCCCTATAAGATATTTATCAACCCCCTAACCCTACTTGTGGAGTCTAAAAACTCCATTGACAATGTACCAAAAATTTTCTAATTTAAATTAATTATTTATCATATAAAAAATATGCAAAGAAATACGCAGTATCATCAAAAAGACGAGGATGATGATGTCATTTCCAAAATATGTGAAAATGCAAAATTGATTAGTTCAATTTAATATATTATTTGAATCTTACAATTATTTACATCTTGTACGGCTGCTTTTCCAACTATAAACACGTCATTTTATATATAAAAAATAAATTAAACCAGAAAATTAGGAAAGAAATTCGTTGCGCGTTCTAATCACGATTAAACATCTTAATTCAGTTTGTTTCTAACATATTGGTGAAGAAAATAGAGGTTTGATTTGAGAGAAGATCATTTCTTGTTTCATGTTTGGACAATGCACATTGTAAAATAAGTAACAGCTCACGTGCTAATGTTTGATTATCTTTTATGGGATTAGCGGATGGAAATTTTATGTTTGAGATAAAATTAAAATTTAGAATTTGTTGAAATGATAAGGTTGGTATCTTACATGTGAATGTATACTCTTAAATTCATATTTGTTGTTTTATAAAAAATATTGAGTTTCTAATAATTTTATAAATGAGTTGGGGCTCAGTTGAAGGTGATACCAATTCAGCTAAAATTTTAAATGATAATATAAATGTTTATTTTTATTAATATTAGATTATTGCACATCCACAATGTAGGTGAAAAAAATATAAAAAAAAATTATGTAAATATCAAATGAAGTTTTGGTTTAATAGTAAAGTATAAATGTTGAAAATTAATGAGATGTAGGTTTAAATCTGATTATGTGTGTATGTGTTTTTTTTTTCTATTTTTCTATGTAAAAGATATAAAATTATAAGAATACCTTCAAGTTAATACAATTTAATTTGTAAAATAATGGTATTTTCATCTTTTTCTAATTGAATTATTATTTAATTAATTTGTGACACCAACACAATTAGAGACTTTATAATAAATATAAATAAATTTTTTTATATATATTTTACAATTCATATTCAAAGTTCGAGACTACCCCTCCTAGCAATGTTGATTTCAAAGTTGAAACTTTCGTCAAGTATATTGAACTCAACATTTATTGGTATTAATTAAATAAAGATATGAGTTGGTTTAGTATGAGATTTGAAAAACAGGAAATATTGAGTGGTGAAACCTCAACAAAACGCGGTTTTGGAAGGATAAATGAAATGATGTGCTTCCCACGTGAAATCATAATCAACCAACATTACGTTTATGATTTGTCGGTTTTGATAGCCAAAAATTCGTCATCCCTTACCCAACATATCATTTCTTTTTGCTTATGCTTGCAACTGGAAAACATTTATGTTCCTTTTTGACCAAATTTTGTTTTAGCTTCATCATTTTGTCCATCTCTAAATTACAATAATAAAATGATCATTTTATTTAAATATTTTTTTTTATATCTACATAAACTAAGATGAGCAAGAATAAAAAGACAAAGCAGGACTTAATTAACAAAAGTAAGGTAGTTGAAGGACTTCAATAAGAAAGGTCAAAGTGAATCCAATAGTGTCCATGGACTACAAATATTATTATTATTATGACAATGACTTTCCGTTTTGTCATTCTATGTCCCCATTCAAAACCTTTGTGAAGAATATATGAAAAACAATGGCACGTTGGATCCCTCGTACTTGTAAGATTAGATTTTTGTTAGGAAATTTTTAACAACACCATGTGCATGCTTCCATTTGTCATGTTGATGACTCTTTTTTTTTTTTTTTTTTTAATGTTAAATATATATTATTTGGCACCTAATTTGGCTGATCAGATATATATTGGGGGAATTTATTACTTAAATTTTATGTAGTATCCTAGGAATAAATAATAAGGTTCGGGAAAAAAAATTTGGTTGTTTGTTACCGATTGAGTTTTGATTCGATTAGTATGGGTATTGTTATCAATATAAGAGGATATGAATTCGAATGCATTAAAATGTATTATCTTCCTATTTATGAGTTGGGGATGGACTACGGGTAGCTTTAGGCATTATATCAAAGATAGTAAATATAATCAAAACCTATAGGGAGATTTTTTTAAAAAAATCTATTTATTTATTTGCTTTGTTTCGCATTTTATTGTTATAAAATTTATTTATCAGTTGGTTTGGAATCAAGACATTAAAATAACAAGGTAAAGTTTAAACAACAAACATGATTAGTGTGACTTGAACCATCTTATAAATCTAAGCTATTTGGAGTTTAAATTTTGGACATGCAATTTGCAATTACTTAGAAATTAAATCAAAATTTATTTTTTATATGAAAATAAATGTTTTATATTTAAAATAATGAAAATAATTTAAAAGTTTTTAAAAAATTATTATTTTTTAGAAATATTTATAAAAAAATTAAAATTTTGTCAAATAATATTCTAAAGTCATAAAACAAAGCTTATCTTTTCATAATAGGTTTAAAAATTTTAAAAAATAATTTTATATGAAAAAATTAAGAATTGAGTCAAATTGAACCAAATCGAGAATAATTTAAAAATCCAAAAAATTTCAACCAAACCGAATTGAACTGATATCACCTCTAACTATATAGGTAACCTTGGCCTCCAATTTATTTTATTTTACTAAATAAAAACTTTATATATATTTATAGCATAAATTTAAGTATATAAATAAAAGGGAAATTAACTAATGTTTTTGTTTTCACTTATTTATAAACTCTTCAATTTAATTGGTTTATCATAAAATATAAAGCAATTAGAGGTTTTACAATTATTTTTATTTATATCTTCAAACTTTTAAATTAAAGAATAATTTGTATTTAAAGAAGTTCAAATTTCATTTATTTAATAATTAGTAACATTAACGATATCAACGTAGTAACTTGCAATTTTATAGCTTTAATTGAATGTGTAGAACCAATATAACAAAATTCTGTATTGATTTATTTGTAAGTCATTAAAAAGAAAAGACAACCTTGGTTATTGTTATTTGTTGATGATTTTTTATTTTTTTTATGTTTTTGTAATATTTTCTAAACATGTTGTAAGTTGATGGTTTTTTTATTTTTTTCTGTTTTGATAGTTTATGTTATAGCACGATGATATGTTTTTATTCTTATTTATGAAATAGCTAAGTTATACTTAAAAAAACCCGCAACAAAATTTAAAAATATGAATTTCTTGGTTTTTGTGCTTTTATTTATGAAGTAATACAACTTATAACTTCTTACTACTTACATATATATGGGTAAAATTTATTAGAAATTAAAGGTTTAAAAAATTAGAATTTATGCTTGAGGTGTGAATATTATTATCTTTAAATATATTTTACGGATTTATGTATCTCATGATTCAATAAACATTTCTATTAATCGGTAAGAAAACAAGGAACAAAGAATAGTGAATTAATTAAACACTCAATTGAGATTGTAAGAGAAAGCCTTTTCTAAAGAGAATACAAAGAAAACATGATATTTATAGGTAAATGCATTGACTTAATTAGGAAAAACAATAAAAAGCAAAAGCAAACCAAGTTTGGTATCACGCTTAGGGGAAAATGACTAGTTTGAACTAAGTTGAGCTATCAAGCTCGTGTGTCATCCTCTTGATAAACCAAAATTGTATTAGTATTATTTAATAGGTGTATCTAAAGGATGTGCAACTTTTTGAAACACATATAAACTTCCAACAAAACATAATAAAATTTCTTCGGTTTAGTCTTGTAATCGACACCCTAAAATAAACACTTGTATCAACGGAGAAGTCACCAATTTTAGGTTTGAAGCTTGAGAAAAATATATAAATTTTGAGGTCAAAAACAATAATTTTAACTTGAAACTTTAAAATTTTAAAAAAATTAAAATATAATGACAAATAAAAATCCCTTCCGATTCACTCCAAGCTATAAAAATGGATTTTGTTAACTATTTTTAATTTTATTATAGTTAATATGGCTTTGGTTAAATGGTGTTTATAAGCGCTCATTAAAGATTATTTAATTACTAAATTAAGAAAGTATTTAAATTTAAGACACTTCCTTTAAAAATAATTAAAATCTAATGATCATTGTTGAGGGGATCTAGTCTTTCAAAATAAATTTTTGAAGTGTCATTTTCAGAAACGTTAATTCGGCCTCTCACTAACGAATATACTTCAACAATTGACTTCTATAGAATAGGTAAGTGGTTTGAATCCCACCAAGGGCAAGGCACTCACATCGCCTCTTGTTCGGTGGTCGTACGTCCACATAAGATCAAGATGTCTTCCCCTGTGAATCGTATATGGCTCTTCTGAGGACAATATCTTCTGTTATTGAAGGACCGGATGGGCGTTCTCGAAAACGATACTTCAAAATTTTTTTTTGAAAGAGTCGATCTCCTCAATAATGATTCAAAGTGTATATGTTATAATATTTGTTTGTCATTTATTAAGGTTAGTAAAAGAAATAATATATAAAGTAAGAAAAAGGAAGAATGTAAAAGGAGGAAGAGCATAATTATTATTAGTGGGCAAAGGTACAAGTGTGGTGAATGCTTGGCCAATGTCCATTCATTTATGATTTATGAAACATTTCCTTAAAGTAAGTTTTGTTTGGTATTGAAGAGAAGGCTTTTATATTTAATGATTTCCCCCATATGTATTTACCTCTTTGGTTTCCAGCCCTTTCTTCATTAATTATTATGTTTTTAAAACACACACTACTTCATATCTCAATCACTCATATTTTCACCTCATTTAATTAACACTTATTTGTTTTCAACATTTTGGGCACACATATAATTATATTTTTAAGTTCATCCTCATATTCATTTTAATTAACAAAAATATACACTAATTACGTCACTGAAAAATAATATTATGTAATATATATTTATAAAATTTTTTGACATAATCAAAGTAGAAATATTGAAACTCAGAGTCTCTTAGGCTCTGTTTGTTTCCTTGAAAATGACTTAATTTTTTTTTTGGAAAAGTTAATATTTTCTGGTGTTTTGATGAATCTGTGTAAATTATTTTCTGTTGTTTGGTAGATTCCTTAAAAATATTTCATAAAAACTATTTTCAATGAAACAAACATACATGTGAGATTTTCTTATCTTTTTATTGTTTAATTTGAGTTTATTTTATATTTATAAATTTTTATTTTACATTATTATTTACAAAACAAACACGATATAAATATATTTATTATAAAATATTATACAACAATTTCTTTTTAACAATCGAAATTTATTTTATAATAAGAATATATTTTGTAATTATTATAATATAGATTTCGGGTGTAATAAAAGTTTTATGGGCACGAGTATAATTAAATTGACAAAATTTCACGAATGAAATAAATAAATAAAAATAGTATAGATCTAATTTAATTTATAAGTGTATTTATAACAAGAGAGAAAAACTTATACAATTATTTTTTGAAAGGAAAAAGCAGTTAATTTTAGGGATAAATCTAAAATTACATATGAATTTTGATATAAATTGCAATTTGATACACGATTTTTAATTTGATGTAATTATACATATGAAACTTTAATTTTGATGTAACAATGTTGTTTGATAAAAGTAAATATTGGTTTGTAAATATTATTTATATAATATTTTATATTAATTTGGATAGTATTGAATGAAAGATAAATATTGTACTTTGAATATCTCATTTTAAAAAGAAATAATAATTTATTTTAATTTCTAATAAAATAAAATTGACTTAATATTTTCTACCTAAGTAGCTATACCTACTTACTTATCTTATTCAACACTTTTTTATTGAAAATTTTATATAAAATAAAAAATTAAAATATTTATCAAACACATCTAAAATATAAAATGGTGATAAATTTTGGTTTAACAAACACATCCTTAATTTGTGTCATTTTAAATAAATGTTAAAAAAATTATAATAAAAGAAAGTAAAATGAAAGAATAGGGTTGTAAATGGGGGGCTAAGGCTAAAGCTCCAAACTTGAAGAGCCCTATCCATCACCGAACCCTAGCGTTAAAGGCCCCAAATGAGCTCACGATAACTTTCCACTAATTAAATACACCAGACCCATAACTCCCGCACAAAATAAGATTTTGTTATATTAAAATTGACCCAAAAATCTCCCTCTTTATTTTTTTATTTTTAAGTTCGATTTTATTATATTTTTTTAATGATTTGCTAATGTATTTGAGTGACAATGACATGATGTTGGAATTTTTCATGACATTTTACCAATTGTCTAGACAATTTTTATTAGGAACAAGATGATTTCGTGGTGGTTTTGTTTAGGAGTAGGTTGTATTTGTTTGTGAGTGATTATGTGAATATACACATGTAATGTTAAGAATATTGTGATGTTAGTTTTACAGAAAAACTATTTCATGTTCTAAAATTCTTTAAAAAAATATTTGTTGGATGCTATTTAGCTTGTCATGATTGAAAGATTGCACTAGGTTATCACTATTAACATTGACTATTGCTCTTTGTGATATTGTCTGATACTTGATCCTTTTTTTTTTATGTTATATTGTTGGGTATGTTGTAACACCTCTAACTCGTATTTATCGTCGGAACAGGGTTACAGAGCATTACCGAAGTTTACAGATCAAATAAACAAACATTTCACATCATATACATTAATGTCAGAAACCAATTGAAATTAAACATATTGTCCCTTATATGAGCCCACGGGGCCTAAAATACGCGTTAGAAACAAGTCGGGACTAGATCGAGTACTCAAAGAATTTTTTAGAAAACATTGAAATTTTTCAAAGCTACAGGGGTCACACGGCAGTGTGGCCAGGCCGTGTGGGCATTCGAAATAGGGACACACGGCCGTGTCTCAGCCCATGTTCGTGCTCGTGTAACTCTCTGACTTGGGTCACACGGCCAAGCCACACGCCCGTGTGCTAGGCCGTGTGAGCATACTGACTTGCATTCTTAAGAAGATACAGGGGACACACAGCCATGTCACATGGCCGTGTGTCAAACACGGCTGAGACACACGCCCGTGTCTCTGCCCGTGTAGACGAAAATAGGTCAATTTCCAAGTCACATTTCTCACCCAATTTGACACCAACCTAACTCAACATTTTTGCACATCAACAAGCCATAACAAGGCATTCAAAACAAGCCAAAATCAAGTCTTAAACATGAAATATCACCACATACAACCAATATGCCCTTAGGCACCTCAAATGACAATTTAAAAACATGTCAACCAAGTATCCAAACTTACCTAAATAACCAAATACATATATGCATAATCCCAAATGGTACCAAATATACCATTTTAACAAACATCAATATGATAAGACCACACATATATGTATACATCAAAATATACCAAACATAAGCCATTTAAGTGGCTAATCTCAACAAAACACTTACATGCCAACATTAGCCAAATTAACTGTAACACCCCTAACCCGAGACCATCACCGGAACAGGGTTAAGAGGTATTACCGATCAATCAGAACATTTAACATCTAGAATTTACGACACAAAGTCAATCATCTTCAATCACATTCAATTACAATCATGGTGTCCCTTATCAAGGTCTACGAGACCTAATTCACATGCTAAAGAGGGGTTGGGACTAAACCAAACACACACAGAAATTCTCGAGCATTTAAAATTTTCTTCTAAGATTCAGGGGATACACGCCCGTGGGAGGAGACCGTGTGCCCTCTACGGCTTCTAGACACCCCCGTATGTCCTTCCGTGTCCACATACTGAATATACTAACACGGTCACTAGGCATGCCTGTGTGCCATGGCCGTGTGCTACTAAGCCATTTACTGACTTCCTCACCACGGCCACTAAGCACGCCCGTGTGCCATTGCCGTGTACTCTTAGCTAGCTATTGACTTGTATACCACGGCTAGCTGACACCCCCGTGTCAAGGCCGTGTGATACTAAGCTACATTCTGCCAATTCACCCACGGTCTTTAGGCACGCCCGTGCGCCTCGACCGTGTGACATTATAGGCCATTTACAAGGCCAAAATGCCACCCATAAGGGTCAAACCTACAAGCCATATTAACCAAGACATCTCATGCACATATTACCACCAAAAACATACCAAAATAGTCATTCAAACCATGCATTCAATACCAATTCCAACCATGACAATTTTAAAGACTAAAACTCATATCATCACAAGCATAATTCCTTCATTACCAAACATCATCCTTTTTCAATTTCACTAATTCATACTAGCATTTTACCAACACAAAGTTACCATTCATAAGTCAATTTCTCAACTCATAATCCATACCAAAAGATGCATCACATATACCAAAACCATTCTTGCTAAAACTAGCACATATCTAGCCACATCTCATGGCTACTTACAAATATCAAACATGATTCAAATGGCCACCTATACATGCCATATTTAATTATGTACATCATTCCAAAATACCCCAAAATAGATTGCCGATAGTGTGACCGAGATGCGACAATCCCCGATCCGAGCTAACTATAACGATCATCGCAGCGTAGAAACAAATCACACAAGAAGCTTTCTAAAGCTTAGTAAGTTCGACATACAATACAATTATCATATCAAATTAAACCAATGTATATAATAAACAATCACATAGATCTATTATCTCATATTCATGCCTTCTCATCCATAGCTAAAATACTCATTTCCTCAATCATAGCTCGATTATACTCATCAACCACAAAGGTTCAATATGTACGTTAACCACACATAGTTATTAAACCTCCAAGCTATTCAATGCTCGATATTATTTGCCGATCATCCTTTAATTTTCATTCAATTTGATCGCACACTCAGTGCTATATACATGCTCGTAGCATATTTGTCATCGCACACTTAGTTCCTATTCTTTTAACTGACTTATCTCGGTAACGCACACATAGTACCAATACTATAAGCCAAATCTTTCAAAACATTGCACACCCAGTGCTATTCATTTCTGTTTCGATTTCAATATCGCACACTTAGTGCTCTTAACTAAATCTTGCACATAGCATCTCAATTTCATACACATATACACATTCATTTCAGAATACAAAAACATATCTTAATAACATATATTATATTCGAACTTACCTCGGATGTCAAAATATCGAAACGGTCGATTAATCGAGCACTTTCTCTTTGCCTCGATCTCGATCCGAACCTCTCCTTTCTTGGTCTATACACATTCAAATTCAATCCATTCAATCATCATTTCATTTAATTTAGTCCACATACACACATTTAGGGCATTTTACAACATAACCCTCACATTTTCACATTTTGACACTTTAGTCCCTATCTTACAAAATCATCAAATACACAAAATTTCAATATACATGTGCTTAGCCGAATTCTTCTTATGCATATAAAAATCCACACATTTCATTTATTTCACAATTTAACCCTTCAATTTCTCATTTTCTCAATTTAGCCCTAATTAGCTAAATTCATCAAAAATTCAAGAACAAAGTATGTTCATCTAGTTCAAATCTTTCTTTTAACACCTTAAACTTTCACAAAGCTCAACATATCATCAATGGCATATCACACAATCATCATCAATTTACAAAATTTAAGCATGGGTTTTGTAGAGCACAAAGCAACGATTACAAAAACGTAGAAATTATCAAAAACGGATCAAAATCTAACCTTGAATTAAGCTTGGAATGTGCCGAAAATTAAAAGAATAAAACCCTTTCTTCTTCTCCTTGTTTTCGGTCAAAAAGATGAAATAAGAATGGCCATTTTTCATGTTTTTATCACATATAACATACATAATAATTCATTTACCCTTTTTTAATTAAAACAAAATTTTATAACATAAATAACAAGGTCATTTTTGACCAAAATCACCCACTAACCAAATAGTGGTTCAATTACCACTTAAGGCCAAAACTTTTAAAAGCCACAACACATTAGTACTTTAGCAAATAGCAAGCAAATTTCACATTCAATGCAATTGCATCCTTTTTGTCAATCAAACACACAAACGGTCAAATTAACTTACAAAAATTTAACACATACTTAGTCACATATCAACGGTACAGAAAAATAATATTAAAATATTATTCAGACTCGGATTCGTGGTCTCGAAACCACTGTTCTGACTAGGGTATAAATCGGACTGTTACAATTCTCCCCTCTTAGGGATTTTCGTCCCCTAAAATCTTACCGTTAAACAGAGTCGGATATTGTTGTCTCACTGAATCTTCAGGTTCCCACGTAGCCTCTTCTATCTCATGTCGATTCCACAGTACTTTTACTAACGGAATTTTCTTATTTCTCAACTCTTTCACTTCACGAGCTAAGATACGGATCGGTTCCTCTTCATATGTCATATCAGATCGGATTTCAATTTCAGATGGGGCAATCACATGCGACGGATCGGATCGATATCTACGAAGCATTGAAACATGAAATACGTTGTGAATCTTTTCTAACTCAGATGGCAGTCTCAATCTATAAGCAACTGACCCAACTCGTTCAATAATCTCGTACGGTCCGATGAACCTCGGACTCAGCTTGCCCTTTCGGCCAAATCGAAGTATTTTCTTCCATGGGGACACTTTCAAAAACACTTTATCACCAACCTCGAATTCAATATCTTTTCGTTTCAAATCTGCATAGGACTTCTGACGATCTGAGGCTGCTTTCAAACTATCACGAATCACTTTCACTTTCTATTCAGTCTCTTTTATCAGATCAACCCCGTGAATCTTATTCTCACTCAGCTCAGTCCAATACAATAGAGTTCGACACTTTCGACCATAAAGAGCCTCATATGGTGTCATTTTGATACTAGATTGATAACTATTGTTATACGCAAACTCAATCAATGATAAATACTTTTCCCACGTGCTTTCAAATTCAAGTATGCAACATCTCAGCATGTCTTCGAGAATCTGAATGATTCGTTCAGATTGACCATCCGTTTGCGGATGAAAAGCAGTACTGAAATGCAATTTAGTGCCTAAAGCATCTTGCAATTTCTTCCAAAATCGCGAGGTAAATCTCGGATCTCTGTCAAACACTATAGATAATGGTACTCCATGCAATCTCACAATCTCATCAATATACAGTTCAGCTAACTTATCTAAAGAATAATCGGTTCTCACCGGAACGAAATGAGCTGATTTCGTTAATCTGTCTACTATCACCCAGATTGCATCTTTCTTACTCGGAGATAAGGGCAAACCCGACACAAAGTCCATCGTAATTCTCTCTCATTTCCACTCAGGAATCATAATCGGTTGTAATAACCCAGATGGAACTTGATGTTCAGCTTTGAATTGTTGACAAATTAAACATTTCGATACAAAATCAGAAATGTCTCTTTTCATGCCATGCCACCAATAGAACTGCTTCAAATCATTATACATTTTCGTACTCCCCGGATGCACAGTCAAATGACTATTGTGAGCTTCATTCAAAATCGTTTGAATCAACCCTAAATTTCTTAGAACACAAATTCGATCTCTGAATCTCAAAAAATCATCACTATCAACTCGAAATTCTGATTCAACATTTAATTCACATTGAGTTCGTTTAGCCATCATTTCAACATCATTTTTCTGAGCATCACTAATTTGCTGTACAAACATCGGCTTTACTTTCAATTCAGCTACAACCACACCATCATCACATAGATCTATTGGATTACTCATAGCTCGCAAAGTATATAACGATTTTCGGCTTAAGGCATCAGCTACAACATTGGCCTTACCCGGGTGGTAATCTATCACAAGTTCGTAATTTTTCAATAACTCTAACCATCTTCTCTGCCGCAAGTTCAAGTCTTTCTGAGTCATCAAGTACTTTAAACTCTTATGATCAGTATAGATGTGACATTTTTCCCTGAATAGATAGTGACGCCAAATCTTCAATGCGAACACAATCTCAGCCAATTCAAGATCATGCGTTGGGTAGTTCTTTTCATGCGGTTTTAATTGTCTTGAAGCATAAGCAATGACCTTCCCCTCTTGCATCAGCATATAGCCCAAACCATTCAACGATGCATCACTAAAAACTATAAACTCTTTGCCTGATTCGGGTTGAATCAACAATGGTGCTTCCGTTAACAACACTTTCAACTGCTCAAAACTCTACTGGCACTTTTCTGACCACTCGAATCTAACATCCTTTTGTAACAACTTTGTCAATGAAGTTGCAATCATCGAGAAACCTTTCACAAATCGTCTCTAGTATCGCGCTAGTCCCAGAAAACTACGGACTTCAGACACATTTCTCGGAGGCTTCCATTCTAAAATAGCGAAGATTTTACTCGGGTCAACTCGTATTCCCGCAACTGATACAATATGTCCCAAAAACCCAACCTCACGTAACCAAAATTCACATTTACTAAACTTTGCATACAACTGTTTCTCACGTAGTGTTTGTAGCACGGTTCTCAAATGTTTGGCATGCTGCGTCTCATCACATGAATAAATTAAAATATCATCAATGAACACCACCACAAAGCGATCCAAATACGGTCTGAATATCCGATTCATCAGATCCATAAACACTGCAGGAGCATTTGTTAATCCGAAAGGCATCACTAAGAATTCGTAATGTCCGTACCTCATTCTGAAAGTAGTCTTCGGCACATCAGACTCTTTAACTCTTAACTGATAGTAACCTGATCTCAAATCTATTTTAGAAAACACTGTAGCTCCCTTCAGCTGATCAAACAAATCATCGATACGAGGCAACGGGTATTTGTTCTTTATTGTCACTTTATTCAGCTGTCGATAATCAATACACATTCTCATAGTTCCGTCTTTATTTTTCACAAATAACACAGGGACTCCCCAAGGTGAGAAACTCGGTCGTGCAAATCCTCTATCAGTTAATTCTTGCAACTGTGATTTTAACTCTTTCAATTCTGTTGGTGCCATTCTATATGGAGCTATCCATATAGGTGTAATACCAAGCAACAACTCAATACCAAACTCAACTTCACGAATCGGAGGTAATCCCGGCAGCTCTTCAGGAAACACATCTGAAAACTCACATACTACAGGCACAGATTCAACTTTCTTTTTCGACACCTTTGTATCAATCACGTACGCCAAATAAGCTTCACAACCTTTTCTCACATAGTTCATAGATTTCATCGCAGATACAACAGCTGGTAATCCTTTCATATCATTGGATTCAATTCGAACTATATCACCATTCTGACTCTTCAACTCAATACTCTTTCTTTTACAATTCACGATGGTGTTATGCAGAGTAAGCCAATCTATACCCAGAATTATGTCAAACTCATTGAATGGTAGTAACATCAAATTGACCAGAAAACATAAATCACGAAACATCAATGGGCAATTCTTATACACCTTATCCACCAAAACACACTTGCCTAAGGGGTTCGATACTCTAATCACAAATTCAGTAGACTCAACAGGTAGAGTCTTATTCAATACTAAGTTCATACACACATAGGAATGGGTTGATCCAGGATCTATCAATGCAATGACATCAGTATCAAATAAAGTGAAAGTACCGGTGATGACGTCTGGAGATGATGCTTCCTCTCGTGCACGTATAGCATAGGCTCGGGCAGGTGCTCTCGTTTTTGACCTCACAGCTGTGTCAGTTGTCCCCCTTTGACTTTCGCTCACATGTGCTTAGCTGAATTCTTAGCTGAATTCAATATACACAAAATTTCAATATACATGTGCTTAGCTGAATTCTTCTTATGCATATACAAATCCACACATTTCATTTATTTCACAATTTAACCCTTCAATTTCTCATTTTCTCAATTTAGCCCTAATTAGCTAAATTCATCAAAAATTCAAGAACAAAGTATGTTCATCTAGTTCAAATCTTTCTTTTAACACCTTAAACTTTCACAAAGCTCAACATATCATCAATGGCATATCACACAATCATCATCAATTTACAAAATTTAAGCATGGGTTTTGTAGAGCACAAAGCAACGATTAAAATCTAACCTTGAATTAAGCTTGGAATGTGCCGAAAATTAAAAGAATAAAACCCTTTCTTCTACCCCTTGTTTTCGGTCAAAAAGATGAAATAAGAATGGCCATTTTTCATGTTTTTATCACATATAACATACATAATAATTCATTTACCCTTTTAGCCAATTAAAACAAAAATTTATAACATAAATAACAAGGTCATTTTTGACCAAAATCACCCGCTAACCAAATAGTGGTTCAATTACCACTTAAGGCCAAAACTTTTAAAAGCCACAACACATTAGTACTTTAGCAAATAGCAAGCAAATTTTACATTCAATGCAATTTCATCCTTTTTGTCAATCAAACACATAAACGGTCAAATTAACTTACAGAAATTTAACACATACTTAGTCACATATCAACGACACAGAAAAATAATATTAAAATATTATTTGGACTCAGATTTGTGGTCCCAAAACCACTGTCCCGACTAGGGTATAAACCGGACTGTTACATTAACCCATACATGTCATTATAACCGGATTTAATTTACTGAAAGTACCAAAAGAGCTTATGGATTGTGTGAAATAGCTCCGACAAGCTTCCAACCTGAACGAGCTTCTAAATTACTATAAAACACGGAAAATAACACGAAATAAGCATTTAAGCTTAGTAAGTTCATATAACAAGGAAATTAACTTACCATTTAATCACATTTAAGGTAAGCATACAAAACATATCCAAACCAATTTGTCCAAAAGCCTAAACACATATCCTCAACATGTTAGCTATGTAAAACAAATATAATAGCCAATAAACATGGATGAACATAACCACTAAGCAAGTTTCATATACATGTTTTATCCATTTCATGTTTCAATATATCATGTAATATCATTTCCATGTATTTCATGTATATACCTGTAATAGTTCGTATCGAACTCATATTGTCTCATAACAGAACATTGCTCGTTGAATCATTTAAAATATCGTTGGATACACGGGTAGTACACACGAGGTGTACTGAACTGTAATCTGTCAATTCATGTACATGTACGCTCATGTGAGCTATGAATCGGTATACTCTCACGAGCTGTGAACCGGAAAGCTCATACAAGCTGCAAATCGGAAAGCTCATACGAGCTGCAAATCGGGAAGCTCATACAAGCTGTGGTGTGTCCGCAACACATGTAGGACCCCAACCATATCGGTAACCCTAATGACATGTCATTTGTATCCTACGAATTCCTAAGGTTCAAACGGGACTCGGTAATCGTTGGATATGCAATCGGTATTTATACATAAAAATTATAAAAATCACATACATATGATTCAATTAAAACATATAAATACTTAATTTAGTTACACGAACTTACCTCGACGAGTGTACGTAAACACGGAGGCGACTAATCCGATATTTTCTCTTTACCTCAATCTAACTCTGTATGAGGTCTGACAGGATCTATAGGAATAAATTTAACTCATTTCAATATAATTCTCATTCAATTTAATCCAATATGGAATTTTGGCAAAATTATCATTTTGCCCTATACTTTTAATTCTTTTGTAATTTAGTCCCTAGGCTCAAAAATGAATTCCATGCAATTTAATCATTACTCAAGCCTAGCCAATTTTTATACATATTAATAGCAACCCATATATTTCACAATTTCACAATTTTTACCATAATTTATCACATTTTTTAATTTAGCCACTAATTGATGATTTTATCAAAATTCTCTTTACAAAAGTTATTTATTTAACAACAACCATTCATTTTCTATCATCAAACTTCAAAACTCAAGTATGTTCATCAATGGCAAAACCCTAATACTTTAACAATTTTACAAATTAATCCCCGAGTTAGCTAAATTAAGCTACTACGATCTTGGAAACATAAAAATCATCAAAAACGGGACAAAAATTCATACCTAATTGAGCAAAATAAGCTTGCTGAAATTTTCAAGCTTCCATGGCTAGGTTTTCTTTCTTCTTTTTTTTTTTGGTGGAAGATGATGATAATAGTCTATTTTATTTTATTTATCATAACTTTAATCACTAATTTCCAAAATTAACCTTAATAATTCATTCAATTTCCAATGATGACTATTCATGCTTATCCACTAACAAATTTAATGGCTAATTACTATATAAGGACCTCCATTTTAAAATTCTATAGCTATTTAATACCTTTAGCTATTAAAACTCAACTTTTGCACTTTACGCAATTTAGTCCCTTTTATCAAATTAAGTATGTAAACGGTAAAATTTCTTAACGAAATTTTTATACGGTATTTATATCATACTGTAGACCATAAAATAATAATAAAATATTTTTTTCGACTTTGAATTTGTGGTCTCGAAACCACTGTTCCGATTTCACTGAAAACGGACTGTTACATATGTCTTGTATTATTGGTATTAAAATCGCCTTTGCAAAGATTGTTAAACAGTTACAGGTATTTCATAAAAAAAAATGACTCGCTCCAATATTAATGTTAAGAGAAGTACTAGTCGAGCTTTTAACTTGATTGGGTCTAGGGATCAAAGGAGGAGGACACTAGGTGAAGTAAGTCATTGGATTAAGATGATGACACTAGTAAATTGGTGTTCTGTTCACCTAATCATGGAGAAAAGTTTAACTTCTTATATGTCTAAAATGACATCATACACTTTATATATATATATATATATTTGCGAAACATGATAGGATTAGAGTTTTTGCCCATGGTGATGAACAAACATGTATTAATGAATTAAGAATGTCTAAAGTTGTCTTTTTTTAATTAGTGTGAATTACTACCAAAAAAAGTGGGTTGGAGGACACAAAAAACTTGTTAATTGATGAGCAAGTTGCAATTTTCCTTTTCATATTACGAATCGAACTTATAGTGATACATTTCAAAGTTTAGCTTAAACAATGAGTAGGTATTTCAATAGAGTCCTTATTAATGTTATTAAAATCCAACACTTGCTATTTAGAAAGGCTAAACCTATTCGCAGTGATTCAACCAATGACAAGTAGAAACGGTTCAAGATAATCAATTGGAAATAATGTTATTGACTTGATATACATATTACTAATATTAATTAAATTAATCTAAACAATCTTTGTGATTAAGTGTTACTAGAATTGTATTGGGACATTAGATGGAACACACATCAAATTATGAGTGCAACTTGAGGAGAAACTTAAGTATGGTACAAGGAAAAAGTTTTTTGGGATCCTCATTACTCGAAAAGGTACTCTAAGTTAATCCTAAAGAGGTTTATTAATGAATAAAACATTAACGAGAATACTTTTGCCGATCATGACATGATCAAATTCTTCATAATGTCAGGTTATTCAGGTCTGTTTGTTTTGTTCAGCTTTATGCATGTTAAGAAGATTGTCTATGAGTTCTATGCCAACTTGAATTGAGGTATTGTGGTTGTGAACAGAAAATGCTACCACAAAGTGTTCTTACGAGAAGAGTGGTTCAAGTTTGGTCTAGAAAAAATTTGAAATGTGCTAAATTTCTATGCAAACAACATCATCGAGCTTGATGAATCCCTAGGTGACTCAAATGCAACATTAACCAACAACTTCTACACCTCCTAGCCTGAGAAAGGTACATTACGTGCTTTATCTTTAGCTCCTATTATGCTACACTTTTTGCAATTGTTATTCATAATTGGCTTCCTATAGCTAAAGAGATATTGTGAGTAAAAGAATGGTTTCTATCTTGATAAAGGTTGTTGAGATGATTGAGTTTGACCTTGGTCAACTCATATTTGATGAAATTTCAAAGTATGCTAAGAGGTTGTTCACAAGTTACCTATTGCCTTATCTGTCCTTAATCTTTCGAGTCATATCTCCAAAAACCCAAGATTGGTTCGTGCCACTGGACAATATGAGAAACCAGCTCTTGAGCTGAAAATTTCCCACAAATGGCTTGAGGGAAAACATTTTGTGAATGAGCTATAAGAAATCTTAGACCCTGAGTCTAAAAAAAGCTGAACAAGAAGAGACTACTTCTTAGGGAACATCTATTGTCATAGACACTACTTCTATCCTTTAGGGCATCAAGGCTAGAACCATTGTTGACCTTCAAGCCTCCATTGAGTTTAATCAGAGACATTGTGATAGGTCGAGAGTTGAGGCCAAAACTGTCCAGAAGATGATCGGTAGAAAGGGCCTTGCTAGTTGATCTCCTACCCTTGAAAGATGATGAATAGGTTGACACTTTGTTAACCAAAACGGGGGAGAATGAAGAGGAGGTGCTGGAAACTATGGGTTGAGGGGGAGGATATTCAAAGGAGGAGATGTGTTTCTATTATGTATTTCTGTTCGGCTGATATTAAGGGGGACGGGAAAGGATTGTATGAAACAGTGATGCCACGTCATCTGTATCTCTTTCCAATAGATTTATGCCACATCAGTATTCTTATCCTCAATTTCAGGATTTTTATCTTGAAAAAAATCAAATCCAAATTAAAATCCTGAAATTCAGGATAAAAATACTGATGTGGCATAAATCTATTGGAAAGGGATACAAATGACGTGGCATCACTGTTTCATACAATCCTTTCTATAAGGGGGACTTATTATTTTGAACTCTTTTATAGTCTTTTATTCTTTTGGATTAATGTAATTAATTATTTGTTGCTACTGCTACAAACTTCATTTGTTTTTTATGAATTTATGATACATTCTGTTATGAATTTCATTTACGTTGATGCATTCTTCAATTTCATAAATAGCTTGCTTAGTTATAATTATGGTTGGATGGTTATGGATGCAAATTCATTTTAGTATTAATGATTAATTGCTTAATTATTTTTTAAGTTTTTAAGTTAGTGGGAATATGCTAAAGAGGAGTTGATGTTTCTTGATGATATAATTTCTTATATTGTAAATGTTTTGTTCAACAAATTGTCAAGAGGGAGATTGTTGAAATGGAACTGGTATTTTAGTGCCAAGGGAGTATCCACTCCTTGACCACTGGAGCTGTTTAAGGCATTTCCATATTTGAAGGTTGACAATTTATTGAATGGTATTTATAGGTTGTATTGGGTATATGGGTGATATTTAGATCATTAATGAAGATCATTACACTTAAGGAAACATATTTTGGAGATTGGATCGAATCAGATCACCTTGTTGAATCCCTTGGATGATAGATATTGAATTGGATTGAAACATTGATTCCTTAGTTTAGTTGCCAAGAGTCCATGTTTACCTTATTATATTGTATTCATCTTATTCTATTGTAGTTTAATAGGGCTTGATATAGATCTTTTTATATTACCAAGTCTCGAAATATTCTATATAATTGAGAGACTTGTATAGGTTATTGTAGAGGTGCTCATGGGCCAAGCTGGATTTTGATTGGGCCCATGTAAGGTATCTAGACCAATTTTTCAAGCTCGGGTTCGGCCTGACCCGAAAAATGGGCTTACTTTTTTGCTCAAGCTTGACCTAATTTAAGAAAGGTAAACCCGGTCCACCCATATTTGATTTTTTAGATTAATTTTTATTTAAAAATAATTTTTTAAAATATATAATACACTAATGCTAAAATGTATATAATTATTATCTAACATATATAATTAATATAAATATTTTTTAAAACATAATATATTCAAGTTGGGTTGGATCAAGCTTGGGCTAAAAAATCTTACCTAAGGCTCGACCCATATAAAAAACGGGCCTTAAATTTTACTTAAGTCCATTTTCGAGCCTTATATTTATGTCCAAACACTCTCATTTTTTGGGTAAGCTTTCGGGTACGGGAGGGTGACCCAAGCCATGAACAGGTCTAGGTTATTGTATAGAGAGAGAATTAAGATTTTAATTTAATCTTGTGAGGAAATTTATTTTCTAAGTGCACATTGATAGTAAAATCTTTTGTGTTCCAGTTGAGTTCTGGATTCACCATTTGCGTTCATATTTCGCCTCCATCTTCGAGATATCCTAGGGTGTTCTGATGGAAATATGTGTTTGGCTTGTCTCGATCGTAAAATGGTTTGCTTGAACTCTTTATTATTATATTTTTTGGAGGGGGATTTCGATCGGTCTTAGGATGTATGTTTCTCGGTTTGTTCTTTCTTACTGCAAGATCCTTGGCTTTTCTACAATTCTTATGGTTTTCAAGTCTCCATTTGTTCCTAGCTACCATCATCCCTGCTTGAAAAGTTGATGATACTTGGGAGTGGATCCTGTCGCCTGATGGAGAGCTCAGAATGAAAGGGTTTGGTTGAGTCTCTGGTTTTTCTTTTTCTTTTTTTGCTATTGTGTTTTGTTTGATGTTGCATTTTAGTTTTTATGCATATATGTTTGCTATTGTGTATGGTGCTGATGTTGCTAAAGTGAACTGATATTACATATCTTCTTGCAACATTAATGAATATATATAACTATTGTCATTACCAATGCAGTACTAGAGGAATATTATGGTGGTTGACACCTTGTTTAAAGGCTTCAAACTTTAGTTATTAGTTTAGTCCTTGTTCTTAATGGCATGTAGGTTTGATATAAGCTCTTCCTAACCTTGGGGTCTGTAATCAAACTCGAGGGATTTTCGTTGTGTTCTTATATTGTCTATTACTCGCCTTTTGTTTTTTGCTCTTCTCCTGTTTGCTCCCATGTCTTGTATACCTCCTTCATTCTACTTCTGTAATCTTTCTTGAGATAAAGAATCATATTATCCACAAACGCTCTTTTATACCTAGTTAAATCCTTTTTCTTTTAACTTGTATTTCCAACTTTATGCCCTAACCTTTAATTTGACTTTTTTTTATCAAATAAACTCTTATCATTGTTTTGTATTAAAGTTTAAAATTTAGGGTTTGAATATAAAACAAATAATAAGAGTTTATTGAAGCCTAAAATAAGTACATACATGTAAATAAAGTGGTATAGTCTAGGGCTTTTCCAATAGGGTTAATTTCAAAACTATATGAATTATAATTTAATGTGTAATTGTATATATAAATTTTAATTTTATGATTCATGAAATTTTAATTTTTCTAAATGTGTATTATTAAATCAAAATTAAATTACAATTAAAATTTTACAAATATAATAAAATTAAAAATATAATTACAAATTAAATCAAAATTGAGCGCAGATTTCTCGAGGCTTACAAAGGCTAGATGGGCTGATAAGTTCCCAGTTACGTAAGGACTAAGGAGTAAAGGTAGATATAGAAGTCAATCGACGGGGAATCTGTTTGTTGGGAATGGCGACTACAGCAAGAGGAGTAGGAGACTCAAACCCAGACGACGACGACGAACTCAACTCTTTACTTTCCCAGCAACACCACGAACTCATGGCTGCCCATTCCCTCGAGTCCGATCTCGACTTTGCCTTCCATCTCCAACTCCAAGAAGCCCTCTCCGCTTCCCTTTCTCTCCACACTTCCCAACCCCCACCACCCCCACCGCCGCCGCCACAACCCCCCGTCCAAAACGACACCGTCTTCTCCTTAACGTCTCAAATGCTCTCCAAACAGCAACAAGAATCACTTGATCACAAGCGCTGCCTCCTCGAAACCCAGAAACTCAAGGACGACCTCAAGCGTCGGGTCCACGACGAGAAATTCGCCCGCCGGATTGCCGACATGCCCGAAGAACTTTGGGAGGATTGGGGCGATTGCTTCGAACGTCCCTTCGGTGAAGGGTGTTCTAAAGAACTTTGTTGGGATGAAACTGACTGCGAAATCGACTCCATTGATGGTGTTTCTGACGATGAATATGATTTTCGTATTTACTTCAAGGGATTGATTAGTGAAGAAAAGGTTAAAGACAAGGCAACCAACTACGCGGGGATTGGGGTTGCGATTTGTGATTTTAGGGATAATTTGATTTTGGAAATTACAAAGCCTTTAGTTGGTGTTGGGTTGAGCAAACAAGCGGCTGAGCTTAAGGCTTTGATCGAAGGGCTTAACGCTGCTTTGTCTTTGGAGCTTAATAGGATTGAATTCTGCTGTGATTATTACCCCATTTATCAATACGTAAGTTCCTATACATCCTTTTATTTTCCCATTTTGTTATAATGCACGTGAATTTCTCTGTTTATTTGTGTTCATTTTCTTATTAATCCTAGTACTTTCTCTTTTGCTACGGGAACTAAACTTAAAAGATGGTTTTCAATTCAAATGTATAATCATCTTGTCGAGTTCAATTGCCACCCGTCCTCGGTTCGATCCTTGGACAATCCTACCCCCTATCCCTTATCATAATATGTATAATCATCATGAATCTTAACTAATTTATAGATGATATATGCATTTCATTCTCCTTGTTTTTATATCATATAAAATCCATATACATTCTCTAGAATTCATGTCTCCAAACATAACACACAAGAAAATTTGAAGAATTCATCGTCTGACCGAAGTATATAGTACATAGTTTTTTGAAAGGATGGAATTTGTCAATTTTCATCTTTTATATGGAATAAAAATTAAGAGTTAGTATTGCATTTTAGTCATTGGTTCATTTCTAATTGAAAAAAAAAAAAAAGAGTAAAATGGAGAAGTAATAAAGAATCAGAGTAGGAGGAAGTAGATATGCTAGTGTAAATAATGGAATCGACTTGGCTCTAGTGAATGAATTGAACTAATGAATCAGTTATGGCTTAAAAAGTTGTATTTAAGTCTGTTTTTATTTCCTTTACAAAAAAATGTTATGTTTTATTGTCGATGAGTACTATATATCCTTTCAGGGTCACTGAGAGTTTGGTGGGGTTATCTTGTTTGGAAAATAAGTACTAGGATTTTAAATTTAGAGAAAAATGTGGCAAATTAAATAGAAGTGAGGTATGGTGATACAGAAGGAAAGCAACTAAATGAAGGAGATAATTAGGGTTCCATTGAAATGCTCACTACAAACCCCAATTCGTTTTTATTTGATAACTACTCTGTTGTATGGTGCCAAAGCGTTGGTAAAATGCTCTTTAGCCATGTTTACAACAGGTGATACACACTATCAGCAGCATCTCATTGACAGGTTGTTGTTTTGACCGAGATCAGGTTATGCTGTGCTTAACCATGGGCCATTTAAGTTTTCTGGTTGTTAAAATATTACCTTTGATTAAGTAATGCTGGATATACATGTCACAAGATTGAAAGAACATCATTGATCATACTTGGGTTTAACTGTATTTGTGCTTTGTAATTATATAAAACTATCTATTGAAAGCCTCTTTATCTTCAAAATAAAGAGCCAAAGGGAATGTTGTTTGTGATGTATTTGGCAATACAGATTACTGGGAGATGGCCACCAAAGCAGAGGAAGATTTCAATGTTAGTGAATCAAGTATTATTTCTTCAAAGAAAGTTTACTGATTGCCGCCCCATACTCATGGCACGTAATGATATTAAATATGCCTTTAAGCTTGCAAGGGAAGCAATAGTATCTCAGGTCACTCAGCCTGTAGAGCAAAATGAAAGCAAGAGTGTGAAAGAGACTTGTGTTATCTGCTTAGAAGATACTGATTCTGGGAGCATGTTTTCAGTTGATGGATGCATGCATCGATACTGCTTTTCTTGTATGAAACAGCATGTGGAGGTGAAGTTGCTACATGGAATGGTGCCCAAATGTCCTCATGAGGGTTGCAAGTCTGAGCTTATTGTTGACAGCTGTAGAAAATTTTTGACCCCTAAAATGATTGAGACATTGAAACAAAGAATGAAGGAGGCGTCAATTCCTGTCAAAGAGAGAGTTTATTGCCCATATCCTAGGTGCTCGACCTTAATGTCAAGAAGTGAGGCTTTAGAATATTCTAAGGATGCACTTGTCGGAGCTGAAAGATCTGGTGCCAGGAAATGCCTGAAGTGTCATGCCCTTTTCTGTATCAACTGCAAGGTTCCTTGGCACAGTAACATGACATGTCAAGATTACAAAAGAAAGAATCCCCTTCCTCCAGCAGAAGATCTTAAGCTGAAGTCACTTGCAAGAATGAATTTGTGGCGCCAGTGTGTGAAGTGCAACCACATTATAGAACTTTCTGAGGGTTGCTACCACATGACTTGCAGGTATTTCATTTTAGTTATGGTTTTTAGTTTTCTTTTTTGTTGTTGCTTTTAAAATATTTTGTCCCACAAGTTAAGTTTGTTCAAAAACCAAGATGAAGGGAAGGGAAGGAGACAGGGAGTGGTGGGTTTGAGAAGGTGCTCGCAGGGATGCTGCTTGAAAACAAGGGCTGTGTGCTTGAATTGGAAGATCATATCATGAGTCTCATATGAGTTCTCAACATTTGGCACCATTCCCTTGAATAATTGTGTCTTGACAGTGTCGGGACTATTATTTCCCCTGCCATGTCTTGATGTATCCCATACATATTTCTGTGTCAATGGCATGTATGTGTCATATACGAGGGTGTTTCCCATGTCTGTGCTTCGTAGATGTCATATGTCAGGTAGTGTTTAAGGTGACAGCTACCAGTAAACCATATTCACTATATATATTGTTATGCCAACAAAAGCTGCATCTCATGGTTGGTTGTTTCTGCAGATGCGGATATGAGTTTTGTTATAATTGTGGGGCTGAGTGGAAGAACAAAAAGGCAACTTGTTCTTGCCCGCTTTGGGAGGAGGATTTGATTTGGAATGAAAACAGAGACACAGATGAAGAGATGGATGAAGACTCTGACTACGATGATGATTGGTTTGTCTTCTGAGGACTTTAACCCAGGTTTTCTCCATACTCTTCTCATCCCATCTCTCTGGCCAATTTCAAAACTTGGTGACCATTTTTATATGTTTATAGAAGTGTTTTTGCATATACATTGTTTTTAGCCAGGCTTCTGATCCATTTGGAAGAATAGTGAAATGCATCAGGTTTCCTTTAAAAGAAACCGTCCTATATAATAAATTTAATCCTAGTAGTGGTTGCATCACATAAGTTGAAGATTTGAAATTTAAAGCATATGTACACATAAAAAACAATATATAAAGTTAAAATTTCATAAATAAATGAACATATACATATATGTATATATATGATCTTCTCATAAATTTATGCAACAATTTTATCCAGCGGTGTAGTTGCATTCTTGATTCTGATTGTTTCTTTTATTTCTAACCTTTACCCGGATGAGTTGGATTCATTATTCATATAATTGATGGATATTTAAAAAAAATGTATTAATTAAATCTAAATTATAAGATAATATTGTATTGTGTAATAACAATGTGATCTGAGATACATGAAAATATTGTACCTTTTGGAGTTTACGACGTCTTTAGGAGGTTTAAAAAAAATGCAAATCTTAAGAATTACGATAAGAAATATGTCGAAACCATTTTTTGAAAACGGAACTCGACTTGGGGTTTGAAAACGAAAATAAAACAGGGAGTCGCCACCAATCTTTTTTGATGAGGTATGATCGGGTCATCTCGTAATTCGGTCATTTTAATAATAAATTTAATTTATTAAAACAACAGTTTTGATCTACGGGTTCGGGAGTAGGTTACGTGCGAGGAAGGATTAGCACTCTCGTCACGCCCAAAATTGGTACCAAATCGATTAATTAATGTCTTAATGTCGAAAATTGAAAACCAATGATGAATTTAAAAATACCATCATTTTTTATTAATGTTAATTTTAAAACATTTGAATGAGTTTGAATAACCATTAAAGACCATCTCATCTCGAAGCGACGAAATGTTGCATCCAGTAAGTTAGGACACGACACCCTGAATCTTTGAGAATGAGCCTGCCTTTTATTTAAAAGCACGTGTATTTTAATTTCAAAAGAATATTCGATTATTTAGATTAAACGAAAAAAGGCGAAACCCAGTAAGTTAGGGTACGGTCTCTCGAATTTTTAAATACGGAATATTATCATTTTAGAAATTCTTATCTCGAGGTACGAGATGTCACACCCAATAAGTTAGGGCACAACACTTTGTACTCTCGAGAATAAACTTTTATTTTAAACTTGTATTTTGTTTTAAAAGGATATTTCGTTATTTAGGCTAAACGAGAAAAGTCGAAACTCAGTAAGTTAGCGCACGATTTTCTCGAATTTCTAAAACACGAAATATTATCTTGTTTTGAAAGATTTTCGGTTTTTGAATAATAGCGAATGCAACATGTAAAGGCATACATTTATTCTGTTTGGAGTAAAATGCGACGATCTAAGTTGGATAAATATGTTTTGATTTAATTTACGATGCGATGACATAATAATATAGTAATGATCTTGGAATAATAATACATGAACAAAATATTATATAAGTAAATAATAATAACATGAAAATACGAATGAACAAATTATAATATACACAATAGCAATAACCACACACGTGTCATTTAAATACCAACATTAATAGTCAAAAAATGAGATAAATAACATAAGACAATTTTAAAGTAAATAATAAGACAATTTCAAATAACTAAAACAAAAAAAAAAAAAATTAAGATAGATACTATAAAAAACAATTTAAAGCAAGTTGTGTACAAAATTTAAAATAATTAATATACAAATCAATTTAAAATAAAGTAAAGCAACTTAGAATAAATAATATATACATAACAACTTAAAATAATATATAAAAAAGGTCTAGAGTGAGTAATATATAAAAATAATTTAAAACTATGGTATATATAAAATATAAAAAATAAAATAAAATAAAATAATGCATGTAGAAAGAATTTTAAATAAACAGCATATATAAAAACAGAGTTGGAAGTAAATAATGTATATAAAAAGTTTTAAAATAAATAAAGAAGCAACCAATTTGTAAAAATGAATCAAAATTAATCAGGCCTGGACTAAATCAGGACAGGAATGCAATTAAAGGCAAAATCTGTAAATAAGTAAACGAATAAGGACCGAAACGAAAAGGCACTAGTGGTGTGAGGACTAAATGGGGAATTATCCTTGTCCATCAAAAAGCACAGCTTTACCAAGGACCGAACCGCAATCGGAATAAAATTCGTGGGGCTAATTTAAAAGAAATGAAAAGACTTGATTGCACAGAGTAATAACGCGGAAGGACCAATAGGGAAATAAACCCCTAAAGCCAAAACGCGGGGATTCTCTTTATGGAACGGGTCGAGTTTTCGGGTTTTAGACAAAGCGGCGTCGTTTTGGCTATGAAAGCTTTAGCTCAAAACGGCGCCGTATTACCCTAGTATGAAAATAAGAAATTAGAAGAAAAAAAACCATTCTTCCTCTTCAATTTTTCAAAAAAAACTTGAGATTTCTCTCAATTCCCCACCCCTCCGTTCTCAGTCCGGCTATCGGCTTCTACACCGTCGACGACGGTAGCCACCGCGTACGGTGGCGAGGGAGCAAAAAGGAGGGCTATTTCTTAACCCTTTTTCTTTCCCAAATCCTGATTTAACACCAAAATACCAAAAAAAAAAAACTCTAAAATTCGAAAATGGTAAAGAGACTCTTCGGTTTCGTTTTTCCGATCGTTCCAAAAGGTAAGAGTTCTTCCCCTTTTTTATTTTTTTGTTTATGAAAGTTTAAAAATAAAAGAGAAATAATATACAATAACAGTGACTAATAATCGAAAATAAAAAGAAAGATCGATATTAACCTTAAGATTTCTATTTTCTTTTTTATTTTTGGTAGTTCGTCGTCGTTAGTATTACATTGTTTTCGGGCTTATATAGTCGAAAAGATATTACAAGTTTATTATTACTGTTACTTCTATTTTGCCATTTTCTTTGTTGTTCTCTTTGCTGCTTCTCTTTGTTCTTTTGTAGGTATCCTCATGGGTCAATAGAGGCGGATGAGGGCTAATTTTTGCCATTTCCGTGCAAAGTGGCCTAGGGTGCTTCAGGGGACCTTGGGATGAGGCGTGGGCGCGGTGCTCGAGGCGGCTGCGGCGCTGAAGCCATCACATGGAGGGGTGCGGTGCCTAGGTCGTTAGGGTTTGTTATGCTGTTGTTGTTTTTTTTTTGTTTGTTTAAGATTATGGGCTAGGACTGATTTGGGCTCCTTGGGTTTAGTTTAATTGGGTTTTGTATTGTTGGGTCATTTTTTGGTTTCGGTTTTAGTGGGCTCGGGCAGAATTGGGCTTGTACAGCTGCCCCTCTTTGCTCATTATCGTGTAACGGGAATGGAGCAAAAACTTTTAAGAGAGAACAATTATGCCCGGTCTCGCCGAGTCTTGACTTCTTTGGTGCTTCTATTCTTCAAGTAGCTTCGCTCTAACCCACTGCAACTTTAGAAGTTTAGGAATTGGTGCTTCGATTCACTCGAATGTAATTTCAGGGAGAAGATATTTGTAATTTCAATCTACTCCGCTAGAACTTCAAGGAGATGAGAATTCAAAGAGAAGAGATTTGTAACATCAATCTTCTCTGCTGAAATTTCAAAGAAATAATGATTGATCCTCATTTGTAAACTCAGGGAGAAGGGATTTGTAGCCTCAACCCACTCCACTGGAACTTCGAGGAGATAAGAATTCAGGGAGAAGAGATTCGTAACCTCAATCTTCTCTGCTGAAACTTCAAAGAAATAAGGATTGATCCTCAATATAAACTCAGGGAGAAGAGATTCGTAACCTCAATCTTCTCTGCTGAAACTTCAAAGAAATAAGGATTGATGGCTTCAATCTGCTCTACTGCAACTTCAGAGAGATAAGATTTGCTATCTTCAGTCTGTTCCACTGCAACTTCAGGGATGCCAGACTGGTATCTTCGATCCGCTTCACTGCACTCTCAGGAAGCAAGATCTGCTATCTTCAATCTACTCCACTGCAAACTTAGGGATGCTAGACTGGTATATTCGATTCTCTTTACTGCACTCTCAGGAAGGTAAGATCTGCTATCTTCAATCTGCTCCACTGCAAACTCAGGGATGCCAGATTGGTATCTTTGATCCGCTTCACTGCACTCTCAGGAAGGCAAGATCTGCTATCTTCAATCTACTCTACTGCAAACTCAAGGATGCCAGATTGGTATCTTCGATCCGCTTCACTGCACTCTCAGGAAGGCAAGATCTGCTATCTTCAATTTGCTCCACTGCAAACTCAGGTATGCACGACCGGTATCTTCGATCCGCTTCACTGCACTCTCGGGAAGGTAAGATCTGTTATCTTCAATCTGCTCCACTGCAAACTCAAGGATGCCAGATTGGTATCTTCGATCCGCTTCACTACACTCTGAGGAAGGTAAGATCTGCTATCTTCAATCTGCTCCACTGTAAACTCAGGGATGCCAGATTGGTATTTCGATCCGCTTCACTGCACTCTTAGGAAGGCAAGATCTACTATCTTTAATCTGCTCCACTGCAAACTCAAGGATGCCAGACTGGTATCTTCGATCCGCTTCACTGCACTCTCAGGAAGGCAAGATATGCTATATTCAATCTGCTCCACTGCAAACTCAGGGATGCCAGACTGGTATCTTCGATCCGCTTCACTGCACTCCCAGGAAGGCAAGATCTGCTATCTTCAATCTGCTCCACTGCAAACTCAGGGATGCCAGACTGGTATCTTCGATCCGCTTCACTCCACTCTCAGGAAGGCAAGATCTGCTATCTTTAATCTGCTCCACTGCAAACTCAGGGATGCACGACTGGTATCTTCGATCCGCTTTACTGCACTCTCAGGAAGGCAAGATATGCTATTTTTAATCTGCTCCATTGCAAACTCAGGGATGCCAGACTGGTATCTGCGATCTGCTTCACTGCACTCTCAGGAAGGCAATATATGCTATCTTAAATTTGCTCCACTGCAAACTCAGGGATGCTAGATTGGTATCTTCGATTCGCTTCACTGCACTCTCAGGAAGGCAAGATCTGCTATCTTTAATCTGTTCCACTGTAAACTCAGAGATGCCTGACTGGTATCTTCGATCCACTTCACTGTACTCTCAGAAAGGCAAGATCTACTATCTTTAATCTGCTCCACTGCAAACTCAGGGATGCCAGATTGGTATCTTCGATCCGCTTCACTGCACTCTCAAGAAGGCAAGATCTGCTATCTTCAATCTGCTCCACTGTAAACTCATAGATGCCAGATTGATATTTCGATCCGCTTCACTGCACTCTCAGGAAGGTAAAATATGCTATCTTCAATCTGTTCTTTTGCAAACTCAGGGATGCCAAATTGGTATCTTCGATCCGCTTCACTGCACTCTCAGGAACGCAAGATTTGCTATCTTCAATTTGCTCCACTGCAAACTCAGGTATGCCAGACTGGTATTTTTGATCCGCTTCACTGCACTCTCAGAAAAGAAAGATCTGCTATCTTCAATCTGCTCCACTGTAAAATCAGGGATGCCAGACTGGTATCTTCGATCCGCTTCACTGCACTCTCAGGAAGGCAAGATCTACTATCTTCAATCTGCTCCACTGCAAACTCAGGAATGCCAGACTGATATCTTTGATCCGCTTCACCGCTCTCTCAAGAAGGCAAGATATGCTATCTTCAATCTGCTCCACTGTAAACTCAGGGATACCAGATTGGTATCTTTGATCCGCTTCACTGCACTCTCAAGAAGGCAAGATCTGCTATCTTCAGTCTACTCCACTTCGATCTGCTCCTGCAACTTTAGGAATGCCAGACTGGTATCTTCGATCCGCTTCGCTCAGGAAGGCAAGATCTGCTATCTTCAATCTGCTCCACTGCAAACTCAGGGATGCCAGACTGGTATCTTCGATCCGCTTCGCTTAGGAAGGCAAGATCTGCTATCTTCGACCTATTCCACTGCTGGTCAGAGAAATAGGACTTGTGAATTCACCGATGTTGCTACACCGTCCTCTAGGGGACATATCCTGTAGACTTAGTTTTATATGTTTATGCTTATGTAAAATGGTTAGGATGCAATGATTGGAATGAATCTAATGCTTCTAACTAAATGTATTATGAGCGACATTCGCATGAATGCCGAATGTCATGAGAATGATTTTTTTTTACAATGATTAGGATGCAATGATCAGAATGAATCGAATGCTTCTAACTAAATGTGTTTTGAATGATGTTGTATGAACGAAAAATGAAATGATCCCTTTTAGATGCTTAGGGTTGTCACTGCTCATCGTCCATCAGAGTCTTATTCTTGACGTATTACGCTGCTATCTCGCTCGGCTGGTATTTTGATAGAGCTCGAAGAAACCATTATATCTCGCTCAAAAGGTTTGCCCCACTGTAACTTCAGGGTCCATTCCATGGTACCTCTGAGACCTAAGGCTTGTACCATTTTTAAACCCTCCCACTACAACCTAGGGGTATAGGATCTGAATCATTTCCCATCAATTTGGTCTGTTACTATTCCCCGGATGCCATAACCAAATATACATGTTCGATGAATGCAGAATATCATTTTCCTCTCGAGAATGATCCTTTCTTCGCTTGGGTTGGCATTGCTTATTTTTCATCAAGGTTCTATCACCGACGCAATATCTTACTTTTTTGTGTTCAATTGTTAGTTTTGACAGAAACTCCGAGGAGATAGTCTCAATTTGGACTCTTTCTTTTCAAATATCTTCACCCCTAGGCTTAGTGAGCTCTAAACAATAGATCCATGTCAGGTTCTCGTATCATTTAGAAACTTTCAAAGTAATATGCGAAACTCCTTTTATGAAAGTGTTATTAATCCACTAATCGTTATTTCAATGCAAAATGCTTGAGAAAGATCATAATGATGGACGAAACAGAAGTTTACTGAGAGCAAAGCTCGAAATGAATAAATTAATCAAGATATCAAATTTTGAAAAAGCACAAAATGAGAATGAATTAATCAATATAAAAAATAAAGTTTATTAGGAGCGTATCTTGAAAAGAATAAAGTAATCAAAGATAGTAAATTCAATCTGGGTAAGATGAAAACTAGGTGCCCCAGATATCGCAGCATGAGCTTCTCTATTCAAACTTCTTGAGGACCATTTTAAGTTCAATATGTGTTTAGGGGATCTAGAGTACTCTGCTGATGCCCCAAGACGTAACATCTCTTCTTCTTGTTAATTCGGAAAAAGCGAGACTACCGCATGCCCCATTTTTATTAAAATTTGAATTGCCCTTTACGGGTTTTCAATTCAAAACTTTTTTGGTCTCAAGGCACCCTTTTCGGGTTTTCACCTTGGCCTCTCCTTTTTCGTTGTCTTCTTTTTTCATTTTCTCTTTATCTTCTTCTTTTTCTTTCTTTTTCCCTTTTTTTTTTGAAGTTATAGGATTAGGCAAGTCTTGGTTATCCTCTCGGTCAAAATCAACGCTTCTCTAGAGAAGGCATTCTTTACCACACATGGTCTTTCCCGGTTTGGCATATGCTTTCCTTAGAAGTCTTTTTGTATGGGAAGGATCTTTTCCAAAACTAGGTTTCCCTCATGGAATTCTCTAGGGCGAACCTTCTTATTATAGGTCTGCATCATTTGCTTTCAGTACAATTGACCATGAGGATAGCCCTTACCTCTCTTCTTCGATCAAGTTCAGCTAATCATATTGGGATTGAATCCATTCTACCTTTTCCAACTTCATTTCTGACAAGACTCGAAAAAAGAATGTCAACTTCAATTGTAACATCCTAAATTTACGGGCCTATACATTTAGTGTAGGGATAGGTTTACTATGTTAATTTAATTGATAGGGGTCTAAATTTGGGCTTAGAATTAGGCAAAAAGGCCCAGATTAAAGTGGCATCATTAACTTGATTAAAAGAGACAAGTTTTGGGTCGCAAGGAGCCCATGTTTTAGGCCAAATTTGGCACTTTAAATGAAGAGAGGGTGACGCCACACACAAGGAATTAGGGGCCCAAGTATTAAGTTTAATGAGGCCCAAATATTTTAATTTAAGTGAGTTAAATTTGGCATTAGGGATTAGCAGAGGTGGACGGCTACAAGGCTATAAAATAGGAGATTTTATGTGGATTTTTAAGTGATAATATCATAGATAAAAAGGAGAAAAGTTAGGAGCTTATCTTCAAGGGAAGTGTTGGCCGAAAATCCACCACCTAGAGGAGTGTAAAATTCGGCTACTGCATGGCAAGGAGGGTTCCAAATTTCTCCTCTCTTTTAGCTTGAATTTTAAGGGCGTTTTCGATTTTTAGCAGTAGGTGCCCAAAATATCTATAAATAGGGGGCTAGCTCCTTGATTCTGACACTAAAAACCCTAAATTTCTCTCCCATTGTGCTGAAATTCCCTAGCCTCTCCCTCTCCAATTTCTTTTCTCCAATTTCTTTAAAAGTCGAAACTCTTCTCCACTTTTTCCATCTTGTGCCGATTTCTCTAGGAAGCCGAAGCATCCATAGTCTTTTCTTCTATTCATCCTATTTGAGAATTAGTTCTATACTTCCGGCATTTAAATCTTCCATGGGCATTACCGAATCCTCTCTCTAGTGCTAGCCGAATCTCCTATGCTAAGGTAAGTGTTGATTTTTGATTAGTTCTCATGATCTATTCCCGGTTTTTGAAAGGAAAAAGCCAAAAGCTAATAGTTTAATGGTTTTATGATGGGCGGCAATTCGGGATTTGAAGGAACCTTAGTCGACTAGATCTAAAAGCTGAAAATCATAAGTCTCCAATTTCGAGATTTTAAGGTAAGAGGATTTGTTTATTTATATATATATAATCGGGTAGAATACTAACCATGGCCGAATATAGGAGAGGCCTATTTTCGCAATTGTTCCGGCTTTTAAGCAAGGCTATAGATTGAGGATAATAGATCCAGATAGTAAGGACATCGACTAAGAATATTGGATTTCGCAATATCAGGTGTGTACTTCTCCACACCATCTAGATCTGTTTGATTAATATATGAAAATAAGTATTACATGTTTTATTAAATGTCGAAACCCCGGCATATTGACGGGAACCCAAAGAGGGTAAAGCAAATCACCAGGTTAGTAAATGATCTAATTAAATATTATAAGTATACTGATTTTATGTGATTACATGGGTTGGGTTTGATGAAAGGAGGAAGTTATATGTTGTAGCAGTTCCTTACCGTGATCAGTTGTAGCGGCTTCTGCCGTGATCTGTTGTAGTGGCTACGGCCATGATCTGATGATGAGCAGCAAGACTGCCATCAAGGCGTGTAGCGGTGTGGGTTGATTGTAGAAATCCCCAATGGTGTGAATGGCTGGTACGGGGGCGTGTAGCGGATGGACACCTAGGATATGGGTTGGGCTTTGCATATTATTTTTGTTACTTATATTTTGATTATTCAGTTTTATGGGGCTAAAGCCCAAATCTAATGGTGCATGAGGGTTGCACACTGAGTCTCGCGACTCACCCTTTAATTTTAACCATCTCAGGTGACACTTAGGGCATCGGACCGGGCTGGAGAGGAGAGCAAGGTGGCCATGCGACAGAGCTTTGAGAATTCAGCAAAAAAACTTAGTCTATTTTTTTTTTCATTTAATTAATGGGTTCAAATTTCCTTGTAATAAGGCCATGGGCCACTAGACTACCATTTATGTCTTGGGATTTTGTTGGCCTTTTATTACTGGGTTTTAAGTTTTACGTTTTCAATTAAGTTAAGAACTGCATGAAATTTCGATTTTTATTTAAAATGTACCAAGATAATTCGTTACTTAATATTTTATACTTTAATAAATTATTAAGCTTTCGTAATAAAGGTGTAAACCTAGTAATTGTTTTCCAAAATGCGACATGTTATGTAAAATCTCTTAAGTGACATACCAGATTCGGTTGTAGCGTTTGGGCCAGGTTTGGGGTGTTATAAATTGGTATCAGAGCCCGGTTCAAAACTCGACTCTGGGGGTTTTTTGGGCTCAAAACGTTTTCTAAAGTTAGGTTTTCGAAACATGCATATTTATACAGGTCTGTTAGCTCAACATGGCACCTGCGTCTCCGGCCCAAGTCCGCTGTAAGTATTCGAACCGTTGTGTGATATAATATATGTGGGCTTGATGGGCTTTATGGGACGTAGATTAGTTAGATTAGAACTTGATGGACTTTAGGCCTAGTTGAAACAACTCTTAAAATCTCATAAGACTTAACTTCACTAAACAAACCCGTGAACGAGCCGCAAGAGACTAGGGTGTGGTAACAGCATACGCATGTCTAGGATTGGATCCTAAGAGCACAGTGTTTAAGCGATCCTAGTGACTCACTCCTCTTGTTGGAATCCTAATCAGTGCGTAGTGACTGCTCACCTTAGCCAAGTTAGGGTGTGGCAATGGGCATACGCATGTCTAGGAGTGGATTCGGGGAGAGCTTGGTACTTAAGCGATCCTAGCGACTCACCTCCTCTTCACTAGAATCCTACAGTGCGTGGTGACTATTCACCCTAGTTACGAGGACTTGTTGATGGGCTAAACCTTATAATTAAAACCCGAAAGGGACCAACCACCCTAGTTTGAAAAAAAAAATAACAACAACATCGAAATATCCCTGGTTAGAAAAAAATTACCAAATTACCCCTGATTTGCAAAATTACTAAATTGCCCCTGATTGCAAAATTATCGAAATACCCCCGGATTTCAAAATTACCGAAATACCCCCGGATTTTAAAATTACTAAAATACCCCCGGATTGTAAAATTACCAGAATACCCTTACTTTAAAAAATCAACAAGGAACTTTATTATGAAAAGTTACGAAAATACCCATGTAGGATAAAATTACAAAAATACCCCTGGGTAGTGAATCAACGAAAACACCTTTACGTGAAGAATGTAAGTGCTTGGATGTTATTTGTATGATGTATGAGTTTTATTTTAGTTAGAGGTTACAAACTTGAGATCAGTATTGTGAATGCGAATTCGAAAGAACTACTCTTAAACTATTGTTCATAAAGCTGTTAGTAGTTAATCAATGGAAGAAAACTAACAACTCATAAAATTTCTAAAAGCAGATAAACGCGAATCGGTAAAAATGAGTACAAGGGACGAGGACGCTCTAGATGCTAACACTGGTGCGTACTCTACCATAGTATACTAAGTTTTTCTTTTGGCTTTAGAATCGGAGTGCGCAGCGAAAGCATAGTGGTGAGACTTGGGTAGTATGATTAATAGTTAGTTGGAAATTTTGAGGACGAAATTTCTTTAAGGGGGTAGAACTATAACATCCTAAATTTACGGGCCTATACATTTAGTGTAGGGATAGGTTTACTATGTTAATTTAATTGATAGGGGTCTAAATTTGGGCTTAGAATTAGGCAAAAGGCCCAGATTAAAGTGGCATCATTAACTGAGCTAAAAGGGACAAGTTTTGGGTCGCAATGAGCCCATGTTTTAGGCCAAATTTGGCACTTTAAATGAAGAGAGGGTGACGCCACACACAAGGAATTATGGGCCCAAGTATTAAGTTTAATGAGGCCCAAATATTTTAATTTAAGTGAGTTAAATTTGGCATTAGGGATTAGTAGAGGTGGACGGCTACAAGGCTATAAAATAGGAGATTTTATGTGGATTTTTGAGTGATAATATCATAGATAAAAAGGAGAAAAGTTAGGAGCTTATCTTCAAGGGAAGTGTTGGCCGAAAATCCACCACCTAGAGGAGTGTAAAATTCGGCTACTGCATGGCAAGGAGGGTGCCGAATTTCTCCTCTCTTTTAGCTTGAATTTTAAGGGCGTTTTCAGTTTTTAGCATTAGGTGCCCAAAATATCTATAAATAGGGGGGGCTAGGTCCTTGATTCTGACACTGAAAACCCTAATTTTCTCTCCCATTGTGCCGAAATTCCCTAGCCTCTCCCTCTCCAATTTCTTTTCTCTAATTTCTTTAAAAGTCGAAACTCTTCTCCACTTTTTCCTTCTTGTTCCAATTTCTCTAGGAAGCCGAAGCATCCATAGTCTTTTCTTCTATTCATCCTATTTGAGAATTAGTTCTATACTTCCGGCATTTAAATCTTCCATGGGCATTGCTGAATCCTCTCTCTAGTGCTAGCCGAATCTCCTATGCTAAGGTAAGTGTTGATTTTTGATTAGTTCTCATGATCTATTCCCGGTTTTTGAAAGGCAAAAGCCAAAAGCTAATAGTTTAATGGTTTTATGATGGGCGGCAATTCAGGATTTGAAGGAAGCTTAGTCGACTAGATCTAAAAATCGAAAATGTAGCATCCTGAATTTTTGGGCCTATGCGTTTAATGGGTGGATATGTTTAATGTGTTAAGTTAAGTGTTAGGGGTCCAAATTGGGCTCAGGCTTAGGTAGAGGCCTTGATTAAAATTATCTGTTTGGGCATTATAGGGTTTAAAAGGTAGTATCTATGTTTAAAATACCAAAGTGGGCTTGTGGCCCAATCTTAGGAGGTGACGCCACACAAGGGAGTAAGGGGCCCAAATTTAAGTTTCATGGAGCCCAATTCTTTTAATTTAAGTTAGCTAAATTTTGGGCATTAGGATTAGGTGGAATGGATGGCAACAAGGCTAAAATTTAGGGGTTTTAATGTTTAAAATATGTGGATAATAAGCAGATAAAGGCTATTATTTAGGAATTTATTTTATGTGGATAATAAGCAGATAAAGGCTAAAATTTAGGGATTTTAATAATTAAAATATGTGGATAATATACTGATAAATGAGGGAGGAGTTAGAGATAATTAAGTCTCTTTTAGATGAGTTAGTAGATTAAGATAAAGGAGAAAAGATAAGATTTATCTGCAAGGTTAGGTAAGTGCCGAAATTTGTATAAATAGGGGGGATAGCTAATCAATTATGGCATTAGAACCCTACTTTTTCTTCTCTTCCTGTGCCGAAATCCTCAGTCTCCCTCTGCAGTTTCTTTTCTTTTAATTTATTCAAAAGCCGAAACCCTGAATTATCTTCTCATCTCCATAGCCGAATACTCCCTATTCTTTTTGCCGATTTCTTCAACTAAAAGTCGAAACTACTTAGATTTCTTCTTATTATTTTCTCTTCTCTCTTCTAAAAGCCGAAAACTCTTATTTCACTTTCTTCTTCATTCTTTTCCCTCTTGTGCCGATTTCTCTATAAAAGCTGAAATCTCCATAGTTTTTCCTGTGATTGCCGAATTGCTTTTGTGGTGCCTACCTGTGCCGAGATCTGAAGGGAACTTTAGTGGAGTCAATCGCAATAGATCTCTAAGTTATAGATCGGTAGCACTCGAATCGTGTTACTTTCGAGATTTCAATGAGAGGCCCTATTTTCACATCTTTCTGGCTTTTGAGCAAGGTTTTAGACTAAGGATAGTAGATTTCGTGATATCAGGTGTGTAATACTTCCCCACCATCTAGATCTAATCATAAAATGCATGATCATAAGATTTATATGTTTTGATAATTGCCGACATCTCGATTTATTGATGAAAGCCCAAGGAGGGTAAAAGCGGTTCACCATGTTAGTAAATAATCTGTTTATATGTTATAAGTAAAATGCTTGTGTGTGATTGCATGGGTTGGGTTGATGAAAGGAGGAAGTTATACGTTATATGTGTAGCGGTTTTTACCGTGATCTGATGTAGCGGCTAATGCCGTGAACTGTTATACGGGCTCCGGCCATTAAATGTTATACGGGCTTCGGCCATTATATGTTATAAGGGCTTCGGCCATCATATGTGGATGAGCAGCATGACTGTCATCATGGTGTGTAGCAGTGTGGGTCGATTGTAGAAATCCCCAATGGTGTGTACGGTTGGTACGGGGGCGTGTAGCGGATGGAAACCTAGGCAAACGGGTTGGGCCTTGCATATTATTTGTTATTTTTTATTAATCTATTTTATGGGTCTAAGGCCAAAATCTAGTGGTGCATGAGGGTTGCACACTGAGTCTCGCGACTCACCCTATTAATTAACCTTTCGGGTGATACCTAGTGCTTGAATCCATCGGTGGAGAGGAACGCAAGGTGGCCATGCAAAAGACCAACTGGATCCAGCAAAAAGTATCAAGTTAATACTTTATATTTTTAATTAATGGATTTTAAATCTCGTTGTAATAAGGCTATGGGTCACTAGTTTATGTTTTGTTTTATTTTGGAATTTAATTACTTTTAGTTATTTAAATTCTTATTGAACTAATGTATCTATTTAAATTTGGGTTTTTAATTTATAAAGGCATATTTTATTTAAACTATCAACTATTAAATTTCTCTCGAATAAGAAGATAAACTTTAGAAAAATATTTTTTGAAAATACGACATGTTTTCCAAAATTTTCTTAGTGACATACCAGATCCGGTCGTGGTGTTTGGGCCGGGTTTGGGGTGTTACAAATTGGTATCAGAGCCCGGTTCAAAACTCAGCTTTGGAGGTTTTGGGGCTCAAAACGTTTTCTAAAGATGGGCTTTTGAATCATGCATGTTTTTAATTGATAACAGGTCTGTTAGCTCGGCATGGCACCTGCGTCTCCGGCCAAAGTCCGCCAGGTAAGTACCCTAAACCATTGTGTGATATACATGTGGGCTTTATGGGACGTAGACTAGTTTAAATAGACTCTGATGGACTATAGGCTTAGTTTAAACCACTTCTTAAATTTTCATAAGACTTAATTTCACTAAACAAACCCGTGAACGAGCCACAAGACTAGGGTGTGGTAACAGGCATACGCATGTCTAGGATTGGATCCTAAAGAGCACAGTATTTAAGCGGTCCTAGTGACTCACCTCCTCTTCGCTGGAATCCTACCTGGTACGTAGTGACTGTTCACCCTAGCCACGAGGATTTGTTGACGGGCCAAAATCTATAATTAAAACCCGAAAAGGACCAGCCACATTATTTTCACAAAATTGCTAAAATACCTTTATTTTGAAAAAAAAAAGTACCAAGATACCATGATTTGCAAATATACCCCCAGATTTACAGAAACACCCTGATTTACAAAGTCAACGGTTTTTAAAAGAAAAAAACATACAACACACAACATCAATCAAAAACCACAAACACTTGAACGCCACTGTTATTCTTTTGAAATAAAATTCTCTAAGATACCCTTGTTTAAAAAAAATACCTTCTTAGTTTTGTAATTTTTTTTGAAAATACCCCTGACTTGTAAAATGACCAAAATACCCCTGATTTGTAAAATTACCAAATTACCCTTAATTTGCAAAATGACCAAAGCACCCCTGATTTGTAAATTACTAAATTACCCCTGATTTTCAAAATTATCGAAATACCCCCGGATTTCAAAATTTCTGAAATACCCCCAGATTTCAAAATTACTAAAATACCTTTATTTCATAAAATCACCAAGGAACCCTATTTTGGAAAATTACGAAAATACCCTTGTAGGATAAATTACAAAAATACCCCTGGGTAGTGGAATATTTAGAATACCCCTATGTATTGAGTGTGGATGTATGGATGTTGTATGTATATTGATGGAGGAATGTATGTAGTTCTTAGAACTAGGAAAGGTGAACTTGAGACCAATTGCAATTGAAAGAACTACTCTTAAAACTACTAATCATAAGACTGTTTGTGGATAATCAGTGGAAGAAAACCAATAATTCATAAAATTTTTAATCAGATAAACGCGAACCGATAGCATGAGTACAAGAGGATGAGGACGCTTTAGATGCGAATACCGGTGCGTATCCTACCATAGTATACTAAGTGTTTATTTTGACTTTAGAATTAGAGTGCGCAGCGAAAGCATAGTGGTGAGACTTGGGTAGTACGATTAATAGTTAGTTGGAAATTTCGAGGACGAAATTTCTTTAAGGGGGTAGAACTGTAGCATCCTAAATTTTTGGGCCTATGCGTTTAATGGGTGGATATGTTTAATGTGTTAAGTTAAGTGTTAGGGGTCCAAATTGGGCTCAGGCTTAGGTAGAGGCCTTGATTAAAATTATCTATTTGGGCATTATAGGGTTTAAAAGGTAGTATCTATGTTTAAAATACCAAAGTGGGCTTGTGGCCCAATCTTAGGAGGTGACGCCACACAAGGGAGTAAGGGGCCCAAATTTAAGTTTCATGGAGCCCAATTCTTTTAATTTAAGTTAGCTAAATTTTGGGCATTAGGATTAGATGGAATGGATGGCAACAAGGCTAAAATTTAGGGGTTTTTAATGTTTAAAATATGTGGATAATAAGCAGATAAAGGCTATTATTTAGGAATTTATTTTATGTGGATAATAAGCAGATAAAGACTAAAATTTAGGGATTTTAATGATTAAAATATGTGGATAATATGCTGATAAATGAGGGAGGAGTTAAAGATAATTAAGTCTCTTTTAGATGAGTTAGTAGATTAAGATAAAGGAGAAAAGATAGGATTTATCTGCAAGGTTAGGTAAGTGCCGAAATTTCTATAAATAGGGGGGATAGCTAATCAATTCTGGCATTAGAACCCTACTTTTTCTTCTCTTCCTGTGCCGAAATCCTCAGTCTCCCTCTGCAGTTTCTTTTCTTTTGATTTCTTCAAAAGCTGAAACCCTGAATTCTCTTCTCATCTCCATAGCCGAATACTCCCTATTCTTTTTGCCGATTTCTTCAACTAAAAGTCGAAACTACTTAGATTTCTTCTTATTATTTTCTCTTCTCTCTTCTAAAAGCCAAAAACTCTTATTTCACTTTATTCTTCATTCTTTTCCCCTTGTGCCGATTTCTCTATAAAAGCCAAAATCTCCATAATTTTTCCTGTGATTGCCGAATTGCTTCTGTGGTGCCTACCTGTGCCGAGATCTAAAGGGAACTTTAGTGGAGTCAATCGTAATAGATCTCTAAGTTATAGATCGCTAGCACTTGAATCGTGTTACTTTGAGATTTCAAGGAGAGGCCCTATTTTCACATCTTTCCGGCTTTTGAGCAAGTTTTAGACTAATGATAGTAGATTTCGCGATATCAGGTGTGTAATACTTCCCCACCATCTAGATCTAATCATAAAATGCATGATCATAAGATTTATATGTTTTGATAATTGCCGACATCTCGATTTATTGATGAAAGCCCAAGGAGGGTAAAAGCAGTTCACCAGGTTAATAAATAATTTGTTTATATGTTATAAGTAAAATGCTTGTATGTGATTGCATGGGTTGGGTTGATGAAAGGAGGAAGTTATACGTTATATGTGTAGCGGTTTTTACCGTAATCTGATGTAGCGGCTAATGCCGTGAACTGTTATACGGGCTTCGGCCATTAAATGTTATACGGGCTTCGACCATTATATGTTATAAGGGCTTCGGCCATCATATGTGGATGAGCAGCATGACTGCCATCATGGTGTGTAGCGGTGTGGGTCGATTGTAGAAATCCCCAATGGTGTGTACGGTTGGTACGGGGGCGTGTAGCGGATGGAAACCTAGGCAAACGGGTTGGGCCTTGCATATTATTTGTTATTTTTTTATTAATCTGTTTTATGGGCCTAAGGCCAAAATCTAGTGGTGCATGAGGGTTGCACACTGAGTCTCACGACTCACCCTATTAATTAACCTTTCGGGTGATACCTAGTGCTTCTGACCGGGGTGAGAGAGGAACGCAAGGTGGCCATGCAAAAGACCAATCGATCCAGCAAAAAGTATCAAGTTAATACTTTATATTTTTAATTAATGGATTTTAAATTTCGTTGTAATAAGGCTATGGGCCACTAGTTTATGTTTTGTTTTATTTTGGGCTTTAATTACTTTTAGTTATTTAAATTCTTATTGGACTAATGTATCTATTTAAATTTGGGTTTTTAATTTATAAAGGCATATTTTATTTAAACTATCAACTATTAAATTTCTCTCGAATAAGAAGATAAACTTTAGAAAAATATTTTCTAAAAATACGACATGTTTTCCAAAATTTTCTTAGTGACATACCAGATCCGGTCGTGGTGTTTGGGCCGGGTTTGGGGTGTTATAGAAAATCATAAGTCTCCAATTTTAGGATTTCAAGGTAAGAGGATTTGTTTATTTATATATATAAAATCGGGTAGAATACTAACCATGGCCGAATATAGGAGAGGCCTATTTTCGCAATTGTTCCGACTTTTAAGTAAGGCTATAGATTGAGGATAATAGATCCAGATAGTAAGGACATCGACTAAGAATATTGGATTTCGCAATATCAGGTGTGTACTTCTTCACACCATCTAGATCTGTTTGATTAATATATGAAAATAAGTATTACATATTTTGTTAAATGCCGAAACCCCGGCATATTGACGGGAACCCAAAGAGGGTAAAGCAAATCACCAGGTTAGTAAATGATCTAATTAAATATTATAAGTATACTGATTTTATGTTATTGCATGGGTTGGGTTTGATGAAAGGAGAAAGTTATATGTTGTAGCAGTTTTTACCGTGATCTGTTGTAGCGGCTTCGCCGTGATCTCATTTGTAGTGGCTACGCCATGATCTCGATGATGAGTAGCACGACCGCCATGGCGGCGTGTAGCGGTGTGGGTTGATTGTAGAAATCCCCAATGGTGTGAATGGCTGGTACGGGGGCGTGTAGCGGATGGACACTTAGGATATGGGTTGGGCTTTGCATATTATTTTTGTTACTTATATTTTGATTATTCTGTTTTATGGGGCTAAAGCCCAAATCTAATGGTGCATGAGGGTTGCACACCGAGTCTCGCGACTCACCCTTTAATTTTAACCATCTCGGTGACACTTAGGGCATCGGATCTGGCCGAGAGGAGAGCAAGGTGGCCATGCGACAGAGCTTTGAGAATTCAACAAAAGACTTAGTCTATTTTTTCATTTAATTAATGGGTTCAAATTTCCTTGTAATAAGGCCATGGGCCACTAGACTACCATTTATGTCTTGGGATTTTGTTGGGCTTTTATTACTGGGTTTTAAGTTTTACGTTTTCAATTAAGTTAAGACCTGCATGGAATTTTGGTTTTTATTTAAAATGTACCAAGATAATTGGTTACTTAATATTTTATACTTTAATGAATTATTAAGCTTTCGTAATAAAGGTGTAAACCTAGTAATTGTTTTCCAAAATGCGACATGTTATGTAAAATCTCTTAAGTGACATACCAGATCCGGTTGTAGCATTTGGGCCGGGTTTGGGGTGTTACATTAATAGACAAAATACTTTTATTCCACAAATTATTGCATTGCACCGACGAAGTTCTTGGCCAATGTTTGATAAGCGTAGAGGGTAAATGTAACTTCTTTATGCCAATCTTTACAAGTCCAGGTCATCTTCCTAATGATCCTTATTTTGTTGCCCTTTTTTTTTTTTTGCTACACTGTGACGTGGCACCTGATCTTTGAACAGACCATAAACTTTTGACATTGTGCGGTTAAATGTGATCTTTTTGACATTTCTTTTATTGTCGGTATTTTTTCTTTCTTTTTTCTTTTTTGTTCTAATGACTATTGACTTTGTAATATTGGCCTACGAAGCTACTTCCACCTTTTTAGCGAAATAATTAATACCTGCTATAAGCTTCCGACGAGATCATCACCATAAACTCCATGCCCCACATAGATAAGGTCTACGAATAAATGAAGGAGGTACATGAATCTTATCTTCATAAATTTGGCACTTATGACATTTCTCAGTATGACTGATGCAATCCCCTTCCATGGTGGACCACCAGTACCTGAACCTCATGATTTTCTTGGCCATTGTAAATGTGTTCCTCTTCTAAGATTTCCTTAGCCTTAACAGCATCCACATGTCTCGGCAGCCAAGGCATATCCTGATACGATTATGTGAAAATATATTTGAACTCGTGGAATAACTCAATGACGTCTCGCTTTGTCTTTATGGAGATACAGGCTTCGATTTCCACCTCTTTCTCTTCTTCTAGGCTCAAAATTTCCAATGATTTTTTGTAAGGTAGGATCTGTTTCATCTTATTCTACCATCCTTAACAAATCAGGAAATAAGTTACAGTCTCTAACATCTTCAAAGTCCTGAGATCCCTCTAGACACATATCTTGCTCAAAAGTAGATTCTGAGTCGATAGCAGCGTCGCTCATGTCATTGATATCTAGGGACATGTTTTAGGTACGAAGGAATATTCAAAGAACAAATGAATCTAAGAATAATTATTTATGTGGTATGAACATGAATGAAATAAAGGAATAAACGAATATTTGCACAAAGTGAGACACAAAAATGCATTTTCATTGAAAATATAGATTTTGAACATAAGCCTATTTCATAAAAAGATTCTTATTGCTCCTAAGCTTAGACCAATAAGCGTGTTTTGGACATTACTCCGAATTAGCTCTAAAAATACAGGGATCTTTTCCACAGTCCCATTGTTCAAAACACTCCCAAGTATGTAAGGGCAAACGCCTGAAAAATTCTATTCCCCGGTTCCCTCTTTGGATACGTCATTAATGTTCAGATTTCCCAATATCTGGCCTTGCACTAGAGCCCTGAACTCAACGTACTCTTGGATCTCATGCCGCTATCCATCGTGGCTCTCACAATATTTACCCCTTTAACAGAAAGGTTGGGTAACGGATCTTCTGCACTAGAGGGATTATCGAATTTTACAATATCTATTTTGATGAGTCTGTCGATTATCTTTTTTAAAGTGGCACAGTTCTCGATCGAATGCCCTGTAATTCCTGCATGGTATTCGCATTGGGCGTTCACATCATACCATTTAGGGTATGGAGGCTGTATTGGTTCCACGTAAAAAGGGGATACAACATGTTCTTCAAACAAAATTTGGTACAACTCCCTATACGAGATTAGAATGGGCGTGAACTGGAGTTTTTTCGAGTTTGATTTTAGATTAGGCTCTTGTCTTGGGGAAACCTGATAGCTGTAGCTGCTGTCTTTGGCTGGCTTACCGTAATCAGCTTCGAATTACCCTTGTTATACTTACTCGTATTATTAACTTCTTTTTCTTTCTTCTTCAAGGCCTTTAAGGTCCATTCTCCCTTTTTCTTTGTTTCGGCTAAGCTACGTACCACAGGATTGACTCGATCATTCCCTGACTTAAAACCTGAACCCATTGGGAGCTTCAACAATGCCGAGGTATTAATCTAACATTGGGGTTTGATAATGATAGGTGCCCCTTGCGGAGGCACGTTTGGTTGGGCTGAGACACTTATTAGAGAATAAACGATGTCTTCATCATCATCCACACTGTCGACCACTGGGTCACCCCATTTTTTAAACCTTCCAGCTAGTAACTGGGTTAATTGCCTCATCAAATTCATTTGATCTTGCATATCCTGTTGGATTTCAATCAATTGCTCCTGCATCTGTATTTGCGTTCTCTCTATTCTTTCAAACCTTTGGCCCATGGCTTTTGTTCTTACGCGAGTACCGTAACAATGCTGGTTTCTAAAATACTGAAATAAATTTTAATTAATTAGAGTTTTTCTACAAACTTTAACGCATATAATGTGATGTAATACAAATGCATGAAATGCAATGCAAATGCATGGAATGAATGCAAAAAGAAAGAGAGGCGTTGGTTCTGAATTCAATTCCATTAGAAGAACTTTTCTAGAAAATAAATTTCTTTACATAAAACAGATTACATATGCAGCCTTGCCCTAATGCTCGAAGCCTTAACCTAAAGGAGTCAGGTTAACTCCTAACCTTGATCCGATTTTGATTCACTTCAAACTTAGCATGTAGGCTTGAACTGCTATGATTTGTCAATCATTGGCATCCTCTTCTATTTGAGCAACTAACTCTTCCAATGGAGAGTAGTTATCAGAGAACACCTGATAAGAAACCCTTTCACTCTCCAAAAGCGGCTATGAAACCACGCCAACAAGAGTTGCGCACATATAAATAAGTCTTCCTTCACCTGCTCTTTGGCATGCATTCAAATATCGAAATGTTTCGACCAAAATTATAGGGACGGGCGTGAGTCAAGTCTATCGAACAAGTCTGAAACTGCCTTGTCCACGTGCTCCAGTGCTTTAGGGAAAACATCCAGCCTGTAAATGCTCAAAGTGAAGACGTTGACCCTTTTCTTCATGTCTGAGTGTGCTAAGATCAAATCTTGCGAATTTTCTAATGGATGCCTTTACTAGCTCCTTTTTGATTGATCTGAACTGTGACCCATTGCTCACACATCCCCGCGATACTTGTTAGCTCCTTTAATAAAGTCGAGACATGACGACTCTCGAATAATCTTTGTCAGCTTGAATCCTCGGGCAAAGTCTTATATTCTTCTGTGGACTATCAGTCTTCTCTCGTTGTTTATTTGGACCCTATTCAGACGATCGTATTATAATCCACTTTATCAAGTAACCCATTTTCTTATGACAAACTTTTCTATTTAGCAATCGAATATGAATCAACACCTCCTTTTTAAGATGATGCGATGCAACGCAGTCAAAATAAAAAAAAACACGTTAGCACAAGAAAAATTAACAACAAAATAAAGTACCTAATCGTGTGTCCACTAGGGTTTGGCGTGGCTCTACCTAGGGTAGGCTCTTAAGGCTCACTATATGCGGTTCGGTTCTAATGAGAGGGTACCTGAACCAGTAGATTCCTCGATCCTCACCCATTATAGGCTCATACGGACCGAGTTCAGTTCAGGGGGATACATTTCCCTATAGGCATGCGGAGATGAAAATCTCACGAAGCATATAGGTACGGATATATCTCGGAAGCAATCCACTAGCCCATGCGGAGGTGAAAACATCACGAAGGCGTAGTTTCTTACTCCCACTTAAGGGTGCGACCACAACGGTCATGCAATACAATGTGCGCAAGAAAATAACAATCATATGCAATGACACAAACGAATGCAACAAATGGAAAAAGGATCGTAATTTTCAAATCAAATTTTCTAATTTTCAAATTGAATTTTCAAATTTTCGACAAAGGACAGAAAATAATCAATTTACGGCCTGGCTCTCTTTATTTTCCTCAGTGGAGTCGCCAAGCTGTCGAAACTATTTTTTGAAAACGGAACTCGACTTGGGGTTTGAAAACGAAAATAAAACAGGGAGTCGCCACCAATCTTTTTTGATGAGGTATGATCGGGTCACCTCGTAACTCGGTCATTTTAATAATAAATTTAATTTATTAAAACAACAGTTTTGGTCTACGAAATTTAGAAAAACGGGTTCGGGAGTCGGTTACGTGTGAAGAATGATTAGCACCCTCGTCACGCCCAAAATTGGTACCAAATCGATTAATTAATGTCTTAATGTCGAAAATTGAAAACCAATGACGAATTTAAAAATACCATCATTTTTTATTAATGTTAATTTTAAAACATTTGAATGAGTTAGAATAACCATTAAAGACCATCTTATCTCGAAGCGACGAAATGCCACATCCAGTAAGTTAGGACACGACACCCCGAATCCTTGAGAATGAGCCTGCCTTTTATTTAAAAGCACGTGTATTTTAATTTCAAAAGAATATTCGATTATTTAGATTAAACGAGAAAAGACGAAACCCAGTAAGTTAGGGTACGGTCTCTCGAATTTCTAAATACAAAATATTATCATTTTTAGAAATTCTTATCTCGAGGTAACGAGATGTCACACCCAATAAGTTAGGGCACAACACTTTGTACTCTCGAGAATAAACTTTTATTTTAAACTTGTATTTTGTTTTAAAAGGATATTTCGTTATTTAGGCTAAACGAGAAAAGTCGAAACCCAGTAAGTTAGGGCACGATTTTCTTAAATTTTCAAAACACGAAATATTACCTTGTTTTGAAAGATTTTCGGTTTTTGAATAATAGCGAATACAACATGTAAAGGCATACATTTATTCTGTTTGGAGTAAAATACGACGATCTAAGTTGGATAAATATGTTGGGATTTAATTTACGATGCGATGACATAATAATATAGTAATGATCTTGGAATAATAATACATGAACAAAATATTATACAAGTAAATAATAATAACATGAAAATACGAATGAACAAATTATAATATACACAATAGCAATAACCACACACGTGTCATTTAAATACCAACATTAATAGTCAAAAAATGAGATAAATAACATAAGACAATTTTAAAGTGAATAATAAGACAATTTCAAATAAGTAAAACAAAAAAAAAACAAATTTAAGATAGATACTATAAAAAGCAATTTAAAGCAAGTTGTATATAAAATTTAAAATAATTAATATACAAATCAATTTAAAATAAAGTAAAGCAACTTAGAATAAATAATATATACAGAACAACTTAAAATGATATATAAAAAAGGTCTAGAGTGAGTAATATATAAAAATAATTTAAAACTATGGTATATATAAAATATAAAAAAATAAAAATAAAATAAAATAATGCATGTAGAAAGAATTTTAAATAAACATCATATATAAAAATAGAGTTGGAAGTAAATAATGTATATAAAAAGTTTTAAAATAAATAAAGAAGCAACCAATTTGTAAAAATGAATCAAAATTAATCAGGCTTGGACTAAATCAGGACAGGAATGCAATTCAAGGCAAAATCTGTAAATAAGTAATCGAATAGGGACCGAAATGAAAAGGCACTAGTGGTGTGAGGACTAAATGGGGAATTATCCCTGTCCATCAAAACGCACAGCTTTACCAAGGACCGAATCGCAATCGGAATAAAATTCGTGGGGCTAATTTAAAAGAAATGAAAAGACTTGATTGAACAGAGTAATAACGCGGAAGGACCAATAGGGAAATAAACCCTTAAAGCCAAAACGCGCGGATTCTCTTTATGGAATGGGTCGGGTTTTCGGGTTTTAGACAAAGCGGCGTCGTTTTGGCTATGAAAGTTTTAGCTCAAAACGGTGCCGTATTACCCTAGTATAAAAATAAGAAATCAGAAAAAAAAAAACCATTCTTCCTCTTCAATTTTTCAAAAAAAACTTGAGATTTCTCTCAATTCCCCATCCCTCCGTTCTTAGTCCGGCTATCGACTTCTACACCGTCGACGACGGTAGCCGCCGCGTACGGTGGCGAAGGAGCAAAAAGGAGGGCTATTTCTTAACCCTTTTTCTTTCCCAAATCTCAATTTAACACCAAAATACCCAAAAAAAAAACTCTAAAATCCGAAAATGGTAAAGAGACCCTTCGGTTTCGTTTTTCCGATCATTCCAAAAGGTAAGAGTTCTTCCCCTTTTTTATTTTTTTGTTTATGAAAGTTTAAAAATAAAAGAGAAATAATATACAATAACAGTGACTAATAATCGAAAATAAAAAGAAAGATCGATATTAACCTTAAGATTTCTATTTTCTTTTTTATTTTTGGTAGTTCGTCGTCGTTAGTATTACATTGTTTTCGGGCTTATATAGCCGAAAAGATATTACAAGTTTATTATTATTGTTGCTTCTGTTTCTGCCATTTTCTTTGCTGTTCTCTTTGCTGTTTCTCTTTGTTCTTTTGCAAGTATCCTCGTGGGTCAACAGAGGCGGATGAAGGCTAATTTTTGCCATTTCCGTGCAAAGTGGCCTAGGGTGCTTCAGGGGACCTTGGGACGAGGCGTGGGCGCGGTGCTCGAGGCGACTGCAGCGCTGAAGCCATCACATGGAGGGGTGCGACGCCTAGGTCATTAGGGTTTGTTGTGCTGTTGTTTTTTTGTTTAAGATTGTGGGCTAGGACTGATTTGGGCTCCTTGAGTTTAGTTTAATTGGGCTAGGGTAATTGGGTTTTGTATTGTTGGGTCATTTTTTGGTTTGGGTTTTAGTGGACTCGGGCAGATTTGGGCTTGTACAAAATATGTTGAGAGATTGATTCTCATATTTAGAGAAATTTTGAAAGTGTGGTCTTCAAATAATAAAAAAATTGAGCTTAATTATAATACACTAAAGAAATACTTTATTTATAATTTCGACTTTTGGCCTTAAAAAGAGTTGAGTAGGTAAAAACACTCCGTCCTATGAATTAAATATTATAAATTTATAATGCAAGAGAGAAGGGAATTTCAGATGAAATTAGGTTCATATTCCTCAAATCTGACACCAATCATGTGCTGGGGGATCAACCTTGATTTCTGCTCCATGTGCTTTTTCTTTTCAATTATTTATTATGTTTGAAGGATAGGTAAGTTGGTGGATACTGGATACCATCCTCCCATGGCTTCTTTTGCCTTCACCATCAACAATGTCAATCACTTCATTTCCTCTCCTATGTGCCTACACTTGAAAACATAAATGTTCCTTTTGCTGTCAAACAGGAATGATTACTTCAACATTTATTTAATTAAATTTAAAAGGAAATTTATAATCCAACCTTAACACCTAAAAGAGAGCAGCAATCGGAAAAATTCACCATTTCTTGGTGAAAATTAGAGGATCTTTCATGTTATTTTAATCATAAATCTATTTACTCATTTATATATATATATATATATATGTTCAATTGATGATTTTGCATTTAAATTATACTCACTTTTCACTTAATTAATTTGTGATGTTTTAGTTTACAAATTTTAATGGTGTTAAAAAATAGGGGACACACATTTAGTCCATATATGTTATGTCATATTCCTTTAACATCACATTGGCATTCATAAACAAATTTCAAATTAAAAAATATCTAGAATTCTATCAAATGCTTTCAATTTTTTTCATACAAAATATCAAAATATAAAAAAGTATATAAAAAAATATAATACAAATATAATTTTTTTTAAAATAAAACCCTCAAATTTTTTTATGATATATAGATTATTTACATAAAGAATTCAAAATAAAAACTAAAAACTAAAAATATAAAAGTTCTAAAAGTTTATATAAATTTTAAAAAATTCACAAAAATATATAAAAGATTTAAAAAAAATATATTTCTCAATAACATATATATATATATATATAAATTAGTTTTTTACCATTTAAGTAAAAAGTTTATATAAAAAATAGATACAAGTTTTTCCATTTAGGTACTTTAAAGTTTTATTCTGTTACTTCCAAACCAATTAAATGATCAAAATATTTAAAATTAACATTAAAAACCAAAAATTCCATCTCTCTTTACCTCTCCCGCCCCTTCCTTCTTCATGTTCTCTGTCTTCATCATCTTACCCATGTGTGAAATCAAAAATCTCGTAAAAACAATTTGTCATGTCCTCAAAATAGAGAAAATGGGCTTCTCTTTTTTACCATTTTTTTTCTTTCCTATTTTGATTTTTTTAATATTGAAAATGGGGTTTGTTTTAATGGAAAAGAAGATGAATGTTTATTTTAGTACTGAAAATGGAAGTTTGTTTTAATGGGAGAAATTTGGAGTAGAGTTTATTTTAAACAGTTTTAAAAATTTTCTTTGTAGAGAAAAGGAAATTGATAAAAATGAAGATGGAAGGGAAGAGATTGAGAGATTATGTTTTTGATTTTTAATTTAATTTTTATTGAATCTTAATTATAAATATTTTTATTTAATTAAAATATTACATGTCATAATATAATTGGTTCGAAAATTTTCTTAATGAGAGTTAACTATTGGTACTTAAAGTGGTAGCATAATAAAACATTAGATACCTAATTTGACAAAAAAGAAAATTAATCACCTAAATGAGAAATTGCATATTTTGGGTACTTATTTTTCATATAAGCTTAATAAAAGTTGAATTTTACATTAATTATAAGTGAACACACATTTGAATGTAATGGAGCCCAGGTAATATTTTAGTTAAATAATATTTATTTAGAGAACTAAAAAAATTAAAATCACACACAAAAAAAATAAACAACTCAACCACTGTCTTTACTATGTTTTCATTTCATTTTTCTCTGTTTTAAAAAATATGTAATTATGCCGATTAAATTTTAACTCGATTAATATAATATTATAGTTGTTAATACAGGAGGATGTGGGTTTGAATACGTTGAAGTACATTATCTTCCTATTTATAGATTAGAGAAAAGCTTTGAATTCTTTTAAATATTGTATTAAAAAGAACAGATATCATCAAGATTGTTAAAAAATATATACGTAATTACAGCGGGTTCAATAGAATAAGATAAGTAAATCGTAGGTGGATCTTCAAAAGAAGCGGCAAAAGCTTAGCTCAGGGAACCGGCGGGAAAAGATTGAGCAAAAGCAAATAAAGAGCTTGGCGAGTAAGAAAAATGCCAACTTGAAGGTACCCAACACATCTTCCTCTGTTGTGAACGTCTTAAATCCAATCCCACCACTTTTAACACTACAACTTCTACGGTTGTTGGTTCCTCCAAATCTCTCAACAATCAACAAAACATCCATAATCTCCACCTACAAATCAAAGCAATGCTTTTCTGAGAGACATAACACAACTATAGATGCGGCAATAGACGAGAGAAAAAGAAGGATAAGGAGGAATGGGCGGCGGAGAGGTGACGGGATGGTGGAGAAGAAGAGTTGAGTGCTGATGTTGGGTTGTTCTTTTGAAAGAGAAGAAAGAAAAAAAGAATATAGAGGGGTTAAGTTGGTTTTTTTTAGCTATATATAATAATTTTTAGAATCATTTGTAAACCTTAAAGTTCAATTTGTTAATTTTTTTAAAAATTTAAAATTAAATTAATAAATATATAAATATTGGAAGATAAACATGTTATTACGTCAATAAAAAACTCACATCAACATCTCATATCATATCATTAGATGATCAAATATATTATAACATGGAATGACTATAATTTTCAAGTTTTCTATTGTCTACATATGCATGAATAGTTTAGCCTTATAATTGTTCTTTAAAGTATTCAAAGGTTTTCAATTAAGTCTAATTATAGAACTTTCTTTGTTTGCACCGACTGCACTAATCAAAAACATCTTTGATTTTCCTTCTATTCTATGGTTCAGACTTTTTTCACGAAATAGTTTTGTACGTTGCCTTCTCTTCTTCCTTCCCCTCTGCTTCCCTGGCCGTTTCTTCCCTTTCGACCTTGCTTCTTCTTCCACCTGTTTCCATCTTCCTCCGCCCAAAAGTTCATGGTTGGCGTAGCTCCGGCCACCATGAGCTCTCCCTTCCCCGCTTTCTTCCATTTGCTCCTATCTACTGTTATTGTTTGCTTTTATTTTGTTTCTATGTGCTTGTGTTTTGTTTTAGGTATGGATCTTGGTTGCATCCTTTCTTTTCCATGGTTTGACTTGATGGGCTCCCCAAAAGAGGGTATTTGGCTTCTGTAACGGGTAATCTCTGCCACCCCCTAATGCTCCAAGTTCGCGGAGCAATTCTAAGGTGTATGTTTCCGCCTAAAGGCTTTCGTGTGGTCTCATACGATTGCAATGTCTATCGTAACCAAAGCTTGGAGGTGAAGATGAAGACTAAGGGATTAGAACTAGTGTTGTTTTTTTGGTGTTTAGAACAAAGTTGACGCTTTGTCGGTTCTAGTCTATTTTGTTTTTTGTTGGCCTCTCGTGGCTCTTTGTGTTAGGTCTATTGATAGGCAGATTGTGCCTATTTTCTCTTCGTTGGACGTGGTGGTTGTTTTGAAATTTTCTTAATGTTTGGAAGAAAAAAAACATGAGTGGTAACATTTGTATCTATTCTGCAAACGTGATTGGACATTAATAATTAGGGTTTACATAGGAAATTAAGAACCCATTGTTTAGAAAACCCACCAAATAAAACTCCATATTGATCTTCTTTCATTAGAAAGTTGAAAGCCAGTAAAGATTTTACCTGTAGAAAACACAAAACCCCCGCAAATTGACGGCTGTTATTTATTACCAGTAAAAAATGCAAGGAAATCAAACGACCAAACAGCCCACCGTCCCTCATAGATAAAAACACACTGACTGACAAATACCCATTTGTCCACTCTGTAAGTTTCCCACCTTGCATCACCATTTAATAAAAAGGGGTCACCTTTTTTTCCACACCAAACCTTTTTCCCTTTTACTTTTCGTTTTCCTCATACTAAAAGACAGATCCCCTTTTTAATCGATTCCCTTTAACTTGTGCTTTACGTTCAAGCTTTTTTCAGTGTTTCTTGTTAAAATTGGACTTCAGCTTTTTCATCCTCTGTTTTCGTTGAAAAAAAATTGATGGGCGGCGAGGGGTTTAGAACAGCATCCGCTGCCGCCGGCGTAGCACCGGATAAAGCGGCGAGTTTTAACGATGTGGTGCGTGAGTTCATGAAGGGATTGCTGGAGATGAGCGTGGAATTCGGGAGAGGTTGTCGGGATGTAGTGCGGCAGAGTTTGGTTACAGAGGATTCGTTTTTAGTGAGGAATTTCGGTAACGATTCTTATATTGGTCGAAAAATCAAGGTTCCTAAAGACAATGTTTTAAGGAGATTGAGATTGTTTAATGAGTACTTGGTTCCAGAAGACAAAGATCCTTTGCATGCTTGGTCTGTAATACTCTCCGTCTTCTTTCTTGCTCTTGCAGGTATTGTTAAGAAATAAAATGGAACATGGTTATTAGGATTATTTCTCAAGTTTTAAGATTCTCATTCAGATTCAAAACCTTATTATTGCCCACACAAACATAGGTACCTTTGATTTTTATTTTTCTGTTGATCAATTACTGATAAAAAGAAGCATTGCTGCAGTCTTGAGTTTAAGTATAGAGTATGATACTGCAATCCCGGTGGCAAAGAAAGTGTACATACATCCTCCTAGTGCGGATCGAATAATTCTACCGGACGGTAGATATATGGCATATAGAGAGCAAGGCGTTCCAGCCGATAGAGCTAGATTTTCGATCATCATTCCACATTCATTTCTTTCTTCCCGACTTTCAGGTTTGGTATAGAAATTCTAGAGTATATAGCAACTTGGTTTTATTGACCTATATGTGTTCATACAATTCATACTTAGTTTTCTCAGTTTGTGTCCTTTTGCCCCCCCGCCCCCCTAAATGCTAGGGATTCCTGGACTTAAGGCTTCGCTATTGGAAGAATTTGGAGTGCGGCTGTTGTCATATGATCTTCCGGGTTTTGGTGAGAGTGATCCTTACCCCTATAGGAACCTCGAGTCATCAGCATCGGATATGTTGTTCTTAGCAAATGCTCTTGGTGTTAGTGACAAGTTTTGGGTTGTAGGATACTCAACTGGTAGTGTGCATGCCTGGGCTGCTCTCAGATATATTCCCGATAGACTTGCAGGTACTAATTTCATTTAACTTCAGTAACTTAAGTTTTTACAACTGACTATGCACTCTTGGGGAAGTGATCATCTTTGGTTCACCATGGCTAATTTGCAGGTGCAGCTATGTTTGCTCCAATGGTCAATCCTTATGATTCACTGATGAATAGGGGAGAAAGATATGGAACCTGGGAAAAGTGGACTCGGAAAAGGAAATTTATGTATTTTTTGGCTCGAAGATTTCCTAAATTTCTATCTTACTTCTACCGGCAAAGCTTCCTCTCTGGAAAGCATGGTCAGATTGATCAATGGCTAGCATTGACACTGGGAACAAGGGTGAGTGATTTTCTACACTATGAGCTCTCTAAGGTTCCGGAATCCAGTTAAGTACAGTGCATAATATGCAAATTTTTGTTTCCAAGGGCACTCTACGGTCTTAAATGTGGAAATGCATAATATTCTAAGCGAGTTACTAGATTTTTGCAGCATTTCACTTGTCAAGCATCTAATCTAAAATTCTAAATTCATAAATTGTCTTTACAGGATAGAGCTTTGATAGAAGACCCTATCTATGAAGAATTCTGGCAAAGGGATGTCGAAGAATCAATCCGACAAGGAAATGCAAAACCTTTTGTGGAGGAAGCTGTATTGCAAGTTTCTAATTGGGGATTCAGCCTTGCAGACCTCAAATTACAGAAGAAACAGAGAGGAAAAGGAATCCTAAATTTGATCAAGTTTTTTCTTAGTGGCTCTGAGGAAGAATATACTGGTTTTCTTGGTCCAATACACATATGGCAGGTATAATTTCATCCTATGTTGCTTTGACTCTTCCATTTTCTTGAACTACTCGTATCTTTCACTTGTGTCCAACACATATCTAGACATATGATCCTTCAAAGACCCTCCAATTACATGGAAAAACTTGTTAAAAAAAAAAAGAACATACCTATGTTGGAATGGACCTGTATCTGGTACTCAAACTCACCTGAGTAACATAGATTCCATCCTTATTCATACATTGCTGCTGCATTAAACTGTTCTGCTACACTTTTACCTGTTCATTGAAGCATTTCGGATTTACTGATCTATTGTTCTCTAGTGTAATATGTGATAGCTGAGAAGTTCTTTGCTTAGAGGCTTCCATTTTACTTTTGTTTTTGTGGTTAATTTGTTGCCAACGATTATCATATTTAACTTGCTTTTTACATTTTGGATTCTTGCAGTCACGTTAATATAATTTCTTGGAACTACATTTTTTCCAAAACCTATTTGCTCAATTTGGTAACAAAGAAGCCTCCTGCTACTAATAATAAAAATAAAAAAAGGCTAGCTTTCTGGTATTGCTTAAACATGAGTTAGACAACCCATAGAGCACTTGATAGATACTTAGTACATCAAACTTTCTTTTCGGAAGAAAGTACCCTGGCACTAAGTTACTGCGACACTTCATTTTTCTTGAAGTACCCTTGTTCAACTTCTATGTCCAGCCCATAGGTATAACCTCCATAGACCCACATGATATATGGAAAAACTTGGAAAAGCTTGAATATACCCATGTCAAAACCCGAGTCCTAGTAACAAAGCCTTGGTATATAAGATCATCAATGAAACAACATTTGGTTTTGATTCCCAAGATATGAACTTTTAATCTAAAATTGTACGAGTCCTAGTTTGCTTGCAACCTATAAACTATGGTTTTATTTTGCAATTTGAGAGCAGAACAAGACATGGATTACTATTCTCAAGGAAATTTTAGTTGAACCTTCTTTCTTTTTAATTTTATTTGCTAAATTTTTTGGTGTTATACAGGGGATGGATGATAAAGTAGTCCCACCTTCAATGACTGATTTCGTTCATAGGGTTCTGCCAAGTGCTGCAGTTCATAAACTCCCATATGAGGGTCATTTTACATATTTATATTTCTGTGATGAATGCCATAGACAGATATTTACCACACTTTTTGGAACCCCACAAGGCCCTCTCCCTGTCAACAATACCATAGAAGTGGAACAAACATCATTGGATGATATACAAGTGCAGGAAGATGCTCCAACTCAGGATGATTTTAAGACAAACTGAGATATCAAAGTTTTCTACAATTAGGTTTGAGTTTTGACATGTAATGTAAGGTTGGCTGTAAATATAGCATAGGTTTATTCTATCACTTGTGATTAGAAAAGTTGAATAAAATTTTCTCATATATTTATGTGGCAATTGAATGGAGATTTGAGAAACTTTTTGAAGTTGTTGGCTGGCTACAATGGAAATAAACATAACCAAGGAAAAGGTGATGACTTGCTCTGATTTGTTGTTAGCTGCTTTCAATTTAATCTTGAAACAATAGTTTTTTTACAGCTTAGTATTGTGAATTGTGTTATGAGTTGACCACCTAAGGCTAATTGTTGCCTCAGCTGTATCTAATGTCTGCAATAAGCCATGACCACTCTACTGCTAAACAAACTAGATTTAACTGTGAACTCCGATATCCCATGCCCTTAAGAGACTTTCCACGTTTTCTAGTCAATGTTTTCAGCTAAGTTAGGTTTGGCTTGGGAAACAAAACATAGAAATTTGGCTAAATTATGTGATAACATAAGGGATGGGATTTGATTAATGGTTTGGCCTTTAAATTATATCAAGGTACTTTGAACATAGAGTTAACGACGTATGTTTTAAAAAAAACAGTGACATGTGAAAATTCTTATAATGCATTTATCCATGTTAGTGGCATTCACATAAATTAAATTTTAAAAAAAGATATGCAATAGTCTAAAAAGTTTAAAACATATATATGCAGAAACAAATAAAAACCAAAAAATTAGATGAACATATTTAAAAATTATAAAGATTCAAAAAACGGAAATTAATAAAATATATATAAATTTGTGGACAATATATATAAAATTATAAATAATTAAATATTTTCAATAATTACAAAAATTCAAAAAAAATATTTTCTAAAATATTCAAAATTAAAAAAAAAAAAAGAGTTAAAGTTTTAGAAAAAGAATTTAATTGAACTTTTAGAAAATTACAAAAATTCAAAAAAAATTGACTGACTTTGACCACTGTTGACTTGATTATCGTTGATAGATCATTGATGGGACATTGATCGGTATTGACTGATCAACAATGGTGAATTTTTAATTTCAATTTTTTTTTTTTTTGTATTTAGAATTCTTTTAGAAATTATATATTTCAATTCTTTTTTGAGTTTTTTGAAATTTTGAATTGTTAAATTTCTTTTAGAATTTATATTTTTTTTTTTGTATTTTTACTTTCTTTCATAATTTTCTAAAAATTTGCATTTTATTAATTTTTAATATATTTTATTAATTTTCAAAAGTTTTTAGAAATTATATATATTTTTTAATTTCATTTTTTTTTTGAAAGTTTAGAATTTTTTAGAATATATACATACTTTAAAAAAAATTAAATCAGTGTAAATGCCACACCATTGTTGACACGAATAAGAATGCCACATGATGCATTCTAATAGGCTACATGTGTTGGGTTTTCAAGTATCAAAGTGGACAAAAAAAAGTGATATAATTAACTAATTAAGGGTCAAATCATCAATAAAGCCTAGAAGTTAAGATCCAATCTAATATCTTTTTCCATTTGCTGTTCAAATATATTCATTATTATCATTCACAGGTGTAAGGAATGCTTTATAACATCCTATCGAAAGGCTCACAGACAACTTGTAATACCAAACTTAACCAAACCAAAAGCATTATTGCAATTAAGGATGAAATGTGTTTTGACTGAAGCACTTGGGTTTTAGAGTTGATATGTAAACTAAATAATAATAATTTAAAATTGAAAAAATGTCAGTCAACTTTCTGCAATCCCAACAGTTATCAAGCTGTGTAATGAATTCATGACTTACAAGTTCAACTTTATATCAGCTTCTTCTACTATCATGTTCCAGAGCTAGAGTTGGTAGAATTGCCATGGCCTCACCATCAAGAACAAGAAGCTCGCCATTCTTGAAGCACTTTGTTGATAGTTTTGCTCTGAACCGTGTAATAACACCGAAAGCATTAAGTCAAACACTACAATCTGTTGTTTAGTTGTGCAAAATTTCAAATTAGTTGAGGGGATCTAACTTACATGTATCTCTTCTTGCTTTGTTTAATGCTGATAGCTTTTACCTCACCCACAATTTCATCTCCAACGTAAACAGGAGACCTGAAGTGCAAGCTTTGGGAAACATATATAGCTCCAGGCTAAAAAAATTCAGGTATTCAAAGTGTTAAATTTCAGTCGCATATTAACACTTTACTGAAATAAGGAAAATGCAGTCCGAAAAGAGAAGATAAACTAAAAGGACAAATACATGTTTCAATCAACTTAATTCCAAATTTCCACTTAAAAGTGCTAAATAGATAAGATAATTCATATAAATCTTACTAGTTAGAATCCATGTATCCGCTTCAACAGATATTTTGCAAGCATTCTTACTTGGTCATCCAAAACAATTGTACCTTTTCCTACTGTCTTTTCATTCTAAGCACAAAATCATGATCAATGTTATTTTCGTTAAAGATTGGTGAGTTTAAAAAGAAAAGAAAAGAAAACTCTGTTATTGAATATTTAGTAAGTCCAAAATTTTATGCAGTCACACCTTCAACAACATTCATAAACACCCTGTTAATTCCTTTTCATTATTCTTCACTTACTCCCCCACCACATTAACAGTGAGGCAACCATGGACATTGCATCGAAAAGACCAGATATTGCATTTGTAGTTGCAACGACTAGTAGATTCATAGAGAAACCAAGAATACATCTTATGGATGCAGCTAGATGTGTAAAATAACTATTGGTTTTGGACTTCATAAAGGGGTATTCCATGCCAAGTTATAATAGGTTAGTTACAATGCTGGTTATGGTGGAGGTCATGATACAAAACAATCTATACCTGGTTACATGCTCGGTCTTGGGTTCAACATAATCTATTGATGTAGCAAAGACAACCTACAGTATTGTTGTCACTTCAAAAGCGAAATATAGACCAGCAGTTGTGGCAACATAACAAAGCACGTGGTTGATACAACTCACACCAACTGATTGATTCTCTAGTGCAACTCCATTCCCATAACAAGTCAGCATACACTAGACCGAGAATTCATTCAGAACCAAACACACAAACATGCACTCACTTTGAACAAGAAAAAGTGATTCAACATTAAGTTGAACTAAATATATCAAGACTGAAGAACAAGTAACTGACTTGTACACCAAATGGGCTTAATGATGCAAAACTCGACGAGTCAAGAAGGCAGCTTGGCAGGACTACCAAACCAACATCAGGAGAGTAACCACTGGGGGAGTATTTATATTGCTAACCATTCTCTAGAATTCTCTTCCCTCTGCTTTCTTTAGATTATATTTTAACACACATAATAGAATGTTCTAAGTTGGTTACAACATCGATCTAAGAACCTATAAATAGAGCTTTTCAATTTAGTGTGCTATGCATGGAGTGAAGTAATCAATGAGGAATGAGTTAAAAGTTAAGTCTAAGTAAACATGAGTAGGTGGTGCTTAGTAGGGTTTGACCTGAGCGAAAGAGTGACTGACATGAGGTGAGTGTATGCAAGAGTCAAGTGTGGAAGTAAGTGAGAATAAAGAAAAGGAATTAAGAGAATTTTTACGAGTGCATAGTATTTTTTGCTCTTCCTAAACATTCAATAGAAGTATTTTTTTTAACTCGCCAATCTTGAAGAAAGTGGTATCAAAGTGGTTAGGGGACTGAAAAATCAAAGCTAGAGAATCCAAGGGGCTGAAATATAAAAGCCCGCCAATCGAGGGATACATGTGGTTCATGAGAAGGGAAAAGACAGGGAGCTAGGTTGCTTGGACTTAGACAATTGAGAATTGCAATTATTTTAGACAGAGCAAGTCGTGTAAAGGGAACCCTGGAGTTGTGCCAGAGTTGTCACAAAAAGAGGTGAAAGCCACTGCCAAAGGAAAGAGCAAGATAAGCATGTAAAATCTTTCTCAAAGACATGGAAACTCAGACAGACATGGACTTCGATAGGATACAATCTTGAGGCATTTTCAAGTTGAAATGGAAGATTTTTCAAGTATTATTAGTAAGATTTAGGTAGTATTCACTTGCAACTTCACTTTGAGGACAAGATTTATCAAAAAAAAGAACTATTAGCAGGGATAATACAATGCCACCAACGGATGTCGAAGAAATTCCTCAGGCAAGTATAGATTCCTCTTCATTGTTCTAATATCTAGATCTCTAGTGATATAAATGCTTGATATTTCCTTGGGTAAGCCAACATACTGCGATGTTGTAAGTCAGTTTAACAATATAATCACCAGCATTGTATCAGACAATTAGATACCCCCTAAAGAAATGGTTGAGGAATTCAGGAAAAAACCATTAGAATTCGGAGATACCATCAGAGCAAGCACTAACTTAAGAAAGTTCAAAGAAGGTAAAAGCGACTTACAAAGTGGGAGGAAATAATCCGAGGAAACAGTGAAGCAACAAGCAAGCCATGGACAAGCCGATCTTCAAACCCAGCAGCTCGAGCAGACTCAGAATCAAAGTGCAAAGGATTTACATCGTGACTCAGTTTAGAATACTGGCCAACATCGTCATTTGAGAATGTTCTTGTTTGCCTTAAAATATCTCCAATTTTAAGTACACCTGATAACGATGATGAAGAAAAGTATCTCAACAAAGACCCTTTGGCTAAAACAGAACTCCTACCAAACATCCTCGTAAAGATAGGTAAAATGGCCTAAATTTTTCTGTGGGTCATTTCAGCAAACGTTTGAAGTGCAAGCCGGTAGTGCCTCTTGATAATCTAATAAAACTCAACAGCGGAGGGGGGTCCCTATTAAATTAAACGTTGATAAAATATGAGCTATTGGCAAAGGCCTGGTTTAATATTATCTGCTGTATTGATTTCATTTGAATATTGTTAGGAATTGAAATTCGTGTTTGTTTTTACTACTTTAGGTTTAAAAAAATATTTTTTTAATATTATTGATTGTAACATCAGTACAGACGAAGGATACAGTCTATCCCAAACATAATAGACAACTCAAAAGAAATTACAACTAAAAAAACGGGTAAGACAATCATAAAAGGCCAAATATAAAGGATCGGGCCCAAAGCCCCAAAATACAACAATGAGTACAAAAATAAGGTAAAGAATCCAACCCAAAGAACCTCAGTCCACTCTAAAGGCTGGTAAGTAAATACAGCTGTCGTCGCTACCAATGAGCAGAGGAGGAAGAGGTTTTCTTGAAAACTAAGTTAATTTGTGATATTTATAGTAATAAATGTTTTCTTGAAAAATACTTGTGCTTTATGTGAGATGGATCTTTGATATTCTTGGCTTTCAATTGAACGACCTTCTTTGCTATTTTCATACCACAAACTACTTTGAGTGTGGACTCGAACAATTTCAAATCAAACACAAAACCAGAAATTATTTACTTACTTTCAACAAGAAAGTATATCTCTATCTTATAAAAATCTGTAAACTCGTTATTCACGAAAAATAAAATTTATATTTAGAAATAGATTTAGACTATTTTTGGGCAGAACAACAGTATCTCAAAATTTGTATTTTTATTCTTATCGATGTCAACTATTTATAGGAGAGGAAGTGAAATCCTAATTGAATTAGTAGAATGCATTTCATACATATTTAATAAAAAAAATCCCCTAATTGAACTAGGAAAGAGAGAGGCTAATAGGGTGTGCCTCCCCTCAATGTATTATGATGGGGATTTGAGCCTATCCACTATTAGGTCCAATTATATGTAATTCTTGAACTTTTAACCCAACACTTTATAATTTAATCCAATCTAGTACATGATTTTCTATTTCCCAAAATAGATATTATTTATTAAATTAATTTTAATTAATTAATTTTTCAATTAAATAATTTTCTCAACATAATTCTAATTCCGTTAAAATCATGACAATTTTACCATGAAAGAATCTATGAGAAAATCTATTTAATTTCTACATTCAATGGATTCAGAATGACCAATTAATTTAATTCCATTTTCAAACTTCAATTGATTAAATAATAATTTAAAATATTTATATTAATTCTCAGGTCATTTTCATACTTAGTGAGAAACATTATTCATTTTCGATTGTAACTCATTTCTATAACTTTATCATTTCTATCAAATTTTGTTCATTTGATTCAACATGCAATTCATTTCTGATCTCAACGAGCTAGCGAAGGGACCGATTGAATATATGTAATTAGGGCTCAAACGATCTATAATTAAGTTCTAGCTAGACCTGATCATGGGTTGGCCACCCGCCCAGACCCGAAGACTCGCCCGAAAAGTGGGAGGGTTTGGGCAAAATTATAGGCTCAAAAAATGGGCTTGAATAAAAAATAATGTCCATTTTCTAAACGGTTCAGGCCTCGTGTAAGATTTTTTTAGCCTGATCTCGACCCGAATTTGCCTACTTTTTTCACTTCTTTTTACTACTATTTTGCTAGAGTTTGTTGTTGTTTTGTTTTTGTTTGATGTCATTTTGTTGTTGTTTGATGCCAGTTTTATGTTGTTTTGTTGTCATTTTACTATTATATTACTACTATTTTGTTGTTATTATTTGGATATTGTATAACTCTTGTTTTATTATTATTTTTGCTACTATTTTAGAGTCATTTTTCTTGTAAAGTTGCAACTATTTTAGTGTTATTCAAGTATAAAGTTTTTTTTAATGTATTTTCAATTTATTGGGAAACATTTATTTTAATATTTTAGTGTATTTGATGTATTATATTTTTAAATTTTGTTTTTATATAAAAAATACAAAATATAAAAAAATTAATATGAGGGGTCGAGCTGGGCTCAAGTTTAGCATTTTTTATCTGAGTCGAGCTTGGGTAAAATTTTAGGCCCATTTTCGGGTCGGGCCAGGCCCAGGCCTAAAATTTTGCATTGGCCCGTCCCGGCCTATAATCAGGTCCAGTTCCAGCTTTTCACTTATTAATTATAAATTCATTTAGTCATGAAGTTATTCCACTATAGGATCATGATTGAGCTCTCTTTAATTATATATCATTACGAAAGATACTCGATCAGTGCTCGTCCAATTACCTTATCATAAGTGTGTTATCCTCATAGGTTATCCTTAATCTCTTTGGGATAAATCTGCTCTCTCAATATGATCATATTTTAGATCATGGTAACTATTACATATTCCTTCATGAAAAGTCTATTACTATCAAATAGTAACTAAGTCATTTATCACAAAGACTAATGACTCGTGGCCATGTTTATTTTTCATCTATCATGTAATGCCAATAAAAGGATGTCATTTACCCATGTCTAGGGCTATGAATCTCACTATTATGAATAATGCTACATACTGCAGAAGTTGTATATGTCACACCTAAATTTCCTTAAGACTTGGATTTAAAGAAATTTTGGGCAGTTAATTGAGCAAAGTAGAGAGTTTGAGAACTATATTGGGAAATTTTAGAAAGTTTTATGTCGACCAAGCAAATAATTAGATTTCAATTCTAGTTTGGTTACGATGGAATCGACTAGTTCCATAGTGGGAGACATAATGATTTTTGACGAATGGCTAAAAGGGTTTGAGAAACTATGTATAAGATATATATATATATATAGGTGAAAGTGGACATTCTTGAGAAGAAGAAAATTCTTTTTAACTCAGTCTATAAGTTTATTTGTATTGCTTTGCCTTCTTCTATTGCTTCGAAGAAGAGGAGGACTTAGGAGAGCTCTGCATGGAGCTGTTGTTGTGGGAGGTGAAGTCTGGATGTAGAGAAATCGAGGGACTAGTAAGCTTTTTAACCTTTCTGTGCTCGAGAATTTGGGAAAGAATGAGGGTAAGGTCTGGGTTTTAAGGTCTGAATGTATTTGATTTAACTGATACATGGTTGTCATGCTTAACTGTCAGGATAAAGGAGGCTCTGGCGTTTGGACAAGCTAAGCTGACGAGGATAGAGGAAGCAATGTAAGTTTTTGTACTCCACTTTTGGGTGATTGATAATGTTATGTTGCATGCCTAAACCATTTCACGTCTATTCTAAGGCATGACTAGAATTATGGTTGTGTATGGTTAAGGAAAATGAGTATTTGGTGTATGAATAATATTATGAGTGTGTACTCTTGCAAGTCTAATTACTGAATGATATTGGTTGAGTCTAACACATAGATGAATGATGTACTGTTTATGAAAATATTTAGTGAAATGAAATGTATGAAAATAATTGTTAATATTGTATGCAGAGTATGGATGGATTTTACCTTGACAGGGCAGATAAAGTTAGGAAAAAGGGGCGGAATAGAGGAATGGGCGGATTGAAAGGGGAATTCAAGGGAGTTAGACGACATCGCGAAATGGTTAGCTAAAGGCTCGCTAGAATGGAACCGTGATGACGATTATCGACTGGTCCTTCGAAGCGATACCGTGACAATGGTAATTAGGTTTCTTAGAGCAACATCGCGACAACAGTCTGCAGGTTCTATGGGGCGACACGGTGACGGCGGTAAGGTCCTACGAGGCGACACCTCAAAATAACTTTATTTATGTAAGACCATAGCTCGACTGTAGCAGCCAATAGGGTCTACCAGGACATTAAACATAGGGTTACATGTGTAAGACCTTAGTTTGGCTATGGCAACATGGGTAGTCCGTCAGGACAGTAATCACGAGGTAGTCTACCGGGATAGTAAACACTGGATAGTTCATTAGAATAGTAAACACGGGGTAGCTCGTTAGGCCAGTAAACACGGGGTAGCTCGGCAAGATATTAAACATTAGGTTACATGTGTAAGACCTTAGCTTGGCTATGGTGTAACAGTCTGGTTTTGACCCTAATCAGAACAGTGGTTTCAGGACCACAAATTCGAGTCAGAAAAATATTTAAAAATTATTTTCTGTGTTTATTATGTGTGAATTTATATCCATGAATTTTTTTCGTTTTAATTTTGTTGCTTGAGTGCCGATTTAATAGAAAGGGCTTAATCGCGTAAGATGAAAAAGTTGATAATTAAATATGTAAGGGCCGAATTGTTGTTGTCTTTAAAGCATGAGGTATTTATGATGCAATTAGACCATTTAATTTATGCATGGACGCTTTTGGACATGAGTTAGTGGAAATGGAATAAAATGATAAAGGTTAAAATAGTAATTAATATATTATAATGTAATTATAATAAAACAAAATTAGAAAGCCATGCATTATGTCCATCCTTCCACCGAATATACAAAAGAAAATAAAGAAAAGAAGAACAACTAGGTTCGGCTTTGATCTTGGCTAAATTAAGGTATGAAATTTGTTCGGTTTTCGATAATTTTTACGTTTTTGTGATCGTTGCTTCGTGTACTACAAAGCCCATGCTTTAATTTTTTATTTTGATGAATATTTTGAGTTAAGAAATTGATGAATTCATGATTTTTGTGATGTTAGATGATAGATTATGAAAGATATGTTTTGAATTAATATGTTTTGTATTGGAAATTTTGATGATTTTGAGTAATTAGGGCTAAATTGTAAAAATACTAAATTGAGGGACTAAAATGTGAAATAAATGAAATGTATGGACTTGTATGAGCATGGGTAACATTCGGCCTAAGCATGATAAGTGCAAATTTTGCATATTTTGTGTTTTATGTAATAGGGACTAAATTGCAAAAAGTGTAAAATACCAGAGGCAAAATGGTAATTTGCCCATTTATGTGTTTTTAGATTAAATTGAATAAAATGGTGTTTAAATAAATTTAATTTGAATATGTTTAGATCAAGAACTGAAGAAAACGGGTTTGGATCGGGGAAAAACAAAAATAAACGAATAGTCGTTTATTTCGTCCGTCGATATCCGAGGTAAGTCTATAAGCATAAAAATGTTGTTAAATTTGAATATATATATGTTATATGTTGAATTGAATTTTATGAATATACATGTGTATTGGCCGAATGTATTTAAGCTTGGGAGCTATATTTACGAGTTTGATTTGATCGAGATATGATGTCTGAAAGTCTCGTACGAACCTTAGGAATAGCTAGGATACATATGTCATGACATAGGATTCCGACATGTATTTTCGTGTAAGACCACGTCTGGGACGTGGGCATCGACTTGTGTTTACGTGTAAGACCATGTCTGGGACATTGGCATCGTATTTGATTCGTGTAAGACCCTGTCTAGGACAGTGGCGTCGATATGTGATTACATGTAAGACCACATCTGGGACGTTGGCATTGTACGAGCCTTCCGACTATCCGGGTATCCTTTTTTATTCTAAATGGTTCAACGGGCAATGATAAGTTAAGATCGAGTGTAAATCAAGTTAGAAATGCTCAGGTATGTGTTCATACTAAGCTATGAAATTGAGGTAAGTTGAATACTTGATTTGATGATACAAAGTTATGTGAAATATGAATTATGTGATGGCATGCTTGAACTTATATGTATTCGGCCTATTGAAGTGTATGTATTGTGGAAAGTGTTGGTTAGTTATACGAATGTTTAATTAAGCAATCGGTTAAAGTAGAATTTATACTAAACTTATACGTCTTGGTATATGAAATTAAATTGGAAATGTGCATGAGTTGATAATGGCTTATTTCGGTTTGAATAAATTGATTTTTGTTTATGATTAAATATTTATTTGCTTATGACTTACTAAGCTTTGATAGCTTACTGTGTGTATTGCTTTCCGTTTTATAGATTTTAGAAGTTGGTTACGAGCTCGGGGATCGTCAGAGAAGTCTATCACACTATCGACTCTTTTCGGTATTTTGTTACGTTTGAATTTGAACTTATGGCATGTATAGTCTAGTTATAATGTTTGGTTTGGGATATGTAATTATAAGCCATGCAAAAATGGCTTATTTCTTTTGGTTAAGTTTATTTTCTATGCTTTTGATATAATAACTTGATTATAATGCTAATGGTTGTGTAAATTCAGTTATGGTTTAATCATATATGGAAAGTAATCATATGGTATATATGTTGTGGTGTTTTGTCATGAGTTTCGACAATGAGGTAAATGATAGATGCTTGATGAATTATAGTATGCAATATATTAGTTAAGTATTATGCATATTATATATGTGTGGTGTGCTTGGTATATGCCTATAGTTTAAAGTAATGATATGTATGGCTTAAGATTGTTCATTATGGTAAGCTTGACATATTTGTATGTTAAGTGAGGTTTGTTTGGTATGCTTTGCTAATGATCTGTCTCAATTTAGTCGTGGATTAAGTTGTATCGAGAGTAATATGTATTTCATGTGTAGGTGATATTTATATTCGGGTTATGTTGGTGTTAAGTCTTGAAATGTGAGTTCTATAAATGGATAAAATGTTAAGTGTATTATATACGAAATGGTAGTTAAGTTCGAATTAAGAAAATAAATAATGAATATAATTGAAGTGGTTTATATGGAAGTTAATATGGTTGACCGAATATGTATATGTGATTAATTGAGTGGTTTGATATGTGTATGTTATGGCATATTAATTAGTAAGTGAATTGATTGAATTCTTAGTAATTATTTGTACTCAAATTGATTCAAATGATAGGATTATATGCACATATACTTGTGATAAATGAAGAGGTATAATTGGTTTTTAAAATGATGCTTGTCTATGTATAATATTTACCTATTTATATGCCTAGTATGCCGTATGGATAATTTTAAGTGAATAAGTATTAGCCGAATAGATCATCAGATGAATGACTAAATGTATGTGGGTTGGTTTGATTAATGACTTTATAAGTTGAGTAGGTTGTGATTTGAATTATGCATTTTTCTTTATATGGTACAAAATGGTTAGGTATAATGCGCACATAACTTTGGTATTTAGAATTTTATGCTTGACCAATAAATGAATTTGCTATTGCCGAATGTGTTTTTGTTTGTAAGCTATGTGACATTGATTATTAAGTTATCAAGTAAAAGATCTAATGTTTTATAAATAAGTAATGTAATACGTGTACTTGGTTAATAAAATGATATATGTTTGATTATAAATTAGGCATTTGAGTATTATGTATAATATTTGTATGTTTTGAATATTATACTTATTAAGTAAAGTAGTTTAATTGTTAAGCATGGATAGTTTATGTATTAATGGTAATAAAGCATGGTTGGGTTTAAGTTGAATAAGTGATTTTATATGTATAATGATTTATATGAATGTGTTTTGATTTATAAGCCGTGAGATATTTTGTTTAAATATAAAATACAAGCGTATTGTTGTGATTGAATTACAAAGCATGAAATATAATGAATGCCTGTTTTGAGTTATGTTCTGTTTAGTATTGCCTCGTAACCCTAATCCGGTGACGGATACGGGTTAGGGGTGTTACATATGGTAACATGTGAAGTCCGCATATCAGTAAACCGAGAGACCTGTCAAGATATAAAGGAGATGTCACGTTGTGACTTGCGCGGCAAGTCAAAAGACAATGAATTTGGCGTGTCTGGGGACACAGACTAATGGGGCAACTAAGGGATTTACTAAAGGCCATGATGAATGAAGCCTAGGAAACGTCTTAACTTAGTATGTAAGGTTAGACATACTATAACAACCCGATTTTAGGCAGTGTCGAAAAATGTAGTTTTGAAACCTCATTTTCATAAATCGAATCTGTAAGGATTAAATAGGAATATTTACGGAGTTAGTATAAAAATATATTAAAGATCGGTAGTATGAAAATATATTAAAGATCGGTTAAGTTATTTAACCAAGAAATCATTAATTAAAGCTTAGGGACTAATTTGTAAAAGTGTAATTACTATTGAGTTTTAAATTAGAAAATGCTTATGGACCTAGTTAGAAATTATCCAAATGACCTAAATGGTTATTAAACTATTGTTTTTCCAATAGTTAGTGGGAAGTGATGGTGAAAGCCACTAAACTCTTATAATTGTGATCAGTACATATATATATGTCTTAAATTAGTAATGAAACATGGCTAATTAAGATCAATTAAATCTTAATCTTAAAATATATATATATATATATATATATATAAGTGAATGTTGAGAGAATTGAATCATACAATTCATTTTCATTAAGACACCATCCATAGTCATTTAAAGAAAAAAGAAAACTTCTAAGTTTTATTACAAGCTTCGGCCTTAAATCTCCATAGGTAATCAAGCTATTTTCTTCAAAAATTTTATAGATTTTTTTTTTATCATGGGAGCTTGATTAAGCTAACCCAAGCTTAAATTTATCAAATTTCTAGTTATATGTGAACTTGTTATTAGTAGGGATTTGTGAAATTGAGCTTAATTTTGATGATAATTTGAAGTATGAGCATGAGCATTTTAGGACTAAGTTAAAAGGCAGTGAAAAGTAATGGAATTGATTAGAAATTTAACTAGGTTTGATAATTGATTTTGTGACATTAGGGACTAAATGGAATAAATTGAAAGTTATCATGAAATTATGCTATAGATTAAAAAGTATAGGGTCCCTAATGTAAAGATGTGAAATCGTATTTTGATTTGATGTTAGATATCGAAAATATGAGTATTTTGAATATAGGGACTAAAATGAATAAAATATAAAATATGTTGATGATGTGTTTGTGTAACAGCCCGTTTTCAGTTATGTCGGAAACAGTGGTTTCGGGACCACAATTTCAACCAGTGAATTATTATTATTTTTTATTATTTTAATGTATTCGGGATTACATTAAGGTCGTATTAAAATTTCGTTAAGAAATTTTGAAGTTTATTTAGTTAATTAAGTAAAAAGGACTAAATCGTAAGAAGTGTAAAAGTTAAGTTCTATTAGTTAAAGGGATTTAATGGCTATAGAATCTTAAACTAAAGGACTTTAATGGTAAATATACCATTTAATGAGATAGTGGATGTGCATGGCAAGGTTTTATTGTAATTTTGATGGTTTTTAAAGGTTAACATGATAATTGAATATTTAAAACCTAAATTAAATAAAACCAATTTGGCTTCATCTTCTCTAATCTTCTTCATCACCAAAATTAAGAGAGGAGATAGCCATTTTTATACTTTGAAGGTTCAGTCAAGCTTGTTTCTTGTATGTAAGTGATTTCGAGTCCCGTTTTTAATTATTTTTATGTTTTTTAATCCATTTTAGCTTAATCTAGCTAGCCCGAGGATTAATTTGCAAAATTTTTAAAGGTTGAGGGGCTTGCCATGATTGTTTTTGAATAAGTTTTTATGTTAGTTGATGGATTATTGCTCTTTGTTGTTAAATAAACATGTTTTGCTAAGTGATTTTTAATGAATTTTGGAATTAGGGATTAAATTGTTAAAAGTGAAAATCTATGGATTTTAGTGTGAATTGTTGATAAATATGAGTTGCTCTAAGGTCCCTTACAACATGGGTTAAGTTTGAATTAAGTTGAAATGGTTAGATTTCAAGTTATGAGCTTAAGGACTAAATTGTGAAAAGTTAAGGTATTAGAGGCAATTTTTAATTTTGCATAAATATGAATTATGGATTAAATTGAATAAGTACTTAATTGAATGAAAATATTTATTTAGGTCAAGATAAACCACATACGGACTTAGATCGAGGAAAAGTAAAAGCTTCGGATTAGCTTGACTAAACTACTACGCCCTAACTATCAAGGTAAGTTTGTATGAACTATAATCGTTTTAATGTTATTTAAATTGAATGTTAATTATGTTGTTTTAATATAGATGAATCAATATATAAATTTATCAATGCTATGATGAATTGACGGATAACGAGTCCCGGTTGAACCTTAAGAATTCTTAGGATACAAATGACATGTCAATAGGGATTTTATGTTTCGGGTGCTGGTCTTAAATGTCCTACCAATGGCTGAGGTCCTGCATTTGTTGAGGATTCTCCACAGCTCGTGTGAGCATCATCGTGTAGCTTATATTCCAACCAACATTTAATGTAAGCATTGATGTAAAGGAAAGATTATGGTTATATGTAAAGGCACACTATGTGTGAGCTTTCCCGAGTATCCGATGTTATTCTAGATGGTTCAACGGGTATGAAAAAGGAACGGAATGGTAAGTATGCAAATGGATCGAATCATGACTTTATGAAAGCATTTATGAACTAAATGATGTTAGTATATATGGAAATTTATATATCTTATGGTTAATTTCATTTGTATCATGGACAAGTATACTAACTTGTGAGTTGGTGATGTTGTTTAGGATTTTACTAAGCTTATGGCATTGGTAACGATTTATACTTATTCTATGAATTGTATTATTGAAATGTTAAATTAAGTTTTAAGTTTATAAGAGCTTACTAAGTACTCGTTGCTTACGTAGTTTCTTTCCATTATTTTATAGATTATCGGAAGCTCGACCGGTTGCAGCTCGTCAGAGACCTATCACACTATCCAACAGTCAATTCGGTAGTTTTTGAATATTTTGGCCAAGCTTTATAATGGCATGTATAGGTTGTTTTGTAATGGTATTTAATCAATGGGTTAATGTAAGTTTTTGGTAAGTTTAGGCCTTGAAGATATGTTTGATTTGGTGAACTATAATCCCTTACCAAACCATGTCATTTTGGTCACTTTTAAATACATGTATATAAGGTTCTTTTGGTATAATGGCTTGATAATGGACATTTGTGATATGTTTTGGTAGATAATTGAACTAGGTTATAATGCTTGAAATAAGGTGTTGTTGACTTGTTTTGGTATGAAATGTTTTGGTATAATTGTGATGCCTTCGAATGGAATATTGGTTAGGTGATTTAGGATGTTTGAAATGGCATGTTTATGCATGTTTGAACCCCTTGAATGTATGCTTAAATGGTTTGTATAGTTATGCATGAATTGGTTATGAAATGGCTTGATTTTAGGTAGAATTTTGGGTCTACACGGCCTGAGACACGGGCTGTCACACGGCTGTGTGAGACACACGGCCTGGCGATACGACCATGTGTCATTTGTGAGTTCTTAGGGTTCCAAGTCAGTGAGTTACACGGCCTGGCATACGGGCGTGTGGGGCATCTCAGTGAGTTACACGGGTGAGGACATGGGCTGGGACACGGCCGTGTGTCCCTTGTTCAAAAGTTACACGACCTGGGGTGATGTCACACGGCCTGACCACACGGCCATGTGACCTCTGTTTTCCAATTTTTGTAACTTTTTCTTAAACTTCCCGTTTTGTTTCAAATTAGTCTCGAATTACTTCTAAGTTATTTTTAAGGCCTCGAGGGCACGATTTAGGGACATAATGCATGTGATTGAATGGATTATGATATGTTTAATTTATTTAAAAAATATGATGTTAAATGTTTCTAATTGTACAATAATGCTCCGTAATCCTAATCTGGCGACGGAGACTGGTTAGGGGTGTTATAGTTTGAATGTGATATAGATGTGAACTAATGTCGTTTTTATAATTGAATTATCAAACGTAGCTAAATACGACACTAGGCCGTCTCGAGAGAAAGGAAAAACGAGATTCATAGATGAATGATGAAAATGTGATTTTTAATTTTATTATTCAAATTCAATATATTTGTATATATATATATTGTTACAAATTGGCTATTAAGGTAAGAATCCTACTTGTCTCATGATTCAGTAAGTATATAGTGATACGAAACATATAAATCGATTTAAGATATGTATGGTATAGATGAGTAGCATATGAGAATATGATATGTGAACATGTATATAATGTGTAATTGAAACATTGTTACCCTATTAACTGTCTCGGGCAGAGTCGAGTATAGTTGGCATGACATAGGATTGGATTTGTTTATGGGATTATAGTTTGATTTACACCAATGAGGTGCAGAGTGCATAGTATACTTCAGACATCCGATGAGGTGCAGAGCACACTTTACTTCGGTTATATTGATGAGGCGCATAGTGCAATTTTTACTCCAAACGTTCCGTTGGGACACTGGGTGACAGATATGTTGGTGTGATGGTTGGATGATCCGTGTATCTATCTTGAGTCTGTATCCGATTAATAGGGATTATAAAACATAAACTTGTTAAATGATAGTCGATATGAAATGTTGATGAAAATGGTATACCATGTATATATATATGAAATGTGACAAATGATAGCATGTGAAAGATCATGCGAACCAATTAAAACGAGCCTTGAGGGTTGATACGGATAAGAAACGAATCAATAGATTCGAGAAAGAAATGAGATAATGAAATAAATGTGATGTGATGATAGAAAACATGGTATGATATATTCATACGTGTTGCCAACTAAAATAGGAAATGAGTTTGAAACATGAGGCACGATTTGAAAATTGAAATGGTGAAAACTAAATTGTGTATTGATTGAAATCTTATCATGCTATTTCTAACGTATTATTGATTTGAATCATGAAAGTACCACTGAGTTTTATCGCTTAGCGTACAATTTGTTTATTCCGTGCACAGGTACCAATGGATCTCGAGGTTCCGAAGAGTGAGATAACATCCAGATTGTAGCCTTTGATTCAACAAGTTTGTATAGACTCACTTTATGATCAATAGATGGCATGTACTTAAGGTTGAGTCTATCTTAATTTGTGAGTTATTATTTTGGTATTTGAAATGAAAATTGTAACTTAAATATAAGTAGATGAATTGTAAGCATGTATATTTGAAGTTAAATGGGTAGTTGAATTAATGTTTGAGATTAGTTGAATTGCATTTTTGGGTCATTATACCAATTGAGTTATGGATTTCGTAGGTTGAATAGAATGATGCAAGGTTTAAGGGAGTCTTCCTTCAAAGTCACGACATCACTTTATGGATGTCACGACACCAGCCCTCAACGTCTCGACGTCCCTTGCTGAAGTCATGACGTCAACCTCCTATTTTCGGAGTCTCGACACCACACTATTGAAGTCGTGGTATTGAGCATTTTGTCTTCAATGTCGTGACGTGATTCCCTAAACATTACGACGTCAACTCGGTACTTTGGAAAATTTTACATTTTAGTCCTCAATCAACCTCGGTTCATATAAGAGCTTTTATAAGCTTGTTTATAACCTAAATTTGATTGAATAACATATTATAATTAAGAATTGATCATAATGACTTGTATAAATTGTTTATTTAATATGCAAATGAAGCTGTAGTTGCTTTAGCAACAAATGTGGCATCTTGTATCTAGGACCTGGTGACCGGGTCAGGTATGGGGTGTTACACATATATTGAGGAACGAAAATCGGGTAGTTGGTCAACTGGCTAAGGAAGCATTTGACAGGGAAGAAAGCTTATTCTGGATGGAGGAGGCTTCGAAAAAGGTCTTTGAGATTTGCGCGGCGAATCAGTGGTGGATTGACCCACCAGATCATATGCAGGATTAAGCTTAGATGAAGAGAGAAACAACTACTTGTTGGGAGTATTAGCTCATGGGACATTGTCTGGTTCTCTCTGATGGAATGGTTGAACTTGGTTGGAGGCTTTTTTGGATTTTCTCTTGTGATTTGCACAATTTGCATGTAAGGGGATTTCCTTCAGTAGCTTTTGAGGAAGGGAGCACTATGTCTATTAGTTTTCTAATGAGAATTGTAGGTGTGAGTGACACACAACTATACTCAATTGTCTGTTCTCTTATCTTTTAACGAAGCTTTTATTATTAAAAAAAAAAAACTCACATGTGTTCTTAATTGATATTTAAGAAAATAAATAGATTAAAACACTGAATAATTTTTAAAACTGTTTGTGAAGTTAAACTACTTTACTAGTAGTGTGTGTAATAATCTATTTTTAATGACTTTGACTTATGTGATGGTTTATTTTTTACTATGTAGAATTATATTAGTTATTATTATGAGAATCAATTATTACAAACATCAATCGGAATAATTAATTTAATAAACTGACTGAATTCAAATTAATTTACCCACACTGTTTAAACAAGTGAAGCTCAAACATAAAATCTTAAAGTTGATTAAGTTAAGTGAGTTGATATCATAAATAAATATTAATCTATACTAATTATAAAGTGGTTGATTGAATTGGTGTATAGCCCAATTTCTGCTCGGGCCCGTCAGTTACAAAATAAAACCCAATCAAAACTAAGCCCAATAAAATAGCCCAAAACTTAAGTTAAGAAACAGAAACCCTAGGGTTTCTTTTAGTGCCATAGCCTCCATGTGCTGGCCTCAGCACGCACGACACTCGAGACTGCCACCACGGCTCCTCCGCCTGCGCCCCTTGCACCAAAATAGGCCAACATGCCTTCGTTGACCTCTTTTGAGACCTGCAAACACAGCAAAGAGATAAAGCAGCAGAAAACCAACAGAAGCAAAAAACAATATTGTATCTTTTTTCTTTCTTTCATTCGGCTATAAAAGCCTCAAAAACAATGTAATAGGGAGGGTTTTCAATAAAAAAACAGAGATCATCGAATACAAAAAAGGAGATAAGAGGATTAATCGGAAAAAGGTGGCTCTTTTATTTTTGCTTCGAAATATCAACAGAAATAAAAATCTTTCTTTCGAAAAACCCTAAAAAAAGAGAATACTTACCTGTACCACTGTCCTCGCCGCCGTCGAGGGTTTCGCCAAAAAGAGGGTGAAACCTTTCGGTTTCCTAGCCCATGGCCGAGGATCGATCAGATCTTAAAGGTTTTAAACCTCAGAATCGGCTTCCTCACAAAAAGGGGAGCAAAAGAGTATTTTCGGCGTTTTCCGGCCACCGCGTATGGCGACACCGTCACCGACGACCGGCTGCCGCCACGGTGGTCCGGCGCTGGACTCATGGGCCGGAGAAAGGGGGTGAGAGGAAATGAGAGAGTTCTCTCGATTTTTTTTTTGAAAAAATGAAAGGAAATGACATTTTTTTTTACATTTTTGCTATTTATATAGGGTGTAAAACGACGCCGTTTTGGACCTTAACACTAGTAGCCAAAACGACATCGTTTAGGCCATGTCCCGATTTTGACCCGACCCAGAGCCTAGGATCCGCGTGTTTCTATTAAAGGGGCTATTTGCGCGTGCAATCCCCCCGCTTTTGCAGTGCCTTGCAATTTAGTCCTTATTTGTTTTGTTTATTTTTAATTTTACCACATACTTTTATTTTCGTTGCATCCGAGTCCATATTGAAACACTGCGCGAAGGGAATGGGAATAATTTCCCTTATGGTCTCTCCCCTTTCCACGCGCGTCACGTTAGGCCCTAATCCTTTTTTTTTCTTTTTTAATTCGGATCCTTAATTTTATTTTTCTTTTAATTTAGATCTTTTCAACGTTTATTTATAATTTGGGGGCTCCCAATTTTATTTTATTTGCAATTTAGCACTCCATTCATTTATGGATTCATATATATTTTATTTTATTTTTGTATATTAATTTATTTGTTATTTACTTATTTGTTATTTATTTGTTTATTGCTCTTACTTTTTAGTACTTTAAAGCAATTTATTTATTTTATCGTATTCTCTACTTTACTTTATTATTATTATTATGATTACTATTATTATTTTTATTTTATTTAATCTATCTCATTATTTTATTTGAGTTTCAATTAAGTCTTCATTTCCTTAAATTCTTTATTTATTTATTCGTTTATTATTTCTTTCATATTTAAGTCTTTATTTTATATATTTTCTTGAGTATTTATTGTTTCTTTTTCGAAATTGATTCATTTATTTTATTATGCATGTGTATTTTATTTCATCTTATTTTTATTGTCATTATTATCACCATTGTTATTATTATTATTAATATTATTAATTCATGTTTGAATGATTGACATTAAGACTAATATGATATTTCATTTATCTATTCACCTATCATCCCTTATTTTTTTATATGTATAAAATATATCTATAATGTTTATATTTTCTTTGCTCTACGTTATTACTTGTTTTTCCAATTGTTATTTAATTAATATAAGTTTTGAAATTTAGATATATTCATTGCTTGCTTATTATTCTTATTTGCTTTCGATACTTTAAATCGTTGGCATTATCATTTCATTTTATCGTATTTATGTCATATATTATTTCATGCTTGATGCTATGTTTGTGTTTCTTGGTATTGTTTTGTGATTCAAATTTCAATATATTTAAACTTTTAATGGATGCATCGTTTTTATCCCGAACGAATCAGATAAATGCATTTTAAGATTTGGTTTCATAATTGCTTATTTAAAAACTTCTCAAAATAAGGCAATATTTCGTGTTTGGAAATTCGAGGAATCGTGCCCTATCGTGCTGGGTTTCGGTTTTTTGTTTGACCAAATAACCAAATATCATTTTAAATTTGGTCCATGTTTTCTAAAAAAACAAGGCAATGTTTCGTGTTTGAAAATCCGAGAAATCGTACCCTACCGTGCTAGCCTTCGGTTTTTTTCGTTTGTCCAAATAACTGAATATCCTTATAAAAATCTCAATGCATTAACTTTGGAAATCATGAGAGGATCTTGGCATCGAGGGTTTGAAACGTCATATCCTATCGTGCTGGATGTGATATTTTATTCTTTCGGAACAAGAGAATCTCAATATCCAATTCGAGTTATTTAATTTTTTTTTAAAACGGAATTGTATTCTAAAACCGTTTCAAATTTTTGACATTAGGGTATCAATTAATCAATTTGGTACCAATTTTGGGCGTTGCGAGGGTGCTAATCTTTCCTCACACGTAACCGACTTCCGAACCTATTTTCTTAGATTTCGTAGACCAAAATTATTATTTTAATAAATCTAAAATGTTTTATTAAAATAATCCATCTCAAGGTGACCCGATCACACCTTGAATAAAGGATCGGTGGCGACTCCATTTGTCATTTTAAAGTCGATCCTCATTTTTTTTAAAACATAAATAAAAAATGGTTTCGCCAATTGGTATTTCCAATCAACATCACATTAACTCGATATCATTTTTAAAAATTTATAAATATTAATATAATAGTGTTGTTTTTTTTTTTAACTAAGGTTGATTAATTGTTTTTATCTTATAAATATATTTCCAATATTAAGTTTTGCGCTGGTGTTTTTTTCTTCTTTTCTTTTTCTAATTTTCAACCATTTACATGTGCGAATTGTAACCAGACTTTGTCTTAAGAGATCTGATAAATCTCACCAGATTTCAACGGTGTCTAAACTGTAATATGCCACCTAAACTCTCAAACCATGCATGCATTCCACGCGTCTCCCTTCATCCTCTCCTCTCCTCTACATATACCACTCCTTTTCAACTCAAAACCAGACCCATAAACAACTACAGAGAAGATCATCGATCAGTTAAGGGGGAAAAAAAGGCTAAAAATGGGAAAAGGAGTGAGCTTTTTGCTTCTAGCACTTGTTCTCTGCTATGGGGTGACAGTGACAATGGGTTACAGAGGCGAGAAACAATGGAGGAAAGAAAGAGAAAGGAGGGAAGAGGAGATGGAACCTGAAGAAGAAGAACAAGAAGAAAGTGAAAGTAGAAAGAGTTGGTTCTTGATGCCAAAATCAAGGCCTGTGATGACTACTGATGCTGGAGAAATGAGGATGGTGAGAAGCCCTGGAGGGAGGATCGTTGATAAACCGTTGCACATGGGATTCATTACAATGGAGCCTCAGTCCCTTTTCATTCCCCAGTATCTTGATTCCAGTTTGATCCTTTTCGTTCGTACAGGTATTATCCTTTTTCTTTTTGTTTTCCACTAATATTACTCTCTCATCCCTAGCCAGTAGGGGGCAATGCTGATGGGGTTATTGCAATGGTTGCAGGGGAAGCCAGGGTTGGGTGCATTTACAAAGATGAGATGGTGGAGAGACGACTGAAGATAGGGGATGTGTATCATATACCTGCTGGGTCAACATTTTACATTTTGAACCCAGGTGAGGGGCAGAGGCTTCACATCATCTGCAGCATTGATCCCTCAGAGAGTTTGAATTTGGATACTTTCCAGGTAATAATGAATTAAAACCATCCATTATTTATCTCCACCATAACATTTTCTTAGCTTATTAAAAATTGGTTGAATTTGTGGATTGCATGCAGTCTTTCTTCATTGGCGGAGGAACCCATCCAACATCTGTCCTTGCTGGTTTTGGTCCTGAAACTCTTTCTACAGCCTTCAATGTAAGCAAAATACATGCTATCTATGGCACCAGAGCTTTGTGGTTTCGTGCAATGGGCTAAAACATAATAATCAATGCACATAATTACAGGTGTCGATGTCGAAATTGGAGGAAATAATGAGAGGGCAACAAGAGGGTCCAATTGTGCATGTGACCAAGTCTCATGCACCAAGCATTTGGACAAAGTTGTCTCAACTTCAAGAGCAAGATAGGCTAAAGCAGGTGAAGAGAATGGTCCAGGGAGAAGCTGATGAAGAAGAGAAAGAGTGGTCATGGTGGAAACTGTTTGGTATTTTTTCTGGAAATGAAAGAAGAATTTTCGGGGATAAAGCCCCCGACTCATACAACATCTACAAGAGAAAAGCCGATTTCAAAAACGACTATGGATGGAGTGTTGCAGTGGATGGATCCGTTTATAAACCTTTCAAACACTCTGGCACCGGCGTTTACCTTGTCAATCTTACTGCGGTAATCAGTCTTTGAACTTGGCAACTCTATCCCATTGGACAATTGCTTATAAGGTAGCTCATGTACAATTTCAGGGATCAATGATGGCTCCACATGTGAATCCCAGAGCAACTGAATATGGCATTGTATTAAGGGGAACAGGTAGAATCCAGATTGTGTATCCAAATGGAACATTAGCCATGGATGCGAGGGTAAGAGAAGGGGATGTGTTTTGGGTACCAAGGTACTTCGCATTCTGTCAAATAGCATCACGATCAAGCCCTTTCGAGTTCTTTGGGTTCACAACAACATCAGACAAGAACCGGCCTCAGTTCCTAGTGGGTGCAAACTCCCTGCTTCACACCTTCAACACCCCAGAGCTGGCGGCTGCATTTGGTGTGACGGAGGAGAGGATGAGGCGTTTCATCAATGCACAGAAGGAAGCAGTTATCCTGCCATCAGCATCAGCAGCACCGCCTGACGAGGATTTGAAAGAGAGGGAGGAGAAATCTGAGGATGAAGGCCCAAAGGTGATAAGGAACTTTGGGGATCAGATGATTATGGGTTTTGATTAAATGAATTGAGTTGTTGGGTTTGGGGTGGGAATGGGAATGTAGTAGGGTTATTGCAGGCTAGGAAGCTTCTTGTTTTCCAGTGTTAGTTTTTTGAGCTTTTGCTTGTTTTAATGTTTTATTTTCAAACCTTTTCTTCTTCTTCTCTTATCATGGAATAAAATCAATAACCATGTTCATCCTTTTGTAGGTTGCCATACAATTATCTCCCAATCAAACAATATAAAAAAAATTACACTATCTTTCCTTTCTATTCTAGGATTATTATTGAGCTCAATCAAAATGACAGTTGTATTTAATTTGAACGTTGTTAAACGATATTTGCTATTTAAGGTTTTTTAAAAGAAATTTAAAATTTAGCATTTTTATAGATTTCTAACTAGTTTTTATTTTTTGAATTTATAATATTTCGGAATTTTTAAAGTTTTTGTAATTTTATTGCCAAGAATTAAATTTTTAATCACCACTAACAACAATTATTTAAAAACCAAAATCAAAATCAAAATGCATATCCTACCATATAAATTATAAAAATTATAAAAAGACAATTAATTATGGAAAAGATAGATTTAACAATTGAATGAATTAATATCAAATTAATAAAAAAAAATTAAGGTGACCAAAATAAGAATAGTTTAATAAAAAGCAGGATCCTTTATTGTAAATTATAATATCAAATTGACATTAGAATAATAGTTTATTAGTATTATTATATGATAATAATAAAAGTAAATTTAATTAAATATTAATTAATATGAAATTAGTTAATTTGGTTATATCTTTTAAATATTCTACTTAAAAGATAACAAACATATTATTGATTAATAAAATTATAAATCTATAAAATCATTAAATATTATTAGAGAAATTAAAAATAATAATAATATTATGTTTTTAAATAAATAAATAAAATTTTATTTTAAATATGATATAGTTAATAATGTTAAAATTAATTTTTTTATAGTTAATAAAATTAAATGTGAGAGATTAACCTTATATATAGGGTTAACATTATATTTAGCGCCCAAAGTTGCACCAAATTGTCATTTTGGTATTTAAATATTTTTTATTATATCAAATTGGTACTTAAAGTTTCCAACTGTGTATCAAAGGCAATAAAAGTATTAAAGTAATAGTTTTTTGTAGATAAAATTTTAATTCATATTCGAATGAAAAATTATTTTATATAATTATTTAATATTTTACTAATAAGTTGTTTTTCACATTTTTATTTTCATTACTTTTAAAATATTATTTTATTTTTCAATTATTTTTCAGAATTAATGGACTTTTATATAAAGTAGACCGATTTTCATTTAATTAGAACATATATATTTTCTCAAAAATTATTTTTATAATATTTAATTTTTTTAAAAAAATTAAACACATAAAATCACAATGATTATTTAAATATTTTTTTATTCTTATAATAAATAAAAATAAAAAAATTAATGAAATTATATTTTGGGCCTAAGTCTAGAAGGTGGCCTGAGTCCATGAAAAAGAAAAAGAATGAGGTGAAAAGGCACGTGACATGTAGCTTCGTTGGGTTGTTTTGTTTACCGACTCTCGGCGGAGCCGTTGAGTTGAACTGAGAACTGAGAGAACTAAAACTCCCAAATCTCAACATATCTTACGATACATCTCTTCCTCCCGCTTTTCGATTCTAACCCAACAAACACACACAAAAGCTCACCAGTCATGAAAAACGACTGTCGTTTCGCTCTCCTCCTCCTCCTTTTATTGACTTCAATTAACCTTCTCACAAAAGCGGAAGTCATAACCCTAACCCCCGACACCTTCTCCGACAAGGTAACCCTTTTACCCTCCCTTTATCCCTCATTTAATGTCCCCAATTTAAATCAAACAAGCTCTCTTTTTAGGGTTTTTTTTTGTGTTTGTTTTTGTCAAATTTTAATAGCTTTGTGATCAGTTCCAATTTTGTTTAATTTCATTCCTATTTTAATTTATCCCTTTGCGCAACTTCTTAAACATATTCTCTTCGATGGTTATTGATCTTTTTCAAATTCAAAATCTGACATACTGCACAACAGAAAATCCCACTGGTTAACAATTGGGTATATGAATTCGGATTTAGGGGTTTCTTTTTCCCCCTATGATAAATAACTCGACGTATATATTGAATTTCCTTTCTTTTTCAGGTAAAGGAGAAAGACACGGCCTGGTTCGTGAAATTTTGTGTTCCTTGGTGTAAACATTGGTAATAATTTTCTGCCTGGTTTATTAGTTTTGTTGGATCGGGCTAGACCTGATTATAGAGCTTCCACCATTGTAATTTTTTTACTAATGGACTTATGATAATAATGGGTTTTGCTTTTCCTTTTTCTTTTTTCTTTTTTTCAGTAAAAACTTGGGGACGTTGTGGGATGAGTTAGGAAAGGCAATGGAAGGAGAAGACGAAATAGAGATTGGAGAAGTTGATTGCAGTGTAAGCAAACCTGTATGCACTAAAGTAGACATCCATTCATATCCCACGTTTAAGCTCTTTTATGATGGCGAAGAAGTTGCTAAATATCAAGGTGACATTCTAATTTCACTTCTTTTTTAATGCAAATATTGAATTTCAGTTCAAACTCAAGATCCTCTCTTTGTGTTGTATATGAAGGATTAATGTTATATTGCCATCTGTACTTAGTAATTAGCAACCTTTACACTTAGTTACTTCAACTCACTAGGCATTGAATGCTTTTGAGACCTAGATTGGATACTCAAACATACCAAAATAGGCATTGTATGGTATTAGTGTAGGTCAACTGTGTACTCTGATGGTAGAAGCAAAGAGGCTCAATCCAGTAGAACCTTTTATAGAGTAGTCTCTATACGATCGAACTACTTTATCTAATGCCTATCTATATTGCCTGAGTTCTTCTAAAAGGTACCTTTACCCTGTCCTTAGTGCATCTAGTGTGCTGCTTGTCGGTTCTTCTGGATCCAATGTCTGAGAGGCTGGCATTGTCCTGAAGTATGCCTCAACTGCTTCTTGAGAGGGACATGTCTGCTTTTTTTAAATAATCACATAAACCAGTTGTTGTGTAGTGAATTCTAAAGATCCATAAAAAACATAGTAGAAGCCTAGAAGGAACCTGGGATGGTTAACCTACATCTGGAGAGCCCTTTAAGTTTTATATGTAGGAAGAAAATGGAGAATCGTCTTCTGCTGTGTATTTTCTTGGAGCTCCGGCTGTTTTGGGTTTATGCAAATTCAGTTGGGAAAAATAAGTGAATAAGTGGTTGTATATCTCTCAACTAATCATTTTTGTTCTCCTCTATTTTTCTTGAGCATTTTTTTCTTTGGAATTGAAAGACTTGAAAAGTAAACCACATGTATATCGTCTCATGTGTGCATGGCACAAAAATCTAGTTCCATTGGTTGTTCTAAAATTAGCATCTGTTACATTAGTGACTGAATCATGTTGCCAAAAGTTTGAGTTCATTTTTCTTTGGAACTCCGACCATTATTAATGGTTATGATGTTGTGAAATGTCTGATGTGAGCATTCTTGTGTATTTATCGTAAATCTGTTTCTGCTTAAAATAGTAAATTTTCCTTAGTGTACAAGGCTTTTCTTTTTAAAGGCTATCTAACATGGTGTTGGGTTTTTTTGTGATTTGCATCTGGCATTCAAGGAAGCCTGATTTTAATCTTCGTAACTGCTCGAATATTCTTTTCCATTCTGAGTGATTTGAGTCAATTTTAACTGAATATGAGTCTAAACCAGCGATTAGGATAAATCTGGTTATTTGTAATTGATCTGATTTTGTTGCATGATGCTTTATAGTTGTTTTGCTTTTCACCGTGAAATATATTTGGGTTTAACTTCTATGCATAATAATAAGCTTCAGCTAATAAAGATTTCAAATGACTATGTTTCGGAACTATTTTTGGTGTTGAATTATTTTCCCCACTGCATGTCATGAAAAATGTTAGGGAAAAGGGATGTAGAATCGCTAAAAGCATTTGCTTTGGAAGAAGCAGAAAAGGCAGCAGAAAAAGCACAGCTAGACACTGATAAAGAGTTATAATCATTCAAAAGGTAAGCACCAAAGTCTCTGCATTGTGCTTAGATGTTCTTCCTTTATATAATTTGCCTGAAATGTTTGGAAGGAGGAGAGATCCACTTATACTGGTGCAAAACTAATATTACTTTACACCCTTTCATAACTTTTTCTACAATTGATATTTTAACAATCCAACCATCATATTTCACTTTCTATTCATGCAGATCGTGCATGTAAAGTTTGGAGTAAAGAAATGTTTTTTAACTATTTGTTTTATGTAAAAAAACTCTCAACTGTTAAACATATGTTAATATTAATATTTTAAATTAATATGATAGAGATATCAGACCGATTCGAAATTTTACATGCATGACAAGTATGATTCTATTAATAAATTTAATGGTTAGATCATTAAAATATCAATAGTAGAAAAAGTTATGAGAGGATGTAAAACCATGTTATTTACATCACTGCAAGTGGATTCTTCTCATTTGAAAGTATAAATCTGCTTCTATGAAACCAAGATCCAAATGCAAAAAAATGCAGCTGATAGGTTCCACAAGATAGGAGCATCTAAGTTCCACTTACACCCGTTTTACACCGTTTTTAAACCATTAGATAAAAAATGATTTAGGGCTGAGATTAAAACACATCTTTCCTCGTTTTCATAAATGGTAAAATATTAAATTTTTTCTTCTTTTTGGCACACAAAAACTTTCCTTCTCATTGCTGCAATATATATATATATATTTTTTCTTTTTTTAGTTCCACTGAAACAGACAAAGATGAGCAAGATCATTAGTCCTCAAGAAATTATCTCCATTTTCAATTTTTATTTTATTAAAATATGTTTTTGATCATTAGTCCTCAAGAAATTATCTCAATTTTTCAATTTTCAATTTATTTACGTACTTGTTTTTATATGCGTAAGTTTGAACTTCTAGAACTATTAAACAAATCAAGAAAACTCAAATTCGAGATTGAAATCAAGCTTGAAAATAGAACTTATTTTTTTCTTCTATAAAATAAATAAGCTTAATCAAATTAAATACAAAGAAAATCTGTTTTTTGTGTCAAATTTTAAAAATAAAATTCAAACTTAATTAAAACGAATTTTGGACCTTGAGTTTCGAATTGAGCTCAACCTTTATGCTACTTGTGCAAACTATTTTATCTGTACCAAGAAAATAAACTTTCAATTCATCTCAACATTTTTCGTATTGAAAATATAATATCAAAGCTAAAGCATTGCAATGCAGTGTGATTGAAATATAATGCTGAGAAGGAAAATTTGAACCAAAAAAGAATGACCTCTGCATTTGTGTTAATGATTTGTTGCGGATCTTGCTCATCTTCATCAATTTCATTGGAAACAAAAAATAAAAAATGTAGTAACGAAAAGGAAAGTTCTTATGCCAAAAAGATAACTTTTAATGTTTTACCACGAATGAAAATCAGGAAAGATGTGTTTTAACTCATTAATTTTGATCTAATGATTTAAAAATGGTGTAAAACTCATTTGAGTTCTATATTGATGTAAGTGGATCCCTTCCTCTTAGAACAGTGCAGCTAATAGTTCCACAAGATAGATGATCATCTGAGTTGCAAACCACTAAAATCACTTATTCACTCTTCCAATTTATGGTGCACAAAGTACAGACATAAAATCTCTTGCATCGGATGATGTTGCAAGTGTGTTTATATATATATATATATGTATATTCATATCTTGCCCTGTTGCTGTAGAATCTTTCATAAATATTACTCAGGGAAATTGGTTTTACATACCGACTGTAATTCAGCATGTTCTTGGATTACTGCTTGATGCATAATCATCCATGCAGGAATGGAACTCCCGAACAGAAACAGGGTACTGATGGTCGTTTACTAGAGGATGCTTAAATTTTGACGGCACCCCCAACCTACACATGTTATTTGCTTTTCTGGATCTTGTCACGGATCTGATGTTTTTTTATTTTTAATGCTTAAAACATGTCTGAATTTGAGAATTTTTAATCTTTAGTAAAACAAACCAATTTTTCCATAAAAGGAAAAGAACAGTATCAGAGATTTTCAGGATCTGATTTTGTATTTGTTTTATAATATTCAAAGTAAAGCTTATACAAAAATGAAATTGGATAACTTCAAAAATTTTGTCATGGGTCATGCATTTAATACTTATTTTGATTTAAATTATTTAAATTTTTAAATATTTCATATAGTAAAATAATTCTTTTTATTTTAAATTATTTGCCATATGCTTGTATATATTTTTGGGTATTATCAAAAATTTTCATTTTAGGTATCCAAAATAAAAAATTTGCAATTTAGTCATATATGTTACATAATCTGTTCATTTTGACTATTTCTATTAAAAATTTTAACAGAAATCTGACATGATATTTTCTTTTTTTACGTGTGGATAGGCACAATTTATCATTGCATACCACTTTTAAATTTTAAAGGATTAAAATATAATTTGTTTAATCAAAATAGAACATTTTATTATTTTCTAGGTTTGGGTTGTGGCTCACCCAGCCATCGCCGGGCCAGCACAGTCCTAAGCTGTTCGACTTAGCCGTTGCTTCCCAGCTCTGCTCAGCCATCTAGTTCCTATAGTTTCAAGTGACTTCTTCTCAAGATAGCTTGTTGCCGCTAAGATACAACTCTATCAAAGCTTCTAGATTACCTAAACTAGAAGGAATTACCCCTTCAAGCTTGTTTTCAAGTGAAACCCTTTGGAGGGAGACCAGATATCCCAAACTGGGTGGTATTTTCCCACCTAGTTGGTTGTTTTGTAGCCTTAAAAATCCAAGCATGGGCATTTGACCAAAATTTGATGGAAATTGTATCTCCCTCTAGATGATTAGCATACAAATACATGACTGAAATGGATGTTAGATTGTTTACCGTTGCTTACTTAGTAACGCATCATTCAAGAGTTCCATATTCCTAAGGCCAAGACCACCTCCATATACCAAAAGCATGCCTCCACCAAAAGCATCTCATAAAACGATCAGCTCTATCAACAATGTATGGAGCCTTAAAACAAGACAAAAGATAAATAGGAATAGAGGATAAGACACTTGGAATTAATGTATATCTACCTCCCTGGGAGGTATGAAGATCTCTAACTTGCCAGTTTTGATTGCATCTTCTTGAGAAACGATTGAAAGAAAAGCTTCTTATTACTTATGAAGTCCACCTGTATCCCAAATACTTACCCAGTTCGTCAATTTGCTTCGCCCCTAAAATATCAAACATCCAAGTTCCAACGTCTTTTTCGTATCTGCCCTGAATGGTTAAAAAACAGCTTCCACTTGCTCAGATTAATCCACAATCCAGAGAGTTCTGAGTATTGAGCTAGTATAATTTTGAAAGCTCGACACGACTGTATCGTAGCAACTAATAAGTATTTAACACTCGTGTCAAGTATTTCCACTTTCTCTTAATCGTAGCTAGTATAATTTTTTAATAACTAAATTTTTTTTGGTGCAACTAATCTCAAAACCCGTATTAAGCATTCAAAAAACCCAAAGATATTTTATCCACTAGCAATTAAGGTTTAACCCTTTTTTATTTTTGACTTAATCTCTTTTCGCATTTGTATTTGTTAGGATTTGGTAACTGTCAGCCCAAATGGCCCAATAGGATTTGGATCTCTGATCTAGATAGACCCGACCCAGAAGAATAATGTTCGCCTACAGAGATAGTTCGTTGGGACCCCGTTGGGATGCTGGATGTTCGCAAAGATAACTCGCGTAGAAAACTCGCATGGAGGGCTCGCATAAGCCTCGCAGGAATGAGGTCGCAAGCTATGTCCGCAGAAGGGATCGCTAGCCCTACAAAGGACCCCCGCCCGTGACTAGCAGGTATGAGGCTCGTTAGATGAGTCAGTCCCAGGATCAGAAAGGACCACGTGCTCTGCAGACACGCGTCCAACAAGCCAAGAGAGGCCCAGGGAATGTCAGCACCAAAGACAGTGAATGTCAATGCCATCGATCTCAAGACCGAGATAAAATAGTGGGCCCTATTGTGAATTGTAATAGTAGCAGTAGGAATATATATAAATACCTCATTCGTTCCCCTTAATACGATACGAGAAGAATATTATTCAACAGTATTATACTTAAATTATCATTTTGGTGCCTATATTAATTTTTAAGACTTTGGCCTTTGTACTTTATTTTTGCTATTAACTTTAGCCATTGTATTTTATTTTTGCTATATAAAATAAAGGATAAACTATATAAATAGTCACTCAACTATTTAAATTTTTTTTTGTTAAGATATTTGACTTTAAAAAATTACAAAATAATTATCCGACTTATCAATTTATTTTTTTAGTCTAAAACTGTTAAAATACTAACGGTAGACTAATGTGGCAGTTAACTTAATGACATGTATTTTTTTCTATTATTTTTTTCCCATAATTTTCATGTAATTTTATAATTAAAAAAAACTATTTTTAACCCCAAAACGGTGTTTTAAAATCTTAAAAATCTGATACATCTTCACCTTCTTTGATTGTTGTTCATTATAACAGCAGAAACAGTGAACAGAGAAGTAAGAACACTAATGAAAATTTGAAAATTAACTGGATCAAACAACATTAGATAATTACAAGCTTGCCCCCCATTCATCATTTATAGTATTAAAAGTTAAAAAAATGGGGAAATAGTGTAATTTGATTATTTTTAGTTACCGATTCAAGAACAGGTCATAGATCCCAAAAAAATGAGACCGGGTCGGGTCACGATTCATAGTCCAGCTCCAGCTTTGGCGCGATATATCTTGCCAAAAACGTGGAGAGCGGCGACGAAGGCAATGAAACAAAGAGTCATGACTAGGACAACGGTAGGGGAGATCTTCAAGCCCGGAGCATCGTCTGTGTAGAACCAGAGCATGTTGCTTCCGGAATCAGAGCCGACGGAAGGCGAGGCAGAGGTGGCAGCGCCTCCCATAGCCCTGCAGCGACGCATTCCGGCCTTGCGACAGCTTTGGCCCTTTATTCTTCAGGGCTTTAAAGCACCCAAAACTTATCAAAACGGTACCGTTTCGGGTTTATTTTTTATTTTATTTTAACGGTTTTGGACTAAAAAGATAAATTGATAAGTTAGGCGACTTGACAATAAAATTTCTAATAATCAGATGACTGTTTATGTAATTTACATTAAAGTAAAAATAGAGATTAAAAAAAATAGCACAAGTACCAAAGTGCCAAAAGAGTTTAAGCAGAGAATTAAGGGTTCCTAAGGCATCTGGACCGACGTAACCTCTAACTTAACCCGACCCGCGATCATTTTTTCCGCGAACCTTATTGCTACAGATTCTTGAGTCTTCCGTTGATTCCGATTAACCCTAGAAGGAGCACTTTATTATCCAAGTTTAGCAATGGAGATGAAGTCGAAGACACTACTCATACTATACGCAACTCAGACGGGAAACGCATTAGATGTAGCCGAGCGTATTGCACGAGAAGCTGAGCGAAGAGCCTGCACCGTCGTTATTCGTTCAACCGATGATTATGATGCTGTAAGTTATCTCTTCCTTTTTCTTTTTCCATTTAAAACTATTTTCTGAGTAATTTACTTGATACTGTTTTGCAGAATTCGTTGCCTGCTGAAGACACTGTCATTTTTGTTGTTTCTACCACAGGCCAAGGGGATACTCCAGATTCTATGAAAGCAAGGCTAACCCTAATTATTTTTCTTCAAATATCCTATTTTTGTTCCTAGTATGCCTCAAAGTTATTGTTTTCGCTTTCCTAATCTTTTATATACATACATATATTATATTGCAGGTATTTTGGAGGTTTCTTCTGCAAAGAAATCTTGGCAGCCATTGGTTGGAAGGAATTCACTATGCAGTGTTTGGATTAGGAGATTCAGGGTACCAAAAATATAATGTAATGGTTTTCCACAGTTGGTTTTATTGCATTTTTAAATTCATATCTACTGTTTTTCACATAACATTTATTTATATTATATTTTGCTTTTATTCTTCATTCTTTGTGGCTTATATCAGTGTTGTTAATGTTCCTCATCTTTGAGTACAATGTTTGAGGAACCCAATGACTTCATATACTCTTGATGACATTCTGATTATTATCAAATGCCTATTTTCAATGCGGATTACTATTATCCATATTGCTTCATGAAGGCCACTAATTCCAATGTCCTGAGACATCTTCACATTGAAGCAAAAATAGGGAAACAGGGAGGCCAGTCTCGAAACATGTATTAATGTCTCGAGACACATTATGGGATTTTGATTTTTAGAGTTGGATTCAAATCCGGACTCCGCATTCGACCTCGTATAACCCCGGGGTTTAATTAATGAGATTGTTATACATTTGTAAGGCATGATTACATTCGTGATTGATATTAATTTGATTTATGCCATAAGCTATGAATACGGTGGCTTTCTATGGCTTTCTTGTTTCAGTTTCTATTAAATTGTTTGGCATGTAGTTTGATTGACGCTGTTCCTGGTGCATAATTAGAGCGAAACTTAATTTGGCATGTGGTGGCTGCAGTTTGTTGCAAAGAAGCTTGATAAAAGACTTTCAGACCTTGGGGCTACAGCTGTTGTTGAGAGAGGTTTGGGAGATGATCAGCATCCTTCAGGGTATTATAATCGAGTAATTTTAAGAAGAATGTCATTTAACTTGGTCTGATAGTAGTTTCTTCTAAAATATTCTTCTCATTTCTGCTTTCTCTAAATGATTCACTGTTGAATCAAAACCTGTTAGAAGTTAGAACATGCTGCAAAAACCATACAGACATCATGTAAATAAAGTCCTGTGGAAACAAAATGTTGGGGAGTGTGCATGATAATCTAGGTTTTATATAGATTTAAGTGATTTATAGATGATAACCTAGCGTTAAAGAGAGATGTAAGCGTCCATTGGTGAATGGTTACATTCTTGGAAAGCATTACCTTTACTGCCGAGAGTGGATAGTTTACATCAACACTGGTATTCTGAAAAGCATTAAAAACTTTAGAAGCTACGTACTGTCATTTAGAGCTAATTGGATATGGATTAAAAGCATAGGGTAGCTTTGAGGAACCTTGTGGCTTATGTCACACAAACTTTGTACTTCATGGTTAAGAAATATCTCTTTGCCACAAATGCATTCCAAGACCATCCAAGTTGAAATAAGACATGAATCTTTGTTGTTGCTGGTAGAAGTGCCAAATAGACTTAAGAATCATTTAGATTGAATTGCAAGAGATATGGATTTCTTCTTCACCCTCCAAAATACAGGATAGTTTTTCTTTTTTAAAAAAATTGGAACTTTAATGATGCTTAGTTTTAAATGTGAGTTAAAATGTGAGTTAAAATGAAACTCAACTAGGATAATATATTTTCCTTCTAATTTATAAAATGTTAATTGATATTTGCACAGGTATGAAGCTGCTTTGGATCCTTGGTTATCATCATTGTGGAGTAGGTTAAATGAGATCAAGCCCCATTTCTTTCCAAAAGGTCCAGATTTTTTGGTTTCAAATGAGGAATTAATTGGCCTACCGAAATTTCAAGTCACTTATCATAATGTCGATGACATTGATTCCCGATTATCAACTGCAACAGGTAACTCGAAAAGAAAAGAAAAAAGTAGAAGGGTATTGAGCTAGGGGATGCTAAAAATCAGAACAGGCTAATACCAAATTGTTGTTTAAGTAGTCATATTGCAATTGAATCGTCAAGATGTGTAACATGGGGGAAAAAAAAAAAATAACAACACTATTGTCCATTGACTCTAGATGATTAGTTTGGTTTGAAGTGTTTTCTCTTTCAGGGGCTGAAAAAAGAAAAAGAAAAATCAAGCAAAGCAAAGCAAAGCTAAAAATCTGAACTTTCCCCTTCTCAGTCTTCTCACTGACAGAGAAAGATTAAGCAGAAAAAATGTTTTTCTTTTGAATCGTCAAGATGTGTAACATGGGGGAAAAAAAAATAACAACACTATTGTCCATTGACTCTAGATGATTAGTTTGGTTTGAAGTGTTTTCTCTTTCAGGGGCTGAAAAAAGACAGAAAAATCAAGCAAAGCAAAGCTAAAAATCTGAACTTTCCCCTTCTCAGTCTTCTCACTGACAGATAAAGATTAAGCAGAAAAAATGTTTTTCTTTTGAAGGTTTTTCCCCCTTTTTATTCAGTTTCAACCAATGTCCTCTCTGACTGAAACCTTTGTGCACTTGGTTGATTCCTAGATATAGTTATTTCATCTTCTTTTCTCTTTTCTGTTTTTGTCTTTCCTCTGATAACATGCTTTTGTCTTGTACTTTCTCAGATTTTAAATGCCTTCAGATGCAAATTGGGAGGGCTCGTTCAATGTCTTCCGGAAAAGTTCCTCATGAGAAGAGCAAGCCTGATGCCTTTCTCAAAATGGTAGTAGTATACTTTCTATGTTATGATAAAAATCTATGTTATTTAATTCAATGTTCTTCATTTTAAATTCATATTTCGTGATCATCTTGTTCAATCATCTGTCTTGCCCATTTGGTATTATACTAAACGATGGCACAGTTTTCACATGGAGTCATATTTATCCACTGTTTAATGATTGTTAAAATCTTTTTGGCAGTTGCTTCCCATGATTGGTCTTTGGACTGTTCATAAATATTAATTTTGGTGATATTTGGTCTATCTTTCTTCTTATCCCTGATGTTTTAATATTCCTTTGCAGGTGAAAAATTTCCCATTGACCAGAGCAAGCCACGAAAAAGATGTGCGTCACTTTGAATTTGAATTTGTTTCTCAGGTAGGTCGTTTCCGTTCTTTCCATTTTATTGGGTACGTCTTTACGAATCAAACCATGTGCCTTGTTAGTTGCTTGATGTTTCTGTTCTTTTCTATATGTTGTAGGTGATTAAGTATGAAATCGGTGATGTTCTAGAGGTTCTCCCTTCACAGAGTCCTGCAGCAGTTGATTCTTTCATACAGCGCTGTAATTTGGATCCTGAATCATTAATAACAGTAAGTTCTTTTGCATATTGGTATATGGTAGTAATCCTTCTTTCTGATTTGTATGTGTCCTTTATCGATATTATAGATTTTGCATAGACTACATGTTCAGACAATTTTACAGCATTCATTTAGGGATTGTCCTGGAAGCTTAGATTTATGATTTATTTGAGAAAACTTTTACCCCTTTCTACCTAACATTATGCTTTGACTAGATTTTGTAAAGGAAGGAAGAGAAAGGAAAATAGAGGTTTTTAAGGGGAAGTTTGCTTCATTCCACTGTTTGGATAGCTAAAAATGAACAGGGGAAAGCAAAGGAAGGGATTATGAAAATCCTTTGTTTGTTAAGGAGTGAAATGGAAAAGAAAGAGTATGCTATGTTATATTGCTCCAGTTATACCCTTTGTCAATTAAATGATAATTTATGATTTATTTGAGAAAACTTTTACCCCTTTCTACCTTACATTATGCTTTGACTAGATTTTGTAAAGGAAGGAAGAGAAAGGAAAATAGAGGTTTTTAAGGGGAAGTTTGCTTCATTCCACTGTTTGGATAGCTAAAAATGAACAGGGGAAAGCAAAGGAAGCGATTATGAAAATCCTTTGTTTGTTAAGGAGTGAAATGGAAAAGAAAGAGTATGCTATGTTATATTGCTCCAGTTATACCCTTTGTCAATTAAATGATAATTTATGATAAGAACATTTTTTAGATTTTTTTTAAGTAAATATGGAAGTTGAAGAAGGAAAAAGTTTTTCAATGAAAAGAGTTATTTACTGCTTTTCGTGGTTTGACTTATTTCAGTCAAGGTAGAAAGCTTGTTTCTATAATAAGTAATATTGTCTATTGTGGTTGTGTAAACTCTTTTGGCCCTGTCCCAATCACATGCATAAGAAACCTCGAAACCTGATCTTGCTATATACTAACCTTCTTGTGCTGTTAATATGGTTTATTTCAGGTCCATCCTAGAGAAATGGAAAACCGCCATATTGACAACAATGTAAATACTTTGGATGTACCCATTAAATTAAGAACTTTTGTGGAACTGACAATGGATGTCACATCTGCTTCTCCCAGGCGCTATTTCTTCGAGGCAAGATCTTGTATGTTTTAACTTCTTTGGTTTTCCATCATGGTATTGAGCTATTCCTTCAAATGCTTTGTTGAAAGGTCTTAAAGATTATTTTTGAGAAAAAAGAAAAAAAGAAAAAAATCACAAAGGTTTCTATGATTGATTCTGGTCTGACATCAATGTTTGCAGGTGATGAGCTTCTTTGCCACTGCTGAACATGAGAAAGAAAGACTTCAGTATTTTGCTTCACCTGAAGGAAGAGATGATCTTTATCAGTACAACCAGAAGGAAAGAAGAACTGTTCTGGAGGTAAACTGAAGTGGATTTTTTACATAAATGATATTTTCTTGCTTTTGGTTTATTTTAATGCTTGTCCTTTGTATGTTGATCTTTTTGAATTTCATTATTTTCTCCTTAATTTTTGATCAAGTAGAGTATAACTTTTGAGAATTACACCTAAAATTAGAAGTGGAACATTTTTTGACATCATTCTGTTCTTAATTGCCTCCTGTTAGTGGGATGCTTTTCTAGTTATTGGTACATGTAAGCAGGGCTAGACTTCGGAAGATAATGATTTAAATCTTGCCAGAGGAAGGATTTTCATTACAAGTAGTGGTTTATTAGGATAGTCTTCTTTTGTTAATTTTCTGAACAAATTAGAGCAATGCTCATTAGATATTTTAGTTGTAGATTGGTAAGTGCCAAACTTAATATTAAATCATACCTAGAAATGTTAAATTCTTGTATCTTATGCATGCCTTTATATTTTAGCTTCTTTTTAGTATTTTTGGTATATATACTGATTGAATGGTTAGAATCAGTTAAGATGAGCAAGCACAGATATTATTAGGTGATCTCAATCATATCTTATGCTTGGCTCGTGTGAGATTTATTAGTAATAGGTTAATTTTTATTCTGTCAATTTTGGTGTCGATTTGATCGAAAGTAGGATAGCATGAAATTACCCTCCATACAGTTGTGTACTAAACACTGCATGATTTTAAAGAAAGAGTCCAACTTCTGCTGAAAAGAAATGGTCTCAATATTTGTGATAAAAGGTATTGGAGGATTTCCCTTCTGTGCAAATGCCATTTGAGTGGTTTGTGCAATTGGCTCCACCACTGAAAAACAGAGCTTTCTCTATTTCTTCTTCCCCTTTGGCTCACCCAACTCAAGTGCATTTGACTGTGGATGTCGTGTCATGGACAACACCTTTCAAGCGGAGAAGACAAGGCCTCTGCTCAACATGGCTGGCCAGTCTCGATCCTGAACAAAGTACGATGTGCTAGATAGCTCTGATTCTTTTGCTTTCCTTGTTCCAAGTTATGCATATAGCTTGTGTTAGTCTTACTGATGCGGTATTTTGTTCTAACAGGTATATACATTCCAGTATGGTTTCATAAGGGTTTGCTGCCTCCCCCACCACCTTCGCTTCCCCTCATTGTCATTGGTCCTGGAACTGGTTGTGCACCTTTTCGTGGATTTGTGGAGGAAAGAGCTGTACAGAGTCAATCTAGTACAATTGCTCCAACTCTTCTCTTCTTTGGTTGCCGAAATGAGAATAATGACTTTCTGTATAGAGATTTTTGGTTGTCCCATTCAGAAAATGACGGAGTGCTTTCAGAAGCCAAGGGTGGTGGGTTTTACGCCGCCTTCTCGAGAGACCAACCCCAGAAGGTTTATGTCCAACATAAAATGCAGGAACAAAGTGAAAGGATTTGGAATTTGCTGTGTGAGGGAGCGGCCATCTATGTTGCAGGGTCTTCAACAAAAATGCCATCAGATGTGATGGTAGCCTTTGAGGAGATTATATCTAAGGAAAGTGGGGCTCCGAGGGAATCTGCTGTGAGATGGCTGAGGTCCTTAGAAAAAGCTGGTAAATATCATGTTGAAGCTTGGTCATGAGACTGGGCGTTGTGAGTAAAGGGATCAAAATTGAAGGTACTGAGGCAATTTATGGAACCATATAAAAAGCAACGATTTGATTTGTCTTACTGTGACTGTTCTGTATTGTGGTATGTTTAGGTGTGCAAAATTTGTTGGTCGAGAACAGAAAATCTCAAGAATAGTACCATTATTGAGGTTTCCAGTTTGGAATTCTTAGCTGTTGCCATTTAAATCTCTGGTTTTTAAGTAGACTTGAATCCAATATAGTTGGTTCTGTATCGGTATTGGCGGTATTGGTTGGTGCAAACTGTTCCAATGCTAATTCATTGTTTCACATAGGTGAAAATTTCAGTCTATATTGAACGTATTGGCTTGTTGGACGTCACATTTATAATGTTAAAAATATATAAATTTATTGTTTTTCATCTCTTCAACTTTGATAGTAAAAAAGATTAATAAATTAATAAAAGAAGAATGTATAAAACAAAGAAATGAAAGAGGAAAAAAAGGGCAAAATCTTGTTTATGTTTTTACGGAACTTCTTGTTTGATGAATGAGATGATATTATTTATTGTTTATTTTGAAATCGTTGAATGTTGAATTTTTATTCCTAAAGTTTATTGATAATTATTATATAGTTGATGAATATATTATATATATTTGAGAATAATGTCGGTTACTTTATTAAATGAGAATGAACAATAATAACATAAATCACATAAAAAAACGAAAACTATAAAGAAAATTAGGAAAGCAAACCAAACCCAAAAGAGGCCTCTCTTCTGGAGGAGACCTTAACCGGCGTTGAACCTTCAAGCGAAGCAGCAAGTGGACGATGAAAAATCACTTGAGGGAAATTTTAGGGAAACAAAGATATCAAGAAATTCCCTAACTCGAAGCCTATTGAAATCTGGACTAAGGCGGATCCAGCGATCTTCTATCTTCGTTAGCAGCAAAGGTGGCCAACAACGGTGCTTCCTCCATCCAAAAACAATCTTCCGTTCTTGGCATGCCCCTTCGAGCCACTGTATGTTCAACCTAGTTCCCTGATCTAACTATGAAGGTGAACCGGTAGTCCAAAAACAATTTTGAAAGCTCATTTGCTTCCTAGATAAGTGCACTAATTTCTGAGAAATCTTCCGAGCTTGCGTTTAACTTTTGGATGACCGACCTAAATTCACTCTCTAGGATTACTAACTGGAAGCTCAAATCAAGTGCAAACCTTAACCCATGTACCGCCACTAGAGCTTCTGCCGCAAACACTATAGGTGACTATAAGGTAAGACGACTACATGCCCCCATAATTTGTCCATGTTCGTCTCTAATAATTACTCCTGAACGTGTTTTTCGTTGTGTAAGGGAAAAACCGGCATCGACATTGATCTCAACAAATGATATCGGAGGAGGGGACCAGCGAACAGCATGAGGTGGAGACGACCGATATATACTTGCAACAAGCATTTCAACATCCGCACAGTAGCCACGAACAAAGGCAACCAAGTCCCCCACCCTTTGGTTTGTACCCTCATGTATAAGCTTATTCCTAGCATACCAAATAACCCACAACACCACTGCTATCTCCGCTCTTTTATTCGCAGAATGATTTTCAAACATCCATGATAACCATTCATGAAAGTCGATCTGTTCATTATTACCCGGGCTAACATAGTGTAAAGCTAGCCTTACAAGTTACATCCCTTGCAAAATCATAGTATCATAGAATATGGTTCACATCATCAATAGCTTAATAACATCTAAGGCACAGAGGGTCATTCGCAGTTCTCTTGTTATATAAACTCGATTTTGTAGGCACAAAATGTTTCAGAAATTTCCACAGAGCGATTCGAATTTTTGGAGGGCAAGAGAGCAGCCATATCTGTTGATATAATCTTTATCCATCGGATGTAAATTAGAAGGGCTCAGTAATAATCGGTATCCACTACGAACACTATACAAGCTTGAGTGTTCACCACCCTATACTACACGGTCCTCTTGTGAGAAACTCGAAAGTGGAATACTCTTAATAATATTAGCTTCGCCGTGGGAAAATACAGAATTAATCAGATCCAAGTTACATACTATAGGATCTCCACTCTTTTATTCGCAAAATGATTTTCAAACATCCATGATAACCATTTATGAAAGTTGATCTGTTCGTTATTACTGGGGCTAACATAGTGTAAAGCTAGCCACACATCCATTGCAAAATCACAGTTTCGTAGAACATGATTCACATCCTCGACAACTTGATAACATCTAGGGCAAAGAGGGTTATTCGAAATCCACTTGTTATATAAACTCGATTTTATAGGCACAAAATGTTTCAAAAATTTCCACCGAGCGATTCGAATTTTTGTAGGGCAATAAAGCAACCATATCTATTGATATAATCTTTTATCCATCATATGTAAATTAGGAGGGCTCAATAATAATTAGCAGGAGCGAAGCCAGAACAATTTTTTAGGGGGGTCGGATGAAATTTTAATTTTTTATAGTTTATATCTTTATAATTTGTAAAGGATTAAATCGAATTTTTATAATTTTAGGGGGGCCAAAGTGCAATTTTACATTTACTAATTTAAAATTTTTAAAAAAATTTAAGGGCCTAAATAGTAATTTTACATTTTAGGGGGGGCTGGGGCCCATACTAGCCCCCCTGGCTTCGCCCCTTATAATCAATACCCACTACGAACACTATACAAGCCTGAGTATTCACCACCCCATACTACACGGTCCTCTTGTGGGAAACTCAAAAATGGAATACTTTTAATAATATTAGCTTCGCCATGGGAATTTACAGAATTAATTAGATCCAAGTTCCATGACATAGGATCTTGCACCATAAGGTCTGACACCCACGTAATATGATCTATTTGTGGGTACTGAATCTTTCGGGGAATAGGGTCAGGCTACCACTAATCATTCTAAATTGAGATTGATGTACCCATGCCAACCTTCCATCTGAGGCCTAGTTCCAAAAGTCCATATGCACACCATATGTTTCGCCAGATCAATGAAGGGTTAGAACCTAGAGACGCATTAAGAAAACCTGTAGATGGATAGTACTTTACTTTTAGTATTCTTCCCAGTAAAGTAGTCGGGTTTGTTAGAAGGCGCCAACCTTGTTTAGTAAGTAAAGCAATATTGAACTTTGATAAGTCTAAAAAGCCAAGACCTCCGTCTCCTTTTAATTCACATAGAGAAGACCAATTACACTAATAAATTCCCTTTTTCTTAGTAGACTTTTGCCACCAAAATCGAGCCATTAAAGCTTTCAGTTCTTTGCAAAAAGATTTAGGTAATAAAAAATACATCATTGCATATGTCGGTAAGGCCTGGAGAATGGACTTTATGAATACTTACTTACCCTCTACCAGAGTTCAAGCACTCCAATAAAGGATTCTACTTCGGAATCGATCCTTGAGACCTGGGAAAGCTCTTTTCTTATTTCTCCCAAATATAGGCGGTAGGTCCAAATATCTCTTTATCTGAATTAGCAATTCCCAAAATTCGTCTAACATCCGACTGATTCCCCTCAATCACATTTGTGCTAAAAAAGACGTTCAACTTCACAAAATTTATAAATTGGCCTAAACATCTAGCATATTGTTGTAGAATTTGCTTGAAGGTGCCAGCTCCCATAGCTATAGCCTTCCCAAAAATAATGCTATTGTTAGCAAAGAGGAGGTGAGTAATCAGAGTGCTCCTGAACAACCCTTGCCCTTCGAATCTGTCCATCAAACAATGCCATTCATAAAGGAGAAGAAAGGCCCTCACCACAAATAAGAAATAAATAGGGGCTCAAGGGATCCTTCTATCAAAGACCTCTAGTCGGACTAAACTTGTCCCCCACTATTCCATTAACCACAATCGAATATGTCACTGATGAAATAAACCGCATAATGCCATTAACCCATCCAGAAAAGAAACCCATCTTCAGTAGCATTACCTCAATAAAGTACCACTCAACACGTTATTAAGCCTTGTTCATGTTTAACTTTAGCGCAAAAGACCCTTGCTAACCCATCCTCGTATTTTTAAGAGAGTGAAGAATCTCATAAGTAGCCACAATGTTGTTAGAGATAAGATAACAAGGCACAAAAGCACTTTGAGCCTTGTCAATACATAAATAAAGCACTTCTTGAAACCTATTAACCAACATTTTCTAAGAAATCTTGAAAATAACATTGCAAATACTAATAGGTCGAAAATAAGTCATATTAAGGGGATTGGTAATTTTTTGGATTAATACAATGTCGGTGGGATTAATAGAGGCCAAAGGGACTTCACCTTTCAAGATAGCAATGCAGAAGCTAGAGACTTCTCTCTTCCCACGATATGGAAAAACCTTTGGTAGAACACAACATTCAATCCATCCTCCATTGACGCCTTAAGGGGACTCATTGAATGTAAAGCAGTAGTGACTTCCTCACTAGTGAAATCTCGAGTCAAGTGTTCATTCATATTAGTCGTTATGCATATATCAACACTTGTGAGTATTCTAGTGTAACGCCCCGTAAGTAAGGGATGTCGGGAATTATACTTTCGGAACCCCGCCTTAGCAAATTGGGCTCAAAAATATTATTATTATATTTTTTAGAGTTACTTTAAAAGTGAATTAAATTTTATTTAAATAAATTTTATTAAAAGGGGCTAAATTAAATAAGAGACAAAAGTAGGAATTACTACTAAATTTTAATATAAAACTTATAAAAGGGACTTATTAAGTAAATAAGCCATGTTATGTATATATATATATTAGATAGTGGATGGTTTCAATCTCCTTTATTAGTATTATAAGATTATAATATATTAGAAAAGAAATAAAGTTAAGAAAATAATAAGAAGAAGAAGAGATAAAAGATATAGTAGGTGAAAAGGAGATAAGGGAGAGTGAATGGAAATTATGAGAGTTGCCATGGATGAGAAATTCAAAGGTTTGATGTTATTTTGTTGAATCCTAAATGTCTTTGAGGTGATGATTAGAATATAAATTTTGTAGACCAAGTTGGTTATATTGTGTGGTAATTTTATTGGTAATAATTTCTAGGGATTTAAATGTAGTAAATTCAAAGTGACATAGTTTAAATGTTTAATTTTTGTAAAGATAGTGGATTGTTTTGGGTGGATTATATTTATTTGGAATTCTTTTAAGTTAAATGTAGATGTTAATGATTGAATGTGGTTAAATTCTATGTTTTGTATTGAGGATCAAATTGAACAAGTGATTAAATGTTGGAACAATTTTATAATAAATAGTAGAATAATGTGAATGTATAAATGTAATTATTGAATTGATGGAATAGCATTAATTGAATGAAATTATGAACTTTGGTTAATGAATGGATCAATCAGACGTGAATCGTGGAAAAACGAAGGTAACAGAGTAGCTATTGGCTTCACTATTACGACAATTTTGTTAAGGTAAGTTCGTGGACTCGAACTTAATTTTACTACTAATCATTATTTAATTTAATTAATGCTAAATTACTCATGACACAAAATGTATACATATTATTGAATAAATGTAAGGAAAATAAATGATGAAATTGTAGAAGTAAACAATTGTATAATTGTCGATATGTTCGACTAGCGCTGGGCGTAATCTTCATCAACTTGTCTGACTATTGCTGGGCACACAGTCGTCGGTTAATCCGGCTAGCACTGGGTGCAAATATTGTTGGTTTATCCAACTAGAGCTGGGCTCACAATTACAATAGTCGGTTAATCCGACTAGCAATGGGTGCAAATATTGTTGGTTTATCCAACTAGAGTTGGGCTCACAATTATTATCATTAGTTAATCTGACTAGTGCTGGATGCAACTTTCTTAGCGGTTTACTGCTAGGCATCGGGTGCCACATCATTAACTGCTATCACGATAAAGTTATTTGAATTATCGAGAGAATCGAAATCTTATTTGGCTATGTTAGAAATCCATATTAATGGAGATTAAAATTGTGTTTAGCTAAATGGAACCTATTAATGATAAATTGATTTACATGTTGCAGGTTAGATAAATAGTAGAATTAGACTCGGCAACCTGCAGGAATCCCGTACTCGATGTTGGTGACGTTTTCTTTTGTGTTTTGGCATGTACCTAGGATGCATATTTAATGATAATGTCCCTTTTGTTTAGTGAACTCTAGAGTACTAGTTTTGGTAAGTGTATATAATTGTAAATACTTTGTTGATATCTTATACTATATTGAAAGTAATGTTGCTTAAGTGAATTGGATATGAATGATATATGTAGGATATGCATTTAGCAAATTCAATGGTTGTATGTAATGATGTTACATGTTTTAAGCCTGATGTTGGGTTGGTTTGAATGCCTATTATATCTTGGTCATATGCATATCGTTAAGCTTAGGTTGGTATCATTTTGGGGGAGAAATATGGCTTGAAAAATGACCTATTTATGTCCATATGGGCAGAGACACGGACGTGTGTCTCAGCCGTGTGTGACACACGGCCATACGCACGAGCGTGTGGTTTGGCCGTGTGTCCCTTGTATCTTTAAAATTAAAGAAACAGAATGCTCAGGTAGTTTCACACGGGTAGAGACACGGGCATGTGTCTCAGCTGTATTTGGTACACGGCCTAGCACATGGGTGTGTGACTTAGCCGTGTGACCCCTGCACCAAATTGTTGAAAATTTAATTATTCACACGGCCTAGCACACGGACGTGTGGTTGGTCGTGTGACTCAAGTCAGAGAGTTACACGAGTATGGACACAGGCTGGGTCACGACCGTGTACCTCACATCGAATGCCCATACGGCCTGGGACACGGGCGTGTCATTTGGTCGTGTGGCCACATGGGTGTGTGTCCCCTGCACCTAAGAAAAATTTTATAATTTCGCGAAAAATACCTTGAGTACTCAGTTTAGCCCCGAACTAATTTTAATGATTATTTTGGACCTCGAGGGCTCCTATTAGGGATTATATGAATGTCTATGAGTGGTTTTTGATTTGAATGAGAAATGTACATGAAATGTTTGATTGATTGAGTTATAAGTCCAGTAATGCTCCGTAACCCCATTTTGGCGACGGATATGGGTTTAGGGCGTTACATTTAGTGGTATCAGAGCGTACAGGTTTAGCCAATTCTCGAACTAAATCGAGCTCGAAAGTGAGTCTAGAAGTACATTCCGAAGTCGAGTCAAGTTTGAGTCGGGATTAGATGCTGATAATCATGTTTTTATTTATAGTGTAAAGATGTCAAATGATGCTAATAACGTAGTCAATCAAGAAGTACATATTAGTGATGAATCCACCGAGGAGTTTGATGAATTTGAGTCGATAACACCGAGTGTATGCATTGACGGCGTACGATGACCTAATGCTACTAGTGGCCCAATTTAAGGGCAATCTGATAATGATGTATTACGAGTGATAGCGGATGCACTTCAGAGGGTAGCGGGAGTCACTCCACTCCCGACGGCCACATCTGTGGCTAGACGAGCTCCTATAAAAAAACTAAAGAGGTACGGCACTACTGAGTTTACTGGAACAAAAAGAGTTGACCCCTCAATGACAGAATTTTGATTAGATCCAACGACTCGGATCTCACAACAGTTAGAATGCACTCTCCAAGAGAGCGTTATCTATACAATTTCACTATTACAAGGAGAAGCATATGCATGGTAGAACATAGTTACAAGGCATGTTACTACAGAAGTAGCCGATTGGGAATTTTTCCAAGCTAAATTCAAGAAGAAATACGTTGGTGAGCTTTATCTTAAAGATAGGAAGCAAGAAGATATGTCGATAATAGACTACAAAAGGGAATACTCGCGACTTAGCAAGTATGGGAAGAAATTGATTCCTATGGAGGAAGAAAATTGTAAACGTTACCTTCGGGGCATGCGCAATGAAATTCAGATCCAACTAGTAGCACTGAGAATTAAGGAGTTCACGAATTTATCAGAACGAGCAAAAATGGTCAAACAATCTCTGGGATTATACAAAAAAGTTGAACCCCCTCGTGCTACAAGTAAATGATTCGGGAACTTCAATCCTTCCTCTGCATAAAAAAGAAGTAGAGAATCACGAAAAATTAGGAAATCAATTGCAAGATCGAGCATGCCAATTAAAGTGCAAGATCGTCAACCTACGACATCAGTGAGTAGTGTAAAGGGGCCGAATAGAGTTTCAGAGATGCATAATTTCGAACATTGTGGAAAGAAGCACTGGGGAAAATGCTGGAAATTAACGAAAGGCTGCTTCCGTTGTGGGTCATTAGAGCATTTTGCTAGAGAATGTCCGAATTGCGAAAATGATTCACTCGATGATTCTCTAAGAGCCACCTCTACAGTGAGGGGCCGAGGGACGAGTAGAGGTGGATCAGTTTCGATGGTAGGATCGAGAAATAGGGATGATATAGTTGCTCATCAGTCTGAGACCAGAGCGTCCGCACGTGCTTATGCAGTGCGAACCCGTGATGAAAGGGATGCTACCGATGTTGTAGCAGGTATTTTTCTTCTATTCTCCACACCTGTTTATACTTTAATAGATCCTGGCTCTTCTCACTCATATGTCAATTCTAATATGGTTAAATATAGGAATATGAATTATGAAATGTCGAATGTAGCCATGTCCGTGTCAAGTCCCTTGGGTCAAACTGTATTAGTAGACCAAGTTTGTAAACGTTGTCATTTAGAGATTCAAAATCTAGTGTTTCCTGTGGATTTATTGATTATGCCTTTTGATGATTTTGATGTAATATTGGGTATGGATTCGTTAACCGAACACGGAGTAGTTCTGGATTGTCGCAAGAAAAAGTTTTCGATCCAAGATAAAGAAGGGAAAGTCATAGAGGTTTGTGGTGTTAAAACAAATGGGCCAAAATAGATTATTTTTTCGATGTAAGTAGATAAATTGTTGAAGCAAGGTTGTGAAGCTTTCTTAGTATATGTCATTAACTAAAAAACGGGAAGCGAAGACATTAGTAATATTCAGACTGTTTGTGAGTTTTCTGACGTATTTCTTGAAGAATTACCTGGATTACCACCAGATAGAGATGTCGAATTTGTAATCGAAGTGTTTCCTGGTGCGACTCCTGTATCTATAGCTTCGTATCGAATGGCTCCAACTGAGTTGAAAGAATTGAAAGTTTAACTACAGGATTTGTTGGAATATGGTTTTATTCACCCGAGTATATCGCCTTAGGGAGCTCTGGTGTTATTTGTTAAAAAGAAAGATGGTTCGATACGACTCTACATTGATTATCGTCAGTTGAACTAGTTGACAATTAAGAATCGATACCCCCTTCCGCGTATCGACGACTTATTTGACCAACTTAAAGGAGCTTCTGTCTTTTCCAAGATTGACCTGAGATTGGGTTATTATCAGTTGAAGGTAAAGGATAGTGATGTACTGAAAACAGCCTTCCGAACACGTTACGGTCACTATGAATTTTTAGTGATACCCTTCAGATTAACAAATACTCCAGTAGCGTTTATGGATCTAATGAACTGTATTTTTTTAATCGTATCTTGATCGGTTAGTGGTTGTTTTCATTGATGATATTTTGATTTATTCAAAATCAGAAGTTGAACATGAACAACACTTACGAATCGTGTTGCAAGTGTTGCGAGAGAAACAGTTGTTTTGGAAATTCAACAAATGTGAATTTTGGTTAACCGAAGTGGTGTTCTTGGGACACGTGATATCAGTGGATGGAATTTGAGTAGATCTGGAAAAGATTGAAGCAATCGTTCAGTGGAAAGCACCGAAGAATATGTCAGAAGTTCGTAGTTTTATGGGTTTGGCCGGGTATTATTGAAGATTTATGAATGGCTTTTCGAAGATAGCAATGCCAATGACAAAACTCCTCTAGAAAAATGTACAGTTTGTTTGGAATGAGAAGTGCTAAGAAAGCTTTGATAAGTTAAAGCAGTTGTTGACAGAAGCATCGGTTTTAACTCTACCCGAGTTAGGAAGGGAATTCGTGGTGTATACCGATGCTTCACTAAGTAGTTTGGGCTATGTCCTAATGCAAGAAGGAAAAGTAATTGCGTACGCGTCTTGGCAGTTGAAGACTCATGAACGTAATTATCCGACGCACGATCTGGAGTTAGCTGCGGTAGTTTTTGCTTTGAAGATTTGGAGACATTATCTATATGGTAAGAAATGTCATATATACACGGATCATAAAAAGTCTTAAATATCTCCTAACCCAAAAGGAGTTAAATTTAAGGCAACGACGTTGGATCAAACTTTTGAAAGAGTGTGACTGTGTTATAGATTACCATCCAAGTAAAGCCAATGTTGTAGCAGATGCGCTAAGCAGAAAAGTAGTAGCTGACTTACGAGTAATGTTTGTTCGACTCAGTGTTAACGATAATAGCAGTCTTTTGGCCGAATTGAGAATCAAGCCTGTATTATTCGATTAGATTAGAGAAGCACAGTTGTTGGATCGTAAATTGTCAGAGAAAAGAAAAATGGTTCAAGATGAATCAATTAAAGATTTCAGCATTGACGATTGGGGTTGCTTACGATTCCGTAATTGAGTATGTGTCCCTAATGTTGTGGAATTAAAAGAACTGATTTAACGGGAGGCACATGATAGTCCTTTTTCTCTACACCCAGGTGGAACGAAAATGTATCGAGACCTTCGAGAGTTATATTAGTGGTCGGGCATGAAAAGAGGAATAGTGGAATTTGTGGCTAAATGCCTAACTTGTCAAAAGATCAAGGCGGAACATCAAGTCCCCACGGGATTGCTACAACCTATTTCTATTCCTCAAAGGAAATGAGAGCGTATAACAATGGATTTCGTCACCGGGTTACCCCTAACTTCAACCAAGAAAAATGTCGTACGTGTGATAGTCGATTGTTTCATAAAGTCGGCTCATTTCATCGCGCTTTTCAGGTAAATTTCGGGACGAAATTTCATAAGGGGGAGAGATTGTAACGCCTCGTAAGTAAGGGATGTCGAGAATTATACTTTCAGGACCCCGTCTTAGCAAATTGGGCTCAAAAATATTATTATTATATTTTTGAGAGTTACTTTAAAAGTGAATTAAATGTTAATTAAATAAATTTTATTAAAATGGGCTAAATTAAATAAGAGACAAAAGTAGGAATTACTACTAAATTTTAATATAGAACTTATAAAAGGGACTTATTAAGTAAATAAGCCATGTTATGTATATATATATATTAGATAATGGATGGTTTCAATCTACTTTATTAGTATTATAAGATTATAATATATTAGAAAAGAAATAAAGTTAAGAAAATAATAATAAGAAGAAGAGATAAAAGATATAGTAGGTGAAAAGGAGATAGGGGAGAGAGTAAAAATCATTGTTTTTCTCGGCTACTGAAAAATTGAATAAGCATAGGGGGAAAGAGCCATTCGGCTATGGAGAGAAATGCATGAGTAAAATTTGTGAGTGAAATTTGATGATTTTTGCATGAAATTTATGTTTTTGAAGATATAATGCTATGAATTAGTTTACCCACGTTGAAATTTTGAGAGTGAATGGAAATTTTGAGAGTTGCCATGGATGAGAAATTCAAAGGTTTGATTTTACTTTGTTGAATCCTAAATGTCTTTGAGGTGATGATTAGAATATAAATTTTGTAGACCAAGTTGGTTATATTGTGTGGTAATTTTATTGTAATGACACAAAATTCACGGGCATCAGAAAAGTGCAATATCGGGCCTCCGTCTTAGTAAACCAAATTAGTAAATATTATTAGAAATATTTATGAGTCTAGTGGCGTGTCTAATTAGGTTTTTATTAAGTGAATTTAGCTTAATTTAGAGTAATTAGTAAAAAGGACTAAATTGAATAAAGGGTAAAAGTTTAATTATAGATTAAAATAAAATAAAGGGGATTAAATAGGGAATTGTGGTTTTATATTAAATTGTTATTATTATTATTATTAAATTAAATTAAAATAGTGACAAATGTATGGTAATGATAATAAACATGTGTAAAATACATGAAAATACACTTGTAATATATTTGTATATTTTCTTAAATAATAAGTAAAAGATATTTATTAATTATTATTATTATATTATGAAATAAAATAAATAAAGACAAGTGTAAGGTGATGACAAAATACAAGTGTGTTAATTAAAATATGAACATTTGTAATATATGTATTTAATTTACTTATTATTTAAGTAATAGATATTTGTTATAATTATATATTATATTATTATTAAATTAATAAACAAATATAATATAAAGAAAGTAAATAAAACAAAGGTTAAAAAGAAACAAAGCATAAAAGAAACAGATAGCTCAAACGAAAAGGGAGAAAGAAAGGAGAAAGAAAAGAAAAAGGAAAAACTAGGGTTTTGATGCTTAAAGCTTATTTTGGTAAGTCAATTAAGTCATTTTCTTTTAAGTCCTTGTCCCAATATAACTCTTTCTTGTCATAAGCTAGATTCAAAGCAAGTTTAACATCAACATTTCCCCCCTAGAACCTCATTTGTTGGAGTCATTTCATTTAACGTTTCAAGTCCTTTTCGAAGATTTAGCTCAGTCAAATTTTTGTCACGCTTTATCTTCCTAAACCACACATTCAAACCCTCACTAACGACTTGGAGCTTATTTGAGACAAGACCCAACGAGTTTACCCAAATCCTATTCACAAGAGTTTTCTAATAACCATGCAACCTCAAACTTGAAATGCCACTATCTAGGTGACCTAATGAGACCAGAAGTAGTCTCAACCAAAACTGGGCAATGATTAGAAAAAAGAAGCGACAGATAGGATACTTTATATTATAGAAACAACTGCCACCAGGATCTATTCGCAACACCCTTATCAAGCTTTTCCTGAATATTATTACTTGTCATTTTCCCTCTCCCAAGTAGACACCACTGTAACCCAAATCCTCCAAAGAACAATTTTCTAAGCCACCTCGAAAATCATTCATTTGACATTCATTTTGAAATAGCCCTCCTTGCTTCTCAAAAGAAAAAAACAATCTCGTTAAAGTCTCCAAGTACAAGCCATGGTACCTCCGGGCAATCATCCAGCTGTCTTAATATATTCTAGGGCTCCACTCTTCTTTGTTCCTCAGGTGCGCCATAAAACCCTATACGTCTCCAACATTTTCCTTCAGAATCATCAATAATTAAAACATCAATATGTCTTCCTGAAAAAGAACGCAAAGAAACAATACAGTTATGTTTCCAACCAAAAGAGAGATCGCCACTTCTGCCAACTGAATCAACATAAACTCCATTCTGGAATCCACATATTCGACGTACATTCGTCATTCGAGTAACCTGTAATTTCATTTCAACTGAAAAAATTACAGAAGGGGTTCAGATCCCTTAGCACATGCTAAAGACAATGAACTGCTCGAGAGTTCCCCAAACTTCCGGCATTCCAACTTAAGAGTTTCATTGTGACAGGCTACCTTGTTGAGCAAGGCATGTCGATAAAGAAAATTTTCCATCACCTGAAACCATATTACTAGAAACTCCTGATTTATCTAACTGGGTGTAGGGTCGCTTAAGCCCATCCATTTGCACAATCAACCTGTCTTCCCCTTCAACACCCATTTTTTTCATCAAAATCTGCATATAGTGACCCTTAATTATGGGCCATAATTGAGTCAACATTCGACCTAATAGTAACCTTGTTTCGTGGGCTTGAAAACTTCACACCTACTGATGTCACGTTAATGGTAATATTCTCAACAATATCTCTTTGAAGATTATCACCTAAATTATAAGAATACAATTTCAGAGATCTCTCCTGATGTGAGCACGAAAAATCTAACAGATGCTTTACAAGTGCCCATGGGACCAATTACAATATCAAGGGCTAAGAGGCATAGAGAGGCTATTAATGGTTTGATAACAAACATTTGGGCCAAGTACAAATATTTTGTCACAATTCAGGTTGAATATTGAACTGAATCCTTGCAACATGTTTATTGTTGACTGATGGGCTCGAAACTAAGTAATATTTCGACAAAGGCAAGCGCACCTATCGAACAGTAGTATAGCTTTGGTGAGTCCGGAATATCGTATCCTCAAGGACTAAAATTACTAGTAATAACTATCTTTTTATTATCTAGCCGAATAATTAAGGAATTTATTTTTAATCTAAAATTAACTAACTAATTGACTACTAAATGAATATGAATGCGACAGAGAGTGAAGAGAATAATCGAATGAATAAAGACAATACCCAAGAAAAAATCCACCTAGACTTCACTTATTATTCTGACTCTAAATTAAATGATTTATTCACTTGACTTGATCCATAAAAATCCCTAAATTATGTTAATATCTCTTTCAAGACTAAAAACAACTTACGCTAGGTTGATTAATTGAAATCTCTTTCTAATTAAAACCCATATAGTCGTATTAACTCGATCTATGGATTCCCTTATTAGATTTGACTCTAATCCGACAGATTTATGTCATCCTATTTCTAGGGTTGCAATCAACTCCGCTTAATTATGCTAGATCTTCTCTTAAACAGGGACTTTTGCTCCACTGAATAAGCACATTAAACTTGAATTAATATTCCTGAAAACATCAAAACAAGGATTAAGAACACATAATTAAGAACAAGATTAAGTATTTATCACGTAATTCAGATTTATTAAATAATAAGATTCATCTAGGTTTCATCCTCCCTAGGTATTTAGGGAGTTTAGTTCATAATGTATGAGGAAAACATCATAGAATTAACAAAACAACAAGACATAAAGAACCCAAAAACTTCTAAAGAACTTGATAGAGATCTTCAATCTTGGAGTGAATCCGCCTCCTAGATGATTCTGACGGCTTCTTTCGAGTAATTTCTTTGTTCTACTATTCGTGCCCCCTTAGGTCTTCCTCTGATGTGTATTTATAGACTTTAGAAGGCTTAGAGACCCTAAAAATTGGCTTTTTCCGCGTGAAAATAAAGCAGGGTACGACAGGGACACGGGCGTGTGATCAACCCGTGTGAGGAGGCCCAGGTCGTGTGGGAATTTGCATGGTTCTCGATCGACACGGGCTGACACACGGGCGTGTGCCCAGCCCGTATGGTTCACACGGGCATGTGCCCTACGCGTGTGGTTCTGGCTTGGCCGTTTGGATCCTTAAGGTGGTCTATTTTGTCCAGTTTTGGCCCGTTTTCCACTCCTTTTGCTTCCCTATGCTCACCTAAGTATAGAAACATGAATTTAAGGGATTAGGAGCATCGAATTCACCAAATTATATAAATAAACATCCAAAAACACGTTAAGCGTGGGATTAAAATGTGTTACTTTTATGGTTTATCAAATATCCCCACACTTAAGCGTTTGCTTGTCCTCAAGCAAAATCCTCAACTCACAATTAAAATTAAACTTCCTCAATTCATAATTCTCATCAATAATGTCTTGTCATAATTCACAGGTAATTCATACATTGATAATTTAGCTAAAAGAATCTTAAAGATTCAAACAATTCAAGTCACAAATTTTATAGCATGAAAACATAGGTGTTTCCCCTTATCTAAATAATTACCTTTGATTCAAAACCGACAAGAATTGACATCATCACTAAAGGTTCACTCAAATCACTCAAAGTGTTTAAGGTTCAAATTAAGCACTCAAAAGGCAAACATGAAGAGTTATTACCATAGGCTTGCATGAAAATCAAAACTCCACCACTATAAAATGAGATGATACACAAATCAAAAGGTCTTTAAAAAGGGTTGTAATGGGGCTTGGGTTAAAAGTGTGGATAAAGGCTGAATTAAAGGGTTAAAAATCGAGATTGAATTGACAATTTACCTAACTAGAAAAATAAACTAATACTGAATAATTACAATTGAAAAATAACACTAGCTTCTTCTCAAAATGTGAAATTAACTGCTTAAGCTCAAATAACATAGAACTAGTAATATATATTTCCATTTTTTTTGTATCATAATAAGACGAATTTAACAACTAAAATAAAGAAAATAGTTAGGCAACTGATCAAATCAAATCTCGACAAAAGGGGAGTCAATAAAGTAGGAAAATTGGGTTTTGGGTTAATATTAATGGGTGAGTCAAGAAACGGTTTTTTAGGCTCAAAAGGGTTCACTAGGGGTTAATTATGAAGGTAGGCTTTTAATGGAATAAGTGGGTTAAAACCTAAGTGCCTTTATCATCTCAGTATATCAAATCAAGGGTGTGGTCTCGACATGCATAATTGAAGCAAGTTCTAGAATAACAAATCAATATTGACACACTCATAACCAACAATAAAGTGAGCAAGAAAAATATATGCTCTTAAAGGCTCAAAATCTCACAAAAATTATGGTTTTTGATGTCAATCTTGTAAATTTCAAACTTCAAGGTAATATTTAAATTTAGGGAAACAACCTAAAATAAAATTTTAATTCTGAAAATAGACTTATAATGCTTGATTCTCTAATGTCTTAAAGTTTAAACCATCAATGCACAATTACCTATGTCTTAATCCAAAACATATCAATAAAAATCATAAGTCAATAGAAGTTTCATTCTAATAGTAATATGATAAAGTTACTTAAGAACAAGACATAATTCAAGGATTTTCTAATAATACTATAATTAACCTCCCCACACTTAAGATGTACATTATCCTCAATGTACCAAATTAGATAATGACAAAAATATAAGAGTATCATAAGAGAGGGAGTGAAGTGAAACTTCCTGAATTTTGGATGAAATTCGTGGAATAGTTGACGCGGAATTTGTAGATATAACAATGTGAAGTGTATAATTCTGAGCAACTAATAAGAAAATAAACACAACTGTGGAAGACGATTAAGGGATTACTCGATTAGGATTAATTATAAAAGCTAAAATATAATTCAAAATATAAAAGATAAGTCTTTGAAAACATGATAAGAAACATAAAGGAAATAGACTAAAAATAAAAATAAAAAAATAAAAAAAATAAAAATAAAAATAAAAATAAAGATAAAAATAACAAGAATGGACTCAAAGGTCCTCATCATCAGATGCGTCGCGAGGTGGCGGTGCCGAAGGTGAAATATGGAGATGGTGGCATATCTGCTGTAAGGTGGCCTCGAGACTGTCGAACCACTGATAACACTGCTACTTGAAACGAGTGAGTCGTTCGGATATGTCGGTCAAAATAGCAGCAGAAGAAGGGAGTCGGTGACTCGGTGGTGGAGGGTGTGGTGGCGGTGTAAAGAAAATGGAAGAGGAAAGGTGAAAGGGGACGGCGAAGTAAAAGGGAGGAGGGGGATCAAGGTGGCTGGAAGTGGGAAAGGTGGAAAAGGAAGAATGAGGGAAAAAGGAGGGGGGGACGTCGGTGGCCGGTGGCCGGAGTTGCGGCGAAAGACCCGAAGGCTAGGGTTTGGGGGGTTTGGAAAGGAGAAAGAAGTAATTGGGTTTTAAATAGGTGACACGGTTGTGTGTTGGGTCACACAGTCGTGTCACACGCCCGTGTGACTCGAATTCCAGCCTGTGTTCATCGTGAAATCTAAAAAATTTAGTATTCACACGGTCTTGGACACGCCCATGTGGAAATTTGACACGCCCATGTGCTCGAACACACGACCGTGTGTTGTACCCGTGGAACCCCCTGACTTTTTCTTTGAATTTTAAAAACTAAGTCCCCACATTCACACGGCCAGGGACACGCCCGTGTGTCCAGGCCGTGTGGGTAAAAAAACCTGCATTAAAAACATGAACGAAGTGAAAATAAACTAATTAGTAAGGTTAGTACTCGGGTTGCCTCCCGAGAAGCGCTTATTTAGAGTCTAAGCTCGACTCACCTTTCCTTCGCATAATCATGGTGGTTCGAGGAGTTGAAATTCCTCATTCCTGCTATCAATTTTGGTAAAATAAGGTTTTAGACGAGTACTATTTACCTTGAAGGTTCCAAATTTGGAATGAGTTACCTCGACTGTACCGTATGGGAAAATATTAAGTACCGTGAAAGGGGTTGTTCCATTAGGTTCAGAAGAGGCAACACGAGGATCTATTTTATCCTTTAGAACTCGCTCTCCAACCTTAATTTGACTCGTCTTATTTTTAGGCTCGTCATGGCTCTACTTTAGTTCATCATGTACTTTCAATTTCTCCTTAAACTGTGTTTTCCATTCATCTAGTTCCTCGATCTGGAGCCTTCGTTCCTCATGAACAGTCCTGTTCTCAATATGAGAGCTAGACCATGGCTCTGTCATCTTTTTCTGAGGGATTTCCTGTACAGAAGATTGAACATTAAGTTCACTTATATTAACATGACTTGTATCATCTTGATCACTAGATAATTTGACAGAATCACGTGCTTGGAGTTTAATCATGTCATCACCTACACGAAGTATTAATTCCCCTGTACCAACATCAATAATGGTCCTAGCAGTTGCTAAAAAGGGTCGTCCTAAAATTAAAGGAACGTCACTATCCTCATTCATGTCTAAAACAACAAAGTCTACTGGGAATATGAATTTATCAATTTTGACTAGCACATCTTCAATTATACCCCTAGGAAATCTAATGGTTTTATCAGCCAATTAAATGCTCATCCTAGTTTGTTTGGGTTTCCCAAGACCTAGCTGTTTAAACAATTTTATAAGGCATAACATTGATACTTGCCCCTAAATCAGCTAAAGCATTATTAACAGATAAACCACCAATTAAGCAAGGAATCATAAAACTCCCTGGATCTTTTAATTTCAGGGTAGTTTATTCTGTAAAATTCTGAACAAACCGTATTTAGCTCCACATGCGACGCATCGTCTAACTTCCGTTTGTTTGCCAAAAGCTCTTTTGAGAATTTTACTGAATTGGGCATCTGTGAAAGAGCTTCAATAAACGGTAAGTTAATATGTAATTTCTTTAAAAGTTTAAGGAATTTACCGAATTGTTCATCTGTGCGGTCTTTCTTCGTCGCATTGGGATATGGCACACGAGGTTTGTATTCTGTACTTACCAGTTTTGGTTTATTATGACTTACCTCAACCTTACCTTTATCTACCACGTTTTCTTGCCTCAGTTTTGGTTTGTCTAACCCTTCACTATCATGAGCAGTAATGGTATGTAGTTGCTCCTTTGGGTTAGTTTCGGTGTTGCTCGGCAGGCTGCCTTGTGGTCGTTCAGAGATCAGCTTAGCAAGCTGACCTATTTGGTTTTTGAGCCCTTGAATTGATGCCTGTTGGTTTTTGAGTGCTATTTCGGTGTTTTAAAAACGGGTTTCTGACACCGAGATGAATTTTGTTAGCATCTCCTTAAGGTTTGACTTCTTTTCCTGTGGGTAGGGTTGCTGTTGAAAGCTTGGGGTTGTTGTCTCGATTTCCTTGACCACCCCATGAGAAGTTTGGGTGGTTCCTCCAACCTGGATTGTAAGTGTTACTATAGGGATTATTCTAAGGTCTAGAATTATTACCCATATAGTTCATCTGTTCGCTTTCTATGCCAGGGTTGTAGGATGGATATTATGTATTGTTCATTCCTCCTCCATTCGTATCGCACTGCATCACTGGATGTACCTGCAAGAACCACACAAACCATCAATATTTTTATTTAAAAGCTCTACCCGGTTTAATAACATGGTGATTGCGTCGAGGTTAAAAACACTGGCGACTTTTGTCGGCTTTGTTCTCATAACTTGCCACTGATAGTTATTTAGTGACATCTCCTCTATAAACTCATAAGCCGCTTCAGGGGTTTTGTTATTTAGTGTACTTTACTGCATGCATTGCATCAATCAATTTCCTAGTTGAGGGGTTCACACCATTGTAAAAGGTTTGAACCTGTAGCCATAATGGTAACCCATGGTGATGGCATCTTCTTAGTAGATCCTTGTATCTCTCCCATGCATCGTAAAGTATTTCTAAATCCATCTACACAAAAGAAGAGATATCATTCCTCAACTTAGCCATTTTAGCCGGCGGAAAATATTTAAGTAAAAATTTTTCAGTCATTTGTTCCAATGTAGTGATTGATACTCGTGGTAACGAGTTCAACCACTGTTTAGCTTTGTTCCTCAACGAGAAGGGAAACAACCAAAGGCGAATGACATCGTCAGAAACGCCATTTATTTTGAAGGTATAACAAAATTCTAGAAAATTTGCTATATGAGTATTTGGGTCTTCATCCTGCAAACCATCAAACTGAACAAACTGTTGAATCATTTGAATAGTGTTAGGTTTCAGTTCAAAATTATTTGCAGCAATAGTAGGTCTAACAATACTTGATTCAGCCCCAATTAAATTAGGCTTAGCATAGTCGTACATAGTACGAGGAGCAGGATTTTTGGCAACCACCAGAGGAAGCGGATTATTATCAGCCATCTCCTCGATAGTATTAGTATCGTCCTCTTGCTCTTCCTCTATGTATTGTAAACTTTGCCTTATCTCCCTACGATTTCTGCGAACGGTACTTTCTATCTCACTGTCGTAAACCAAAGGTCCTGACGGGTTTTTTCTAGTCATAAACTAGATATACCTGCCAGAAGCAAAGCAAATAGAAAAATTAGAAAAGTAAAAATAAAATAAAAATAAATTGTAATAAAATAAAAATGACTAAAGTAATAAAAATCTAGTGTTCCTAATATCTTAGTCCCCGGCAACGGCGCCAAAAACTTGATGGGCTCGAAACTAACTAATATTTCGACAAAGGCAAGCGCACTATCGAACAATGGTAGTATAGCTTTGGTGAGTCCTAATATCGTATCCTCAAGGACTAAAATTACTAGTAATAACTATCTTTTTATTATCTAGCCGAATAATTAAAGAATTTATTTTTAATCTAAAATTAACTAACTAATTGACTACTAAATGACTATGAACGCGACAGAGAGTGAAGAGAATAATCAAATGAATAAAGACAATACCCAAGGAAAAATCTACCTAGACTTCACTTATTATTCTGACTCTAAATTAAATGATTTATTCACTTGACTTGATCCGTAGAAATCCCTAAATCATGTTAATATCTCTTTCAAGACTAAAAACAACTTACGCTAGGTTGATTAATTGAAATCTCTTTCTAATTAAAACCCCTATCGTCGCATTAACTCGATCTATGGATTCCCTTATTAGATTTGACTCTAATCTGGCAGATTTATGTCATCCTATTTCTAGGGTTGCAATCAACTCCGCTTAATTATGCTAGATCTTCTCTTAAACAGGGACTTTTGCTCCACTGAATAAGCACATTAAACTTGAATTAATGTTCCTGAAAACATCAAAATAAGGATTAAGAACACATAATTAAGAACAAGATCAAGTATTTATCACGTAATTCAGATTTATTAAATAATAAGATTCATCTAGGTTTCATCATCCCTAGGTATTTAGGGATTTTAGTTCATAACGTATGAGGAAAACATCATAGAATTAAGAAAACAATAAGACATAAAGAACCCAAAAACTTCTAAAGAACTTGATGGAGATATTCAATCTTGGAGTGAATCCGCCTCCTAGATGATTCTGACGGCTTCTTTCGAGTAATTTCTTTGTTCTACTCTGCGTGCCCCCTTAGGTCTTCCTCTGATGTGTATTTATAGACTTTAGAAGGCTCAGAGACCCTAAAAATTAGCTTTTTTTGCGTGAAAATAAAGCAGGGTACGACAGGGACACGGGCATGTGATCAACCCGTGTGAGGAGGCCCAGGCCGTGTGGGAATTTGCATGGCTCTCGATCGACACGGGCTGGCACATGGGCGTGTGTCCAACCCGTGTGGTTCACACGGGCATGTGCCCTACTCGTGTGGTTCTGGCTTGGCCGTGTGGATCCTTAAGGTGGTCTGTTTTGTCCGGTTTTGGCCCGTTTTCCACTCCTTTTGCTTCCCTATGCTCACCTAAGTATAGAAACATGAATTTAAGGGATTAGGAGCATCAAATTCACCAAATTATATAAATAAACATCCAAAAACACGCTAAGCGTGGGATTAAAATGTGTTACTTTTATGGTTTATCATTGACCTATGAACTTTTGGGCCATGGAATAATCGTTCAGTTTTTCATATTGTTTTTATTTTAGTTTGTGTTTATTTATTTTTCGTTCTATTTAATTACAGTGTGTTTGTTGTGTTTTATCTTTTAAATAAATAGATTTTTGGTGATTTATATTTATAGCTTTGTAGGTACATCCGATTACAATGAACGAATCTTTAAACAATAAGCATGGATGGACGGTTTCAAGTATGGAGCATGGACAGTTTCATTGCATAGATACTTTTTTCTCATTCAAATACATGATTATGGATGGTTTTAATGCATAGAGACGTTTATCTCATCTAGATACATGGCATGAACGGTTTCAAATGCATGAAGACATTTTTCCTCAATCAAATACCCCAGCATGGATAGTTTCAAAAAAATGAGACATTTTTCATCCAAATAAATTTGCCTGACTGTTACAAAGCTTAGGCGTTTCACTTATTCAAATTGGATGTTTTATTACATCCAATTGCATGTTTTATGACCATTTGAGTTATCTTTTTACATTTTAGACACCTATAAATAGGCATCACTTGTAAGCTTTATGGAGATCAGATCAATATACACATTGTGAGTTTATTCTCTTTTGTCTCTTTGAGAGAGTTTGTTCTGAACTTATCAAGATTTCAATCTTGTGGTGTTTTTCCTTTTTCCGATCTTATCACTCCCCTTTCCTATCACTTTTTGTGAGTGTGGCGATCATTATACTGCTGGTTCCTATCTATAGACAGTGGGTCACAATCATCTTCTTTCAACTTTCATTCCTGCTCAAACTTTGTAGAAAACGGGTTACGTTCTTCCATAACGTTGATTCTTTTTTGGGTTTGTGTCAGGTTGAAGTTTTATCATTTCATCCATTATCTTGTTTAACTTATTCTTACTTTGTTATTTTGTTTTTAAGTTAGCTGTTAGAATGATCGAACAACCAATTGTACTTGTGATCATCAAATGATTACGAGTATGCATCATCCCTTTTATCTCTAAAATTCCAGTATTGGTAACCCCAGAATTTGGGGCACTAAAACTGTTCTCCTTCTTCAGCCAATCACTCTTTGGCTCCATCGCTTGCCTAGTCGGAGCTTGAAGAGAGATGTCCCACCCTAACTCAAAATCCTACTTCTCCTGGAGAATCCTAACAAGACAAAAACTTTCCCCATGACCAAGTTTGCCACAAAGAAAGTAAAAAATCGTGAGCTTTTCATACTCAAATCTCGCATAAGCATGCCTCCCATTTGGCAACACAAACTTTTTCTTAGACTTTAGCGGTTTTCTAATATCAAGTCGATCTCTAACTCGCATTATTCCTTTATACCCCAATGAAACAACTTTCACATCATACTTAAGGAACACCCCAATAAAATTACCTAGCTGCTTACACTTTAGCAGTTTTCGAATATCAAGTCGAACTCTAACTCGCATTATTCCTTTATACCCCAATGAAACAACTTTCACATTATACTCAAGGAACACCCCAATAAAATTACCTAGCTGCTTTGCCACCATCTCGGGCATGAACCTATCCGGTAGATCATGGATTAGAACCCAAAAATCTACAGTAAATAGTGGCACAACCATTGGTTCGTCCCCATCTTTTAATCGGTGCATAACGAGAAGATGAGAATTGAAGTTCCATGGTCCTCCAGCCTTAATTATGTTTACATCCACCGTATGATATAATCAAAAAAGATACCTTCTTTCATTCTGATCAGAAATCAAAATACCCTCGATCGAATGCCAAACGTTTGCCAAAGTCGCTCGCATTGACTGAAAATTAACCACACTCAACGTTAGAAAAGAGCCCACAAAATAGTTATCAAAAGAGACTACTAAATCTGGTTTCTCCATACCCAACTGCAACACCTCATCCTCTTCATCCCATGGGATAGATCGGCCATGTTCTCTTCCACATCCGTTATCCTTTAACAATGGTGGAAATAGAGAGCAATGAAACTAGAAAAAAAGAGAGAAAAGAAAAACGTGCTATAAAGCAAAGAAAAGCATGCTACAAAGTAGAGAATAAATTTATTTCATAGTTGATAAATAATTTATATTTGAAATACTTATATTATTTAAACTATTAAAATTTATAGATAAGTAATATCTTATTATAAAATAATTTAATTATTTATATTACATGAAATAAATAAAATTAATTGTATAATCATTTCAAAAAATAATTGTATATTTTTAAATAATAATTACTCTAATTAAGTGAAATATTTAATTAATTAAAATGAAATAATTAAATAGGTAAATAGTGATCTAAAAAAGTTAATTAATAAATTTAAGTAAAATATAAATGACAGCGTTTCGCCAGTAGTTTCGATAGTGTCCTGGAGTTCCCAGAGAACCCCCGGCTTTAACTGTAGTCAATCAAACGAAATACAAGGACAATTTCGTAAAACTGCCTTAATTGAATCTCCTTGTGTAACCCTAACCCTAGCTCTTGTTGCTTTTTCTCAATATATATAGCAGGCAGAGAGCCCTTGCCGCTTGCCCCAATTCTTCATTTTCATTTTATTGTTCTTTCCTTCGCCGTCTACTGCTATTGTGACTTCGATTTCAAGGCGAGTAGTCTCATCTCATTATCCTTTCTTTTCTTCTATTATTTTTATCTAAGACGATGATTTGAAGCTTTGTTTATATATATGGATTCATCTTGCGTTGAGATTTATGATTTGTGTGTTGATTTAATCTGTATTTTTGAGGTTCGATTTTTTTCTCTTTCAATGTTGATTTCGCGATAGATCTTGTTTTTATTGGATCGAATCTAAGATAATAAGGTGATCTGAAATTATTTTGGTGTATATTTTTGTTTACTTTGCTTTTTCGGAATGATACTGTTTGCCTTGGGTAAACGACTTGTCTTCTCATTTGCTCTTTTTATTATTGTTCAACATAAGCTTATTTGAGACCATGTCTGTCTTCATCTCTGAGTTATGAATTTTAATCATCCTAGCTCTGAGTTTAGAGATTTTCTTTCTAGCAGCTTTTAAAATATTTACATTTATGATCCATGTGAAATTTCATATGTACGTTTCTTTTGATATTTTGATTTTAACTGTTCCCTTCTTTTTGTTCTTGTGGTTTTGTACAGTGAATCAGAATGGGTAAGGAAAAGAGTCACATTAACATTGTGGTCATTGGCCACGTCGATTCCGGAAAATCGACCACCACTGGCCACCTGATCTACAAGCTTGGTGGTATTGACAAGCGTGTGATTGAAAGGTTTGAGAAAGAAGCTGCTGAGATGAACAAGAGGTCATTCAAGTATGCTTGGGTGCTTGACAAGCTCAAGGCTGAACGTGAGCGTGGTATCACCATTGATATTGCCTTGTGGAAATTTGAGACCACCAAATACTACTGCACTGTGATTGATGCGCCTGGACACCGTGACTTTATCAAGAACATGATTACTGGTACCTCACAGGCTGATTGTGCTGTTTTGATTATTGATTCCACCACTGGTGGTTTTGAGGCTGGTATCTCCAAGGATGGTCAGACTCGTGAGCATGCTTTGCTTGCTTTTACCCTTGGTGTTAAGCAAATGATTTGCTGTTGCAACAAGGTAAAAATCATTATCTGTTTACATTTGTGTTATTGGGAGACTTTGATGCTAATTTTTGTTTGTTTTTTCTGTATAGATGGATGCCACTACCCCTAAATACTCGAAGGCTAGGTATGATGAAATCGTGAAGGAAGTCTCTTCCTACTTGAAGAAGGTTGGATACAACCCTGACAAGATTCCATTTGTTCCCATTTCTGGTTTTGAGGGTGATAACATGATTGAGAGATCTACCAACTTGGACTGGTACAAGGGCCCTACACTTCTTGAGGCTCTTGACCAGATCAATGAGCCCAAGAGGCCTTCAGACAAGCCTCTCCGTCTACCACTTCAGGATGTGTACAAGATTGGTGGTATTGGAACTGTCCCAGTTGGTCGTGTTGAAACTGGTGTCTTGAAGCCTGGTATGGTTGTGACCTTTGGTCCTACTGGTCTGACCACTGAAGTTAAGTCTGTTGAGATGCACCATGAAGCTCTTACAGAGGCGCTTCCTGGTGATAATGTTGGGTTCAATGTTAAAAATGTTGCTGTTAAGGATCTCAAGCGTGGTTATGTTGCATCCAACTCCAAGGATGATCCTGCTAAGGAGGCTGCAAACTTCACTTCTCAGGTCATCATTATGAACCATCCTGGACAAATTGGAAACGGATATGCCCCAGTCCTTGACTGCCACACCTCACACATTGCTGTTAAGTTTGCTGAACTTTTGACCAAGATTGACAGGCGATCTGGTAAGGAGCTTGAGAAGGAACCCAAGTTCTTGAAGAATGGTGATGCTGGTATGATTAAGATGATTCCCACCAAGCCCATGGTTGTGGAGACCTTCTCCGAGTACCCACCGTTGGGTCGTTTTGCTGTGAGGGACATGCGTCAGACCGTGGCTGTTGGTGTTATCAAGAATGTTGAGAAGAAGGACCCATCCGGTGCCAAGGTCACCAAGTCTGCTGCTAAGAAGAAGTGAACCGTGCTGGCTAAACCTAATGAAGTTTCCGCAGATGGAGTATTTTATTATGATAATAATAGTTTGATAGGCTTTATCATTTATGATATAGTTGGTCTTTTGCTTGGTTTTGCATGTTATAGTGTGGTGCCATTGTTGTCTGGTAACTGTTCTCAGTATTGGGTGCTTGACAGACGGTGGCATAGCTATGGCAGGTGGTCTCTAGCGTTATCTGGTTTTGTTTAATTTACTACTGTATCTTGTCATTGTCAAGAGGTTCCTCCTTGGTTTTCCAAGGTGGCTCGAAACTTTTGTTTATGATTTTCGTTGAAGCTGCGGAATTATTTATTATGAAATCATGCTGTATTTTTGCGTTTTGGTATATTTCAGTCTCTAATCATATCTTTTCCTTAATTTGCTTTTGCCTCTAAAAGATAATTGATTTGCTTTCATAAACTAAATATTTGCAAATTTATTAAATAAACTTCTAATATAGCAAATAGTCGTTTGTTAAAAAAATTGTATAAAATAATGTCACCAATAATGCTAAGCAAGCTCTGGTCAGACACCTAAGTACGGATGCATTTTTTCCTCTTTAAATATTGTATCATAAAAATGTACAATCCACCATTTAATTTATCCAAAAAAATTAAATTAAAATATCATACCATACAATAAATAAAAACATCTCTTTTATTTTTATTTTTTTTTCTTTTTTCTATTCGATCGGTACCTACTGATATGATTGATACAGGCAATAATGTTTACTTGAGTGGCTCCTGAATTATGTTGTTTTCTTTACTATCATAACAATGCATTTTGGTCGGTACCAAATAGACTCTCGTTATTGAAACCCTTATGCAATGAGTTTTCCAATTAATAACGCACCTAATTGAAGTCTTAGTATTCATAATATTTTTGAATCAATTTGCTATGTCTATCATGATACTATCTTTATTAATTTAACAATTGAATTATTTTTATAAATTAAATATTTAGATATTTTTAATATACTCAAAACTCGAAATGTATTATCTATGTGAATGAAATATGAAATATAAAAATTAGATTATTAAAATATTAATCATACAAAAAATTATAAAAATATATAAAAACCATTTTAGTTTTAAATAAGTACAGATGAAGTATTTTGACTTTGATATCATTTTTTTTTTTAACCTCTAACACTCATAAATTTTGAATTTCATTCTTTTTATTAAATAATATGTCCAAAATCCATTATCCAATCATTTCGTGATCATGAAAAGACTATATAATGAACTCAATAGCATTAGGTATCCATGTATTTACGAAAGTAACAACAATGGGTATCGACTTTAAGGGTCTGTTTGTTTAATTGAAAATGGTTCACTGAAAATGATTTCTGAAAAATGACTTACTTTCTTGGAAAAATTAATATTTTCTGATGTTTGGATGAATCTGGGTAAAATATTTTTTATTGTTTGATAAATTTCTTAAAAATATTTCATAAAAGCCGTTTTCAATGAAACAAACATACATTTGAGATTTTGTTATCTTTTCATTGTTTAATTGAGTTTATTTTATATCTATAAATTTATATTTTATGTTGTTTTTTGCATATATTAAAAATATTTTGTTAAATTCATGTTCATTACAACGTCATTTTTTAGTTATATAACTACCAAGTGAGTATTTTTTATTTAAAAATGTGATATCAACAAAATTGACAAAAAAATTTATAACAATGTCAACAATTGGACTTGGTTTTCAAATCTGAAAAGTAGAGGGACTAAATTTTTGAAAATAAAAGTACAAAGACTAATTTGCAAATTTGTGAAGAGTACATAAACTTATGGCATATTTTAACCTTTATACTACAAAACATTTATTATTAGTATATTTATAATTGTAATAAATATTTATTATTAAAATACTAATATTGAATTTTTTAATAATATGTGAAGAATATTATTTAAAATTTTTATTTTTAAAATTTATTATTAAAATAAAATTGAAATATTAAATAATTTATTAAAATAATAAATTAGATTAATAATTTATTATATGACTAAATATAAATAATTAAATATGTATGTTTAATAATATTGAAAAATATAATATTTTATATTAATATTTTTAATATTTTTAAAGATAAAAATAAAATTTAATATCAATACAATAATATTAAGCTTGATTTAAATTAATTTTAATATAAAAATAAAATTACTTATAGATGAGCTCTTTTTTGGAGAATGACTTACAATTTTTAAAAGTTGCAAGTCATTTTATAGAAAAAATAGTTTATTTTACGTTGACCTAAAAGTCATTTTCCGTTGACCAAACTAATTTTTATAAAACAGATAAAAGAAAATATAAAAAATATTTTCCGTAAAACCTTTTACATGTAAACAAACGGACCCTAAGTTGAGCAATGCCACACTCCTCCCCAATAAATTGTAAGGTTTTATTTCGAAAGCAATGTAAAAAATCATACAAAATTCAATTTTTTCTCTCAAAATATTGTCACCTGTGATCGTATTGCGAAAATATGCAATACGTGTAAAAGGTTCAGAAACTCAATTAATTAAGTGTTCATTTTTTATAATACATAAAGTAGTAGATGTGATTAGTTTTGTAGCCAATGTTAGGTTATTATTATGTTTATGAAACATTGAAAGTAAAATTGGAGATAATGTTATCTTATTAATATTTTTGTAGTTGTTAAATATGTTTTACACATGGGTAATCCTCCTTAATTTTATCTCTAAGAATTGTTAAAATTATTTTGTTACATTTGTTAAATATGTTATATGTATAATATATGAAAGTTGTGTCATTATATATGATTGTCATCGTAATAAGTTAGCGATCAGGTTGTTAGAATCATTGTTATTAAGAATTGTCTAAATTATTTTTTTTTTTTTGGTAATATTTGGAATATACTATTTGACAACTTCAAAATGACGAACAATTTTTTGACATTAATCCATTTGAATAGAGATATGTATTTGATTGATATTGAAATCATATTTCAATCAAATACGATTTTCAACATAACTGTTAAGAATAATATTTTTCTGAACAACATAAAAAGAAAAATCTTGAGAAAATCCAGATTAATAATACTAAGTGCATGTATATTTCTAGGATCCACCTGAAATGGTGTAATACAAGCCCCTTAAGCTCTTGAATTGTCCAAGGGTTCCCAAACCCTTTACAATTCCAACATAGGATCCTCGTGATGCACCGGGGGTTGCTCTCCAGCCACTGCTGCTTTGGGAGCGAGCAAACCACTCCCCAAAGAGCTACAAACCACACCATCCATTTGAGTAATTTTAGTTTTCTTAGTCGTAGATTTTGGACCAACCGCAACTTTATTAAAATTGAGTGATTAAAATAAATGTACAATAAAATTGTCTAGCCCTAAATTAATGATGTTAGACTAAAAAAATGATTTATAACGATAATGTCCTTTTTGCAAATATTTTATTTTCAAAGTTCAAAATGAAAATTTACGAAAGTTTGATTTGACCAATTATATAATTTACTCACAAAAATGAGTTTAATTTATTTGAATTTTTAACTTAGTTTAGAAAATAAAAAAAAAACAGGTATAGGTCGTTTTTTTCTCAGTGCAATTTGTAAATTTAACTCTAATGTAAAAAGGCAAACATTTAGCTTGCGATTATCAAGTTAAACAAAGATTATGTATAGGTGGATCGGTGTAAAATTACGATTCACATCATATTTTTAAGAATTTACATAATTTAAAATCACTCGATTAATTATATAATACACTGAAATGCTGTTTTCAGAAAATATAAAATAAGTACAACTTCTTTTTTATTTGGAATAAGAGTAAATTATACCATTAGTTACTAAATTTTGGTTTGTAGGTTTGTAACGTTCAAAGCTGTTTAATGGAAAACAAAATTGAACCACAGAAAAGAGAAGAGAAAATAGAGCTTTCAATTGGTGCAGGCAGGTGTTAACAGAGAAAATCATATAACATCGATTTTAATAGTTTAATAACTTAAATAATTTTTTAAAATAATTTAATAATTAAATTGTAATTTTTTTTAAATTAAATTACTAATTACTGTCCAGGTTAGCATAAGTGGTTAAGACTGAGACATTTTGTGTGAAGCCACTAATTATCATCTTTTGCTGCTTTCAATTTATTGAAATGAGAGATTTAAGAGAACCCCATTGGATAAAAATGGTGCAAAACCCCAACAAATTAATATTAGAAGATAGAAAGTGAAAGAAGGGGATGGGTTAAACAAAATACTTGAGGAGAAAAGAATTACCTCGGATTTCCAGAAAACTTGGAACCAAAACCAAAATGAAGAGTGAGAGTGTTTTGTAGTGCTGAGAAAAAAAACCGAGAAATCGAGTTGGTTCAATTTCAGTTAAATGATGTTATTAAATCGTATTAATTTGGTTTGGTTTCTATTTATTTTATTTGGCATTAAAAAGTCTAGAAAAAAAGTTTAATATTTTTTTTGTACATATAAGTCCAATATATAAATTGATTTAAAATCCAAAACAAAACCCATTGCTTCTAAATTCTAAATATTCAGTGTTAGTCTTTCTCAAAATTATTGTTTATTTATTATTGTTGTTAAAACTTCTAAGAATTCAAGTGTTGGTACATGTTTGATGTCGCGGCGTCGATTCTGTAATGTTTTTAAAACTTTTCAATTTGGTCCTGGAGCTACGAAGCTTGCTTACTGTCTTCAAGGTCACAACATTGAACCATGGAAGTTGTGACATCAACCTGAGAAGTTTTATAAACCTTATAATTTAGTCCTTGTTCGACCTCGGGATAGTAATGAGCTTTCGTAAGCTCGTATATGACCCAAAAATGATTATGTATTGCATTATACATGTATTATACGCATACTTAATTATAAAATGGTTGAATTTGTATATAATTGATCATAGTTACTTCGACAACGAATGTGACATCTTATAACTCGAACCTGACGATCGGGTCGAGTATGAGGTGTTACAAAATATGCTAAAAAGTCTGCACACTATTTGAGAGTAGAATAGTTATTAAAATGAAAACAACCGATATATAATTTGTTCATTTACTTGAAAATCATCAAACAATAGAATAAGGCCTTGTAGAACATAATATGAGATGAAATAACCTGATGGGAGCAAGAGTATTTCTTCATACGCTTTCTTTTTTGCCTCTTGTCACCTTAACAATTTGGCTTTAATTTCTTATTTAGAAAGCACACTGTCATTCCAACTCTTTTGACTACTACAAGCATACAGGACATGGCAAAATGTTGAGTGATTGAACAAAGGTTCCCAATTAAGACCACTAGAAATATTCATGTGAATTAACTATGCATATAATTTGTAGAAGACAACTTAATCCAATATCGATGAATACTTATGATATCGCTCAAGGGTTATGATTAATTTTGATGTATTGAAATCACACAACGAATCTAATCGTAGCACTGTACTTGCTCCCACACAGAAGCATGACATTAAGCATAAACTTATTGTGTAAAATATTCAACCAAGTTGAGTCATATTTGGTTTCCAATAAGAAATCCATTCTACACGGCCCTTACCTTTAGAGTCAGCTTCAATATCATCAGCCACTTGAATCAATATGATTATGCACTTTCACCAGAAAAAGTCACAACATAGAGCGAATAGTAAACCTTAACTAATTACCTAACTTTCAAAACTAGCAAAATTCAGCAATAGAAAGTATAATCAAACTCTGCAGAGTATATGAAAGGCAAATTCTCGGGGGGGAAAACCTTCAGTTACAGTAGGTAACAAAAAGAAATAGCTTACCTCCACTTGCCTTTATCGTAAGGAGAGTAATCGATATCCTCTTTTCTAACGCAATTAAGCATCAAAGCCGCGATTGAAGCAAATATTCCTAAAAGAAATAAAATAATAATGATGATCCATATAAACATTGATAAAAGGACATTAAAAAAGGAAGCTGATAAATTAATGGAAGAAACAAAGTTGGAACACAATGTACCGAGTAAATAGTGGACAAAAGAGACATTGATAGAGCTGCATACGAGGACATCGACCCAAAACCACAAGCCAACATCGAAAACGGTGCCAACGATGCCGAGATTGAAGATCGCCCTTAATTCTTCAACTCCATTTGATTGTTCTCCAATCTAATTAATTAACTAGTAATTGACAAGGAACAAAAAAATGATTTGATTCGAGGAAAAGGAAGAATGGCGGAAGAGCTTCCGTTTGACGAGGCCCATGGTAGGAGCTGACAATAGATGGCCCTGGAAGGAGGAGCTACGTCTAGGGAAAAGGAATGGAAAGAATAAGAATAAGATGGAAGAAAAAAGCATATGGTTTAGTTTTCATATTAGGGGTATAAGATATTTTATTAAAAAGTACTATAAAGGCCCAAATTTGCTCGGCCCGCCAGAAAACTAAAACATAAAATAAACAAAAAAAGTCCAAATCTTAAATGTCCAGTTACAAATTACAAGCCAAAAAAATAATTAAAATTACAACCCAAAAAAAATTGAAGGCCCAGTGGCCCAAAATGTTTAAACATTTTCGAAAAAGTCTAACCCTAGCTCCTTTTTGGGCGTTGCACTCCACGTGCCTCCGTCAGCGTGCCCACCGCCTGAGGACTGCCTCCTTGTACCAGAATGGCAAAATCTGCCTCTGTTGACCTCGACACCTGCAAAGAAAACAGACAGAAAATAGAGCAAAGGAAACAGACAGAAAATAGTGGCTAAACAGTTGTAAACTGGCTATAAAAGCCTTCACCAAATTGTAATATGGATACGAAGAAATACAAAAAAAAGTATCAAGTTTTAAAAAGGGTAGCATTTTTTTCTCTGATTTTATTTTCGAAATAAATAAATATTAATAAGAAAATAAAACATTTACCTGCCGATCGGTCTCCTCGCCACTGTCGATATCTCTTCTGCACGAAGGCCGTGAATCCACAGGGATTCAACCAAGGCACATGGAGAACAACTACCGGAAGCCGAAAAGTTTTTCTTTTTTTTTTTTGGAGTTAGGGCTTTAGTTTAGTGTTTTCAACTCCAAATCGGAGTTTTATGTGAAAAATACAAAAAAAGGGGATTCGGTGATTTTTTCAGCCACCGTGCACGGCGGCGCTGTCGTCGGTGACTGGCAGCCGCCACGGTGGTCTGGCGACCGGAGTCATGGCCGAAGGGGAGAGGGTTGAGAGAAAAAAAAGGGAAAGCTTCAAATTTTTTTTTAAAATAAGGGCTGAAATGAATTTAATTTTTTTTTTTGACTTAAATAAGAGTTGTAAAACGGCGCCGTTTTGGGCCGGATTTTCAAACATCAAAATGACGTCGTTTTGACGACCCGCGACGCGACGTGACGCGACTCGATTTCAGAATCCGCGTGTTTCTTAGCGCGTGGGTTATTTGCGCTTTCGGCCCTCCCGCTTTTTCGATGTTTTACAATGTAGTCCTGTTTATTTTTCTTTCTCTTTTAATTTTTACAGCAAAATTTTAATTTTTTTTGTTTACGCTCCTAGGAAACAACGCGTTTAGAGGGCTTGGGATAATTGCCCAGTCGGTCCCCCTTCATTTTGCGCGCGTTCCATTTGGGTCGTTATGTTGGTTTATCATTTATTTTATTAGGATTTATACTTTAAATTTTGTCTCAATTTCAATTCGGTCCTTTACTCAATTAATTTCATCTTTTTATTTTTTTATTTGTTTATTTATTATATTTTTTTTTGAAAAGGGAATCTTAATTCGATATATCTATTTATTTGTTCATTATTCTTTTATCTCTTTAAAATATCCAAATTTAATATTATATATATTTATTTTATTTATTTACTTATTTATTTATTTATTTATCTATTCACTATTTTGTTTATTATCTTTTGCATTTAAAAAATTAAATTGTTGTATTCTTTTATGTGCGTAAAATTTTATTCACCGTCGTTATTATTTTATTTCATGTTACCTTGTCATTTATTTTTTATGTCCTCATGTTATATTTATTTATTTTTGTGCATATCCCACATTTTATGTTTATATAAAAATTACATTATTCGTTCATTATTACTATGATGTGTTTAACAATATCAATGCTGTTACTATAATTGTGTTATTGCTATCACGACATTTCTGCATTTACTCATTATTCATTATCACTACCCCATACAATATGTTTAAAAATAAGATAAATATACATCGCTTTAAAATATTACACTTGTTATTATCCAAAAATTTTCAAAATAAGGCAATGTTTCGTATTTGGAGATTCGAGAAGTCGCTCCCTAACTTACTGGGTTTCGATTTTTTCTCGTTGAACCTAAATGACTAAATATCCTTTTATAATTCAAATACATAAGATTTCAAATAAAAAAATAGAGGCAAGCTTATTTTCAAAGGTTCAAGGTGTCGTGTCCTAACTTACGAGATGTGACATTTTGTTATCTCGAGACGAGAGGGTCTTTAACGTTTATTTCAATTTATTCAAGCAATTTTTAAGCAAAATATACATTAATCCGAAGAGGGATCGTATTTTAAACTATTTCCAAGTTTTCATCTTTCGACACTAAGACATGAATTAATCAATTAGGTACTAATTTTGGGAGTTATGAGGGTGCTAATCCTTCCTCGTACGTAACCTGTAACATCCTGAATTTTTGGGCCTATGCGTTTAATGGGTGGATATGTTTAATGTGTTAATTTAAGTGTTAGGGGTCCAAATTGGGCTCAGGCTTAGGTAGAGGCCTTGATTAAAATTATCTGTTTGGGCATTATAGGGTTTAAAAGGTAGTATCTATGTTTAAAATACCAAAGTAGGCTTGTGGCCCAATCTTAGGAGGTAACGCCACACAAGGGAGTAAGGGGCCCAAATTTAAGTTTCATGGAGCCCAATTCTTTTAATTTAAGTTAGCTAAATTTTGGGCATTAGGATTAGGTGGAGTGGATGGCAACAAGGCTAAAATTTAGGGGTTTTAATGTTTAAAATATGTGGATAATAAGCAATAAAGGCTATTATTTAGGAATTTATTTTATGTGGATAATAATCAGATAAAGGCTAAAATTTAGGGATTTTAATGATTAAAATATGTGGATAATATGCTGATAAAGGAGGGAGGAGTTAGAGATAATTAAGTCTCTTTTAGATGAGCTAGTAGATTAAGATAAAGGAGAAAAGATAGGATTTATCTGCATAGGTTAGGTAAGTGCCAAATTTCTATAAATAGGGGAATATCTCTTCAATTTCAAAGATCTGGGTTTTTCTCTCATTCTTTTCTCTTCTTCTCTGAGTAAAAGCCAAAACTCCTAAAGTTCCATCTTCTTCTTCATTCTTTGCAAAAGCCAAATCTCTAAGCCTATTCCCTCATCTTCACTTTGATTCAAAAGCCAAACTCTTTCCATTCTTTTTCTTCCTAGCTGAAATCTTCATGTCTCTTCCTTGTTTTCTTTTCTTCTTCTCTTTTCCTGTCAGAAACCAAAACTCTTCACTCAAGTATTTTAAAAGCCAAAGACACATCAGCCTTCTCTTGTTCATACTTTTTCCGGGATTTTCCTAAAAGCCAAATCCCTAGATCTCATCTCCCGTGATTGCCGAATTACTACGTGGTGCCTACTTATGCCGAAATCAAGGAACTTTAGTGGAGTCAATCGCATAGATCTCTAAGTTATAGAATCGTGTTACTTTCGAGATTTCAAGGTAAGGGATCTATTAGTTTTAATGTGTAATTTGGGATTTATTAACCTTGGCCGATTGTTGAAGGGGCTAAATCTTTGTGTGTTTTTCCGGCTTTTGAGCAAGGCTTTACATTGAGGATAATAGATCCGGATAGCAAGGACATCGACTAAGAATATTGGATTTCGCGATAACAGGTGTGTAATACTTCCCCACCATATAGATCTGATTATTAATGTATGCTCATAAGTTTATATGTTGTGATAAATACCGATATCTCGGTTTAATGTTGGAAACTCGAAAAGGGTGAAGCAAATCACCAGGTCAGTGAATGTTTGACTTTATATGATAAAAGCATATTGATTTTATGACTGCATGGGTTGGGTTGATGAAAGGAGGAAGTTATACGTTATATGTGTAGCGGTTTATACCGTGATCTGTTATATGTTGTAGCGGCTAATGCCATGATCTGTTATAAGGGCTTCGGCCATAATATGTTGATGAGCAGCATGACTGCCATCTTGGCGTGTAGCGGTGTGGGTCGATTGTAGAAATCCCCAATGGTGTGAATGGCTGGTACGGGGGCGTGTAGCGGATGGAAACCTAGGCAAATGGGTTGGGCCTTGCATATTATTTGTTATTTTTTTATAAATGGAATTATTAATCATGCTTTATGGGCCTAAGGCCAAAATCTAGTGGTGCATGAGAGTTGCACACATCGAGTCTCATGACTCACCCTATTAATTAACCTTTCGGTGATACCTAGTGCTTGGACCGGGCCGGAGAGGAACGCATGAGGTGGCCATGCAAAAGACCAACTGGATCCAAACAAAAAGTCTCAAGTTAATACTTTATATTTTTAATTAATGGATTTTAAATCTCGTTGTAATAAGGCTATGGGCCATTAGTTTATGTTTTGTTTTATTTTGAGCTTTAATTACTTTTAGTTATTTAAATTCTTATTGAACTAATGTATCTATTTAAATTTGGGTTTTTAATTTATAAAGGCATATTTTATTTAAACTATCAACTATTAAATTTCTCTCGAATAAGAAGATAAACTTTAGAAAAATATTTTTCTAAAAATATGACATGTTCTTCCAAAATTTTCTTAGTGACATACCGTGATCCTATTCGTGGTGTTTGGGCTAGGGTTTGGGGTGTTACAAATTGTATCGAGCCCGGTTCAAAACTCAGCTTTGGGGTTTATGGGCTCAAAATGTTTTCTAAAGATGGGCTTTTAAAACAAGAGTGTTTTTAAATGATAACAGGTCTGTTAGCTCAAAGATGGCACTGCATCTCCTACCAAGTCCGCTGTAAGTATTCGAACCATTGTGTGATATAATATATGTGGGCTTGATGAGCTTTATGGGACGTAGATTAGTTAGATTAGAACTTGATGGACTTTAGGCCTAGTGAAACAACTCTTAAAATCTCGTAAGACTTAACTTCACTAAACAAACCCGTGAACGAGCCACAAGACTAGGGTGTGGTAACAGGCATACGCATGTCTAGGATTGGATCCTAAGAGCACAGTATTTAAGCAATCCTAGTGACTCACCTCCTCTTGTTTGGAATCCTACCCGGTGCGTAGTGACTGCTCACCTTAGCCAAGTTAGGGTGTGGCAATGGGCATACGCATGTCTAGGAGTGGATTCAGGGAGAGCTTGGTACTTAAGCGATCCTAGTGACTCACCTCCTCTTCACTAGAATCCTATCTCAAAAGCGTGGTGACTATTCACCCTAGTTACGAGGACTTGTTGATGGGCTAAACCTTATAATTAAAACCCGAAAGGGACCAGCCACCCTAGTTTGAAAAAAAAAAGAAAGAAAATTTCTCAAGTTTTGCAAAATTTTTAAAATACGTTTGATTTGTGAAAACTACCAACCAGCCATGAATTTGTAAAATACCTATGTTTTGAAAATTTACCCGAAAATCTCATGTTTATAAGAGTAACCCGGACCATGAAACTAGATTTTTCCCCAAAGTACCCTGTTTGAAAAGAAAAGAAAAAACAACAACAACATCGAAATATCCCTGGTTAGAAAAAATTACCAACCTACCCTCGTTTTGTCAAATGACCAAAATACCCCTGGTTTGTACAGTTACCAAATTACCCCTGATTTGCAAAATTACTAAATTGCCCCTAATTTTAAAATTACCGAAATACCCCCGGATTTCAAAATTACCGAAATACCCCCGGATTTCAAAATTACCAAAATACCCTTCTTTCACAAAATTACCAAGGAACCCTATTTTGGAAAATTACAAAAATATCCCTGTAGGATAAATTATGAAAATACCCCTGGGTAGTGAAATGACGAAAATACCCTTAGGTGATGAATGTAAGTTCTATTTGTATGATTGGTGATTGCATGTATGTGTATATGGAACTAGGAGACAAACTTGAGACTGAAACTTGTAGATGTAATTCCGAATTCGGAAGAACTACTCTTAAACTACTGCTCATAGGACTGTTCGTGGTTAAACAGTGGAAGAAGCTTATTAATTCATAAAATTCTTAATCAGATAAACGCGGACCGATAGCATGAGTACAAGGGGACGAGGACGCTCTAGATGTGAATACCGGTGCGTACTCTACCATAGAATACTAAGTGTTTATTTTGGGTTTAGTATTGGAGTGCGCAGTGGAAGCATGGTAGTGAGACTTAGGTAGTACGATTAATAGTTAGTTGGAAATTTCGAGGACGAAATTTCTTTAAGAAATAGAACTGTAACATCCTAAATTTTTTTGGGCCTATGCGTTTAATGGGTGGATATGTTTAATGTGTTAATTTAAGTGTTAGGGGTCCAAATTGGGCTCAGCTTAGGTAGAGGCCTTGATTAAAATTATCCGCTTGGGCATTATAGGGTTTAAAAGGTAGTATCTATGTTTAAAATACCAAAGTGGGCTTGTGGCCCAATCTTAGGAGGTGACGCCACACAAGGGAGTAAGGGGCCCAAATTTAAGTTTCATGGAGCCCAATTCTTTTAATTTAAGTTAGCTAAATTTTGGGCATTAGGATTAGGTGGAGTGGATGGCAACAAGGCTAAAATTTAGGGGTTTTAATGATTAAAATATGTGGATAATAAGCGGATAAAGGCTATTATTTAGGAATTTATTTTATGTGGATAATAAGCAGATAAAGGCTAAAATTTAGGGATTTTAATGATTAAAATATGTGGATAATATGCTGATAAAGGAGGGAGGAGTTAGAGATAATTAAGTCTCTTTTAGATGAGCTAGTAGATTAAGATAAATGAGAAAAGATAGGATTTATCTGCAAGGTTAGGTAAGTGCCGAAATTTCTATAAATAGGGGGAATATCTCTTCAATTTCAGCATCTGGGTTTTTCTCTCATTCTTTTCTTTCTTCTCGAGTAAAAGCCAAAACTCCTAAAGTTCCATCTTCTTCTTCATTCTTTGCAAAAGCCGAAATCTCTAAGCCTATTCCCTCATCTTCACTTTGATTCAAAAGCCGAAACTCTTTCCATTCTTTTTCTTCCTAGCTGAAATCTTCATGTCTCTTCCTTGTTTTCTTTTCTTCTTATCTTTTCCTGTCAGAAATCGAAACCCTTCACTCAAGTATTTTAAAAGCCAAAGACACATCAGCCTTCTCTTGTTCATACTTTTTTCAGGATTTTCCTAAAAGTCGAAATCCCTAGATCTCATCTCCTGTGATTGCCGAATTACTTCTGTGGTGCCTACTTATGCCGAAATCTAAAGGGAACTTTAGTGGAGTCAATCGCATAGATCTCTAAGTTATAGAATCGTGTTACTTTCGGGATTTCAAGGTAAGGGATCTATTAGTTTTAATGTGTAATTTGGGATTTATTAACCTTGGCCGATTGTTGAAGGGGCTAAATCTTTGTGTGTTTTTCCGGCTTTTGAGCAAGGCTTTACATTGAGGATAATAGATCCAGATAGCAAGGACATCGACTAAGAATATTGGATTTTGCGATAACAGGTGTGTAATGCTTCCCCACCATCTAGATCTGATTATTAATGTATGCTCATAAGTTTATATGTTGTGATAAATATCGATATCTCGGTTTAATGTTGGAAACTCGAAAAGGGTGAAGCAAATCACCGTGTCGTTGAATGTTTGACTTTATATGATAAAAGCATATTGATTTTATGACTTGCATGGGTTGGGTTGATGAAAGGAGGAAGTTATACGTTATATGTGTAGCGATTTATACCGTGATCTCATTATATGTTATAGCGGCTAATGCCGTGATCTCATTATAAGGGCTTCGGCCATAATATGTTGATGAGCGAAAGATGACTACCATCTTGGCGTGTAGCGGTGTGGGTCGATTGTAGAAATCCCCAATGGTGTGAATGGTCTGAGTGCGGGCGTGTAGTGGATGGAAACCTAGGCAAATGGGTTGGGCCTTGCATATTATTTGTTATTTTTTTATAAATGGAATTATTAATCTGCTTTATGGGCCTAAGGCCAAAATCTAGTGGTGCATGAGGTTTGCACATGCGAGTCTCGCGACTCACCCTATTAATTAACCTTTCAGTGATACCTAGTGCTTGGACCGGCCGAGAGGAACGCAAGGTGGCCATGCAAAAGACCAACTGGATCCAGCAAAAAAAGTCTCAAGTTAATACTTTATATTTTTAATTAATGGATTTTAAATCTCGTTGTAATAAGGCTATGGGCCACTAGTTTATGTTTTGTTTTATTTTGAGCTTTAATTACTTTTAGTTATTTAAATTCTTATTGAACTAATGTATCTATTTAAATTTGGGTTTTTAATTTATAAAGGCATATTTTATTTAAACTATCAACTATTAAATTTCTCTCGAATAAGAAGATAAACTTTAGAAAAATATTTTTCTGAAAATACGACATGTTCTTCCAAAATTTTCTTAGTGACATACCAGATCCGGTCGTGGTGTTTGGGCCGGGTTTGGGGTGTTACATAACCGACTCCCGAACCTGTTTTTCTGATTTTTTTTGTAGACCGAAAAAAGATTGTTTTAATAAATTGAACATCTTATTAAAATGATCAAATTACGAGGTGACCCAATCACACCTAATAAAAAGGATTGGTGGCGACTCCCATTCTTCATTTTTTAAATAAAAGTCGACTTCAAAAGAAAGGTTTCGACAGCTTGGCGACTCCACTGGGGAAAAATAAGAGAATCAAGCCACGAGTTGATTACTTTTGGTCTTTTTTTCGAAAATTGACAATTTGGTTTAAATTTACGATCCCTTCGTTGCATTTCATCATTCATGTTTTGATATCTCGGGTTGTATAACGATGTAGTATATCTGTTTTATTGGGTCAAAAATTTTTTTTTGTGTGTCTTCTGTATATTGCATTTGCATAACCGTTCGATTTTGCCCTTCTTAAGTGGGAGTGAGAAACTATTCCTTCGTGAGGTCTTCACCTCCGTATAGGATAGTGGATAGCTTTCGAGATACATCTGTACCTATGTCTTCGTGAGATCTTCATCTCCGTATATCCATAGAGAAATGTATTCCCTTGAACCAAACTCGGTCCGTATGAGCCTATAATGGGTGAGGATCAAGGAATCTGCGGGTTCAGGTACCGTTTCTTTAGAACCGAACCGCATATAATGAGCCCTAGGAACCTACCCTAGGTAGAACCACACCGAACCTTAAAGGTCACCCGAATAGGTGCTCTATTTATTATTGCTTGCTTGCTTTAAATTTTAGCTTTGCATGAAATATACTGGCTTGTTTTATTTTGTTTTGATTGTGATTGCATTGCATTTTCATCATAAAAAAGGGTGTTGATTCACGTTCGGTTGCTAAATAGAGAGCTTGTCATGAAAAATGAGTTTTTTTTGATAAAGTGGAATACAACACGGCCGCGCGAATATTGTCCGAGAAAAGGCAACAAGAGAAAGGTGACTGCCTGTGAGAGGGGCATGTAAGAGATATGGACCACGTTATGAGCGAAGCTTTAGTCTAATTACAAGAAGTGGTTGACCACTTGCAGACCCCAGCCGTTCAAAGCCTGAAATATGAATCGGAGTCGGATCGAAGCCAAGAATTGGCTTTGTTTCTTGGGAAAGTTAAGATTTTGAATGTGAAGGCGAGGCCGTATATGTATTCGCTTTATGTAAAGAAACTTGTTTTCTAGTAAAGTTGTTCTAATGAAATTGAACTAGAATCAACGCCTTTTTGCATGCATCTTTTCCATTCATTAACATTACATTTCATTACATGCAATAAGTTTCATAAAATCCAAAAGTGCGTCAAGTTTAGAACTCTAGTACAGAGCCTGATGGATAATAAAGAGTTGGAATTCTTTGAAGATACCGAAGGTTCAGAAAGGAAAGATGTTTGTGCCTTTGAAGAAGGAATTAAAAAAACCTATCAAGAATTTGTTCCTACATCCCCGGAAGTGTTTTGAACAACTGGACTATGGAGGAGATCCCTGTAGTTTTTAGGATCATTTCAGAGTAATATTCAGAACACACCTGTTGCTCTAATCCTGGGAGCAATATGAATCCTTTTGTGAAAAAGGCACATGTCCACTATTTTTATTTCAATAAAATGCATCTTTGAGTCTCGTTTTGGCAAACATTTTTTTGTTCTTTCCATTTCATTCATGACTCATACCACACAGATAGTCATTCTTAGATTCATTTGTTCTTTTGGTCTTCCTTCGTTCTTATAACAGGTCTCCAGATATCAATGATGTGAGCGACGCTGCTACTGACTCAGAATCTCCTTTTAAGCAAGATATGTGTCTAGAGGAACCTCAGAACTTTGAAGATGAGCGAGATTGTAACCTATCTGTTGATTTGTTAAGGATGGTGGAATAAGATGAGAAACAAATACTACCTTACAAAGAGTCAGTAGAAATTGTGAGCTTAGGAGAAGAGAAAAAGGTGAAGATCGGAGCTTGTATGACCCCAGAGACAAAACGAGACCTCATTGAGTTACTATAAGAATTCAAAGATGTCTTCGCAAGTTCGTATCAAGATATGCCCGGGTTAAGTACTAATATTGTGGTACACCGGCTCCCCATAAAGGAAGAGTGCAAGCCAGTTCAACAGAAGCTCCAAAGGATGAGGCCCGACGTCTTGCTGAAAATTAAAGAAAAGGTCAAGAAGCAAATCGACGCTAGTTTCTTACAAGTGGTTAAATATTTGAAGTGGGCAGCAAATATAATCTCCGTCCCTAAGAAAGATAGGAAAGTATGAATGTGCGTAGACTATAGGAATTTAAACAAAGCCAGCCTGAAAGATAATTTCTCGTTCGCTCATATCGACATCTTAGTGGACAACACGGAAGGTTTGAAACACCCCAAACCCGGCCCACAAGCCCCGACCGGATCTGGCATGTTCTTCGAGTAAAACATTTCAAATCTTGTTTGTCAATTTGGAAAATGTGGTCATTTTGAAGAGGAATCGTTAGGTGTCAAAACATTTAAAATTATTTCCAAGATAAGTTATTTAACCCTCGATTTAATAATAATCGTATCATAATAAAAATTTGAAACATAAAACAGTTTAATAATAATGGCCTTATTACATCAATAGCAAACCCGAAATAAATCCAAACTTAAAAATAAAGTCTCAAAATAAAATAATCGTAAGTCGAGCATGGCCACCACTAAGCTCCCGCCACCCGGTCCATCTACCGAGTGTCACTTGAAAAGATATCCCACAACGGGGTGAGTCAAACAGACTCAAGATGTAACACCAACAACACAGTCTCAACGATTTAGGCATGTCGATCATACATATTCATATAGCAATTACATATAATGATGCAATCCCGAACCCAACCTAGTTAACCATCCGCTACACATCATCCGTACCTGCCATCACACTGTGGGGATTACTAAATCGACCCTCCATCCGCTACACATCATCGAAGGCGATCAGCTGCGCAGACGACTTGCACATCGCCTTTATAAATTTTGTTGCATAGCCACGGATAATTAAATGTGACATAAGTCACCACATAGTAATTTGTGACATAAGTCACCACATTCAGATTATGTGACATGAGTCACCAAATATCGTGGTAAAACCACCAGATCACTTCCCCTTTCATAAGCACCCATATGCCCCATGCCATACAAGTCATGCGAATATCATGCCTTAAGCCTTATTTCATATTCATAACCAATTCTCATTCATGCCACATTCACGGTTCATAGTACTATTAATAGAGTTTTGGAGAATAACGTACCTGAATATGCCGTACCATTGAATGGTACCTTTAGCCATATCTTTCACATTCTTATAAACACATATATTAAGTTAATACCGTAAATCTATTAAGAGTTAGTGTGGGGTTACACACTGCACTTAACGTGTCTCATCGAATCCCGAAAAACCCGATCTAATGCTTTAGATCCTTAGTTCCTACATTCGGCCAACACTATGTATTTTAGCAAAAGCCTATTCAGCTATATAATCAAATCCCGAAGGATTAGCACAACCAAAATCCTTACCTTGCAGCCGATTTAGTTACCACTCAAATCCCGAAATTGCTATCTGCTAATGGAGATGTCGAAATCTCTGCATAACCTTTGTTAAAATCGGTTCCAACCCAAAACTCATGAAAGTGGCCTATGGCCGAATACCACATTGGCTTACCTTGTGAATCTTAAGTCCCGAAATTGCTACTTGGTTGTGGTATCTGTCGAAATACCTATAGACTCATGTTAGATCCGATTTTCAATCACTTAATGAACTTAATAAATGGCCTTTGGCCTAATATTACACTTTACTTACCTCTAATGATCAACTTCCCGAAATCACCTCCTAGATTCGGCCCTCTTAAGGAAATGGAGTTAGACCCTTAACTTTTGGTAAATCAAAAGAGGTAGGAGAAAGACGATTAAAAGAAGTCCCTTACCCCCTATTGAGAATCGATTGGATAGCTTGCACCAAAAGAAATCGACAACCCTTCCCCTCTTTGATCACTAATAGATTCGGCTAAGGCTCCCAAATGGAGTTGGGACATTCGGCCACCAAGAAAATAGATGTGGAGTTGACGTTGAAGGAAAGAAAAGAAATATAAAAGGTACCTAGAAGGTTTCGGCTAACACAAGGGGTGATTCGGCTTTAAGGTTCCAAGAAAAGAAAAGAAGAAGAAGAACTATAAGGTTCGGCTTTGGGAAAAGGAAATGAAAAGAAGATGCTCAAAATACCCGAATGGTGCTTCAATTTCTGGTTCTTGTTTCAAAGAAAAGAGAGGAAAAGAAAGGATTCTCTTGGCTACAAATTTCAGCAAGGAGACTAAAAGAAGAAACAAAAAGATGAATACCCAACCAAAAGGAAATTTCGGCACACACTACCCCCTACATGACTGAATATACCATCCTACTCCCCTCTCCTAAATTCGGCTAGCACTCAAACTCTATCTCCCCTTCCTTTTCTCCTATTTTCTCTCCATACTACTCATTCAAAATAAATTGAATAAATCAACACTTATCCTTCTCTTCTAGCCGAATTTTAAAAGAAAGAGACCAAGTCTCATCCTCATCCATTTGAAAGTCCAAATGCCGCCCACTCATCGCTCCCCTATTGCCGCAAAATAAAAGCTCCCCTTTTGCTTCCCTTGTGGCTCGAACTCAAGCCCTTCTCCACTGCTTGAGGCGTCACTTACCAATGCCTTAAGTGGCGCTTCCTTGCCACTTTAACAAGCTGATTCTTATGTCCAATTTCCCCTACAATTTCTCTTAAGGCCTCTCAGGCTTAGCTCCCCTTAAAACTTAAAATCAAATAATTTCTAAGGCTTTTTCCTACACTCTAAAGTTCTCAAGATTCATAAAACATATTTATAATACACACAGGCATGCTACTTCACATAATTAAGCAATAATGCACAAGCCCCAAATCCCGGATATTACAGTTCTACCCTTTTAAAATAATTTCGTCCTCGAAATTACAGCTAAAAATAGGTGAGGGTATTGTTGTCGCATTGCTTCTTCCGCTCCCCAAGAAGCTTCTTCCGATCCATGATTATGCCATAACACTTTGACTAAAGGAACTGATTTCCTTCGTAATACCTTTACATCTCGTTCCAAGATCTGGATCGGCTCCTCCTCGTAGGACAAATCTGGCCTTAGCTCCACCTCCTCAACCGACACTACATGAGATGGATTCGATCGATAACGACGTAGCATAGAAACATGGAACACATCGTGCATCCGCTTCAACTCCGAGGCAACTCTAATCGTATGCCATCGGGTCCAACCCGCTTCAATACCCGATAAGGTCCTATAAACTGGGGACTTAACTTCCCTTTGCGACCAAATCTCATCACCTTCTTCCAAGGCGAAACTTTAAGAAACACCGATCTCCCACAAAGAAATTCTATTTCTTTTCGCCGTCGATGCCTCCTTTAACCGTGCCTCGAATTAACTTAACCTTTTCTTCTGGATTCTCGCCACAATCTCTCGACCCAAAACTTGACGTTCTCCTAATTACGTCCAACACGTAGGTGTACAACACTTCGCCATACATACAGCTTCATACGGTGCCATTCGAATGTCGGCTTGATAGTCATATTATATGCAAATTCTGCTAAAGGCAAGTATTCTTCCCAACTTCCTCTAAAATCTATTACACACCCCTCAACATATCTTCCAACACTTGGATCACTCGCTCAGATTGACCGTCCGACTGTGGATGAAATGCCGTAGTAAAATCCAATCTGGTGCCTAAAGCTTGATGTAGTGCTTTCCAAAACCGAGACGTAAACCTCGGATCCCTATCTGAGATAATCGATACCGGAACTCCATGCAACCTTACAATTTCACCCACATACAACCTCGCCAACTTCTCGCAAAGAATAATCGACCCTGCGACCGGTAAGAAATGCGCGGACTTTGTCGATCGATCCACTATCACCCATACCGAGTCCTTCTTAGTAGGCGTAAGGGGAAGCCCATTAACGAAGTCCATGGTGATTCTCTCCCACTTCCACTGCAGAATCTTTATCGGCTGAAGCAACCCTGACGGAACTTGGTGCTCTACCTTGACTTGTTGACACGTCAAGCACTTCCTACAAATTCTGAACTTCCCGCTTAAGACCAGGCCACCAAAACTGCTCCCTTAGATCTCAGACATCTTACTACCTCCGGGATGCATAGCATAAGGGCTACTATGCGATTCCCAAGAATTCTCTCGCCTTAACTTCTTATTCTTAGGCATACAGACCTTGCCATGAAAACTTAGCACTCCTCATCATTAATACCATAATCCTCTAACTCCCCACTCTGCACTTGTCGCAACTTAACACTTAGATCATCATCTACCAAATTGTAATTCTTTCACCTCATTCAACCATGACGGCTTAACTTGCAATTCACCCAAAGAAACTTCCGTCATCATACAAGCTCGGATGTGCAAACATCGCCTCAGATCCGACACTACTTTTCGACTTTAGAGCATCCGCCACTACATTCGCCTTGCCCGGATGATACTCTATAGAAAAATCGTAATCCTTTAATAACTCCACCCACCTTCATTGCCTCTCGTGTTTAGCTCTTTCTGAGTCAGCAGATACTTAAGGCTCTTGTGATCTGTGTAAATCGCTGACTTTTCTCCATATAGATAGTGCCTCCATACCTTAAGAGCAAAGACCACCGCCGCCAATTCTAGGTCATGCGTCGGGTAGTTCACCTCATGTGGCCTCAATTGTCGAGACGCATAAGCGACTACCTTCCCGTCTTGCATCAATACGCATCCTAATCTTGTATGAGAAGCGTCACAGTATACCACAAAATCCTTTCCCGCTTCCGACTGAATCAAGACTGGAGTTTCAGTCAAGACCCTCTTAAGCTTCTCAAAACTCTCCTGTTGCCTATCTCGTCCATAATGAAGGGTACCTCCTTTCTCAACAACTTCACAAAGGAGCAAATATTGATGAGAACCCTTCCACGAACCTTTTGTAGTAGCCTGCCAATCCTAAGAAACTACGTACCTCAGCCACAGACTTAGGTGGTTTCCAGTCTAGCACTGCCTCAATCTTCCTAGGATCCACCCTTATCCCTTCCGCAGACACTACATGCCCTAAGAACGCAACTTCCTTAAGCCAAAATTCACACTTGCTAAATTTGGCATATAGCTTCTTTTCCCTTAACACTTGCAACACTATCCGGAGATGCTCGTCATGTTCCTCCTCCGACTTGGAATACACTAGGATGTTGTCGATGAACACAACGACGAACCGATCCAAGTAGGGTTGAAAAACCCGGTTCATCATATCCATGAACACAGCTGGGGCGTTCGTCAATCCGAACGGCATTACCATGAACTCATAATGCCAGTATCTTGTCTGAAAAGCTGTCTTATGGATATCCACCTCCTTTACCTTAAACTGATGATATCCCGACCGTAAATCTATCTTTGAAAATACCGCGGCCCCCTTAAGCTGATCGAACAAGTCGTCTATCCTTGGCAACGGGTACTTGTTCTTGATGGTCACTTTATTCAATCGATTTATAATCTATGCACATACGCATAGTTCCGTCCTTCTTCTTTACAAACAGAACCGGTGCTCCCCACGGAGACACACTGGGTCGAATGAATCCACGATCCAGTAACTCCTGGATTTGAGCCTTGAGCTCAACCAACTCCTTTGGTGCCATTCTATACGGAGCGATAGATACTGGCACCGTTCCACCCAGTAAGTCAATTCCAAACTCCACCTCCCTATCAGGGGGTATTCTAGGTAACTCATCCGGGAAAACATCCACAAATTCCCTTACGGTTCTAACTCCACTAACTCCTTCTTCTTTTACATCCAACGCACTAACGAAAGCCAAGAATTCCTTGCACCCTTTCCGAACCATCTTATCAGCCTTTAATGCAGAAACTATGTTAGACAAGTAGTTTCTTCTTTCTCCTATTATAATTACCTCCTCATCTTCCGGGGTCCTTAACTCCATTCGCTTAGCTGCATAATCCAATATAGCCCGGTGTTCTACTAGCCAGTCCATGCCAAGTATGAGATCAAACTCTCCGAAGGGTAATTCCATTAAGTCAGCAGGGAATATCACTCCCTGAATCTCTAGAGGTACACCCTGAAATATCTTGTTCACTACTACAGTTTGACCTAACGGGCTTACTACAGTTATCTCTCTACTAGACAGTTCAGAAGCTATGCCCAGAGTTTCAACTACTCTACATGCAACATACGAGTGGGTCGAGCCAATATCAATTAAAGCAAAGTAAGGCTTATCAGCTATAAGGAACATACCGGTTATGACGTCCGGTGTGTCTCTATCCTCCCTCCGGTGAACTGCATACACCAGACCCGGTTGTCTTGCCTCTGTGTTACCAACACCTCTGCCCGGTGTTCCCCGTCCTCTTCCAAACCATTTCTCTCGCCATTCGGACCACGACCCGCGGTGGTGGTCGCGGTCCACGCCTTCCACTGATTGAAATTCTGACCTGTTGGTCGGCCCTCGTCTATTTTTATAGGACAGTCCTTAATCATGTGGTCCTTGGACCCACACTTGAAACATCCCCCTGTCTTCTTCCAACACTCTCCTAGGTGCATCTTTCCACACCGAGTACAAGTACGCAGTGCGCCGCTCTCCAGTAGCACCACCTGTTGACCTCGCGGCCCATCAACTCTCTCGTCTCTTTTGAGCATTCCTGCATGACCTTGATGATCCAAAACCTCTCCTTTGCCTGCTCCTATCCGTATTCTCGCCTTCTGATTCCTTAACCCCTTCCGCTACCTTAGCATTTTCCACCAACACTGCAAACTCCCGCTCCTACTGTGGAGCTATCAACAACCTTAGGTCATCCCTCAGGCCGTCCTCAAACCGGACACATCGCTCATGCTCCGTAGCCACGATACCTCGAGCATACCGGCTCAACCTTAAGAATTCACCTCGACTCGCTACGGACTTGTTCCTTGAACCACCCAAAATGCCTTCCTTTGAGCATCGGTATAACTAGTTCCAACATACTTCTTCCGATATGCCGCCTTAACATACTCCCAAGTAAGATCCTCACCAGTAGCACCATCCCGAATCGTGAGCCACCACCGATATGCCTCATCGCTGAAGTAGCGACACCATTCCTTCGGCTTCTCTTCAAAGAAATGATCCAAATTTCATCCATAATTCGCTCTGTCGCCTAACCAATACTCACCGCATCGGTGGGTGCCACACCAGATCGCCACTTTAATACTTCACCTCCATTGGCTCGAGTCACTCGCACAGATTTCCGAGCTCCCCACCTCCACCGCCCACCACCTTCAAGAGAACCGCAAAGATCGCCGCTGAGCATCGCATCATCCCCGTCCGATCCTCGATGCTCAACACCAAGCACCGGTGGTGGTGGTGGTACCTCATTCTCGACCCTTGACCGGACCTAACGGGTTCCGACACGGCCATTCTGCCTCTACCACGCCTCGCGTGACACGCACCACGTCCCCTAGAACTCATGTCTACGATCGCGATTTAACTGCTTTTAGAAAGTTTTATGCATTAGTCTTTGTTCCACTAATTATCCACGAACAAGTTTTATGTAAGGAAGTTTAGTAGTAGTTCTTTCGATCATTTCAGAGTTTTGTTTCAAGTCTTCTATCCTAGTTCAGAGAAAGATGCACCTTCATTCAGTAGTATCTACTACACACATTCATCACTTGTACATTTTTGTCCGTTTTAATCCTAGGGGTATTTTCGTAATTTGTCCTATAGGGGTATTTTGGTAAATTTTCAAATCAGGGTATCTTGATATTTTGCAAAAATAGGGGTTTTTGGTATTTTTGGTAAAGTAGGAATATCTTAATAAAAGTCGAGGATAATATGGTAACTTTATAAACCAAGGGTATTTTAGTAATCTTACAAACTAGGGGTATTTGGGTAATTTTTAAAACTAAGATTTATAAAACAATGTAGCAGGTCCCTTTCGGGTTTTAATTATTGAGTTTAGCCTGTGAATGAGTCCTCTTGGTTAGGGTGAACCGTTACTACGCACTAGGTAGGATTCGAGTGAAGAGGAGGTGTGTCACTAGGACTGCTTAAATACCAGGCGCTTCCTGAATCCAATCTTAGACATGCGCACAATGGTTGCCACACCCTAACTCGGCGACTAAGTCACAGGTTTGTTTAATTAGGCCTTAAGTTTTATGTAATTCTTGTGTTGAAGTAAACTAATCCTAGGGTTCCATAACTTAATATACTAATCTACGTTCCCGTTATACCCATATACAAATCATACATTAATTCACACAACGGTTAGGGGTACTTACCTGGTGGACTTCGGGTCGGAGACTTAGGTGCCATGCCAGAGAAACCTGCTCAATTCCAAAAATTTTCACAAAAACTTATTTGGGCTCAATTTTTGAAAACGTTGTGGGCTTTATACCCAAGGCCGAGAGTTTAAAACCTGGCTCTGATACCAAACTGAAACACCCCAAACCCGGCCCACAAGCCCCGACCGAATTTGGCATGTTCCTCGAGTAAAACATTTCAAATCTTGTTTGTCAATTTGGAAAATATGGTCATTTTGAAGAGGAATCGTTAGGTGTCAAAACATTTAAAATTGTTTCCAAGATAAGTTATTTAACCCTTGATTTAATAATAATCGTATCATAATAAAAATTTGAAACATAAAATGCTTTAATAATAATGGCCTTATTACATCAATAGCAAACCCAAATAAATCCAAACTTAAAAATAAAGTCTCAAAATAAAATAATCGTAAGTTGAGCATGGCCACCACTAAGCTCCCGCGACCCGGTCCATCTACCGAGTGTCACTGAAAAGATATCCCACAACGGGGTGAGTCAAACAGACTCGAGATGTAACAACAAACACACAGTCTCAACGATTTAGGCATGTCGATCATACATATTCATATAGCAATTACATATAATGATGCAATCCCAACCCAACCTAGTTAACCATCCGCTACACATCACCCGCACTGCCATCACACCGTGGAGATTACTAAATTGACCTCCATCCGCTACACATCATCGGCGATGCGCCGCAGCGACTTGCACATCGCCTTATAAATTTTGTGGCATAGCCACCAGATAATTAAATGTGACATAAGTCACCACATAGTAATTTGTGACATAAGTCACCACATTCACTTTATGTGACATGAGTCACCAAATATCGTGGTAAAACCACCGGATCACTTCCCACTTTCATAAGCACCCATATGCCCCATGCCATACAAGTCATGCGAATATCATGCCTTAAGCCTTATTTCATATTCATAACCAATTCTCATTCATGCCATATTCACGGTTCATAGTACTTTTAACGAGTTTTGGAGAATAACGTGCTTTGAATATGCCGTACCATTGAATGGTACCTTTAGCCATATCTTTCACATTCTTATAAACACATATATTAAGTTAATACCAGTAAATCTATTAAGAGTTAGTGTGGGGTTACACACCTGGCACTTAACCTGTCTACTGAAATCCCGGAAAACCCGATCTAATGCTTTAGATCCTTAGTTCCTACATTCGGCCAACACTAAGTATTTTAGCAAAAGCCTATTCGGCTATATAATCAAATCCCGAAGGATTAGCACAACCAAAATCCTTACCTTGCGGCCGATTTAGTTACCACTCAAATCCCGAAATTGCTATCTACTAATGGAGATGTCGAAATCTCTGCATAACCTTTGTTAAAATCGGTTCCAACCCAAAACTCATGAAAGTGGCCTATGGCCGAATACCACATTGGCTTACCTTGTGAATCTTAAGTCCCAAAATTGCTACTTGGTTGTGGTATCTGTCGAAATACCTATAGGCTCATGTTAGATCCGATTTTCAATCACTTAATGAACTTAATAAATGGCCTTTGGCCTAATATTACACTTTACTTACCTCTAATGATCAACTTCTCGAAATCACCTCCTAGATTTGGCCCCCTTAAGGAAATGGAGTTAGACCCTTAACTTTCGGTAAATCAAAAGAGGTAGAAGAAAGACGATTAAAAGAAGTCCCTTACCCCCTATTGAGAATCGATTGGATAGCTTGCACCAAAAGAAATAGACAACCCTTCCCCTCTTTGATCACTGATAGATTCGGCTAAGGCTCCCAAATGGAGTTAGGACATTCGGCCACCAAGAAAATAGATGTGGAGTTGACGTTGAAGGAAAGAAAAGAAATATAAAAGGTACATAGAAGGTTTCGGCTAACACAAGGGGTGATTCGGCTTTAAGGTTCCAAGAAAAGAAAAGAAGAAGAAGAACTATAAGGTTCGGCTTTGGGAAAAGGAAATGAAAAGAAGATGCTCAAAATACCCGAATGGTGCTTCAATTTCGGTTCTTGTTTCAAAGAAAAGAGAGGAAAAAGAAAGGATTCTCTTGGCTACAAATTTCGGCAAGGAGACTAAAAGAAGAAACAAAAAGATGAATACCCAACCAACAGGAAATTTTGGCACACACTACCCCCTACATGACCGAATATACCATCCTACTCCCCTCTCCTAAATTCGGCTAGCACTCAAACTCTATCTCCCCCTTCCTTTTCTCCTATTTTCTCTCCATACTACTCATTCAAAATAAATTGAATAAATCAACACTTATCCTTCTCTTCTAGCTGAATTTTAAAAGAAAGAGACCAAGTCTCATCCTCATCCATTTGAAAGTCCAAATGTCAGTCCACTCTCGCTCCCATTGCCGCAAAAATAAAAGCTCCTTTTTGCTTCCCTTGTGGCTCGAACTCAAGCCCTTCTCCACTGCTTGAGGCGTCACTTACCAATGCCTTAAGTGGCGCTTCCGTGCCACTTTAACAAGCTGATTCTTATGTCCAATTTCCCCTACAATTTCTCTTAAGGCCTCTCAGGCTTAGCTCCCCTTTAAAACTTAAAATCAAATAATTTCTAAGGCTTTTTCCTACACTCTAAAGTTCTCAAGATTCATAAAACATATTTATAATACACACAGGCATGCTACTTCACATAATTAAGCAATAATGTACAAGCCCAAAATCCCGGATATTACAGGGTTACTCACTGTTCTCCTTTATGGATGGTTTCGCCGGATACAACCAGATTAAGATGCATCCTAAAGATATGGAAAAGACGACATTCATAATCGTGTGGTGAACATTTTGATACAAAGTAATGCCATTTGGACTGAAAATGCGGGAGCGACGTATCAAAGAGCCCTGGTAACTTTGTTTCATGATATGATGCACAAAGAAATCGAGGTTTATGTTGATGATATGATTCCAAAATCCCGAATAGAAAATGAGCATGTACGAGTCTTGAGGAAATTATTCTTGAGGTTGAGAAAATTTCAGCTAAAGCTCAATCCAGCAAAATGTACTTTCGAGGCTAAGTCAGAAAAATTGCTAGGATTCGTATTCAGCGAAAAGGGGATCGAAATCAAACCAGAAAAAGTCAAGGCTATACAGGAGTTGCCTCCGCCGTGTGCTCAAAAAGAGGTCCGAGGTTTTTTAGGGAGATTAAATTATATCGCCCTGTTCATTTCACAACTGACCGAGAAATGTGACCCCATATTCTGTCTCTTTAAGAAACACAATCCAGGTGTATAGGATGAGGAATGCCAGAAAACTTTTGACAAGGTCAAACATTACTTGTCCAATGCCCCAGTACTGATGTCACCTAGCCCAGATAAGCCGTTGATACTGTGCTTGGAAGTATTTGGAAATTCTATGGGATGTGTGCTTGGCCAACATGATGAGCCAGGAAGGAAAGAAAGAGCGATATACTATCTCAGTAAGAAATTCATTAAATGTGAGACAAGATACTCGCCAATTGAGAAGCTATGTTGTGCCTTAATCTGGACAACCCGAAGACTGAGACAGTACATGTTGTACCATACAACTTGGCTCATCTAATAAAATAGACCCTCTAAAGTACATGATGGAGTCGACTGCTCTGAATGGAAGGATGGCCCGACGGCAAATTCTGCTTTCTAAATTTGATATAGTCTATGTGAACCAGAAGGCAGTAAAAAGGAGTGCAATAGCAGATTTTCTAGCCAGTAGAGCCTTAGAAGATTACGAGCCTTTGAATTTTAATTTTCCAAATGAAGATCTGATGTATGTCGCGACTACTAAAGAAAGTGCTCAAGAAGAACATCCCTAGAAACTAAATTTTTCTAGGGCTTCTAACGCCATAAGTAACAGAAGTGGGGCAGTCCTGGTATCCCCGAATAGAGATCATTATCCCTTTACTAGTAAATTGGATTTTTATTGCATGAACAATATGACAGAATACAAAGCATGCATCAAGGGTATCCGTGCAGCTATAGAACGCAAGATCAAGGTACTGGAGGTATATGGTGATTCTGCACTGGTGATCTATCAACTCAAAGGAGAATGAGAGACACGATATCCTAAGTTGATCGAGTATAGAAGGCTGGTCCTAGAGTTAATAAAAGAGTTTGATGACATCACCTTCTGCTACCTCCCGCGAGATGAAAATCAGATGGTTGATGCCCTAGCTACCTTAGCTTCCATGGTCAAAATGAACAAACAAGATCCAGATGAGTATTTATGAGGCTCTGACTCATTATTACAACATCGAGGAAGAGGGAAAAAATGATCACCCTTGGTACCACAATATACTGCGATATGTAAAGAATCGTGAATACCCTGATCAAGCGACCGAGAATGATAAAAGGACGCTGAAGAGAGTGGCCAATGACTATATCTTAGATGGGGAGATCCTGTATAAAAGAAGAAAGGATCAGGTGCTACTAAGATGTGTGGACGCCTTTTAAGCCAATAAGATTTTGAAAGAAGTCCATGAGGACGTCTGCGGAATGCATGCTAATGGTTTTACAATGGCCAGAAAAATCATGAGATTCAGATATTATTGGTCCACCATGGAAGGGGATTGTATCAGTAATGCCAAGAGATACCATAAGAGCCAAATTTATGGAGACAAAATTCATGTGCCTCCTTCACCTCTTCATGTTAATGACTTCTCCATGGCCTTTCTCTATGTGGGGCACGGATGCCATTGGGTCGATTTCACCAAAAGCTTCCAATGGGCATCGATCCATCTTCGTGGTCATCGATTACTTCACCAAGTGGGTAGAAGCCACTTCATATGCCAATGTCACAAAGTCGGCAGTTAGCAAATTCTTGAAGAAAGAGATCATATGTCGGTGGAGAATGCCAGAAATGATTATATCTGACAATGCATTAAATTTGAACAACAACATGATATCAAAAGTCTGCAGTCAGTTCAAGATCAAACACCACAACTCGTCACCATATCGCCCAAAAATGAACAGTGCAGTTGAAGTAGCCAATAAGAACATTAAGAAGATCGTGGGGAAAATGACTGAGACTTATAAAGATTGGCATGAGAAGTTACCATTCACCCTCTATGCTTATCGAATGCCTGTCAAGACTTCCACCGGGGCAATGCCTTTCTCATTGGTTTATGGAATGGAGGCAGTTCTGCCTTTTGAGATTGAGATTCTTTTTCTTCGTGTTTTGTCAGAACTGAAGTTAGATGAAGCAGAATGGACCCGATCTCAATATGATCAGTTGAACTTAATCGAAGAAAAGAGGCTAAGGGCTATTCATCATGGTCGGATGTACCAAAAACGAATAATGTGAGCTTATGACAAAAAGGTTCGCCACAGAGAATTCCATGAGGGGGACCTGGTATTGAAAAGGATCCTTCCCATACAAATGGACTTTAAAGGAAAATGGATGCCGAATTGGACATGACCTTATATGGTGAAGAAAGCCTTTTCTGGAAGAACGTTGATTTTGACCGAGGTAGATGGTAGAGATTTGCCCAACCCTACGAATTCAGATTCAATCAAGAGGTGTTTCATCTAAAAAAAAGAGAGAAAAAAAGAGAGGCCAAGGTGAAAAATAGCAAAGGGTGTCTTGAGACCAAATAAGTTTTGAGTTGAAAACCCGAAAAGGGCGGCTCAAATTTTAACCAAAGAATGGGGCATGTGGTAGTCTTGTTCCCTCAGAAATAAAAAGGAGGAGAAACTTTACATCTTGGGGCATCAACGAAGTACTCTAGATCTCTTAAGCACACATCAAGCTCAAAAGAGTCATCGAGAAGTGTGTAGAGAAGCTCATGTTGCGATATCTGGGTCACCTAGTTTCATCTTATTCATCTTAGCAATATTTGCTATCTTTGATTAATCTATTCATTTCGAGCTTTGCTCCCAAATTTTTTTTCTTGTCCATTGTTACGATCTTTTTCAAGCATTTTTCATTGAAATAATAATGAATGGACGAATAATATTCAAGTAAAAGGATTTCTGCATATTGCTCTTAAAGGTTCCAAATAGTACAAGGACTTGAAACAGGACCACTAGTTAGAACTAACCAAACTTAAGGGTTGGAAGCATTTGAGAAAGAGAAGTATAAATTGTGACTATTTCTTTAGATTTTCTGTTAAAGATACCAGCTGAACAAGAAGGCATGGTAACACATCAGTGATAGAACCTTGATGAATAGCGAGCAATGACAACCTAAGCATTAAAAAGAGATCATTCTCGAAAAATGACATTCTGCATTCATGCAAATATCATTCATACACATCTAGTTAGGAGCATTTGATTCATCCTGATCATGGCATCCTAATCACTAGGCATAAATAGGCCCATGAAAGGGATTCTACATGTCATGTTCCCCAAAGAACGGTGTAATAGATCAGTGAAACACAAATCCTATACCCCTGAAGTTACAGTGGGATGGATTGAAGCCATCGTGGTGAATCTTATCTCCTTAAAGTTGCAGTGGAGCAGATTAAAACCACAAATCTCATCTCCTTGAAGTTGCAGTGGAGCAAACTGAAGATAGCAAATCTTATCTCTCTGAAGTTGCAGTAGAGCAGATTAAATCTATAAACCTTATCTCCCTGAAGTTGCAGTGGGGCAGGTTGAAATTACAAGTCTTATCTCCTTGAAGTTGCAGTGGAGCAGACTGAAGATAGCGAATCTTATTTCTCTGAAGTGGCAGTGAAACAGGTTAAAGCTACAAATTACAAATCTCCTTGAAGTTGCAGTGGAACAGATTGAAGTTACAGATCTTACCTCCCTGAAGTTGCAGTGGAGTAGATCCAAGATAGCAAATCTTATCTCCCTAAAGTTGCAGTGGAGCAGATTGAAGTTACAGATCTTACCTCCCTGAAGTTGCAGTGGAGTAGATCCAAGATAGCAAATCTTATCTCCCTGAAGTTGCGGTGGAGCAGATTGAAGCTACAAGTCTAATCTCCCTGAAGTTGCAGTGGAGCAGATTGAATATAGCGAATCTTATTTCCCTGAAGTTGCAGTGGAACAGATTAAAGCTACAAATTGCAAATCTTGTCTCCCTAAATTTGCAGTGGAGTAGATTGAAGTTACAAATCTTATCTCCCTGAAGTTGCAATGGAGTAGATCTAAGACAGCAAATCTTATCTCTCTGAAGTTACAGTAGAGCAGATTGGAGCTACAAATCTTATCCCCCTGAAGTTGCAGTGGAGCAGATCTAAGACAGCAAATCTTATCTCTCTGAGCTTGCAGTAGAGCAGATTGGAGCTACAAATCTTATCTCCCTGAAGTTGCAGTAGAGCAGATCGAAGATAGAAAATCTTATCTCTCTGAAGTTGCAGTAGAGCAGGTTGAAGTCACTGTGGTGAATCTTATCTCCCTGAAGTTGCAGTGGAGCAGATCGAAGATAGCGAATCTTATTTCCCTGAAGTTGAAGCAGAACAGATTGAAGCTATAAGTTACAAATCTTTTCTCCCTGAAGTTGTAGTGTAGCAGATTGAAAATAACAAATCTTATTTCCCTGAAGTTGTAGTGGAATAGATTAAAGCTACAAATTACAAATCTTATCTCTCTGAAGTTGCAGTGGAGTAGATTGAAGCGACAAGTCCTATACCTCTGAAGTTGCAGTAGGTCAGATTAAATCTACCATAGCAAGTCTTATCTCCCTGAAGTTGCAGTGGAATAGACTAAAGATACAAGCTACAAATCTTATGTCCCTAAAGTTACAGTAGAGTAGATTGAAGCAACAAATCCTATACCTCTGAAGTTGCAGTGGGTTAGAATGGAGCTACTTGAAAAAGAGAAGCGCCAAAGAGGTCGAGACCCTGCAAGACCAGGTAAATTTGGCCTCTTTTTCTTTGCTTCATTCCCGTTACACGACAATGAGCAAATAGGGGCAGCTGTAAAGGCCCAAATTTGCTCGGCTCGCCAGAAAACCAAAACAGAAAATAAACAAAAAAAGTCCAAATCTTAAATGTCCAGTTACAAATTACAAGCCAAAAAAATAATTAAAATTACAACCCAAAAAAAATTGAAGGCCCAGTAGCCCAAAATGTTTAAACATTTTCGAAAAAGCCTAACCCTAGCTCCTTTTCGAGCACCGCACTCCACGTGCCTCCGTCGGTGTGCCCACCGCTCGAGGACTGCCTCATTGTACCAGAATGGCAAAATCTACCTCCGTTGACCCTGACACCTACAAAGAAAACAGACAGAAAATAGAGCAAAGGAAACAAACAGAATATAGTGGCTAAACAGTTGTAAACTGGCTATAAAAGCCTTCACCAAATTGTAATATGGACACGAAGGAATACAGAAAAAGTATCAAGTTTTAAAAAGGGTAGCATTTTTTTCTCTGATTTTATTTTCGAAATAAATAAATATTAATAAGAAAATAAAACACTTACCTGCCTATCGGTCTCCTCGCCATCGTCGATATCTCTTTTGGTACGAAAGGCCGTCGAATCCCTGGGGATTTGGCCAAGGCCGCGGCGGAGAACGTCGGAAGTCGAAAAGTTTTTCTTTTATTTTTTGGAGTTAGGGCTTTAGTTTAATGTTTTCAACTCCAAATCGGAGTTCTACGTGAAAAATACAAAAAAAGGGGATTCGGTGATTTTTTCGGCCACCGTGGACGACGGCGCCATCGTCGGTGACCGACAGCCGCCAAGGTGGTCTGGCGACCGGAGCCATGGCCGAAGGGGAGAGAGTTGAGAGAAAAAAAAGGGAAAGCTTCAGTTTTTTTTTTTTAAAAATAAGGGCTGATATGAATTTTAAAAAAAAATTCTGACTTAAATAAGAGTTGTAAAACGTAGCCGTTTTGGGCCAGATTTTCAGATGTCAAAACGACGTCGTTTTGACGACCTGCGGCGTGACTCGACATGATTCCAGGATCCGCGTGTTTTCTTAGCGCGTGGGTTATTTGCGCTTTCGGCCCTCCCGCTTTTTCGATGTTTTACAATGTAGTTCTGTTTATTTTTCTTTCTCTTTTAATTTTTACCGCAAAATTTTAATTTTATTTTGTTTACGCCCCTAGGAAACGACGCGTTTAGAGGGCTTGGGATAATTGCCCAGTCGGTCCCCCTTCATTTTGCGTGCGTTCCATTTGGGTCCTTATGTTGGTTTATTATTTATTTTATTAGGATTTATACTTTAAATTTTGTCTCAATTTCAATTCGGTCCTTTACTCAATTAGTTTCATCTTTTTATATTTGTTTTATTTGTTTATTTATTATATTTTTTTAAAAAAGGGAATCTTAATTCGATATATCTATTTATTTGTTCATTATTCTTTTATCTCTTTAAAATATCCAAATTTAATATTATATATATATTTTATTTATTTATTTACTTATTTATTTATCTATTCACTATTTTGTTTATTATCTTTTGCATTTAAAAAAATAAATTGTTGTATTCTTTTATGTGCGTAAAATTTTATTTACCGTCGTTATTATTTTATTTCATGTTACCTTGTCATTTATTTTTTATGTCCTCATGTTATATTTATTTATTTTTGTGCATATCCCACATTTTATGTTTATATAAAAATTACATTATTAGTTCATTATTACTATGATGTGTTTAACAATATCAATGCTATTACTATAATTGTGTTATTGCTATCACGACATTTCTGCATTTACTCATTATTCATTATCACTACCCCATACAATATGTTTAAAAATAAGATAAATATATATCGCTTTAAAATATTACACTTGTTATTATCCAAATTTTTTTAAAATAAGGCAATGTTTTGTTTTTGGAGATTCAAGAAGTCGCACCCTAACTTACGGAGTTTCGATTTTTTCTCGTTGAACCTAAATGACCAAATATCCTTTTATAATTCAAATACATAAGATTTCAAATAAAAAATAGAGGCAAGCTTATTCTCAAAGGTTCAAGGTGTCGTGTCCTAACTTACGGGATGTGACGAGAGGGTCTTTAACGTTTATTTCGATTTATTCAAGCAATTTTTAAGCAAAATATACATTAGTCCGAAGAGGGATTGTATTTTAAACTATTTCCAAGTTTTCAACTTTCGAAACTAAGACATGAATTAATCAATTAGGTACAAATTTTGGGCATTACGAGTGTGCTAATCCTTTCTCGTACGTAACTGACTCCCGAACCCGTTTTTCTGATTTTTTTGTAGACCGAAAAAAGATTGTTTTAATAAATTGAACATCTTATTAAAACGATCAAATTGCGAGGTGACCCGATCACACCTAATAAAAAGGATTGGTGGCGACTCCCATTCTTCGTTTTTTAAATAAAAGTCGACTTCAAAAAAAAAGGTTTCGACAAGTACTAACTTAAAAATTTTAAATTATCATCCAAGTTAAAAACATGTCATTGGTTCCTATTTTTCATACATTTGAAATTTAGTCTTTACACTTTTATTTTTAGGAATTTAGTTTCTCTACTTTTCAAATTTGAAAATTGAAGTCCAATTGTTAACATAATTATTTTATTTTGTAAAATTTGTTGGTGTGATATTTTAGAATAATAAAAAAAAAAACTCACTTGGTACCCAAATAACTAAAGAAAAGACTTTATAATTAATCTAGATTTAACAAAATAATTTTAGTAGTGTTAACAGTTCGACTTAAAAAATTCTGAAAAGTAGAGGGACTAAATTTTAAATTTACAAAATGTATAGGGACCTATGCCATATTTGAACTTTTTAGAATATATCGTACTAATAAAATTGTTGGTATGTATAAGACTTATACTGACAAATAAATTTGATACTCCTATACCAACAATAGTAAAATGTGTTGGTATAGTTTCATATAAGTAATTTGTTGATATAAGACCTACTTATACTTATGGAATTGGACCGTCAGTAAAAATAAACGTTGATATATAACAAATTATTTACAGTGAAGTAAATAATTTTGAATAAGTTGGGAGGGTAAACTATCCATTAACCCTAATATAAACAATTCCTTATATTTTTGGTTCAACATTAAGCTTGTGGGTTGACAGATGGATGGCTAGCAAAAGGCAAAAGCCCATTCTAGCTAGGACTGTGTCTTTATTTTATTATAAAAATAAATAATTTAAACCTTCATAAACTTGAAAGAGTTCGGTGGATTCTTTATATTCTTTTAATCGAACATAATAAGTAAACTTTCTTAGACTTTTAGATGCTAGATTTATTCCCACTGTTCCCACTTGTTCCAATTTAGGTTTTTCTGTTTCCACTTTATCTCTAGTCAGCATAATTATGAGAATTTATTTTTTACTAAATTAATACAAAATACAAAGTTCCTAAAATTTATTACCTTTTATATTTTTACCTCTAAATAAGTATATAATTTTTACAAAATTTTTAATAAATTTTAAACTTTTTTAACTTATATACAAATAAGTCAATTTTTTTTACAATGATGATTGGGGACTCAAACTATTCTTCAAAAAAATATAAACACTCAACTAATAAGTTGAAATAAGTCAAATCTTTAATTTATTCTTTAATAAACCTTTAAAATAAATTAACCTTTCATTTGTTTAATATTAAAAATGTATTATATAAATAAAATAGTAAAATTTAAGAGCTTTTTAAAATGTTTTATTCTTTATTGAAAAGACTTTTTAAAGCTTAGATACTTCTAAAAATATATTTTAAAAAATAAACTTTAAAAGGAAGTGGGTGAAAAGTTTTGAACAAGTGAAGGTGGTTTGAATAAAAAATACTATACAATAGTGAGTATAACCTCATAATAATTTAAATAAATTTTTTTAAATAATTCATTCATCATTTTATAGTTTTTAAGGTTAAGTGATGAAAACAAAATTTTATTGTTTTTGGTAATATATTCATAGATAATTGGATTCATGATTCTCTTGAACTCATGAATGATTAAGTTGTTGAATAGTTTTTTTTTTTTTTGCCGTACGGATATACATCATCCAACTTAAAATAAATAAAAGAAATTAGTATATACAGAAATGCATGTGCGATGACAAGGAATGCATATTCTCCAAAGATTTTTTCATATAATTTATTAATAACAACTTATATTTCATTTATTAAATAATTCACGATCCTCATGTTTTTCTCTCCTCTTTGAAAATTCTGTTGTCAAAGTTAACTAGGATTTAGGACCAAAAAAAAAGAAAAGAAAAAGTAATCACTCTTTCTTTTTCTATATAATTTATAATGTTTTACTTTTATCAAGATTTTTAAATCTACAATCTATTTCTATTAGCCGTCATTAAAATATGACGGAAAAATCTTTTTTATTTTTTTTATGGTTTGAAACAGATATATATATATATATATATATATATATGCGCCTAAGTATTTCAAAGGAAATGAAATTGAATTACTCATTGAATGCCTTTTTAGGGTTTTATATCCACTTGATTAGTTAATTTTAATAAAGTCAATATATATTATATATTTATAAGAAAAAGTAATAATTTGTAAGCGTCTAATTCTTAGTTTTTCAAAATAGGGGAGTCACTTTAATCGCTTAGCTATGTAGGTAGGTATATAATTAATGTAATAAGTTAATGGGTACGTAATTAATAATTTGGTTGGAAGATTATAAAAGTGTGAAATTGTAAGTTGAGAGCTAAGTCAAAGCTTTTAATAAAATAGACCTAAAGTTGAGTTCCTTTTTGAAAAAAAAAAAAAGGAATTTCGAATTCTTTGTCCTTTGGATAGAAGTATTATTATTTGACCTGTCTCATATCAATGCATATGAAAAGTGTGATCACATGTTGCATATAATTTTATCGTAATTACAGTAGTTAACTTATATGTATTTGTTTGTATGTTTGATTAACTCTTAGTGTCTTATGTGAAATAAAATAATTGCCTTGGAATTTTATATATATATATATATATATTAAAATAAATTTATTTAGTGATGTAAAATGTGGATAGGATTTAAACTAATTTTTTTTAGTTTGTGCTTATTCTATTCCAACAATAGTTCAATTTTTTTTTTTTTTAATTGAGAGTTACCCTCACAATAAATATTCATTTATTCGATATAAAAGTGTCCAAACTTTTTTAGAAACTTTTTAACATAATGTTCTTGTAATAGCATTATACTATCACCTTTTCTTATGGTTTTAATTGTAACGCCCTAAATATCTTAATTTTAAAATTGTAAACTATGTTAAGTTCATTAATATGTGGCAATGGCTAAGTGTTAGTTATGTGTGCTTGAGGTTTTGTATTCAAATCCTTTCCCTTAAATTTTTGCTAATTTTGTCCCTACCCTTTGAACATCTGGCTTATCTTTAATTTCTGAGTAGTTATTAGCAAAATGAGCTTATTGGTTCAATGGTAAAGTTTTAACTTACCTAGGGGTCTTGTGTTTAACTCTTTTGTGTGTGCAAGATTATTTTTACTTCTGTCCTGTTAAGCCGCCCAATGTTGTTGGAATTTAGGTTGAATCAAAACTCCCACAGCTTGTTAGGATAATAACTGAATAGATTTGATAGGGTTTAGATAATTAGATATTTTATTTTGGAAATTTCCCCAAAATACTCCCATTATCGTCATTTTCTCCCACTTTCTACTCTTGCCGTCCTTCATGTCTTTCACTTTCCCCCTTTCCCTTATTTTTTTTTCCAATTTTCTGTTTACTGAGTTTTTTTCTCTTCTTTCTCCTTTTACGTAAATTTTTCATATTTCTTCATTGTCAAACCTTAGAGTTATTTTCTTTTCCCTACTTTGTTCCATCTTTTGTTATTGTTCCTTTGTTGAGGTTTTATTGTCACCTTTGTTTTTGTGGTGCCGTCATTGCTATTGTGCCATCTTCTGTGCTGGGTTTTGTTCAAGTAGTGAGTAATTCTTGTTTGGGTGTGAGTATTGTATATACTTTTTCTCCTCCATAGTATGTTTTTGTATCGTTCTTTCACGTGAAGGATGGGCTGTTCTTAATTAGGTTTATAGTTTCTGTTGTGATTGCTTTTGGGATTGTTGTAGGTGAAGACCGTGTGAAGATTACTCCTCCGATGAGTTGGGTGATTTAGGAGGTGCCTCTTCTTTGGGCAAGTATTTGAATGTTTCAGTTTGGGGGCTAGTTGTGCTTTCTATTTCAAAGACCGAATGCCTAATGTTTTGGGTCGAATGGTCGGTTTGAGCAAGGGTTGATTAAGTTGTGTTTGGTTTAGGTAGTTGTGTTGATTGATTAAGTTTCAATGTCGTGTGCAAGTCTAAAAGTGCTACAATGGTGACAACATTTCGATAACAAATAGGTGCGTGATTCTAATCTCAAAAATCAGTGAACGGTGCGAAACTAAAAATCTTACTGTCGACACTGCCGTGTGCTTAGCCGTGTGTTAGGCTGTGTAGGCCATAAGGGCGTGTAAGCCCATTTTCAGTAAAATATAGTTACGATCGTGTTTGAAGTGCATTTCGAGGTCAATAATTTTATAGGTTCTGTTAAGTGATATGTATAATGTATGATAAACGAAAACTATTGTTCTGATGTGATTGCATAAATTCTGGATGTATGTATGCCTTGTAAAATGTGTTTCTGACATGTAAATCTGTGGGTATCGTTAGCATGTTTATGATTAGTTAAGTATATTCGAGCATGATTACTTTGAATACATCTGAATATATGCTATGCTATTTCATGTGTGTAAGAGCCTAATTTTGATCGGGCTTAGAAATAAAACAAAAAATAAAAATAAAATAATTTCCAGTTTTTTTCTACAGAGCCCATTTCATTACTAAAACCCAACCAAGCCCAAACATTCTACTCAACAACCCAATTACACCCATACTTAACACTTAGACCCATACCCACTACCCAAACAGATTTAGCCTAAAAATCAGCCCAAACGGAATCGGCCCGAAATGGCCCAATAACTTAACCAGTTCAGTAAGCCTAGGGTTTTCAGAAACCCTAGGCGCCGCAAGAGCCTTGCGCCCACCACCAGTCATGCCGCAATCGCCTAATGCCACAGACTTCAATCGGCCCTAATCGCGCCGCAATCCACGCCAGTCCTCGGTCACGCCGCCATCAACGCCAGAATCAAGCTCCACATCGCCGGATCTATCGTCGATCACCTGCAAAAAAGGAAAGAAAGACAACAAAAGGGCGAAACAGAGATTTTTGTTTCCTTTTTTTTTTCATTTTTCGGGTTATAAAAACCCTAGATTAAACTTGTAAAAAAGAGGGGGGGATTTTTCACAGACTAAATACACACGGATATACAGAGAAATAAAAGCAGAGGTGATTTGTTATTTCTTTTTGTTCATTTTTTTTTCTCTTCGATTTACTCTTTTTTTTTTTACACATATATATAAAAGCTAAAAAATATAGAGAAAAAGGCGAAGTTCTACCTGTGCGCCGCCATAGGCGACGGCGCGTGAGCACATGACGGAGGCCCCAACAGACGACGATCGGAACCCAGAAAAGGGCTCTGGAGAGAAAACTCTGAAGTTTTTTTTTTAAATGTGGTGCAATTGAATTTTTTTTCTCCCTAAAACTGATTTATATAGCAGTTTAAAAACAACGCCGTTTTGACTTAATTTGATAAGCACAAAACGACGTCGTTTTACCAAGGATCCGCGCGCAGCTGACCCGACCCGAAGGATCCGCGTTTTTTTAGAAATAGATTATTTTCCAAATAGATCCTTCCGCATTTTCAATTTGTTTAATCCAATTTTTTTTATTTTTAATTTGGCCCTAAAGGTTTAATTATTTTTCAATATGATCCTCGGGTTCCTTAAAGGTTAATAAGTAGAACGATGCCGTTTTATAAAAAGGCATAATTTCTCATTAAATCCCCGTAATTTAACGCGTGTTTTTTAATTTAATCCTTTTAATTTGTTTTAATTGCTATTTTAACCCTTTTTTCTTTTTTTTTTTATTTTTAATACCGTTTTTAATTATTTTATTATGTTAAAATATTATATTATCCTTATTATTTGTATATTAATTTATTAAACTTGTATATCTTATTACATATTGTCCTTATTTTAAAAAAAAAACTATTATTATTTATTATTATTTAGATTATTTTGATTATATATTATTTTTAGATTAATATATTAGTTATTATATTCTATATTTTTAATATTTTGTATATTATATAATATTATATCTTATATTATTTTAAAATTTTTATTTTATCTAAAATCATTTATATTATATAATATATTATTTATTTTCAAATGTAGTCTTATATGTATTATATTATTATAAATATATTATTATAAATTATTTATTTATTTTAAAATTTATTTTTCTTTTCTTTTTCAATATATGTGTATACATTTTTTTACATTTATTATTTGTTATATATATTTGCATGAAAGGTTTAATATTGCATGTGAAATTTTCATGTTTATTAAGTTTTGTTGTTCTGACATTTATTATTATTATTATTATTATTTTGTTTATATAATACTTTGTCATTTATTTATGATTGCCTTAATGTGGTTACTTTTTAATTGTTATTCTATAGTTTTATTGTTTGTATTAATATGATATTTTCGTAGGATCATCATTTTAAAATAAAAATGAATTTCGCAAAATTACTATACTTCATCTAAAGATTTTAAAATAACGCAATGTTTTGGTATTTAGAAATTCGGGAAACAATGCCCAATCGTGCTGGGTGTCGATTTTCCGTTTGGCTAAATAACTAAAAATCCTTTTAACAAGTTTTATAAATTATGAGATGATCTTAGTTACGAGGGTTTAAGAATATCATGTCCAATCGTGCTGGATGTGACGTTTATATTCCTTCGGATCGAAGAAATCTCAAATTTTAAATTAAAATTACTCGAAGTTTTATAAATTATGAGATGATCTTAGTTACGAGGGTTTGAAAAATATCGTGTCCAATCGTGCTGGATGTGATGTTTATAATCTTTCGGATCGAAGAACTCTCATATTTTAAAAATCATATTTTTAAATTTCAAACCTTTCAGACATGATTTTATCGATTAGGTACCAATTTTTGGGCGTTATGAAGGTGCTAACCCTTCCTCATACGTAACCGACTCCCGAACCTATTTTTTGGTTTTCTTCGTAGACCGAAATTAAATGTTTTAAATAAAACGTTTTACAAGGTGATCTAATCACACTTAAGTAAAAAGGGATTGGTGGCGACTCCCATTTTCGTTTTTAAAAGTCGATCCCCATTTTTCAAAACCAAATTTAAAAATGGTTTCTACAGCTTGGCGACTCCACTGGGGACCTAAGAGAGTCAAGCCGTAAAATTGATAATTTCATGTCCTTTTGATCGAATATAAAATCTTGATTTTAAAAATATGATTCTTTTATTACATGTGATTTTAAAATATATTTCTTTGCATTTGCACTACATGACCTTTGTGGTCGCACCCTTAAGTGGGAGCGAGAAGCTATGCTTTCGTGAGGTTTTCACCTCCGCATGGGCTAGTGGACTGCTTCCGGGATACATCCTGTAACATCCTGGAAAGGGCCTATGCATTTTCGGTTTAATTGTACGAAGTGACATGTTTTGTGTACTAAGAATAAATTTTGAACATTTTTGGAAACTAGGAAATGTAAGGAAATGATGTGGAAATGATTCAAAAGAGGAAAGTGAACATTTCTGGAAAACTTGGAAATGTAAGGAAATGTCAAGTTTACAGAGCCGAACGAAAATTTTTGGAAACTTAGAAATGACTTAGAAATGTCGAGTTTTAAAGTTTAAAAGAGGAAATTAAGGCAAGGTGGCCTTAAAAGAAAAAGTTTGTGAAATTTGACACACAAACAGGCTTGGAAAAGTGGCCTGGAGATGCCACTTAGGGCCTCTGGAAATGGCGCCACATGCAAGGTGTTGGGCCTGAGTTCGAGTCACTTGGGAAGCAAATAAAAGGAGTTTTATTTTTGCTTCAGGTGGACGGCACAAGCCTTCTAGAAAGGAGGAGTTTTATTGTCATAAATATTCGATTAATAAGGTGATAAATAAGGGATTTAATTTGGATTATTTTTGAAGAGATAATAAAGGATTATTCTCTAATTATTTTAAATTAAGGGATTATTATTTTGATAATTCAAAGGATAAAGCTATCAAATAAAGAAGAGTGGTGGCCAAGTAAGGGATTACGAGTAGTAGTTTCTGCTATAAAAAGGAAGAAAATAGGGCTACTCATCAAATTTTCTTCCTCCTATTGTCTCTCTTTGAATTTCGAGTACTCTCCTCTCTCTCTTCTCTTTTCTTTTGTCAAGCTGAATCTATAGTCCACCATTGTCAAAATTCTCAAGTTTTCTTTTCTTCCTATTTCTTCTTACCAATCCATTCAAAAGCCGAATCTTGGAAAGGCTTCAAGCATAGGTGCTGTCGATTTCTTCAAAGGTAAGAACAAGTTTGATTTCCAATCTTTTCTTTTAGATTAGCCGAGAGATAATCTAACCCCATACATATTATGGTTGCCGAATATGGAAGGACCTTTCGGGATTATCGAGTAGTTGACTAAAAGGAAGAGTATGGGATTTCTAAGATTAAGGTAAGACATGTGAATATTCGGCCAAAGGCCTTGATTTATGTTTTGATGATTAAGATTAAGTCTAACATAAGGTTTTAGGGATTTCGACATTCCTAGGGAAACAAGGAACAGTTTCGGGATTTGTTGGTGTTCCAATCGGCAACAAGGTAAGAATACTAATCCTACTAGGATTTGGAATTTTGGCCAAATGGCTTTTTATTAAGGTAATAAGTGATAAATCAATGTAGGGATTAAGGATCTAAGCATTAGATCAAGCTTTTCGGGATCTCAAGGAAATTTTAAGCGAATCGTGTGTAATTTCCACACTATCCCATAATATGTTTTATGGCATGATTAATTAATATATGTGATATTAAGTATATGAAAGTGGCTAAGGTACCATGTTATGGTACAAAGTACTCAGTGCACGTTTCCTACTTCTACTAGGAATATGAAAGATGTTATTTGTAACATGAGAATATGATAAGAATGTGAACTCTACGCATATTATGCATATTATTATATGGGGCATATGGGTTATTGAAAGGGGAAGTGAATGTGGTGACCTAAGACCACGAACACGGTGACCTAAGACCGTGATATCTGAAAAGTGGTGACCTAAGACCACGATGTCTGAAAGTGGTGACCTAAGACCACAAAGATGCGGTGACCTAAGACCGCAGATTTGGAGTGTAGCGGAAGGAGGGTCGACTTAGTAGTCCCCACGGTGTGGACCGGCAGTGCGGGGTGTGTAGCGGATGGACAATTAGGTTTGGGTTTGGGAATGCATCATAACTGTATTCTATGTTTTGAATGTGTAATATGTGATATGCCCGATTCTATTATGATTTAGTGTCGTGTACACATTGAGTCTGCTTTGACTCACCTGTTGTGGGACTATGTTTGGTGATGAACAGTGATGGACCGACTGGCGTAAACTTGTGGTGGCCATGCTCAACATGAAGTTTATATTTTTATGGACTCTTGAATTTATTTTAGTACTTTGAATTATTTTTGGGAATTTTTTTTTGATGTAATAAGGCCATAAGGCCATGATGAACGATTTTATTTCTACTTGTTGTTTTATTGTGTTACAAATTTTGATTAAGTTAAAGACTAAGTATTTTATTTTAAAATATACTCGATATGTTTATTACTTAAAATTAAAAAGGGGTTTTCAAATTTAAAAATCCAGTTTGTTTTCAACACAAGCCCAACCCAAACTATTTTTTTTAAAAAAAAATCACACAAGTTTTTCACCAAGTAACGAAAGAATTTGAATCGGTTTACTTGAGGAACATACCAAATCTGGTCAAAGCTCGTGGGCTGGGTTTGGGGTGTTTCACATCCGTACCTATGTCTTCGTGAGGTTTTCACCTCCGCATGGCCATAGGGAAATGTATTCCCCTGAACCGAACTCGGTCCATATGAGCCTATAATGGGTGAGGATCGAAGAATCTACTGGTTCGGGTACCTTAGCTTTAGAGCTAAACCACATGTAGAAAACCTAAGGGCTTACCCTAGGTAGGACTATGTCAAACCCTAGTGGTCACCCTAATAGGTGTTCTATGTTATTTTTCCTATGCTAACGGATTTTCTTTTGTTTTGATTGCATTGCATTCATATCATAGAAAAGAGGTGTTGATTTCTAATTTGATTGCTAAATAGAAAAGTTGGTCATAAGAAAATGGATTTTTTGATAAAGTAGATTATAATACGATCGTTCGAATATTGTCCAAGTGAACACAACGAGAGAAGACTGATAGTCCGTGAAGGAATACAGGACCTTGTCACCCAAGGATTCAAATTGACGAAGACTATTCGAGAATTACCACATCTCGGCTTTCTTGAAGAGGCTAACAAGTGAACAAGAGTCGTGATCCAGATCAAGCAAAAGGAGCTAGAGGAGGCATCTATTAGAAGTTTGCAAGACTTGACATTTGGCGAAGAAGGGATTCATGTTTTCACTTGGACTATAAGGACAAGGCCGTGTATGCGATCCGTTTTGTGTAAAGAAATTTATTTTCTAGTAAAGTTTTTCTAATGTAATTGAATTCAGAGTCAACGCCTCTCTTTCTTTGCATTTGCATTACATCATATCATTTGCATTAAAGTCCATAGAGAGAGTCTAATTAGTTTAAATTATAGGAAAGAGAGAGAGAAAGAAAATATGGAAGCTGACCACCCTTACGGTACACGAGCTAAATCAAGGAAAATGGATCAGAGAATGGAACAATTCCAAAGAGACATGCAAGACTAGATGCAAGAGCAGATGGCAAAGCTCCAGCAAGAGATGAGGGACCAGATGTTGGAAGCCCAAAAGAATATGATGGCCCATATGGCCCAGATGCTGCGACTTGGGGCATCGACAAAGTACTCCGGATCCCCTAAACACATATTGAGTTTAAAATGGTCCTCAAGAAGTTTGAACAAAGATGCTCAGACTGCGATATCTGGGGCACCTAGTTTCTCATTTTACCCATTTTAAATCTTTGATTACTTTGTTCTCTCCAAAGAAACACCCCAATTAATTTTCTTTTATAGCATTTGCTATATTTACTTTATTCTTTTTAAGATATACCAATCAATTTTCATTTATTGCCGTGGTTATCTTTGATTAGCTTATTTGTTTCGAGCTATGCTCCTGATTAATTTCTTTCTTGTCCATTGCTGTAATCTTTTTCAAGCATTTTTTATTGAAATAACGATTAATGGACTAATAACACTTTCATAAAAGGAGTTTCGCATATTACTCTGGAAGCTTCTAAATAATATGAGAATCTGAAACAGGACTATTATTCAGAACTCACCAAGCCTAAGGGCTGGAAACATTGAAAAATGATTATCTCTTCGGATTCTTATGGGATAAGAAAATTTCGTTGGTGATACTATATTGGCAAATGACGAATAAGGCCAATCTATGTGTAAAAAGGGATCATTGTCGGGATACCCTGCATTCAGACTCATATATCTGGTCATTACACTTAAGGGATGGTGTAACAGATTGAAGTTCTGTACCTTTGAGTGGTAACAGAAATATGAAAGAAACCAAATGTCATTCCTCTGAAGTTGCAGTGGGAGATACCAATTTCATGTCTCAAGATCCAAGCAGGGCTGACTCAGAAATTACATTGGTGCAAGCTGGTTGAGTAGAACATGGTTGATGAACAAAAATGAAGAACAGATGAGTGATAACACCTAGAATAAGAATCATACTCATAACATTTTTGCACCATAACAAATCTCATTAGGAGCATTTGTAACACCTCTAACCCGTATTCATCGCCGGATTAAGGTTACGAGGCATTACCGATCAAATTACAACTCAATAAAAATTTTACAATTTGAATAGTAACCATTTACTCAATCATATAAATCACATTCTGTCATATGAAACACATAACTAACAAAATCAAAACATGCTTATTTAACTCTTTCACAAATTACAGAACATATTTAATAACTTATATTATCAATGTCATTTATAAATTCACCTTCCAAACCAAACTAGCATACCACAAAACCATGTTTTTTTTTTCGAATCATAAATTCCATATTCGAACCAACTAATATATATATATCAAATCATATTACATATGCTTTATAAGTCCAAGAGCCAAACCGTATAACCTACAAACATGACATTCGAATATTCAAATTAAAAATAAACTTATTACATTTCATTAACTAAATATCAAACATATCTTTTATAAACCTATGCACATTTGAATTATTAACTACAACAAGACATACCTTATGGCCTAAATAACATCTATACATGAAACATTGTCAAATATTACCATATAATAAAATATGGTCTTGTACTTTATTAATTCATGCGCAGATTACCAATATCATGAACCATTTTCGGACACTAAGGTAAATCAGAATACACCCAATTTGCATGTTTAACAACAGATCCAAATTAATATATACCTAGCCACTCATTTCTTCATTTGTTCAGTTAGCAAATTACCTATTAAATCTATACCCATTTTTATCAAAATAAAAGTTGTCTTTTTTTTTAAACACAAATGACATTTCAAGCATACCTATTTACATGATACAAATTATCATGTTTAAACCTTATATGTCCAACCATTCAAATACACACTTATTCGGTCATCAATTTAACCTTAATAAGTCATAACATTACCATAACTCGCATTTTAATCTAAGCATGCTATCTCATAACCTAATATCAAAACAACTATGTCACTTTTAGCTATTCAAATGGCCATTAAACATACTCAAAATATAATCATCATTTTCCATCATGAACTGTACCTAAAAATCCAACCATTCAAGCATATTATATGTGTATATTTTGCCATTTCAAACCGAATCTATATAACTAATACTCAATCAAATATATATTTTCATCACTTTACTATATTACCAAACCAAATTATACCACTTTTCATACTTCCAAAATAAGCTAACTATAAAGCCGATTATATTTCATACTTACCATATCTCATTGCCAAATCATACAACCACATCACAAACATATTTACCATGAAACATACCTCCAAATTAAACTTAAGACATGACCTAATACGCAACCATTAACATCATAATCAAGCCATTTTCGCATGGCTATATATATATACAATTTCAAAACCAACCATATCAAAACTAGTCTATACATGCCACATAACCAAATCTCCAAGCATTTATTTACCGAAGCGAAAACTAGATAGTGTGATGAGATCTCCTCCGACTTCCAACCCGAGCAAGACTCCGAAACTCTATAAACATAAGAAAAATACACAAAGTAAGCTTTGAAAGCTTAGTAAGCCATAAGTAAATAATTCATTATAGAAACATATATAATTCAATTCAAACAGACCAAATTTAGTTAATCACATACATATATACAATCACTTTTCTCATATAATCCATGTTCCTCATTAAGTAACTGCATTTACCTTATTTTTCATTTAACAAATAAACCTCATACATACCTGAATCATTTTTAAAATAACCCTAATCAAACATATATTTATACATTATTATACCATGGCCGAATATACCATATAAATAAATTATCAATATTTTCTCCAATTTCAAAGTCATAATATCAGAGATAATCGATTATATATAGATATTCATATATATATATACAATCACTTCAATCAAACTTTTAAAACACATACTTATACTTATCATAAAACCGAATACCTTACTCATAGTTTCATACATTTTCAATATCATCACAAAACATTTCTATCACATATCTTTCAATCAATTAACTTTCATTTTGAATAGAATAACCATATTCACATACCTGAATGTTTTAGCTTGCTTAAAACATTTGATTGCTTTTACCGTTGCTCACATAAAATTCATTAAGCATAAAGCCTTGTATAAAACACCGCACAGAGCCCGCTAGGTAATAAACTGATTCAATACACCGGCATAAAGCCCGCTAGGCAATAAGCCTGACATCATACACCGGCATCAAGCCTGCTAGGCAATAAGCCTGATATCATACACCGGCATCAAGCCTGCTAGGCAATAAGCCTGATATATCACTGTTACAAAGTTATTCTTATTCATAATTCATATCTCAATTGAACCGAATATATTCCCAAATTTCATAAACATTCATGCATTCAGCTTCAACCATAGAAATTTTTACAATTAAATTCAATATATAAAAATCATACACATTCAGATTCAACAACGTTTATTGCTTATAAACTTACCTCGGATGTCGACGGACGAAATAAACGGATATTCGATTATTTTTGTTTTTCCCCGATCCAAACCCGTTTTCTTCGATTCTTTATCTAACATATTCAAATTAAACTTATTTAAACATAGTTCCATTCAATTTAATCCAAAAACACATAAATAGACAAATTACCATTTTACCCCTGACATTTTACATTTTTTGCAATTTAATCCTTATTGCATAAAACACAAAATACACAAAATTTCACATCACCATAGCTAGGCCGAATATCACCCATGCTCTTACAAGTCCATATATTTCATTTATTTCACATTTTAGTCCTTCAAAAATTTATTTTTACAATTTAACCCTAATTACTCAAATTCATCAAAAATTCAAAGACAAAACATATTAATCTAACACATATATTTCATAATTCATCAACTAGCATCATAAAACTCATAAACTCATCAATGGCAAAACACAAAATCATCATCAATTTCTAAAATTAAGACATGGACTTTGTAGTACTCAAAGTAACGATCTCAAAAACGTAAAAATTTTCAAAAACCGAAAACAAACTAACCTTGATTCAAGCTTGAGAGATGGCCGAATAACCTAAGCTATGGTTTCTTCTTTTTCTTTTAATGGTTCGGTCATCAATAAATAAAAAAGATGAACATAACTTTTCAAGTTATGTTTGTTTTATTATATGATTATATGATTATATTATATTATTATTATTTTAACTTTTATAATATATATATAAAAACCATACATTAATCAATATGCCGTCCACTATCTTTTATTATTGGCAAAATTGCAATATAAAACCTCCATATTAAAAGAACATCCACTAGTTGGCCCTTCTAAAAATAACCACTAAATTTTTATTTTACGCGATTAAGCTCTTTTATTAAATTAAGCACACAAACAATATAATTAATTCACGAAACTTTCACACATGTAAATTCACACATAATTAACACAGAAAATAATATTAAAATATTTTTTTTTGGACTCAGATTTGCGGTCTCGAAACCACTATTCCGATTAGGGTCAAAATCGGGCTGTTACAACTCTCCCCCCTTAGGAATTTTCGTCCCCGAAAATCTTACCGGTGAATAGGTTTGGATAACGTTCCTTCATCGTATCTTCTAGTTCCCACGTTTCTTCCTCAACTCCATGCTTATGCCACAGTACTTTAACCAACGAAATTTTCTTATTTCGTAACTCCTTAATCTCATGAGCCAAAATATGAATCGGTTCTTCTTCATATGTCATGTCGGGCTTAATCTCAATCTCTGTCGGACTAATCACATGTGAGGGATCAGATCGATATCTACGAAGCACCGAAACATTGAATACATTGTGAATCTTTTCTAGTTCAGGTGGCAACAGTAGTCAATAAACAACCAACCCGATACGCTCTATAATCTCATACAGTCCAATATACTTCGGACTCAACTTGCCTTTATGACCAAAATCTAATTATTTTCTTCCACGATGAAACTTTCAGAAACACTTTATTTTCAATCTAAAACTCTATATCTTTTCGTTTCAAGTCTATATACGAATTCTGACAATTCAATGCTGTTTTCAGACTATCGCGAAGCACTTTCACATTATATATTTCAAATTCACACATAGCTTCGAATTTCAAATCTCTTTAATGTCACAACTAAAATTCTGATCTGACTTTCACTGTACATCATCCCTAGCTGAAACTGCCTATAACTGTATTAAATTATTTCCATTTTCAACTCACATTTTCTGACAATTTTAATCATGTGAATCATTTTCTCATAAAACTCGATTCTGAAGTAACGGAGTTCGATAACTGATTATAATAGCAACAGTCTTTCTTAGTTACTTTGAAATTCTAAAATATTGTGACAAATAAATATTTCGAGAATTTGGTTTGCGTTTTCTGATTTCAATGCAATTTCATACTCACAGATTACTGTAATCTCTCTCTTAGAATTACCATATAAATTTCAAATCTCAATCCAAAGCAATGATAACTGACACCATAGACATATTTACCAACACAGAAACAAATAACTTATCTGTTTTATCAAAAGAGAAAAATCTATACTTACAGAGAGATTTCTTCAGACAGTTAACCATATTTCATATAACTTCATCTTTTTCAATGATAAAGATAATCCCGATACAAAATTCATCAACCCTCCATTTCTATAATGAACAAAGTCAGAAATATCACATTTCACACTCATCATCTATATCATATCTCAAACTGTCGCGCATCTTGTTAATCCTATATGAACACCACTGAGAGTTTCTTGTAGCAGTTGTTGTATATTCGTAGAACTTTTTCAGTATGCACACTCTATCTCGAAATAACAATTAATCATCGATACCACATCTGAGGTTCTGAATTAGAAATCAATTTATATCGAGCTCCTTTTTAACTTATAATTCGCTGACACATTTTTGAATTTTACCACTTCACCATATAAACATTTATTTAGCCTCTAGTTCAACTAACAACTGTTTATTACCTGATAAGATCAATCACGTATTCATTGCCCAATCAAAACATTCAAGACTATAATCATTTTCCTCAGATAATAATAAATTACTAACTCAAAACTTTTCAACGATTCAAGCCATCTATATTGTGCCAAGTTCAGATCTCGCTTTGCAGCATGAAATAAATTACATTACTAGCAAACAGTCAATATCACTACCTATCCCTCATCAATACAATGTCAACCGTTTCTAATTCACGTATCGAATAACTCTTTTCATGTAGCTTTAACTGTATAGAATCACAATATATCTCTGCACATTCCTGTATTAGAACACATTTTAAACCATTCAATAACGTATGGCAGAAAATCATAATATCTTTATTTAACTCAAAAATTGAACCAGAACTGATGTTTCGGTCGAAATTATCTTCGTGCAAAAGAAAACTTCAACAATCAACTAACTTTAATTTATCACAACATTTCCCAGATAGAATCATTACGATGGATATAATTTGGTATCAAGTCTTCAACAATACGAGTTTTTCTTCTAGACTATCCCTCAATTCAAACATGTACATTCAAAGTTTATTTCCAATCAGGTGGATAGATTCAGACACATATAACCCTATTATCTTTTCAATCAAATAATTCAAATTTCTTTTCGAAGAAATCTTTTCTTCTCGTTAAAAAGGATAACCCAGACATATTGTTTCACAGATTTGATATTATTCTTCTATCATTTTCACTTTTATCAATGTCGGACCTTCACGAAAACTAAAAAAAAAAGTTTATGATGAAACTATCTCATATATTAATCATCAAAACTCTGAATTATACTGAAATCGCCTTAACCAAATAGAAATCATTTGGCCTTAATAAGAACGATGTCTCAACCCTATAAATAGATATTATCCTGACTGTTAATGAAGTATTTGAACACAGAGAAGTATCAAATATGATTTAAATAGCAACCATTGCAGAAACAAAACTTCTATAACTTTGAGGACGGTACCACTGTACTCTCACATTTCAAGCCAGAGATTAAAATCATAATAGAAATAGTCTTCTCTGTCAAATAGAGATCTCTTGTAGATAATCACATGGAATCATAAGAAAATCAGAATAGCAAAATTTCAGTATATGGAGTCACACAGGATATCTAAAAATTACAACCCATATATAATGATATAAAATTTCGAGAATATCCCAGAAAATATCCAGAAAGAATGATGTCATTCTTAAATACTGAAATCCATAGTAGCAGAAGCATTATAATCTTCATATATATATATATTCAATAGAACAATAACCAGTAGAAACAGAATATTAGTCTCATACAGATTTTTCCGCCGACTTTCATATCCACACAATGAAACAAATTATCAGAGAAAGACATAACAATGTTGAACATAATCCAAACAGATTTCAATAATTTCTTCTATTATTATATTTAGCTAACGTTCTCATACGATAAGAATTTCATCTTAATATAATCAGCTACACATACCTCTGAAGGTAAGTGAACACATTGCTTACTCAGAAGTGATCATCGTAATTAACTCAACTACAACCACTGTACTCAACCATCAATACAATTCAAACATTAATCTTCTGTTTAATTCAGTTATCAGAAATTTTCACCTTATCCCATCACTAACAGAAATCAATTCAAAAAAGCTTCCAGTTAATACTTTTTTTAGATAACATACTTGAATAAGTCATTTAATCGGAGTTAACTTCTTCTTTAATATTGACTTTGCATAATCTAAATAGCCTTCAGAACTGTCCAATATCACTTTTAGTACTGTCTTCATTTGCTGATTCATTCTCTTTTCTGACCACATTACTAATCTTTCAAACACGGATTTCTATAACTCCACACTCGTGAGCTTATTCATTCCAACTCTTATATTAAAATTGTAACATTTTACTGATAAGGGGGTGAGGGTAGTAAAGCCTCAAATTTAACTCTCACATAAATGCACATAATACATACTATCACAAATAGTTAGTTCATTACTAATTTCACATTCTCAATTCATTTAATAAACTTTTGCTTTTAATCACTTTTATTCTTAACACATTGTTTATATGCCAACTCAAATCACTGCTTCACAGTCAGAGCATTTCAGATAGCAATCATAACTCAAATATCATATCTCATATGCTTATATAATTACAACTTTATCAATAACAACATGTCATACAATTTGATTCTTACCTTTATGAGTCTCAACTCATCATCAACACATTTCCACTCAAATATTTGAGTATTACTTCTGTACTATCAAAATTAGCTCGGTTGGAAAACTTATCTGTCTCATCAAAACAATTTTCGTCAGAGTCGGGAGATATCACACTATCGCAGGTTAAATATGGCATGTATAGCTAGACACATACGCTATGGCAGTCCTAAAACAGACTAAACCTGGCTCTGATACCAACTAAATGTAACACCTCTAACCCGTATTCATCGCCGGATTAAGGTTACGAGGCATTACCGATCAAATTACAACTCAATAAAAAATTTACAATTCGAATAGTAACCATTTACTCAATCATATAAATCACATTCTGTCATATGAAACACATAACTAACAAAATCAAAACATGCTTATTTAACTCTTTCACAAATTACAAAACATATTTAATAACTTATCTTATCAATGTCATTTATAAATTCACCTTCCATGTAACACCCCAAACCCGGCCCAAACGCTACGGCCAGATCTGGTATGCTACGGGGTTTAACATTAAAAACTTCTCTTGGATGATTTTTGGAAATTCAGTTTGTTTATTTAGGTATTCGCTAAAATAAGTGATATTTGAAGAAAACCTCTACTTTTCCGTTGAACATGGTTGGAAAACCCATTTTATTACTTTTTATGACTTAAGTCCTTGAACATAAAATTTTAAACTGTAAACATTAACAAATATAAAGCGATAACCTAAGCCATGGGGCCTTATTACATAAATAGTCCCAAAATTAAAACTTAAAGGAAAATCGAAAATAGTTTATGAAAATAAAAAAAAAACTTGATGGCCCCTCGAGTCTGCCTCGGCTCCCATGTCCACGATCTACTGCTCATCTGAAAAGTCAGGGAAAATAAAGGGGGTGAGTCACCAAGACTCAGTGTGCAAATCCCGAAAACACATAAAAGGCTTTAGGCCCACAAACACATTATGGGCCTTGGCCTATACACAACGGCAATAGAATATTTACATGCAACATGGCCCAACCCAACCTAAAAGTTCATCCTCTACACACCAGCCCGTACCAGCCATCACACCTGGGATTTCTACAATCAACCCACCAACCGCTACACACCATATCGAAGCGGTCATGCTGCCGATTTATAATGTCGATCACCATGTGACCTTATAATCACTGTGTGGCGAGCCACCGATCACCGTGTGTGACCTTATAATCAAGTGTGGCGAGCCACCGATCACCGTGGTGACCTTATAATCAAGTGTGGCGAGCCACGGATCACTATTGTGACCTAAGTGTACATATCGTGGTTTAACCACCGATCACTAGGTGACCTTTTAACATGCTCTTCCCTTCATCATATCAACCCCATCCCATGCATACATCCATGCGAAGCAAAATAATATACAACCTAAAAGATCACGATCTATCACATACATCGATACACATAGAAGTTTCTATGATTACGTGCACTGCATCCCTTGCCTACCCTTTTCGGTAATACGATCGTCCATACAACCTTTATCCGGCTTTTAGCCCATAACATATATAGTCTGATTAATTAGTGTGATAGAGATCTACACACTGATTCTGAACAAGACGAGACTTTCTATGTTGACACTATCGTGGCCGATACGATCGCTAATCGTCTAAGGTTTTGTTCTCGAGCCGGTCCACAACACGGTGGCCAATCCTAACTAGCGACACCGCTTCGTTTCTTAAACTTAGGGATTGGTTTAACAGATCCAATCCTCCTTCGCTTTGATCGATATTTGATTCCATCAAAAGACCTTATCGATTGCTACCATCATAACATATGGTTAAGATCACAATTACGATAGTGAATCTAACGAGAATCTAAAGAGAACCCCTTACCTTGAAATCCTGAAAAGAGATGGAGTTTAGAGACTAGCAGTTTCCGGCTTTTAGATCTAGAAGATCTACTTCGATTCCCGATGTGTCGCCCCAAAATGAAAACACGAGAACAATCAAAACATTACTCCAAGGATAATCCTATCACGCCAGCTAGCCTTTCGGCTTTGGCCTCCAAAAACCGGAAGAGAAAGAAAAGAAAAAGAAGAAAAAAATGAAGAGAGAATTTGGCACTTACCTTAACACCAACAGATTCGACTAACCCTTAGAGATCCCGGCACTTAGCACGATAGAAGAAAGAAATCGGCAAGGAGAAAAGAGTGGACAAGGTATTCGGTTAGTAGGAAAGAGTGGAGAAGAGAATTGAAGTGAAGAGATTCGGCTCTAGCGGAGATCAAAAGAAAAGATATAGAGAGGAACTGTGAGGTTTCGGCTTGTAGAGGGAAACAGAGAAAAGAACAATGGAATTTCGGCTTTTGCATAAAAGTGGAGATGAGAGGAAAGAAGAAAAAAATAGGACCCAAATGCCGGAATTAAAGAGATATCCCCCCTACTTAAACCAAATTTCGGCACCTACTACCTAAAAATCGAAAATGCCCCTTTTAAAACCAAAACTAAGCTATTAATCAAGGGAAATTTCGGCACCCTTGAACATACCAGAACCAATTCCTCCTCCCCATCAGTGTTGGAATTTCGGCCACCACTGTGACCATCAGATAACTCCTAAACTTTCTCCCTTATCATTATCTGATCTCCCATCCACAAGTGACCCAGATAACACCACCTCTTCTTCCCTTTATCTGCCACATTAGCAGCCATATTATCTACATTATCCAAACATTTATTCCCCCTATTTCCAAGCCCCATAGCCATCCAACTTGCTCCCCCCTTTAATGCTGAAAATAATTAAAATTAAAAAAAAAAGAAAATTGGGCTTCATGCGACTCGAACTTGGGCCTCCTCAGCTGATGCCACCTCCCTGCTCTCTAAGTGGCGCCACTTTGCCACTGAGCCACAAGCCCACTTGTGCCTTAAAGCACAGATAACATCTTTTAAGCCCTATCCTCACTGGCTTTCCACTAGAGTGCCCAAGCAGAAAATTTGATTAAGGCCTCGGCCCAATCCCTGAGCCCATTCTTAACCCCTTAAACACCCTAACTAGCACATCAAGCGTAACATAAACATCACAGCACACTAAATGCAAAGCCCCACCAATTCAGGATGTTACATTCCAAACCAAACTAACATACCACAAAACCATGTTTTTTTTTCGAATCATAAATTCCATATTCGAACCAACTAAAATATATATATATCAAATCATATTACATATGCTTTATAAGTCCAAGAGCCAAACCGTATAACCTACAAACATGACATTCGAATATTCAAATTAAAAATAAACTTATTACATTTCATTAACTAAATATCAAACATATCTTTTATAAACCTATGCACATTTGAATTATTAACTACAACAAGACATACCTTATGGCCTAAATAACATCTATACATGAAACATTGTCAAATATTACCATATAATAAAATATGGTCTTGTACTTTATTAATTCATGCGCAGATTACCAATATCATGAACTATTTTCGGACACTAAGGTAAATCAGAATACACCCAATTTGCATGTTTAACAACCGATCCAAATTAATATATACCTAGCCACTCATTTCTTCATTTATTCAGTTAGCAAATTACCTATTAAATCTATACCCATTTTTATCAAAATAAAAGTTGTCTTTTTTTTTTAAACACAAATGACATTTCAAGCATACCTATTTCGCATACAAATTATCATGTTTAAACCTTATATGTCCAACCATTCAAATACACACTTATTCGGTCATCAATTTAACCTTAATAAGTCATAACATTACCATAACTCGCATTTTAATCTAAGCATGCTATCTCATAACCTAATATCAAAACAACTATGTCACTTTTAGCTATTCAAATGGCCATTAAACATACTCAAAATATAATCATCATTTTCCATCATGAATCAGACCTAAAAATTCAACCATTCAAGCATATTATATGTGTATATTTTGCCATTTCAAACCGAATCTATATAACTAATACTCAATCAAATATATATTTTCATCACTTTACTATATTACCAAACCAAATTATACCACTTTTCATACTTCCAAAATAAGCTAACTATAAAGCCGATTGTATTTCATACTTACCATATCTCATTGCCAAATCATAGAACCACATCACAAACATATTTACCATGAAACATACCTCCAAATTAAACTTAAGACATGACCTAATACGCAACCATTAACATCATAATCAAGCCATTTTCGCATGGCTATATATATATATACAATTTCAAAACCAACCATATCAAAACTAGTCTATACATGCCACATAACCAAATCTCCAAGCATTTATTTACCGAAGCGAAAACTAGATAGTGTGATGAGATCTCCTCCGACTTCCAACCCGAGCAAGACTCTAAAACTCTATAAACATAACAAAAATACACAAAGTAAGCTTTGAAAGCTTAGTAAGCCATAAGCAAATAATTCATCATAGAAACATATATAATTCAATTCAAACAGACCAAATTTAGTTAATCACATACACATATACAATCACTTTTCTCATATAATCCATGTTCCTCATTAAGTAACTGCATTTACCTTATTTTTCATTTAACAAATAAACCTCATACATACCTGAATCATTTTTAAAATAACCCTAATCAAACATATATTTATACATCAATATACCATGGCCGAATATACCATATAAATAAATTATCAATATTTTCTCCAATTTCAAAGTCATAATATCATAGATAATCGATTATATATAGATATTCATATATATATATACAATCACTTCAATCAACCTCTTAAAACACATACTTTTACTTATCATAAAACCGAATACCTTACTCATAGTTTCATACATTTTCAATATCATCACAAAACATTTCTATCACATATCTTTCAATCAATTAACTTTCATTCTGAATAGAATAACCATATTCACATACACGAATGTTTTAGCTCGCTTAAGACATTTGATTGCTTTTACCGTTGCTCACATAAAATTCATTAAGCATAAAGCCTTGTATAAAACACCGCACAGAGCCCGCTAGGTAATAAACTGATTCAATACACCCAGCATAAAGCACGCTAGGCAATATGCTCGACATCATACACCGCATCAAGCACGCTAGGCAATATGCCCGACATCATACACCGACATCAAGCACGCTAGGCAATAAGCTCGATATCATACACCGGCATCAAGCTCGCTGGCAATAAGCTCGATATCATACACCGCATCAAGCACGCTGCTAGGCAATAAGCCCGATATATCATCATTACAAAGTTATTCTTATTCATAATTCATATCTCAATTGAACCAAATATATTCCCAAATTTCATAAACATTCATGCATTCAAACTCAACCATAGAAATTTTTACAATTAAATTCAATATATAAAAATCATACACATTCAGATTCAACAACGTTTATTGCTTATAAACTTACCTCGGATGTCGACGGATTTAAATAAACGGATATTCGATTATTTTTGTTTTTCCCCGATCCAAACCCGTTTTCTTCGATTCTTGATCTAACATATTCAAATTAAACTTATTTAAACATAATTCCATTCAATTTAATCCAAAAACACATAAATAGGAAAATTACCATTTTACCCCTGACATTTTACATTTTTTGCAATTTAATCCTTATTGCATAAAACACAAAATACACAAAATTTCACATCACCATAGCTAGGCCGAATATCACCCATGCTCTTACAAGTCCATACATTTCATTTATTTCACATTTTAGTCCCTCAAAAATTTATTTTTACAATTTAACCCTAATTACTCAAATTCATCAAAAATTCAAAGACAAAACATATTAATCTAACACATATATTTCATAATTCATCAACTAGAATCATTAAACTCATAAACTCATCAATGACAAAACACAAAATCATCATCAATTTCTAAAATTAAGACATGGGCTTTGTAGTACTCGAAGTAACGATCTCAAAAACGTAAAAATTTTCAAAAACCGAAAACAAACTAACCTTGATTCAAGCTTGAGAGATGGCCGAATAACCTAAGCTATGGTTTCTTCTTTTTCTTTTAATGGTTCAGTCATCAATAAATAAAAAGATGAACATAACTTTTCAAGTTATGTTTGTTTTATTATATTATTATATTATTATATTATATTATTATTTTAACTATTATAATATATATATATATAAACCATACATTAATCAATATGCCGTCCACTATCTTTTATTATTGGCAAAATTGCAAAGTAGAACCTCCATATTAAAAGAACATCCACTAGTCGGCCCTTCTAAAAATAACCACTAAATTTTTATTTTACGCGATTAAGCCCTTTTATTAAATTAAGCACCCAAACAATATAATTAATTCACGAAACTTTCACACATGTAAATTCACACATAATTAACATAGAAAATAATATTAAAATATTTTTTTTTGGACTCAGATTTGTGGTCTCGAAACCACTATTCTAATTAGGGTCAAAATCGGGCTGTTACAGCATTTGATTCATTCCAATCATTGCATCCTAATCCTTTAAAAGGAATCATCTTCATAACATATATATATATATATATATAGCTAGAAGCATTTGATTCATTTTTGATCATAGCATCTTATTCATACAGCATGAACATACTAAATCGAGGCTACAGGACATGTCCCTCAGTGGATGGTGTAGCAATATCGATGAGTTTTCAGATCGAGGATAGCTAATCTCATCTTCTTGAAGTTGCAAGAAGAAGATCAAGATAATGAGATCTCATCTTCCTGAAGTTGTAGGAAGCGGATCGAAAGAATTTGACCTTATCTCCCCGAAGTTGTAGGGAGTAGATCGAAGACAGAAGAAGGTAAGATCTCATCTTCTTGAAGTTGTAGGAAGCGGATCGAAAAGAATTTCAGCCTTATCTCCCACGAAGTTGTAGGGAGTAGGCGAAGACAGAAGATATCATCTTCCGAAGTTGTAGGAAGCGGATCGAAAAGAATTTCACCTTATCTCCCGAAGTTGTAGGGAGTAGATCAAGATAGAAGATCTTATCTTCCCGAAGTTGTAGGAAGTAGATCAAAGAAGAATTCACCTTATCTCCTCACAGAAGTTGTAGGGAGTAGATCAAGAAAGAAGATCTCATCTTCCCGAAGTTGTAGGAAGCGGATCGAAAAGAATCTCACCTTATCTCCCCGAAGTTGTAGGGAGCGGTCAAGACAACGATCTTATCTTCCCCGAAGTTGTAGGAAGTAGATCAAAGACACTTTCGATCTTATCTTCCCGAAGTTATAGGAAGTAGATCAAAGACATCAATTTGGCATTGCAAGAAGCGAGAATAAAGCTAGCGGACTTCATCAAATCGAGATGAAGTTCCAGCATTCCTAAAGATCCAGTTCAGATTGGAAGTCGTTTGAAGAAGTCGAGGCTTGGCCAAGACCGGTCAAAATTGGTCCTTTTATAGTCTTTGCTCTACTCGTTACGACAATGAGCAAGAGAGGGGCATTGTGAAGAGCCCAATTTTGACCAGAGCTTAGAAATAAAACCAAAAAAAATAATAAAATAATGTCCAGTTTTTTTCTACAGAGCCCATTTCATTACTAAAACCCAACCAAGTCCAAACATTCTACCCAGCAACCCAATTACACCCATACTTAACACTTAGACCCACGCCTAACCCATACCCACTACCCAAACAGATTTAGCCTAAAAATTAGCCCAAACGGAATCGACCCGAAATGGCCCAATAACTTAACCAGTTCAGTAAGCCTAGGGTTTTCAGAAACCCTAGGCGCCGCAAGAGCCTTGTGCCCACCACCAGTCATGCCGCAATCGCCTAATGCCACAGACTTCAATCGGCCCTAATCGCGCAGCAATCCATGCCAGTCCTCGGTCACGCCGCCATCAACGCCAGAATCAAGCTCCACATCGCCGGATCTACCGTCGGTCACCTGCAAAAAAGGAAAGAAAGACAGCAAAAGGGCGAAACAGAGGCAAAAACAGAGATTTTTGTTTTTTTTTTTTCATTTTTCGGGTTATAAAAACCCTAGATTAAACTTGTAAAAAAGAGGGGGGATTTTTCACAGACTAAATACACACGGATATACAGAGAAATAAAAACAGAGGTGATTTGTTATTTCTTTTTGTTCATTTTTTTTCTCTTCGATTTATTCTTTTTTTTACACATATATATAAAAGCTAAAAAATATAAAGAGAAAAAGGCGAAGTTCTACCTGTGAGCTGCCATAGGCGACGACGCGTGAGCACGTGACGGAGGCCCCAATAGACGACGATCGGAACCCAGAAAAGGGCTCTGGAGAGAAAACTCTGAAGTTTTTTTTTAAATGTGGTGCAATTGAATTTTTTTTTTTGCCTAAAACTGATTTATATAGCAGTTTAAAAACGACGCCGTTTTGACTTAATTTGATAAGCACAAAACGACGTCGTTTTACCAAGGATCCGCGCCCAGCTGACCTGACCAGAAGGATCCGCGTTTTTTTTAGAAATGGGTTATTTTCCAAATAGATCCTTCCGCATTTTCAATTTGTTTAATCCAGTTTTTTTATTTTTAATTTGGCCCTAAAGGTTTAATTATTTTTCAATATGATCCTCGGGTTCCTTAAAGGTTAATAAGTAGAACGATGCCGTTTTATAAAAAGGCATAATTTCTCATTAAATCCCTGTAATTTAACGTGTGTTTTTTAATTTAATCCTTTTAATTTGTTTTAATTGCTATTTTAACCCTTTTTTCTTTTTTTTTTATTTTTTTAATACCGTTTTTAATTATTTATTATGTTAAAATATTATATTATCCTTATTATTTGTATATTAATTTATTAAACTTGTATATCTTATTACATATTGTCCTTATTTTTTAAAAAACTATTATTATTTATTATTATTATTTTGATTATATATTATTTTTAGATTAATATATTAGTTATTATATTCTATATTTTTTAATATTTTGTATATTATATAATATTATATCTTATATTATTTTAAAATTTTTATTTTATCTAAAATCATTTATATTATATAATATATTATTTATTTTCAAATGTAGTTTTATATGTATTATATTATTATAAATAGATTTTTATAAATTATTTATTTATTTTAAAATATATTTTTCTTTTCTTTTTCAATATATGTGTATACATTTTTTTACATTTATTATTTGTTATATATATTTGCATGAAAGGTTTAATATTGCATGTGAAATTTTCATGTTTATTAAGTTTTGTTGTTCTGACATTTATTATTATTATTATTATTATTATTTTTTGTTTATATAATACTTTGTCATTTATTTATGATTGCCTTAATGTGGTTATTTTTTAATTGTTATTCTATAGTTTTATTGTTTGTATTAATATGATATTTTCGTAGGATCATCATTTTAAAATAAAAATGAATTTCGCAAAATTACTATACTTCATCTAAAGATTTTAAAATAAGGCAATGTTTTGGTATTTAGAAATTCGGGAAATAATGCCCAATCGTGCTGGGTGTCGATTTTCCGTTTGGCTAAATAACTAAATATCCTTTTAACAAGTTTTATAAATTATGAGATGATCTTAGTTACGAGGGTTTAAGAATATTATGTCCAATCGTGCTGGATGTGATGTTTATATTTCTTCGGATCGAAGAAATCTCAAATTTTAATCAAAATTACTCGAAGTTTTATAAATTATGAGATGATCTTAGTTACGAGGGTTTGAAAAATATCGTGTCCAATCGTGCTGGATGTGATGTTTATAATCTTTCGGATCGAAGAACTCTCATATTTTAAAAATCATATTTTTAAATTTCAAACCTTTCGGACATGATTTTATCGATTAGGTACCAATTTTTGGGCGTTATGAGGGTACTAACCCTTCCTCATACGTAACCGACTCCCGAACCTGTTTTCTGGTTTTCTTCGTAGACCGAAATTAAATGTTTTAAATAAAACGTTTTACAAGGTGATCCAATCACACCTAAGTAAAAAGAGATTGGTGGCGACTCCCATTTTCGTTTTTAAAAGTCGATCCCCATTTTTCAAAACCAAATTTAAAAATGGTTTCGACAATGTGCATTTGGGATGGGATATGATAATGTGACGGAGGAGGTTCTAGAAGACTCTGATCTGCATTTTTGGTAGTTAAACACTGCATATATTTGATTTTGGCGGCTTTCCGCATTATATCTGATAGTTTGATTGCATATTTCTGTACAGTGACATATGCTCACTTATTTGGTGTGTGGGGTTGGAAGGGTATTAATTACCCTATTTGGCTTGTTGGGCGGGATGGAGATGGTGTGTAGAAGATGGGGGTAGGACCTGTATCTTATATATCTGTTATGTTGCATCTCTTAATATGCTATGCCATTTATATCCGAACTATCTGTTATGTTGCGTCGTTTAATATGACATATCACCTATATTAATATGCGTATGCTTTTCTATTGTCTGTTTTGTTTATGGGCTAAGTTGCACACTGAGCATTATAGCTCATACAAAAATTTATCTTATCAGGTAATCAACGAACTTAGGAACACACGGGGTGCAGGAGCTCGGATTATAATTTGGCTAAATAAAAAGACGATTTATAATTTTAAACTTAAGCCTGAACTTTTTAGACTAAATATTTTAGACTTTATTCATCAGTTTTTGGATTTTTTTCCCGAATTATGGTTTCGTTAAACTGCAAATTTCACGTTTTCACATATTGAGATCACAATTTTCAAACTAACTACTCTGAAATTCCCGCTACAAAACTAAGTAACAAATTAAGTGCTTTTCTGTAAAATAAACAAGTTCAACGCGTATTTTCTAAAAATTGTAAGAGATTTGCCAAAATTAATATTTTCAAAACACACACTTATCTAGTTTTAAAATCTGAGGTTTTAAAAAGAGTTAATTTAATTTCTCAAGATTCGGTTATAATGTCTAGACCGGGTATGAGGTGTTATATTTGGTGGTATCAGAGCCAAGGTTCAAAACTTGAGCTGTGATTTTGGGTTAAAATTTCATGAAAAACTGTTTTAAAACTTTGATCATTTTTGTTGTAAAAAGAGAATTTGAGACTTCAGTGCCTAACCAGTAAGTTACTTTTACTTTAGCTATACTAGACAAACTACTATAACTATAGAATTAAGAATACTCTACTTTAGCTAAAGACTAAAATAATTCTGTTAAAACTCTAGATTTAGGATTTTTAATAGCCTAAACTATTCTATACAATTTCTAAAACAGTCAGATAATTAAAGTAAGCACACGTAGTATGTGAAGGCGTGGTGGACACCGTCGAGGGGCTCGAGCTGATCCTTCTTCTCTGGGCAGCATGCCCAATTTGGGAACTAGTGAAATGGTAAAAATGCCTATTGTTGAGACTTAAAATCAGAGTGCTTAGAGTGTTGTAAAGGATTGCTGAGACCCAAACTGGACCTATAAATCCAGGGTCGGTGATTGAGCGACTTCGATTTAATGGTGCTGAGCTGTTCTAGGGTTTCATTAGGATTACCCCGACTATGATCGAGTATTGGTTAGAGGCCACCGAAAGGACTATGGATAACTTGGATTACATCTTAGAGAAGAAATTAAAGGGTGCAGTATGAATGGTGGCAGTTAGTGGTGTGAGGCACTCAAGTTGAGCATGTGACTTGGGTGTTTTTCCAAAGTGCCTTCCAAAAAAAAAATATGCGGGGGCGAGGTAGATTGAGGCCTATAGATTGAAGTTTATTTGGCTTAAGTAGGGTGAGAAGCTTGTGGCAGAGTATGAGGCCAAGTTTCTGAGACTAAGCAGGTACGCTCAGAGTCTAGTTGTGATCAAGTATGATAAGGTGTCCATTTTGTGGACGGGCTTCCTACGATCTAAAGGTTTGGGTAGCTTTACATTAGGAGCAGGTCTTCGAAATGTTAGTGGAAAAGACTAAAATAATAGATGAGATTAAGCGTGTGGAGCGCAAGAGGGGGGAGCAGGAAAAAATCTGAATAAGAATAAGAGGGATTCAGGTCCTTCTAGTTTAGCTCCGCAAACTAAGAAACTGGCCAAGTTTGATAGGTCTCAGTAGGTTAAGGCAAAAATAAATATTGGTGGGGCTAAATATTTTGTTGATTGTGGTAAGCGCCATCCGAGCGAGTGTTGGAAGAGGATAGGAGCATGCTTGCGGCGTGGGTCTATGGAACACCAGATTAAGGATTGTCTGCATCGGGCTGAGTAGAGGCAATCTCCAGTTCAGGATCGAGTTTACAGAGGGTAATTTAGTAACCTTCGAGGGGCTGTGGTCAGTTTAGGAGAGGTAATGGTATGAGTCATGGATAGATGGCACCGGGTCGAGGTGTTAATTAGACTGAGGCTAGGCAGCCTACGTTGGTGTATGCAGTAAGGTGTCGCGAGGACAGAATGCAACCAATGTGATAGCAAGTACATTTACTATTCAATCTCACCCGTACTTTACTTTAATTTATATCAGTTTCACGCATTCATACATTGCTAGTAGTGTGTTTGGTAATCTATGGATTTCTATTGAGGATATTGTTAGTGATATTTCTATGGTTAGTTTGTTGGGGTAGTGTGCGAGTCAATAAGGTATATAAGAGATGTCCTCTTGAGATTCAGAGGTTTGTGTTCCCGGCTGTTCTGATGGAGCTACCATTTGGAGAATTCAATTTGATTTTGGGCATAGACTAGCTTGTGGAGCATCAAGTTAGTCTGGATTGTGCCTTGAAGAAGGTAACTCTGAAGACTAGGGATGGTGAAGAAATTGTTATGGTAGGTAAGCATCGAGATAACCTTTCTAATGTGATCTCTGCTATGGTAGCTGAGAAGTTGGTCCAAAAAGGGTGTGAGGCGTATTTAGCCTATGTGCACGACACAAGTGTTGTGAGTTCTGCTATGGAGGGACTTCACACAGTTAAAGACTTTTTGGATGCCTTTCTTGAAGAATTGTCAAGGTTACCATCGAATCGAGAAGTTGAATTTGGAATCGAGGTTCTTCTTGGGATAGCCACGGTGTTTATTGCTACTTACTGTATGGCACTGAAAGAGCTGAAGGAATTAAAAATGTGGCTTTAGAAACTTCTTGATAAGGGGTTCATTAGACCCATGTTTCTCCTTGGGAAGCACTGGTACTCTTTGTCAAGAAGAAAGATGGTACCATGAGAATATGTGTAGATTACTAGCAACTAAACAAGTTAATGGTAAAGAATAAGTACCTATTACCATGGATTGACAACTTATTTGATCAGTTTCGAGGGCATCTGTATTTTCTAAGATTGATATGAGATTTGGGTACTATCAATTGAAGGTGAAGGAATCCGATGTGCATAAAACTGCCTTTAGGACTCATTAGGTCATTATGAGTTCCTAGTTATTCCTTTCGGTTTGACTAATGCTCTAGTCACATTCATGGATCTCATGAATAGAGTTTCAACCATTTTAGAATTAGTTCGTCGAAGTGTTTATCGATGATATTCTGGTATACTCTAAATCCAAGGTTGAGCATGATGAGCATCTTAGAGTGGTCCTGCAGATTCTCTTAGAGAAGAAGCTCTAATGCTAAGCTGAGTAAGTGTGAGTTTTGGTTGAAAGAAGTCATGTTTCTGGGACATGTGGTTTCTCCTGAGGGTATTCGTTTAGACCCAAAAAAGATAGATGCTATTCTTGAGTGGAACCAACCTAAGAATGTATCAGAGATTCAGAGTTTTCTTGGTCTGGTAGGTTATTATCGGAGATTTGTGGAGGCGTTTCGATTAACCACAACTCATTTGACTAAACTGATGTGTAAGAATGCTCTTTTCAAGTGGATTGATGATAAGTAGTCGAGTTTTGAAAAGCTTAAGTCGGTATTGACTGAGGCACCTATTCTAATACAACTTGAATCTAGAAATGAGTATGTGGTGTATAATGATGCATCTCACACTGGTTTGGGGATGTGTTTTGATGAAATAGGGTAAGGTGGTGGCTTATGCATCTAGACAACTCAAGCCGCATAAGGGTAACTATCCTACGCATGATCTTGAGTTAGTGGCAGTCATCTTCGCTCTAAAATTTTGGAGGCATTATCTATATGGTGATAAGTGTATTATTTACATGGATCACAAGAGCTATAAGTATCTCATCATTTAAAAGGATTTGATGGATTGAGTTACTTAAGGACTACGACTGCACTATAGAGTATCACCCTGGTAAGGCCAATGTGGTGGTCGATGCTCTTAGTCGGATGTCGATGTCCTAGTTGAGAGTGATGTTTACTCACCTAAGTCTGTTTGAGGATGGTGGTTGTCGGCTGAGTTACAAGTTAAGCTAACCTAAACTGATAAGATTCGAGATAAGTAGCTTTTGGATGAGTCTCTGGTTAGTCGGGTTCAGCAGATCGAAAAGGGTAAAACTTTGGATTTTGGGTTTACAAGTGAGGGTATTTTTTGTTTTCGGGGTCGGGTTTGTGTGCCGAATGATGTTGAGTTGAGGCAGAATCCACATAGATAGAAATCCTATGTAGATCCTAAGAGGAAGGATATTGGGTTTGATGTGGGAAATCAGGTTTTTCTAAAGGTGTCTCAGTGGAAGAAGGTTCTGAGGTTTGGACGTATGGGCAAGTTGAGCCTTAGGTTCATTGGGCCTTATCGGGGTTTGAGGAGAGCAGGGCTAATTGTGTATCGGGTTGAGTTACCTCCGTAGTTGAACCGCATCCATGATTTTTTCCATGTCTCTATGTTAAGACGATATCTGCATGATCCATATCACATTATTCCAGTTGAGGATATTAATGTGAGGCTAGATTTGACTTATGAGGAGAAACTAGTACGAATTCTAGATGAGGTAAAAGTTTTAAGAAGGAAGAGTATCCTTTTGGTTAAGGTTTTGTGGCAAAATTAAGGTTCTGAGGAAACCATTTGGGAACTGGAAGACTGATTCAACAATAATATCCACATTTGTTTTAGTTAGGTAAATTTCATGGACCAAATTTCTTTAAGGGGAGAGTTATAACACCCCAAAATTTTTAGGTTTGAAATCTTAAACTATATTAAGTTATTTAATTTGTTGCAGTGGCTAAGTGTTAGTTATGTGTGCTTGAGGTTCTATGTTCAAATCCCTTCCCTTGAATTTTTGATATTTTTTTCCTAACCCCTGACTTGAACATCTGGCTTATCTTTAATTTCTGTGAACTTGTTGGCAATAATGAGCTTGTTTGTTCAGTGGTAAGGCTTTAGCTTACCTAGGGGTCCCATGTTTGAATCCTATGTGTGTGCAAAGCAAGATTATTTTTGCTTCTATCCTGTTGAGTCGCCTAATGTTGTTGGAATTTGGGTTGAATTAAAACTCTCAGCAGCTTGTTAGGATAATAACTAAATAGATTTGAGACGATTTAGGTAATTAAATATTTTATTTTGGAAATATTTTTGAAATATCCCCAAAATACTCCCAATTTGTCGTCCCTCATGTCTTTCACTCTCCCTCATTCCCTTATTTTTTTTTCCAATTTTTTGTGTACTGAGTTTTTTCTCTTCTTCCTTCTTTCACTACATTTTTCACGTTTATTCATTGGTAGACCTTAGTGTTATTTTCTTTTCCCTACTTTGATTCATCTTTTGTCATTGTTCCTTTGCTGTGTTTTTATTGTCGCCTTTGTTTTTGTGGTGTCAGCGTTGTTATTGTGCCCTCTTCTGTGTCAAGTTTTGTTTAAGTAGTGAGTATTTCTTGTCTAGGTGTGAGTATTGTGTATATACTTTTTCTCCTCCATAGTATGTTATGTATCGTTCTTTTGCTTGAAGGATGGGTTGTTTTTAATTAGGTTTATAGTTTTTGTTGTGATCGCTTTTGGGATTCTTGTAGGTGAAGATTGTGTGATGAATACTACTCCAACGAGTTGAGTTCTTTAGGAGGTCTTTGGGTAAGTATTTGAATGTTTAAGTTTGGGGGCTGGTTGTGAGTTCTGTTGTAAGGGCCGAATGCTTAATGTTTTGGGCCGAATGCTCGGTTTGAGCAAGGGTCTATTAAGTTGTGTTTGGTTTAGGTAGTTGTGTTGATTGATTAAGTTTCGATGTCGTGTTCAAATCTAAAAGTGCTGCGGTGGTGAGACATTTCAATAACAAACCGATGTGTGATTCTAATCCCGAAAATCAGTGAACGGTGAAAGATCGAAAAACTTATTGTCAACGCCATACTGGCATGTGGGCCCATTTTTAATAAAACTTAGTTAGTGTCGTGTTTGAAGTGTGCTTCGAGGTTTGTGATTTTATAGGTTTTGTTAAGTGATAGGTATGATGTCTGATAAATGAAAACTGTTGTTCTGATGTGATTGCATAAATTCTGGAGGCATGCTTGCCTTGTAAAATGTGTTTCTGATATGTAAATCTGTGAGCATCAGTAGCATGTTTCTGATTAGTTAAGTATATTCGAGCATGATTACTCTGAATACATCTGAATATATGCCATGTCACTTGTATTAATCTGCGCATGATTTTTTTTCTGTGTGTTTAGTTTATGGGCTAAGTTGCACACTGAGCTTTATAGCTCACCCAATAATTATCTTCTCAGGTAATCAGTAGACTTAGGAACGGGCGGCGCATAGGAGCTCGGATTGGATTTTGGCTAAATAAAAAGACGGTTTATAATTTTAAACTTAATTCTTAACTTTTTGAAATATTTAAATGTTTTGGACTTTATTCATCAGTTTTTTATTTTTATAGGATTATGGTTTCATTAAATTGCAAATTTCACGTTTTCACATACTGGGATCACAATTTTTAAACTAACAACTTTGAAATTTCCGCTGCAAAATTAAGTGACAAATTAAGTGCTTTTCTATAAAATAAATAAGGTCAACGCGTATTTTCTGAAAATTGTAAGAGATTTGTCAAAATTAATATTTTCGAAACACACCCTTAGCTAGTTTTAAAATTTGAGGTTTTAAAACGAATTAATGTAATTCCTCAAGATTCGGTCATAACGTCTTGACCGGGTTTGGGGTGTTACATTAACACTTGATATTATTTTTGCTCCCCTCATTTTTTATGTCAAATGTCAAAGAAAGATATTTTTTTTGTCTGAAGTACTAAATCATAATTAGTATTATAAATCAACATATCATAGTCACATAAACATATGTTCACACAATCACCTTTAATGAGTTTTGTGTATACAAAAACTATAATTTACTAGTGTTTGATCAAAGTTCTCATGCCACTATTTGGGTGCTTTATTTTAAGCCATAGAATGATTTGGGAAGTTTACACACTTTATAATCTTGACCTAAAATGGCACAACTTTCGAGTTGCTACATATAATTTTCTTGTTTTAAATCACCCATAAAAAATGTTTTAACATCCATTTGATGTATAAAAAAAATTGTGTAAAACCTTGTGTAACTAGTCCAACTTTTAATAAATAAATTAATTTTCAAGATTTCTTTCTTTTTTTTTTTTGTAAAATTAAATTATGTTTGACTTTAATGGCTCTTTCTAAAAAAGGATTATAATAAGAAATTGTTTCAGAATAAGTTAATGAATCATTTTTCACAAAATATATAGAAAAAATAATTTCTAATAGACTTTCCAATTCTAAGTTTTATAGGCCATCTAAAATCCTTATATTCACAATCATTTTGTACAACAGGTGCATGAGAAACATAATCAATTTATAAATTATAGTATTTTGAACAAACACATCATTATTTATAACAAGAAACATATATGCAACACTAACTTCAACATAGTCAATGAATATGCAATCAGAATTCACATTCCCTTTTTTAATATCAAAAGGCATAATTTTTAAACACCCCACATTTTCATACATTTTAAGTTAGAAAATATAATCTTCAAAATATAAGGTGCCTTATCATTTTCATATAAGGAATCTAACATACACAAATAATATGAAAATAAATTTCAAGTATATTTGAATTAACAACCATTTTATTATTTATTTTAATGCCTTAATTTTGTTTCAGTTACACAATGATATATATTCACAAATCACATTATTAACGTGCCATATAGATCATGATATTTTAATCAAGCAAGTAGATAGGTTAATATTATTGGAACGATGAAAATGTGCAAGTGTACTGTAATGGCCCAATTTCAGTGAAATCGGAATAGTAGTTTCGTGACCACAAATCCGAGCTAAAAAGAAAATTTTATTTTAATATTATGGCATGGTCTATATAATGATAGAAATGTGACATGAAAATTTTGATAAGAAAATTTTATTGATTTTGTAGTTAATATATTAAAAAAAATGAATTCCCGGGACTTCGTCCAGGTAAATCGGATTCGTAAATATTTTTAATAAATATTTACGAAGTTAGTTGTGTATTTAATTAGATTTTTGTTAAGAGAATTTGCTTGAATTAAAAATAATTAGGTAAAAGGATTAAATTGCAATAGAAGTAAAAGTTTAATTATAGATTCAAGAAAAAACTAAAGGGACTAAAAAGGAAATTATGCCATTTTTAAATGTTGAGGCGGTTTAAGTATGAAAAATCTTAGATTTTTTTTAGTTTAAAACGTATATATATAATAATTATTAATTATAAAGTATATTATTATATTATTATAATATATATATATATATAAATATAAAATAAAAAACAAACTAAAGGAAAAAGAATAGAAAGAAACAGAAACAGAATTGAGTACCAAAAAGAAGGAAAGAAAGGAGAAAGGAAAGAAAAAAAAGAAAAATAGGGATTTTAAAGGTTCAAACTCAAATTGATCTGGAAAACTCAAATACGAAGCTAGATCGAGAGAAGGAAAAAGTCCTGGATTAGTAGACTTTTGTATACAAACAAGTATCAAGATAAGTTCGTGTAACTTAATATTGATTCTTGAAATGTTTGGATTGTATGATTATGTGATATGAATGTTAATTGAATATTTAATATATAAAATATGATCCTGAGTTCAATATGACTTGATAAAAGAGATAAGTCCCAGTTGAATGAAGGAAATTCGATGGAATATTGTAATGGTGATTCTACATGTGTTGCAAATAGAATTTAGCTCGGATGAGTAATCCTGATAATAGTGGCGGCTGAGGTGCATGCATGGGCGGCCCTAAAAGGTAAAATTTCAATTTAGGCCTTTAAAATTTTTTAAAAATTTTAAATTAGTAAAGGTAAAATTGCACTTTGGCCCCCCTAAAATTATAAAAATTCAATTTAATCATTTACAAAATAGAAAGATATAAACTATAAAAAATTAAAATTTTATTTGGCCCCCCCTAAAAAGTTGTCCTGGCTTCGCCCCTGCCTGATAAGTCTCTCGAGCATTATGAGATAAAGTTCCACGAGTATAGTGATTGGTAGTATTTCGCATAAGTTGCGAACTACCGTAGCTCTGTGTGAGCATCGTGGATTGGTAGTATTTCACATATGTTGTGGACTACCGTAGCTCTGTGTGAGCATCGAAGCATACGAATTGCCCAAATTATTTAAAAGGGCTAGCTCGAGAGTTACGTACACTTTAAGTGTACTATACGAAAGTATCCATCGATATTCCGATAAATTCAACGGGCAAAAACTTGGAAATGGTTAATGGGTTTGAATGAATTTCTCTTGAAATTGTACATGTGGTATGGAATTATAAGCAAGTATAAATTATTATATGATGAGCTCATCTATGTGATGATATTATGTGTAATTGCTTGACTAACTTTGATGATGAAGTTGTATATGATAGAATAATGAATTATTTGCTTGAATGCATGCATGTTTGATTAAATTTAATGGAAACACTTGGTAAGTTAGTTTCTGGTTACATGAACTTACTAAGCATTAAATGCTTACTAGGTTTTATTTTGTAACACCCCAAACTCAGCCTAGAAGTCTAGACCGAATCCAGGATGCTGCATTGATCATCGAAGTGATCGTAGGAAAATTTAACAAAAACCAGTTGTTCAAAATTCCATTTCTGAAAATATTTATCTCAAAACAAACCAAAACATTTAACCGTTTAAAAAAATACCATTCACAAACGTAACAAAACATAATGTACGAATAAAGTTTAAAACAGTAATGGTACCACAATATTATAAATCTTTACAGTTCAAAACCAAATGTAAAAACTAGAAAACACAAACTGTTCAATTGCTGTTCACAATCCTGTCTGAGACCTCCGCGTACTGAGCCCAACTACAAAATCCAGATTGTACCTGAAAGGGGAATAGAAGAGGGGGTGAGCTACTCGAGCTCAGTGTGAGATCAAACCAGCTAAACTACAGAAGCAGAAATAGAGAACTAGAAGCAGTTCAAAACTAGAACATACTTACAGACGGCTAACAGTTGAGTGAATTTGCCCAAAAACAGACAAATAGCAATGTACTTTACAGTCATACAGTAGCAATAATTCTCAACAGTTATAGTCTGGGCCTAAGCCCCTTTCAGAATCAGTATCAATTGGGGCCTTAACCCATCTCAGTACAGTAGCAGTCAGGTCTACAGAATTCTCTTAGGCACGGGTGCCTTTCAGTCGAACAGTCAATCACATTCAGCCACAGTAACACATTCAGTCAAACAGATCAATCAAACATTTCAGTCGAACAGTACGATCACATCCATTCACAGTATCACATTCAGTCAAACAGATTCAATCAGATGCATATGAGTTATAAAATAAAAAGCCACCCATCCAGCCAACACACCTCTCCGTCCAACCCTACACTTCCTGTAGGGATTTAATCAACCCACCCATCCTTACACTTACAAGTCGTACCAAATGCGGCACAGACAGAAATTTGCAGCTGAGCTGCCAGATCAGATAGTCGTACGTAGCGTGGCTAACGTACATGCGGTAATGTGCAATGCGGTAATCCGCTATACCATTATCAGTGAAGTCCACGACCCTCTGGGTATTGGGACTGCCCACGACCCTCTGGGTATTAGGGGCTACAATATGCAGTTAAACTGCCACTCTCGTATATTACGCAGCAAGGCTAGCGTATAAGCTGTACTATGCAATGCGGTAAACCGCAGCACAGATATGCAGTATGAATTGCTAGATCAGATAGTAGAACGTAGCGTAGCTAACGTACATGCGGTACAGTGCAATGCGGTAATCTGCGATACTGATAGGTTGCGATAAATCGCGATTCGATCAATGGTACGTGGCGTAGCTAAAGTACATCGCGATGCAGATGCAATTCGAATCTGCTATACTTGATAGGTTGATAAAACCGCCAGATTCGATCAATGGTACATAGCGTAGCTAACGTACATGCAGTACAGTGCAATGCGATAATCTAGTATACCGATAGGTTGCAGTAAAACTGCCAGTTCAGTCAATCTTCCTTCTCTTCAAATTCCCCCCAAAACTTTATATGCAGATGTGTGTATGCAGATGTATGTATGCAGATGTACCAATTCAAAATGCGATTTCAGACAGTCATTCACAATCAGTTAATCAGTTACAGGAGTGTGTACACCAATACACTCAAATTCAACATCAAGCTCATCACACAACAAAACAAAAATCACTCACATATCAACTCAGATCAGAGTCATAATTACCCTCAGTAAAGCTTAGTCACGGTTTGGAACACATTGATTTCCGATTACAATAAAATCAACTTAAATTCAGAATTTGGCGAGTTAGGGCCACACGCCCGTGTGCTCCGGCCGTGTGGAGCAGTCCAGGCTGTCTGGGGTTCCAAACGCCCGTGTGAAGGGTAGCACACGGCTGTGTGACAGAGGCACACACCCGTGTCGAGCAGGGGCACGGCCGTGTGAACAAGCCATGTAACTCACTGTCCAATTCATTAAAATATAGTGCAGGGCAGACACGACCGTGTGAGGATCTTACACGCCCATGTGCCCATCAAACACGGTCGTGTGTTCTGAAACTGATAAACCGTAATATATACATATTTTAATCCCACATTTAGCGTACTTTTGGATGATTTATCCCTTGACTTGTGGAATTTGATGCTCCTAATCCTTTAATTTCATGTTTTATACTTAAGAAAGCATAGGAGGATGAAAAGAACGAGAAACGGGCTGAAAATGGACCAAATGGGCCAAAGTAAGAAATCAACACGGCCTGTGCCCAAGCCACACGGCCGTGCCCCTTTAGCAGGCTCGACCACGACCTGGATTCGACTCACACGAGCGTGTTACACAGGCGTTTCCCTGCCGTGATAAAGAGGAATTTCACTCGGAATAGGGTGCTTAGAGGTAAAGAAAGACACTCCAAAAACCTATATAAACACCCTAAAGGCCAACCTTGAGGGGGCATCCAGCTAGGCCAAGGAGCCAAGCCGGAGAGGTCAGAATTGTGGGATTTACTCGAAGAAAGCCAGTTGATTCATCTCAAGAAGCCGAAATCATACTCAAGACGAAAGATCTCTCCTTCAATTCCTTCAAGGGGGTTTAGGGTTTTCTTATGTTTTGTTTTATCTTTTCTTCTAAGATGTATTCTTTTATGATTATGAACTAAACCCCTCAGATACCTGAGGGGGATGAAATCTAATACGTATCTTATTATTATTTTCTGAACTATATGATAAATACTTTATTTGTTCTTAATTATGTGTTCTTAATTCTTGTTTTAATATTTCAAGATATTGATTCAAGTATTGATGTGCTTAGGCAGTGGAGCAAAAGTCCCTGTTTAAGAGTAGATCTAGCATAGTTAAGCGGAGTTGATCGCAACCCTAGAGATTGGATGACAAAAATCTGCCGGATTAGGGTCAAACCTAATATGGGAGTCCATAGATCGAGTTAATGCAATCTTAGAGGTTTTAATTAGAAAGGGATTTCAATTAATCAACTTAGGGTTATACGTTAGTAGCCTCGAGAGAGGTATTAATATAAATTAGGGAATCCTACGGATCAGGTCAAGTGAATAAATCGTCTGGTTCAGAGTTAAATAACAAGTGAAGTCTAGGTGGATTCCTCCTTGGGTATTGTCTTAATCAATTGGTTTTTCCCACAAGTATTTCCCCAATTCATTCTCTTCGTCTTAGCGTCTTTAGCTTAGTAGTTAGTTAATTTTAGATTAAACAACAATTCCCTTAATTCTTAGGCTAAATAATAAGAAGAAAGTCAGTATTAGTACTTTTGGTTCCTTTGGGTTCGACATTCCGGTCTTGCCACTAAGCTATACTACTGTTCGATAGGTGCACTTGCCTCAATAGTGGTGATAGTTAGCTTCTAGGTCAGATCATTCATTTTATGAATATTAAGACTATCGACACACATGATCAAGTTTTGGGCGCCGTTGCCGGGGAACTAAAATATTAAGAACGCTTAATTTTTATTACTTTAGCCATTTTTATTTTTTTGCAATTTATTTTTATTCTATTTTTTTAACTTTGCTAAATTTTCTTCTTTTATTTGTTCCTAGCAGGTACCTCTAGTTTATGACTAGAAGGAACCCGACAGGACCCTTAATTTACGACAGTGATATTGAAGGTATCGTTCGCAGAAATCGTAGAGAAATAAGGCGAAGCTTAAATTACATAGAAGAAGAGTAAGAGGACGATACTAATAACACGGAAGAGATGGCTGATCACCAGAATAATCCACTCCCTCCTGTGGTCGCTGAAAATCCTCCTCCTCGAACTATGTGTGATTATGCCAAACCTAATTTAATAGGAACTGAGTCAAGTATTGTTAGACCTACTATTGCTACAAATAATTTTGAATTGATACCTAACACTATACAGATGATACAACAGTTTGTTCAGTTTGATGGTTTGCAGGATGATGATCCTAACACACACTTAGAAAATTTTTTAAAATTCTGTGATACCTTCTAAATAAATGGCGTTTCTGATGATTCCATCCGTCTTTGGTTATTTCCCTACTCTTTGAGGAATAAAGCCAAACGATGGTTGAATTCTCTTCCACGAGGGTCAATCACTACATGGGATCAAATGATCGAGAAATTTTTATTAAAATATTTTTTCCAAGCTAAAATGACTAAGTTGAGGAATGATATCTCTTCTTTTGTGCAGATGGATTTAGAGACACTTTATGATGCATGGGAGAGATACAGAGATCTATTGAGAAGGTGCCCACACCATGGATTACCTTTGTGGCTACAGGTCCAAACCTTTTACAATGGTGTAAACCCTTCAACCAGGTAGTTGATTGATTCAGCCGCCGGCGGAACCTTGAATAACAAAACGCTGCCTACGAGTTTATTGAAGAGATGTCACTGAATAACTATCAGTGGCAAGTCACAAGGACAAGGCCAACAAAAACAACCGGAGTTTTCAACCTCGACGCAGTAACCATGCTATCAAATCAGGTAGAAATTTTAAATAAAAAGATTGATGGTTTGTGCTCTTCACAGGTACATCCAGTTATGCAGTGCAATATAAATGGAGGAGGGATGAGCAATACAGAATATCCACCTTACAACCCGAGCGCTGAAAACGAGCAAGTTCACTATATGGGTAATAATTTCAAATTTCAAAATAACCCCTATAGTAACAACTGTAATCCAGGTTGGAGGAACCACCCTAATTTTTCATGGGGTGGCCAAGGAAATCAGAGACAACAACCCCCTCTAAATTTCCAACAACAGCCCTACCCACAGGAAAAGAAGTCAAACCTTGAGGAGATGCTGACAAAATTCATAGCGGTGTCAGAAACACGTTTCCAAAACACCGAAACAACACTTAAAAATCAACAAGCATCGATTCAAAGGATTGAGAACCAGTTAGGGCAACTTGCTAAGCTGATTTCCGAGCGACCACAAGGAAGCCTACCAAACAACACTGAGACTAACCCAAAGGAGCAAATTCAAGCCATAACAGCTCATAATGGTGTAGGGTTAGAAGAGCCCAATTTAAGGCAGGATAATGTGGTAGAAGAAGGTAAAACTGAGGAAAGTCAAGATAAGCCAAAACCGGTAATTAAGGAGTACCAACCTCATATACCATATCCCGATGCGATGAAGAAAGACAACACGGACAAATAATTCGGTAAGTTTCTTAAACTTTTAAAGAAATTACATATTAACTTACCGTTTCTTGAAGCTCTTTCGCAGATGCCGGATTCAAGAAAATTTTTAAAAGAGCTTCTGACAAACAAGCGAAAGTTAGACGAGGAATCACATGTGGAATTAAATGCAGTGTGCTCAGCAATGTTGCAAAATAGACTACCACGAAAATTAAAAGATCCAGGGAGTTTTACAATTCCATGGTTAATTGGTAGTTTATCTGTTGATAATGCTTTAGCTGATTTAGGGGCACGTATAAATGTTATGCCTTATAAAATGTTTAAACAGCTAGGTCTAGGGAAACCCAAACAAACTAGGATGAGCATTCAATTAGCTGATAAAACTATTAGAATTCCTAAGGGTATAATTGAACATGTACTCGTGAAAATTGATAAATTCGTATTCCCAATAGACTTTGTTGTTTTAGACATGGATGAGGACAATAGTATCCCCTTAATTTTAGGAAGACCCTTTTTAGCAACTCCTAGAACTAAAATTGACATTGATACAGGTGAACTCATACTTCGTGTAGGCAATGAGACAGTCACTCTTCAAGCTCTTGACTCGGCTAGGGCATCGAGTGATAAATGTGAGAAAGTAAATTCAATTGATAACCAATTTGTTCAACCTTCCTCATAGAAAGCACCACGGAACTACACAACTGAGCTAGATCCTAGACCTCATGCAAAAAAGGAAATAACTCATGAGGAACGAAGGCTTCAGATCGATGAACTAGACGAGTGGAAGACACATTTTAAAGAGTAATTAGGGATACACGCAGCATAGAACCAACGCCATGCCATGGGACAAACAAATTTAAGATCGGAGATCAGGTATTATTAGACAAAACAGACCCTCGAATATCTCCTTCAGACCTTAATACAAACGAAGAAATCTCTTTTAAGGTAATCAATGTTTTCCCATACGGAACAGTCGAGGTAAGTAATCCTATTTTTGGCACTTTTAAAGTAAACTCTACTCGACTCGAGTTATATATTGATAATAGAACTGATAGCATGAGAAAGGATTTTCAACTCCTCAAACCACCCTGATTATGCGAATGAGAGGTGAGTCTAGCTTAAGACTTTAAACAAGCGCTTCTCAGGAGGCAACCCGAGCACTAACTCCATTAATTTTTATATTTTTATTTTTACTTTTATTTCCCCTTTGTAGCATCTAACTATTAACCAACCAAAGTGTAGATTTCCATACCACATGGCCTTGCACATGGCCATGGCCGTAGCCGTGTGGACACCACAGACTCCCGTACTAACATGGCAGAGGTAGTACGAATCAAGGATGAAAAATATCTTCAAGCCACAGGCTCCAACTAAACACCACGGCCGTGCGATAAAGCCGTGGTCGACATTGTTTCATCAAACATGGGCGTGTGGACCACGAAACGGGCATAGGAGAAACGAACATAGCACAACACGACTGTGCGATACGGCCGTGTGATTCAACATGCCCATGGTACACGGGCGTGGGGATATACCAGATTTGAAAACTCTATTTAAAACACCCCTTTTTCCCTTTCTCACCCACTCCCCATTCCCTTTATTCCATTCCCTTTCACCCTTCTCTTTTCCATTTCCTCTCATTCTCCTGTCCCAAAATCTTCATTTTCACCTTACCTATGTCGAAGAAGCAGAAGGACCCTAGCACAGTCTCCCTATGGGAGACCGATCTACATAAGTTCATGCCAGCCGCTTCATTCACTCGACAAGCCGAGGACCTTTGAGTCCATTTCATTTTTATTTTTCTTTTCTCTTCTCCTTTATTTTCCTTCTCTTTGAATCTCTTATGCTAAATCTAGTTTATTTTATTTTAGTTTCTTGGTTTTAGGTTCTTCAGGCTGCTTGGGAATCAAACCACTACGAACCTAGTATCCACCTCTACAGAAATGTCTTTCTCCAACGCGGCCCGAGTATTGTGACCTAATAAAAAAATTCAGGAAGTTTCACTTCTCTCCCTATCTTTTGATTTTATGTATCTATATCCATCTTTGTGCATTGAGGGCAATGTACATCTTAAGTGTGGGGGGTGAATATTAAAAGTGCCTGACTTTTTTCATTATTCTCAAATCCCTAAATTAACCAACTTTTTTTTTGCATTATTCTGAAATTCCTAAAAGATATCTTGTTCTTAAGTGGTTTTCTCATATTACTGTTAGAATGAAATTTCCTTTGATTCATGATTTTCATTGATATGTTTTGGATTAAGTCATAGTTAATTGTGCACTGATGATTTAAACTTTAGGAGACTAGAGAATCAAGCATGATGAGTTTATTTTAAGAATTAAAAATTTGCTAGGTTGTCTACCTAAATCTAATTATTACCTTGAAGTTTGAAATTTACAAAGTTGACATCAAAAGCCCATAATTTTTGTGAGATCTTGAGCCTTTTAGAGCATACATTCCTTTTCGTGTTCACTTTATTGATTATGAGTGTGTCAACATTGATTTGTTATTCTAGAACTTGATTCGATTATACATATCGAGACCACACTTTTGATTTGATATACAGAGATGATAAAGACACTTAGGTTTTAACCCACTTACTCCCAAAAAGCCTACCTCCATAATTAACCCCTAGTGAACCCCTTTGATCCTAACAACCCTTTCATTGATTTACCCTCAACATTAACCAAAAACCATTATTGTTGAAATCCCTTTAATTAATTTGACCCACATTAAGTCGAGGTCTAATTTGAACAGATTACTTAGCTAAATTATGCTTTCCATTTCAGTTGTTAATTTCTTTATTATTGTATGATTTGTTCTAAAAAAAAAAGAAGTATTTTCATTATTAGTTCTATGTTAGCTTAAACTGTTTATTTCATTATTTTTAGAAGAAGTTCATGTTATTAGTATTAAAGTTTTCAATTGATGTAATTATTCAGTATTAGTCCGACTTTCTAGTTAGGTAATTTGTCAATTCAATCTTGATTCTAACCCTCTAATTCAGCCTTTATCCACACCTTTAACCCGAGCCCCGTTATAACCCTTTTTAAAGACCTTTTGATTTGTGTATCATCTCATATTATAGTGGTGGAGATTTGATTTTCATGCAAGCCTATGGGATTAACTTTTCAAGTTTGACTTATGAGTGCTTTTTCCTGAACCTTAAACACTTCGAGTGATTTGAGTGAATCTTTAGTGAGGATGTTAATTTTTGTCGATTTTAAATTTAAGGTAATTATTTAGGTAAGGGGAAAGACCTTTTTTTTCGTACTATAAAAACTATGACTTTGATTGTTTGAATCTTTAGGAACCTTCAGGTTAAATTATCAATGTATAAATTACCTATGAATTATGATGAAACATTGTTGATGAAGGTTATGAATTGAGGAAATTCTATTGTAATTGTGAGTTGAGAATTTTGCTTAAGGACAAGAAAATGCTTAAGTGTGGGGGTATTTCATAAACCGTAATATATAGATATTTTAATCCCACATTTAGTGTACTTTTGGATGATTTATCCCTTGACTTGTGGAATTTGATGCTCCTAATCTTTTAATTTCATGTTTTATACTTAGGAAAGCCTAGGAGGATGAAAAGAACGAGAAACGGGCTAAAAACGAACCAAATGGGCCAAATTAAGAAATCAAAACGGCCTGAGCCCAAGCCACACGGCCGTGCCCCTTTAGATGGGTCGACCACAGCCTGGATTTGACTCACACGGGCGTGTTACATGGGCGTGTCCCTGCCGTGATAAAGAGGAATTTCACTCGGAATAGGGTACTTAGAGGCAAAGAAAGACACTCCAAAAACCTATATAAACACCCTAAAGGCCAACCTTGAGGAGGCGTCCAGCTAGGCCAAGGAGCCAAGCCAGAGAGGTCAGAATTGTGGGATTTACTCGAAGAAAGCCAGTTGATTCATCTCAAGAAGCTGAAATCATACTCAAGACGGAGGATCTCTCCTTCAATTCCTTTAGGGGGTTTTAGGGTTTTCTTATGTTTTGTTTTATCTTTTCTTCTGAGATGTATTCTTTTATGATTATAAACTAAACCCCTCAGATACCTGAGGGGGATAAAATCTAAGACGGATCTTGTTATTGTTTTCTGAACTATATGATAAATACTTGATTTGTTCTTAATTATGTGTTCTTAATTCTTGCTTTAATATTTCAGGATATTGATTCAAGTATTGATGTGCTTAGGCAGTGGAGCAAAAGTCCCTATTTAAGAGTAGATCTAGCATAGTTAAGCGGAGTTGATCGGAACCCTAGAGATTGGATGACGAAAATCTGTCGGATTAGGGTCAAACCTAATATGGGAGTCCATAGATCGAGTTAATGCAATCTTAGGGGTTTTAATTAGAAAGAGATTTCAATTAATCAACCTAGGGTTAGACGTTAGTAGCCTCGAGAGAGGTATTAATATAAATTAGGGAATCCTACGGATCAGGTCAAGCGAATAAATCGTCTGGTTCAGAGTTAAATAACAAGTGAAGTCTAGGTGGATTCCTCCTTGGGTATTGTCTTAATCAATTGGTTTTTCCCACAAGTATTTCCCCAATTTATTCTCTCCGTCTTAGCGTCTTTAGCTTAGTAGTTAGTTAATTTTAGATTAAACAACAATTCCCTTAATTCTTAGGCTAAATAATAAGAAGAAAGTCAGTATTAGTACTTTTGGTTCCTTTGGGTTCGACATTCCGGTCTTGCCACTAAGCTATACTACTGTTCGATAGGTGCACTTGCCTCAATTGTGGTGATAGTTAGCTTCTAGGTCAGATCATTCATTTTATAAATATTAAGACTATGACACACATGATCAGAAACAAACGCCCGTGTGGTATTCTTAAATCCCCATATCAGTCACACGGCCGTGTGGCCAGGCCGTGTGACTCTAATACTCTGAATCCCTAATTCCCAAATCCACACGCCTGTGTGCCCAAATGACACAGTCATGTGAAAATCGAAAAAATCCCTAAAATTGGCCACACGGCCGTGTGGCACCCAAAACTGGTCGGAAACCCTAGTTCCCAAATCTACACGGGCGTGTGGCTACAAAACCACCTTAATTCAGCCCTGAAACTACCGTTTTGGCCACCAAACTCGTCTCCAACCTTACCCACATCAAGTGTACATCAATATGTGACATATTTCCCTCACTTTCAGCGTTCAAAACCCAACATAAGGAATTACCACCCATACAAAACTTGTCGAAATTGAAAATTTACAAAAAACCAAAATTGTAGTGAAGGTTAGGATCCCACACCTGGTTCATGAACGGCGATGAAGACGGAGGTACGATAATCCTAGTATCCACAGATAAAATAGTTTTTGAGTAAACTTTTAGGGAGCAAAACGTGAAGAGAAGAGAGGGGAAGAGGAGAACATAAAAACCAACAGAGAATAATGCCCCCCCAAAATAATAAAAATAAAAAGTAACCTGAAAACAATAATAACATAAAGAAAATAATTTAAGTAGCACTAAGTAATAGCTTAATAAAAAAAAAAAAAAACGTCCCGAATGCTCGAGGATTGAACTCAGCACCTCAATGACTAACACTCAACTTAACCACCAGACCAGCAGGCCTACTCTGACACTAAATTGAACAATTATGCACATATGTGCCACCTTCTCACTAGCCCTAGGCTCAAAGACCCTAAACTTCTAGGCCCAAAATTCAGGGCGTTACATATTTTCTCTATTTTATAGTGCTCGGAAGCTCGTGAAGGTTAGAAACGGTCGGAGTGACATCACAATATCCTCAAGTTCATTTTGGTATAAAAAAATCTTATTTTGGGTATAATGGCATGTATGGGCTATTAAAGTTTAAGTATGTATTAAAATAGATAAATGTAAACTAGCCATTGGTATGGCTAGTGATGACTTAATTTTGATATGTTTAAAAAGTAAACTATGATTATACATATATATATATATTTGGTATGAATAAGTAAATTAGACTAAGCATAGGTGCTATAAAAAGATAAAGTTTGATATGGTTGGTTGGTATTAGAAATGTTTTGTGCAGGCTTTGGATGAAAATGGGTGAGATATAGGGCTTGGAAAATAGTCTTATTTTGTCAACACGAGTGTGTGATTCCTATAAGTGAGAAAAATTTTGAAAATTTTGCAAAAATAAAAATCCCTATGATCTCGATTTAGTCCCGAATCAATTCTAATACATGTTTTAAGCCTCGAGAGCCCATGTAAGGGACATATTAATAAATTTTGAAAAATGAATAGTGTTTGACTCGATATATCGAAAAATATTATGTAAACTTTGGTAATACCTCGTAACCTTATTTCGGTGACGGATACGGGTTATGGGTGTTACATTCGTTAGTATCAGAGCTACGGTTTAACCGATTCTCGGACTAACGTAGGAAGTGCGATATTAGTTATACATGCCATTATATTATTTATGATAGTGTGATATCTCTTGACCATTTTAATTGTGTTTTTCTTATAGTAATGTCATCCAACCGAGCTGAATCCGAGGAAGTTGAGAGCCATGCTCTAGCTTCAGTACAAAGAGAAGAGTCTAGTAATAGGATTAGAAGTCTCGTATCTGAGGGCCGAGGTGAGAAGGCAAAACAAGCCTTCTTTCAAACAATGAACGAGTGGTTTAATCAGTATTTTAGAACTAATCCTGCTGTACAACAAGCTCCCCCAGCTGCTCCTCCACAGTCGGTTATTGAGATACCACCAGGTACCGAACTTGTTAGAACTGGTAAAGCTCCCGTAGATAAAATTTGAAAACATGGGGCAGAAGAATTCAGGCAGCAGTTGAAGATGATCCGAAAAGGGTTGAGTTCTGGTTAGAGAATACCATCCAAGTTTTAGATGAATTATCTTGTACCCCAGCTGAGTGTCTAAAATGTGTAGTGTCTTTATTAAAAGATACAGCTTATCATTGGTGGAAAACCATTACTTCAGTGGTGCCGAAAGAAAGTATTACATGGGAATTCTTTCAGACTGAATTCAGAAAGAAATATATCAGTCAGAGATTTCTGGATCAGAAAAGAAAAGAATTTCTAGAGCTCAAGTAGGGGAATATGACTATATCAGAATATGAAAGGGAATTTGTTCGGTTGAGTCAATATGCTAGAGAATGGGTTCAATCTGAAGCTAAAATGTTCAAACATTTTGAAGAGGGATTGAATGAAGATATCAAGTTATTGATTGGTATTATTGAAATACGAGAGTTTGCAGTATTAGCTGATCGGGCAAAGAAAGCTGAAGAATTAAGTAAAGAAAAGAAACAAGTCGAAAGAGAAGCCCTGACTTTTAGTAAAAGACCCATGGGGAGGTCGCAATCTTCTATTTTGAAAAAGTCAAAGAAGTATTATGATCATTCCACCTCAGCCGCGGGGTATTCTAGAAAGGGACGAGACTCCCAACACTTTAATTCGAGATCTCCTACTCCATCTGTGACTAGTATAGGAAGTGTCGATAACCCCAAACTAAGATGCCAGTATTGTAATAGATTCCATTTTAGGGAATGTCGTATGAAGAAAGGAGCCTACTATAAATGTGGTTCTCTCGATCATTTCCTCAGGGATTGTCCGGAAATAGTTGAAAAAGAAGTAGATCAGATTTCAAAGCCAATCCTACTTCTAGAGGTAGACCACCTCGATATCCTGAAAATGTCAGTGGTAGCTGAGGAGCTACAAAGGATTCAACAGTTAAATCAGAAGCAATAGCACCGATAAGGACATATGCCATTCGTGCTAGAGAGGATGCTTCCGCACCGGACGTCATTACTGGTACATTTTCTTTACTTGACACTGATATTACTACTTTGATTGATCCTGATTCTACACATTCTTATATATGTACAAAGCTGGTATCTATTAAAAATTTACCTATTGAATTCACTTGCGGTTAAAGTTTCAAATCTCCTAGGCCAGTATGTTATAGTGGATAAAATTTTTAAAAATTTTCCACTGATGGTTAAAGGTTATTGTTTTCTGGCTGACTTGATGCTATTGCCTTTTGATAAATTTGATTTGATTTTGGGAATGGATTGGCTAACCCAACATGATGCAGTGGTAAACTATAAGTAGAAGCACATTGAGTTAAAATGTCAGAATGGTGAATTGCTCCGTGTTGAATCTGATAAGATAGAGGGATTGTCTAATGTGATTTTAGCTATGTCAGCACAGAGGTATTTAGAAAAGGGTGTGACGCTTATCTTGAATATGTGTTGGACACTAAAGTATCTGAGTCAAAGATTCAATCAGTGCCAGTTGTATGTGAATTTCCTGATGTATTTCCAGAAGAGCTACCTGGGTTACCACCGGAAAGAGAGGTAGAATTCTCTATAGATCTTATTCCAGGAACTACTCCAATATCTATAGCACCTTATAGAATAGCTCCTACTAAATTTAAAAATTTAAAAGCAAAGTTGCAAGAACTCACTGACAGGGGTTTTGCTCAACCTAGCCACTCACCTTGGGGTGCCCCGGATTGATGACTTGTTTGATCAGCTGAAAGGTGCCACTGTATTTTCAAAGATTGATCTCCAATCGGGTTATTATCAGTTACGGGTAAAAGAGTCTGATGTTCCAAAAATAGCTTTCAGAACCAGGTATGGGCACTATGAGTTTCTTGTGATGCCATTTGGGCTAACTAATGCACCTGCTGTGTTTATGGATCTGATGAATAGAATATTTAGACCATATTTAGACAGGTTCGTGGTAGTGTTTATTGATGATATTCTGGTTTATTCTCGAGACGAAAATGAGCATGTTGATCACTTGAGAATTATACTGCAAACCCTACGTAAAAAGCAGTTGTTTGCCAAGTTTAGAAAATGTGAGTTTTGGATTCGAAAAGTCAGTTTTCTTGGGCATATTGTGTCTGCTGAAGGTATCAGGGTTTATTTGAGTAAAATTTTAGCTATCGTCAATTAGAAGCCACCAAAGAATGTGACCGAAGTCAGAAGTTTTCTGGGATTAGCTGGATATTATCAGAGATTTGTACAGGGATTTTCTATAATAGCTTTCCTGATGACGCGTATATTGTAGAAAGATTTAAAGTTTGAGTGGACTGATGAATGCCAGCAGAGTTTTGACAAATTGGAAGACTTGTTGACAAAAGCACCTATTCTAGTGCAGCCTAAATCGGGTAAGGAATTTGTTATTTATAGTGATGCTTCATTAAATGGTTTAGGTTGTGTTTTGATGCAGGAAGGTAAAGTAATAACCTATGCTTCAAGACAACTAAAGCCACATGAAAAGAATTACCCGGTACATGATCTTGAATTAGCAGCCATTGTGTTTGCACTTAAAATATGGCGACACTACTTGTATGGTGAAAAATGTCATATCTATACTGATCATAAAATTTTAAAGTATTTGATGACACAGAAAGATTTGAACTTGAGACAGCGCAGGTGGCTTGAATTGCTAAAGGATTATGATCTGGTTATTGACTATCATCTGGGTAAGGCTAATGTAGTTGCTGATTCTTTAAGCCAAAAATCTCTGTTTGCTTTAAGAGCTATGAATACTCAATTGTCATTGTCTAATGATGATACACTTATAGCTGAATTGAAAGCTAAATCGATGTTTCTACAGCAAATCTGTGAAGCTCAGAAAAATGATGATGAATTACAAGCTAAACGAGTGCAATGTGAATCAAGTACTGATTCAGAATTTATGATCAGATTTGATGGTTGTTTATTATTCAGAGGCAGAGTATGTGTATCGAAGAATTCAGAGCTTATACAAAAGATTTTGCATGAGGCTTACAGTGGTACTATGTCTATACATTCGGGGAGTAATAAAATGTATAATGATCTGAAAAGGATGTATTGGTGGTCAAGGATGAAACGTGACATTTTTGAGTTTGTATCGATATGTTTGATATGTCAGCAAGTTAAAGCTGAACATCAGGTACCTTCGGGATTACTACAGCCAATTACGATACCGGAATGGAAATGAGAAAGGATTACAATGAACTTTGTGTTGGGATTACCTTTGTCTCCGAGGAAGAAAGATGCTATTTGGGTAATTGTTGACCGATTAACAAAGTCAGCATATTTTATACCGGTACGTATAGATTTTTCCTTAGATAAATTGGCTAAATTGTATGTATCCGAGATTGTCAGGTTACATGCAGTGCCAGTTTCTATTATCTCGGATAGAGATCCCCAGTTCACGTCTCGTTTCTGGGATAAATTGCTAAAAGCTTTGGGAACTCAATTGCATTTTAGTACAACATTCCATCCTCAGACTAATGGCCAGTCAGAACGTATAGTTCAGGTATTAGAGGATATGCTCCGATGTTGTGTGTTAGATTTTGAAGATAATTGGGAAAGATATTTGTCTTTTATTGAATTTGCTTATAATAATAGCTATCAGTCTAGTATTAAAATGGCACCGTATGAGGTTCTGTATGGTCGTAAATATAGAACACCATTGTATTGGACAAAGCCTAGTGAGAAAAAGATACATGGAGTTGATTTGGTTCGAGAAATCAAAGAGAAAGTAAAGATGATCCGTGACAGTTTAAAAGCAGCCTCAGATCGTCAAAAGTCCTATGCCGATCTTAAATGAAAAGAGATTGAATTTCAGGTCGGTGACAAGGTATTCTTGAAAATATCACCTTGGAAGAAAGTTTTTCGATTTAGTCGTAAAGGTAAATTGAGTCCACTATTTATTGGGCCATATGAAATCACTGAGAGAATTGGACCTGTTGCTTATCGGTTGGCATTACCGCCAGAACTTGAAAAAATTCATAATGTTTTTCATGTGTCTATGTTACGGCGGTATCGGTCAGATCCTTCACATGTTATTTCTCAGACAGAGATTGAGATTCAACCCGATATGACTTATAGTGAAGAACTGATTAATATCTTGGCACGGGAGACAAAAGAATTGAGAAACTGAAAGTTCTTTGGCAACGACACGAAATTGAAGAGGCTACTTGGGATCCGGTGGAGGCAATGAGGAAACAATACCCAAATCTCTTTACTGGTTAGATTTTCGATGACGAAAATCCTTAATGGGGGAGAGTTGTAACGGCCCAATTTCAGTGAAATCAGAATAGTGGTTTCGTGGCCACAAATCTGAGCTAAAAAGAAAATTTTATTTTAATATTATGGCATGGTGTATATTATGATAGAAAGGCAGCATGAAAATTTTGATAAGAAAATTTTATTGATTTTGTAGTTAATTGATTAAAAAAATACATTCCCGGGACTTCGTCCCGGTAAATCAGATTAGGTTTTTGTTAAGTGAATTTGCCTGAATTAAAAATAATTAGGTAAAAGGATTAAATTGCAATAGAGGTAAAAGTTTAATTATAGATTCAAGAAAAAAAACTAAAGGGACTAAAAAGGCAATTATGCCATTTTCAAATGTTGAGGCGGTTTAAGTATGAAAAATCTTAGATTTTTTTAGTTTAAAACGTATATATATAATAGTTATTAATTATAAAGTATATTATTATATTATATTATTATAATATATTAATATATATATAATAAACAAACTAAAGGAAAAAGAATAGAAAGAAACAAAAATAGAATTGAGAACGAAAAAGAAGGAAAGAAATGAGAAAGGAAAGAAAAAAGAAAATTAGGGATTTTAAAGGTTCAAACTCAAATTGATCCGGAAAACTCAAATACGAAGCTAGATCGAGGAAAGGAAAAAGTCCTGAATTAGTAGAATTTTGTGTACAAACAAGTATCGAGGTAAGTTCGTGTAACTTAATATTGATTCTTTAAATGTCTGGATTGTATGATTATGTGATATGAATGTTAATTGAATATTTAATATATAAAATATGATCTTGAGTTCAATATGACTTGATAAAAGAGATAAGTCCCGGTTGAATGAAGGAAATTCGATGGATTATTGTAATGGTGATTCTGCATGTGTTGCAGATAGGATTTAGCTCAGATGAGTAATCCTGACAAGTCTCTCAGGCATTATGAGATAAAGTTCCACGAGTATAGTGATTGGTAGTATTCCTCATAAGTTGCGAACTACCGTAGCTCTGTGTGAGCATCGAGGATTGGTAGTATTCCGCATAAGTTGTGAACTACCGTAGCTCTGCGTGAGCATCGAGGATTGGTAGTATTTCGCATATGTTGTGGACTACCATAGCTCTGTGTGAGCATCGAAGCATACGAATTGCCCAAATGATTTAAAAGGGGTAGCTCGAGAGTTATGTACACTTTAAGTGTACTATACGAAAGTATCCATCGATATTCCGATAAATTCAACGGGCAAAAATTTGGAAATGGTTAATGGTTTGAATGAATTTCTCTTGAAATTGTACATGTGGTATGGAATTATAAGCAAGTATAAATTATTATATGATGAGCTCATCTATGTGATGATATTATGTGTAATTGCTTGACTAAATTTGATGATGAAGTTGTATGTGATAGAATAATGAATTATTTACTTAAATGCATGCATGTTTGATTAAATTTAATGGAAACACTTGGTAAGTTAGTTTCTGGTTACATGAACTTACTAAGCATTAAATGCTTACTAGGTTTGATTTTCTCTGTTTTATAGCGCTCGGAAGCTCGTGAAGGTTGGAAACAGTTAGAGTGACATCACACTATCCTCAAAGTCATTTTGGTATATATATATATATATAAATCTTATTTTGGGTATAATGGCATGTATAGGCTATTAAAGTTTAAGTATGTATTAAAATAGATAAATGTAAACTAGCCATTGGTATGGCTAGCGATGACTTAATTTTGATATGTTTAAAAAGTAAACTATGATTATACATATATATATATATATTTGGTATGAATAAGTAAATTAGATTAAGCATAGATGCTATAAAAAGATAAAGTTCGATATTGTAACACCCCAAACCTGGCCCAAACACTACGATCGGATCTGGTATGTCACATAAAAGATTCTTATAAAAAAAACTTCGTGATCGTCTGGAAATTTTGAAAACTCTTTTCTAAAACTTCCAGTTCCGTAGTTCATTTTATAAATGTTGGAATTAGCCCAAATCTTGCGTTTAGGTGACGTTTGGAAACACTTGATGTTGCCTTAAGTTAACTTAAGGTTGATGTCTAGTTTCGTTTGAAAATGTTTTGGTTAAGTTGTGAGAAAAGCTTTCGTTCGCATTTTATTAAGAAAATGTCTTACCGATTAAATTATAATTATTGTGTCTAAAGTCTAAACCAGAAGTAAACCAGAAATTATTAGTGGCCTTATTACAAAACACAATCCCAAAATTAGAAAAAAAATAATAAATAAAAGCAAAGTTTAGTTTTTAATAGAACCCGTGCATGGCCACCTCAAAGTCCACTCCGGCCCAAATCCACTGAACTAAGAATCACCTGCAAAAGTTAAACAGAAGGGGTGAGTCATGAAGACTCAGTGTGCAATTACCCCACATACCAATACTGGGCCTAAGCCCCCATATATCAATCGGCCAAAGCCCAAACACTATAACATACTAGATAAGCAATGTGGTAACCCAGCCCAACCTAGTGTTCCAACCTCTACACTCCGCTCCAAATGTCCATCCTAAGCACTCCTGTGGGGATTTCTACAATCGACCCTCTATCCGCTACACTCCTCTTTGGCAGCCATGCTGATAGTCATGCTGCTCAAAGTCGATATGATGTGGCCTAGCCACTGAATCAATGTGACCAAGTCACCGGTATACATATATGGCACCGAGCCATCAAATTAGTGTCACAAAGTCACCGATATACACTTCCCCTTAACATCATCAACATTTCCCCAATCCCATGCACATGCAATCATAGTGAAATGAATACCTCATATAACAGCATACTCAGGATGTTTAAAGCACATGCATAATCATGCTAATGATAATATTTATTAGGCGTAATCGGAGAATAACTAACCTGGTATTTCGATTTTACCCTCTAAGGGTAACTCAATAACCATTACCGAGATTTCGGCTTTCAAACAATACATATACTTTTTATAACAACAAAAGAAAATGTGGGAATTACACACCTATAAATGCGAAGGACAATACTCTTGATATTGTCGATACTTTCACTAGAAGAAGCAATCGTAATCTGCCTATCCCAAGCAGATGTTGGTCCCTACCACAACCCGGCAGAAAGTCTCGTACCGCCGATACCACACGCTTTATAAACTTAGGGGCAGGGACTACGAGTCCAACCCCCTCCTTCACTTGACTGGCATTCGTATCCATGAAAGAATCTTGATCAGGAAACTAGGTTAAGAAAAAGAGAAAGACAGAAAGAATAGGTACCCAAATCAAAGAAGTTTCTTACCTTGATCACCAGAATCCGAATGATAGAAGACTTGGCCTAAGAAACCGAATGAGTTCCTAGATGGCACCAGTATTAGAATTGGTTCTCAAAATAGAACAAAAGAAGTGGCCTTTTGGCCAAACAAATCGATAAAGAACTCCTTACTACCCATTCGACCAACCATCATACTTACCAGCAACTTCCCCAAACGCAGACTAACGAAGAAGAGAAGATGAGTGTGAGTCTCTCTACATTCGGCCAAAGTCCCAAAAGCAACGAGTTAGAATCTTCGATTTAACCAAACCAATAAGAAAAGAGAAAAGAACGAATGGAAGGCAAAAGAGAAAGAAGGCTCCTTACCGAAAGCAAGAGTATGCCGATTGAAGAGACTATATTCGGCTATTATCAAAAACAAGAAGGAGAAGAAATGAAAAAGGTGTTTCGGTTATGAAGAAGAAACAAGTAACAAATGGTGGAAAGGAAATGAGGGCACCAGGTTCAGTTGAAGAGAAAAAGATGAGAGGAGGAAGAAAACCAAAGAAAAGAGAATACCAAAAGAGGGTTGAAGTTTCGGTTTTACTACCCTCACACAATGACCGAAAAAATAAAAAAAGAGGAAAACTAAAATGTTCCTAAAGAATTTCGGCACCTAATCATTCAAAGGCTACGGTTCATTTTCAGCTCCCCACCTCCACAATGCCGAATTTTACCAACCAATACACCCCTAGCCGAAACTCAACTCCACCAATTCCCCAAATTTGGCCAACTCCACAACCAACATCACACCCCACGATTTCCTCCTACTTTTCCTCTCCATCATCCATTTGATTTGGTTTGACCCATTCAAACTCCACCAACACCTCATGGCCACCCATTCAAACACTTTTAATCCTTTAACACTCACCCTTGAAGAGTCCATGCCGAAATCTACTACTCTCATACTGACGCCAAAAAGAAACTCCCAAAATGCAAGCTGTGCAACTCGAACCTATTCCCTTCTCCTCCAAGCCCCCCTTGAGGCGTCATCCCCCCTTGCTTCCTAGGCGTCACTATGCCACTACACCACACCCTCTTTTTGTGTCCTCAAACACACACAAATACACATAAGACCTACCTCTACAAGCTTCCCCCCTAAAGTGCCCTAAAATAAAAATTTAACCAAGGCTCCGGCTCAAACTTGAGCCTTCCTAGGACCCCTAAACACATCCAAATAGCAAGCAAAGCAAGCCAACACACAAAAACATGAAATGCAGAACCCCCTAACTTGGGATGTTACAATTCTACCCCCTTAAAAAATTTCGGCTTCGAAATTACCTGATCAAAAGAGATGAGGGTATTGCTGTTGCACCACATCCTCCGGCTCCCACGTGGCTTCCTCTGCACCGTGATTTCGGCACAAGACTTTGACCAACGGAACAGATTTCCTCCTCAGCACCTTAACGTCTCGATCTAAGATCTGCACTGGTTCCTCTTCGAAAGACAGGTCTGGCCTTACCTCAATCTCCTCCACCGGTACAATGTGAGACGGATCAGAACGGTAACGTCTCAACATCGAGACATGGAACACATCATGTATCTGTCTCAATTCTTGAGGTAACTCAAGCTGATACGCCACTGGTCCCACATGTTTTAATACCCGATAAGGCTCGATAAACCTGGGACTTAGCTTGCCCTTCCGTCCAAACCTCAGAACTTTCTTCCAAGGCGAGACCTTTAGGAAGACTTGATCTCCCACTGAAAATTCTATTTCCTTACGCTTCAAATCTGCATACGATTTCTGCCTGTCGGAAGCTTCCTTCAATCGAGCCCGAATTATCTTAACCTTCTCCTCCGTCTCTGAGATCAATTTCGGACCCAACAAGCTCGCCGCTCACCTAATTACATCCCAGCGGTAGGGTGCGACACTTACGACCATCTGATTAGCTTCGTAGGGTGCCATCTGAATCTTTGTATTGGTAGAAACATTTGTTGTGCGCAAATTCGCCAGTGAGAAAATCCTCCCAACTACCCCTGAAGTTAATAACACAGCCTCTCAACATGTCTTCCAAGATTTGAATTACCCTCTCGGTGGCCAGTCGATCATGGATGGAATGCCGTCTTTGAAATCCAATATTGTACCTAATGCCTGGTGTAATGCCTTCTAAAATCGCGACGTAAACCTAGGGTCTCTGTCTGATATGATAGACACGGGTACCCCATGCAACCTCACAATCTCTGCCACATACAGCTTAGCCAACTTTTGCAATGTATAATCGCTACGAATAGGTATGAAATGGGCGAACTTCGTCAACCTATCAACAATTACCCATACCAAATCTCTCCTATTAGGCGTAAGAGGTAGCCCATTAACAAAGTCCATCGTTATCCTCTCCCATTTCCACAGTGGAATCTTCACCGGCTGTAATAACCCCGACGGCAACTGGTGTTCTGCTTTCACCTGCTGACACGTCAAGCACTTACCCACGAACTCTGTAATTTCTCGCTTCAGTCCAGGCCACCAAAACTGGTCACGCAAATCTCGATACATCTTACTCCCACCAGGATGCATAGCGTATGGACTACTACGTGCCTCCCGAAGAATCATCTGCCTCAACTCATTATCTTTCGGCATGCAAACCCTTTCACGAAAGTACAATACCCCATCATTGTTCAAACTATAATCCTCTACCCCACCATTCTGTACTTGCAAAAGTCGAGCACTTAACACATCATCCAATAACTGCTTCTCCTTAATCTGGCTTACCCATGTCGGCTTCTGTAATATCCCGGGTTAGGGGCTATTTTGTGGTGGCATTATTTGCATGTTATTGGCTTGCTATGTTGTTGTTTGTGTGGTTTCGGGACTTAATTGTAGGCTAGGGGTATGCACGAGTAGGTGGGAAAATTTTTTTAGGCCTAAGTAAGGGAGCCGAGGAGGCTGGGATATATGAGTATCATTTGGTGTTTTTGAGCACAAAAGGTGAGCTAGCAAAGTGGCAAAGCAAGGCGCCACTTGGAGCTTGTGGTTGGCGTCAAGTGTAAGGGTGGAGGTCTTGTGTTCGAGCTGCGGAGATCCCACATTTTGGCTTCCATTTTGACGGCATGGAGGGAGGAGTTGTAGGCAGTTCAAACTCTGCCTAAGACTTGGTCAAATGGTGGAATGTTGGGTGGAGAGTAATTTGAGGAGGAGACTAGTTCAACTAGTTTGAATTGAGTGGTGTGGAGTGTTTGTGGGGATGTGGCCAATTTTAGGAGAGTTTGGGGGGAGTAATGGCTTGGTAGTGTGGGTGTGGGGTAGTGCCGAAATTCATTTGGAATTTTGTGCATATTCGGTCATTTTTGTGTCAAAGGAAAGGTTTTCTTTTGTCTTTTGTTAGTTGAATTACAAGTGAACTTTCTCTCATTTTTTCTTCATTTTTTGAACCGAAAGACCAAACCCCTATAGCCTTGCCGAATTTGTTTTGTCCTCTCAATTTTCTTGGTAGCCGAATGTGCCTTGTTTTCTTTCTTTTCTCTTCATATTGTGTGTGAAACTTACTTCTCTCTTCTTCCTATACTTTATTTTTTCTTCTTGAAATCTTCTTAGCAGAAACCCCATCCTCCAAAATACCTTCTTTCGTTTCTTTTCTTTTGAACCGTAAGTACTCTCCTCTATCCATTTTATTTTTCTTCTATTTCAAAAACTCTTGAGCCGAACCTCTCTTCAACTCTTGGCCAATTTCTCTCTTCTCTTGAACCACATTTATTTTGTTTTATTTTTCTAGTTTGTAGCCGAATCCCTCCCTTGTGCTGCCAAAATTTCCTTCTATCATTTGTTCTTACTTTGGCCGAATATCAACCCCTCACCTAGTAGTTCTCTCTTGGCCGAATATTGGAGTGGGGTGGACCTCTCTTGTGTAGTGTTCAATCGGGTTGGAATAAGGTAAGTGCTAGCCGAATATTCTTTTCCTTTTTTCTCTTATGCTCTATCGATTTTGGTAAGGTTAAGGATGACTTTGGGCATTTGTTGAAAGAAAGCTAATCTCTTGTGTAATCGACTTCATTATAGGACATACGGTTTGTTGAAGGAGACAAGTGGAGCCTTCTTCTTTCGATTAACTGTTTGGTAAGTAGTGGTAAGTGATTGGTACTATTATTATTAGTTTATTTGTTTAGTTTCGATTAAGTCTAAGGGTTCAAAGGATTAATCGTTCTCTTTTTAAGGTGTAGCCGATTGTTGAAGGAGGAACCATTGTGGTTCGGGTTTGGTAAGAAACCAAACGATTGCAAGGTGAGGGTTAATTGATAAACCCTTTTTGGTTTAAATGGTTATGGCCGAATGATATGTGTGCTAACCCCTTGGTTGGCGATTTTAGGATCAAAGTTGTCGAGGTGATCGAGGGTTTTAGACGGGCTCTTTGGGATTAGATTTGCGATTTACAGTGTGTAAACCAACACACTTCATTTAGTAATATGATTAATAACTGATTACTTATTAAAGTGAAACAATATGATTGATGGATTTGGTACCGATGGGGTATAAGCACGGATACGGGTAAGTCCGTTTTATTAAGAAATCAGTAATGATGTATGAGATATCATGAGTTATGATGAAAATATGATGAGATGCTATTTTGAGCATGTTAACATGATTGTATGATTTATGTCATTTGCATTAGTATGATATGTTGTTGGGTGATTGAGAGGAGGGTGAGTATGATATCCGTGTCTTTGGGACCTTTGTGTCTTTGGGACACGGAGGTTTGGCACCTCCGGTGGTTTGGTACCACGAGATGACATTTTGTGACTTTGGGTCACGGAGGTTTGGCACCTCCGTCTCGTCCCGTGGCTTAGTACCACGGTGGGTTGGCCCCACGATTGATTATACGGGATTGACGCCGGTGATTTGGTATCACACGACGATGGGTAGGCCCCATCATCGGATTTGTGACTACGGTCACCGTGATTTGGTATCACACTTGTGTCTTTGGGACACCAGAGGTTTGGCACCTCATTGCGACTCGTCCCTGTGGTTTGACACCACCGTGGGTTGGCCCCACTTGTGAGATACGGGATTGTCGCTAGTGATTTGGTATCACACGATGGGTTGGCCCCATCATTGGATTATTCGTGACTTTGGGTCACCAGTGGTTTGGCACCACCAGTGGTTCGGTACCACACGGGGTAGAAAGGTGATATGGATGGTTAGGATCGGGGTGCATTAATTATATTGCTATGATATGATGTGTGTTAGCATCTTTGTATTATCGGGAGCGGGATTTATGCACTTGAGTCTTGCGACTCACCCTCTCCTTTGACATTTCAGTGACACTTAGACGCGGACATGGGCCGGGATGGACTCGAGGTGCTCATGCCATGCTTAAATAAAGATTTGCTCGGACTTTATAAAAATTTGGTACTTTAGCTTATTTATTACTATTTGGTTTTATTTTGGATTGTAAATGGCCTTTAAAATTATGTTTTTCTATGGTTATGCTTAAAGTAGATTTTTTTTAATATGCCTTGATAAATTACTTGAGTTAAAATCTGCTAAAACTTGGAAAGACAACGATTTCAAAACTATAACGCAATGTGTTTTAAACTATACCATCGGGTATCACACTATGATTTGGTGTTAAGGAAACTCAAATAATTTTTTTAAACTTAAACTCAATTTCTCACCACAACTATAAAGAATATGAGCTTTTTAACGAATGCACAGTTTTTAGACATTCCTTTCATGTGACATGCGGTTCGGTTAAGTAACGTTTAGGCCGGGTTTGGGGTGTTCTGACTTCACTGATCGAGCCAAGTCGTAACGTTTAGGACGGGTTTGGGGTGTTACAATTATGGTATCAGAGCCAAGTTCAAAGGCTCGGCTGTGGGCCTGAGGTCCAAAATATTTTAAAAGTCTGTTTTAATAGTTTTGTTTTTAAAAGCATGATTTGAAAGGCATGGCACCGAGTCTCCCGCACCGATTCGCCCGGTAAGTACCCTTACTATTGCTTGTGATTTGATGTCTTGTGATTGGATGGTTAGCAATAGTAAGATTACTTTAGAAATCGAACCCGATAGGATTACGTGAACTCGCGAAAACAAAGCTTCTTAAATATTCATAAGACTTTGCTTTTAAACGAGTGGAATAATTATCGATGCATAAAACTCCTAAATCGAATCGTAGAGATATTAGTCATGAGTGCTCGAGGTGGGCGCGGGTCGTGGGCGTGGTCGTGGTAGGATGACAGTTTACGAACCCGTAGGATCCGTCGAAGTCGAGAAATGAGATCTTGCATCGCCACCACCGTGGAGGTGGTGAGTTCCAAGATCGATCGGGATGACGCAGTGATGTCACGAGCGATGCTACGAGTGTTGGAAAGGGTAGGCTGGTGTAGGTGGTGGCGCAGAGTTAGGAAATCTGTTCTGGCGACTCGGGCAAACGGGGCGAATTCTTTTGAGGTGTTTACGGTGTTGCTCCAAAGCCTTTCTTGAGTATTAGGTGGAGGTGACGGAGCGGATCATGGATGATCTGGACTTGATTTGCTGAAGAAGAAGAAGCCGAAAGGCATAGTATCACTTCTTCGGGATGAGTCATACCGGTGGTGGCTCATGGTTCGGACAATGTGGCGTGAGAGGATCTTACGTGGGATTATTTTAGGGTGCATATCGTAAAAAAGTACATTGGAGCTAGTTATATTGACGCCAAATAAAAGCATTTCTGAGGCTAGTCCAGGGAAGTAAGTCTGTTTCCGAGTACGGGGCTGAGTTCTTGAAGCTGAGTCGGTATGCCAGGGGCATTGTGGCTACTGAACATGAGAGGTGTGTTCGTTTCGAGGATGGTCTGAGAGACGAGTTGAGACTGCTGATTGCTCCTCAGCAGGAGCGTGAGTTTGCTGTCTTGGTTGAAAAGGCTAAGGTAGCCGAGGGTGTTAAGGAGTCCGTAAGGCAGGGCATGGGCGAGAGCAGGCATAAGAGGAGCTTTGGGTCTTCCGGATCGTCGGGTAATCCGCGAGAAAAGGGCTAGACAGAGTGGGCGAATCGATCCGTAGGTTTGTTCTTTGCTAGGCGAGGGACCGCCCGCAGATGTAACCACCGTGGGAAATATCATTGGGAGGCTTTGGACCGGTGGAAAAGGTTGTTTTGAGTGTGGTTCTCTCGGATCATCGCGTGAGGGACTTGTCCGTGTAAGTTGGCGAGATTCGATCCGAGAGTCGTGGCCGTGTCGGTTCGAGAATAATGTACCGCCACCGCAGAGGGGGTGGTAATGGCAGAGTAGTAATGGATCTGGTCGGGGCCGTGGAGCACCGGCGAGTGGTGCGGGTAGTTCGACGCCGCACGGCGGCTGGATTAGTGTATGCGGCGCGCCGAGGAGGCGGCGCCCGGACGTCATAACCGTGCGTTCTTGATCTTTGGTTCTCCTTTTCTCGCTTTGATTGATGTGGGTTCGACGCATTCTTACGTGGCTAGTAGTATAGTAGAGACCATGGATCTAGACTCGAGATATCTTCTAGGCGGATGACCGTAATTAGCCCTTTAGGTCACTCTATAGTAGTAGATAAGTTTGTTTAGAGATGTACCCCTAGAACTCCAAGGGGTAGTGTTTGTCGCTTGATCCGATGGAACCGCCATTTGGGGAGTTCGATTTGATTCTTAGGATGGACTGGTTGGTTAAGTACCAGGCGAAGTTGGATTGCGCGACTAAGCGCATGGTTCTAGGGCGATCGAGGGTGATGAAGTGGCTATGATAGGTAATAGGAGAGATTACTTATCAAATGTGGTATCTGCTCTGAAAGGCGAAAAAGATGGTCGAAAGAGGTCAGAAAGCGTATGTGGTTCATGTGTATGCCTTAGAGGCTAAGGAATCTCTTTGTGGAGAAGGTTCGAATCTGTTAGGGAGTTTCTTGATGTGTTTCTGAGGAGCTTCCGGGTTGCCGCCAGATCGTGAGGTAGAGTTCGGGATAGATCATTGCAGAATTTCGCGCCAGTGTCTATTGCTCCGTATAGGATGGCGCCAAAGGAATTGGTGGAGCTTAAGGCTCGGATCCGGGAGTTATTGGATCGAGGTTTTATCGGGCCAAGTGTTTCACCGTAAGTGCGCCGGTACTTTTGTCAAGAAGAAAGATGGTACGATGCGGATGTGCATAGACTACCGCCATTGAACAAGTTGACGATTAAAAACAAGTATCCGCTGCCGCGGATAGACGATTTGTTTGATCACCAAAAGTGCCGCGGTATTTTCAAGATTGACTTGAGGTCCAGGTATCACCGATTGAAGGTAAAAGAGGTGATATTCATAAGACAAATGTTTGGACTCGGTATGGGCACTACGAATTCCTGGTAATGCCGTTCGGGTTGACTAACGCGCCGGCAGCGTTCATGGATATGATGAATAAGGTGTTTCAGCAGTATCTGGATCAGTTCGTTGTGGTTTTCATAGACGATATTTTGGTGTATTCAAGGACAGAAGAAGAGCATGATGCGCATTTGCGTGTGGTACTGCAGATTTTGAGGGAGAAGCAGCTTTATGCTAAGTTCAGTAAATGCGAGTTCTGGCTTAGAGAAGTGACTTTCTTGGGTCATGTAGTGTCAGCTGAGGGGATTCGAGTAGATCATCAGAAGATTGAGGCAGTTTTGGATTGGAAGCCACCGAAGTCAGTGGCTGAGATTCGGAGTTTTCTGGGTTTGGCTGGATACTACCGAAGGTTTGTAGAAGGTTTCTCGTTGATTGCAGCGCCGATGACCAAGTTGTTGAGGAAAGAAGTTCCGTTTGTATGGACTGAGAAACAACAGGAGAGTTTCGATAAGCTTAAGAAGATTTTGACTGAGGCTCCGGTTCTAATTCAACTTTGAGGTCGGTAAGGAATACACAGTGTATTGCGATGCATCACATACGGGGTTGGGTTGTGTGCTGATGCAGGAAGGTAAGGTTGTGGCTTACGCATCTCGGCAGCTGAGGCCACATGAGATCAACTATCCAACGCACGATTTGGAGCTAGCGGCTGTAGTCTTCGCGTTGAAGATTTGGAGGCACTACTTGTACGGAGAGAGATCGATAGTCTACACCGACCATAAGAGTTTGAAGTACCTCTTGACTCGGAAGGATTTGAATTTGAGGCGTATGAGATGGGTTGAGTTGCTTAAAGACTACGACTATTCGATTGAGTATCATCCGGGCAAGGCTAACGTGGTGGCAGACGCGTTGAGCCGTAAGGTTGTTTCGGACTTAAGAGCGATGTTCGCCCACTTGAGTTTGTATGGCGGAAAGTATTCGGCGAGTTGCGAGTTAAGCCTACTTGGGTTGAGCGGTCGAGAGAAACAGTTAGAGGATGAGGTTACGAGTGCGCGGAGGTTGCGAGTACAGAGTGGTGGTTTGAAAGGTTACAACTTGTCTAGTGATGGGGTCTTTGTGTTTTTAAGGTAAAGCTTGTATGCCCAAGGATGTTGAGTGAGGCGGAGGATTCTTCAGGCGCATATAGCGACCCTTATGCTATGCATCCCGGAGGTAGTAAGATGTATAGGGATCTCGAGAGAGCGATTTTGGTGGCACAGTCTCAAGAAAAAGTGTAGCAGAGTTTGTAGGAAAGTGTCGACATGTCAAGCAGGTCAAGGCGGAACATCGATTCACCGTCGGTTGCTTCACCAGTGAAGATTCCTCGATGGAAGTGGGAAAGGATAACCATGGATTTTGTCGGTGGAGTTACCGCTACGCCAAGCAAGAAGGATTCATTTGGGTAATTGTGGATCGACCGACTAAATCAGCTCACTTTATTCCGGTAAGGGTTGACTACTCACTTGAAGCTAAGCGAACCGTATGTTTCGAGAGATAGTGAGGTTGCACGGTGTGCGATGATCGATCATCTCGGATAGGGATCCTGTGTTTACGTCAAGGTTCGAAAGCGTTGCATCGGGCTCTGGGTACTCGATTGGATTTTAGCACGGCTTTTCACCCGCGATCGACGGGCAATCGAAAAGGGTTATTCGGATATTGGAGGATATCTTTGAGAGGTTGCGTTCGGATTTGAGGGTAGTTGGGAGGAGTTTCTACCATTAGCCGAGTTCGCCTACAACAACGATTACCAAGCGAGCATCAAGATGGCACCGTATGAGGCGTTGTATGGCGGGAAGTGTCGCTCACCTACGTGTTGGGCGGAGTTAGGTGAGCGTCGATTGTTGGTACCGAGTTGGTTCTTTGAGACCAAGACAAGGTTAAGTTGATTCGAGACTCGTTTGAAGGAAGCTTGGACCGCGAAGTCTTATATGCCGATCTTAAGCGGAGAGACATAGAGTTTGGCCGTGGGGATCAAGTTTTTACGAAGGTCTCGCCGTGGAAGAAAGTGTTGAGGTTCGGAAGGAAAGGCAAGCTAAGTCCGAGGTTTATTGGGCCGTATAAGGTTACGAGGCGAGTGGGACCGATGGCGTATCAACTTGAGTTACCAAAGCAGAGCTAAGTCGAGATCCACGACGTTTTCCATGTTTCGATGCTTGGCGTTATCGTTCGATCCATCGCATGTGGTAGCGATGGAAGAGATCGAGGTGAATCCAGATTTGACTATGGAAGAAGAACTCACATGCGATTCTAGATCGGGATGTGAAGGTTCTGCGTAGGAAGTCTGTGCCTTTGGTAAAGGTTCTTTGGCGGAATCATGGCGTGGAAGAAGCTACATGGGAACCCGAGAATGTGATGAGACAGCAATACCCGCAACTCTTCTGATCAGGTAATTTCGAGGTCGAAATTATTTTAAGAGGGTAGAACCGTAATATCCCGGGTTAGGGGCTATTTTGTGGTGGCATTGTTTGCATGTTATTGGCTTGCTATGTTGTTGTTTGTGTGGTTTCGGGACTTAATTGTAGGCTAGGGGTATGCCTGAGTAGGTGGGAAAATTTTTGTTTTTAGGCCTAAGTAAGGGGAGAGTGAGGAGCCGGGATATATGAGTATCATTTGGTGTTTTTGAGCACAAAAGGTGAGCTAGCAAAGTGGCAAAGCAAGGCGCCACTTGGAGCTTGTGGTTGGCGTCAAGTGTAAGGGTGGAGGTCTTGTGTTTGAGCTGCGGAGATCCCACATTTTGGCTTCCATTTTGACGGCATGGAGGAGGAGTTGTAGGCGGTTCAAACTCGCCTAAGACTTGGTCAAATGGTGGAATGTTGGGTGGAGAGTAATTTGAGGAGGAGACTAGTTCAACTAGTTTGAATTGAGTGGTGTGGAGTGTTTGTGGGGATGTGGCGAATTTTAGGAGAGTTTGGGGGGGTAGCGGCTTGGTAGTGTGGGTGTGGGGTAGTGCCGAAATTCATTTGGAATTTTGTGCATATTCGGTCATTTTTGTGTTAAAGGAAAGGTTTTCTTTTGTCTTTTGTTAGTTGAATTACAAGTGAACTTTCTCTCATTTTTTCTTCATTTTTTTGAACCGAAAGACCAAACCCCTATAGCCTTGCCGAATTTGTTTTGTCCCTCTCAATTTTCTTGGTAGCCGAATGTGCCTTGTTTTCTTTCTTTTCTCTTCATATTGTGTAAGCCAAAACTTACTTCTCTCTTCTTCCTATACTTTCTTTTTTCTTCTTGAAATCTTCTTAGCCAAAACCCCATCCTCCAAAATACCTTCTTTCGTTTCTTTTTCTTTTGAACCGTAAGTACTCTCCCTCTATCCATTTTATTTTTCTTCTATTTCAAAAACTCTTGAGCCGAACCTCTCTTCAACTCTTGGCCGATTTCTCTCTTCTCTTGAACCACATTTATTTTGTTTTATTTTTCTAGTTTGTAGCCGAATCCCTCCCTTGTGCTGCCGAAATTTCCTTCTATCATTTGTTCTTACTTTGGCCGAATATCAACCCCTCACCTAGTAGTTCTCTCTTGGCCGAATATTGGAGTGGGGTGGACCTCTCTTGTGTAGTGTTCAATCGGGTTGGAATAAGGTAAGTGCTAGCCGAATATTCTTTTCCTTTTCTCTCTTGTGCTCTATCGATTTTGGTAAGGTTAAGGATGACTTTGGGCATTTGTTGAAAGAAAGCTAATCTCTTGTGTAATCGACTTCATTATAGGACATACGGTTTGTTGAATGAGACAAGTGGAGCCTTCTTCTTTCGATTAACTGTTTGGTAAGTAGTGGTAAGTGATTGGTACTATTATTATTAGTTTATTTGTTTAGTTTCGATTAAGTTTAAGGGTTCAAAGGATTAATCGTTCTCTTTTTAAGGTGTAGCCGATTGTTGAAGGAGGAACCATTGTGGTTCGGGTTTGGTAGGAAACCAAACGATTGCAAGGTGAGGGTTAATTGATAAACCCTTTTTGGTTTAAATGGTTATGGCCGAATGATATGTGTGCTAACCCCTTGGTTGGCCGATTTTAGGATCAAAGTTGTCGAGGTGATCGAGGGTTTTAGACGGGCTCTTTGGGATTAGATTTGCGATTTACAGTGTGTAAACCAACACATACATTTTAGTAATATGATTAATAACCTGATTACTTATTAAAGTGAAACAATATGATTGATGGATTTGGTACCGATGGGGTATAAGCACGGATACGGGTAAGTCCGTTTTATTACGAAATCTGTAATGATGTATGAGATATCATGAGTTATGATGAAAATATGATGAGATGCTATTTTGAGCATGTTAACATGATTGTATGATTTATGTCATTTGCATTAGTATGATATGTTGTTGGGTGATTGAGAGGAGGGTGAGTATGATATCTGTGTCTTTGGGACATCTGTGTCTTTGGGACACCGAGGTTTGGCACCTCCAGGTGGTTTGGTACCACAGATGACATTTTTGTGACTTTGGGTCACGGAGGTTTGGCACCTCGGCGTCTCGTCCCAGTGGCTTAGTACCACGGTGGGTTGGCCCCACAGTTGATTATACGGGATTGACGCCAGTGATTTGGTATCACACGATGGGTAGGCCCCATCATCGGATTTGTGACTACGGTCACCAGTGATTTGGTATCACACTTGTGTCTTTGGGACACCGAGGTTTGGCACCTCATTGCGACTCGTCCCTGTGGTTTGACACCACCGTGGGTTGGCCCCACTTGTGAGATACGGGATTGTCGCTAGTGATTTGGTATCACACGATGGGTTGGCCCCATCATTGGATTATTCGTGACTTTGGGTCACCAGTGGTTTGGCACCACACTTATGGATATCGTGACTTTGGGTCACCAGTGGTTTGGCACCACCAGTGGTTCGGTACCACACGGGGTAGAAAGGTGATATGGATGGTTAGGATCGGGGTGCATTAATTATATTGCTATGATATGATGTGTGTTAGCATGCTGTATTATCGGGAGCGGGATTTATGCACTGAGTCTTGCGACTCACCCTCTCCTTTGACATTTCAGGTGACACTTAGACGCGAACATGGAGTCGGGATGGACTCGAGGTGCTCATGCCATGCTTAAATAAAGATTTGCTCAGACTTTATAAAAATTTGGTACTTTAGCTTATTTATTACTATTTGGTTTTATTTTGGATTGTAAATGGCCTTTAAAATTATGTTTTTCTATGGTTATGCTTAAAGTAGATTTTTTTTAATATGCCTTGATAAATTACTTGAGTTAAAATCTGCTAAAACTTGGAAAGACAACGATTTCAAAACTATAACGCAATGTGTTTTAAACTATACCATCGGGTATCACACTATGATTTGGTGTTAAGGAAACTCAAATAATTTTTTTAAACTTAAACTCAATTTCTCACCACAACTATAAAGAATATGAGCTTTTTAACGAATGCACAGTTTTTAGACATTCCTTTCATGTGACATGCCAGATTCGGTCGTAACGTTTAGGCCGGGTTTGGGGTGTTACAGCTTTACCTGAAGTTCAGCCATCAAACTCCCATCATCATACAAGCTGAGATGAGCAAACATTGCCCTCAAATCCGATATCACTTTCTGACTTAATGCATCCGCCACCACGTTAACTTTACCCGGATGGTATTCGATCGAGCAGTCATAATCCTTCAATAACTCAATCCATCTCCGCTGCCTTAAATTCAACTCATTCTGGGTAAGGAGATACTTCAAGCTCTTATGGTCAGTGTAGATGATGGACTTATCCCCATACAGGTAGTGTCTCCAGATCTTCATGGCAAACACTACCACAGCTAGCTCCAAGTCATGAGTGGGATAGTTCATCTCATGCGGTCTTAACTGCTGGGACGCATACTTAACTACCTTCCCTTCTTGCATCAACACACACCCTAGCCCTGTGTGCGAAGCATCACAATAAACAACAAACTCCTTCCCAGCCTCAGGCTGAATCAATACCGGAGCCTCCATCAAGATCCTCTTCAACTTCTCAAAGCTTTCCTGCTGCTTGTCAGCCCAAACAAAAGGTACCCCTTTCCGTAACAACTTAGTCAAGGGTGCCGCAATCAAGGAGAATCCCTCAACAAACCTTCTGTAGTACCCGGCTAACCCAAGAAAACTTCGAATTTCTGCTATAGACTTTGGCGGCTTCCAATCCAGAACAGCTTTGATTTTTTGGGGATCCACCCTAATCCCCTCTGCAGAAACAACATGCCCTAAGAAGGTAACTTCCCTCAGCCAAAATTCACACTTGCTGAATTTGGCATATAGCTACTTCTCTCTTAATACTTGCAGATCAACCCGAAGATGCGAATCATGCTCCTCTTCTGACCTTGAATATACTAGGATATCGTCTATAAACACCACAACAAACCGGTCCAAACAGGGTTGGAATACCCGGTTCATCATATTCATAAACGCAGCTGGTGCATTCGTCAACCTGAACGGCATCATTAAAAACTCATAGTGACCATAACGAGTTCGAAACGCCGTCTTATGAATGTCTGCCTCCTTGACCTTAAGCTGATGATAGCCTAACCTCAAATCTATCTTCGAGAAGACTGAAGCTCCTTTAAGCTGGTCGAACAAATCGTCAATCCTCGGTAGCGGGTACTTGTTCTTAATCGTCAACTTATTCAACTGGCGATAATCAATGCACATTCGCATCGACCTGTCCTTCTTCTTCACAAATAACACCGGCGCTTCCCACAGAGATACACTTGGTCGAATAAATCCACAATCCAACAGCTTTTGGATCTGAGCCTTAAGTTCTACCAGTTCTTTCGGTGCCATCCTATACGGGGCGATGGACACCGGAGCCGTACCTGGAAGTAGTTCAATTCCAAATTCCACTTCACGATCCAGAGGCAACCCCGGAAGTTCTTCAAGAAAGACATCCACGAATTCCCTCACTGTTCTGACCTCCTTTACAGACACTTCTTTTGCATCCAAGGCACTGATAAAATTTAGGAATGCCTTGCACCCTTTACGAACCATCTTAACAGCCCTTAATGCAGAAACCACGTTAGACAAATAATTCCTTCTTTCTCCTATCACAACCACTTCTTCATCCTCTGGGGTTCTCAACACCATTCGCTTAGTCGCGCAATCCAAATTAGCACGATACTTAACCAGCCAATCCATGCCTAAGATAAGGTCAAACTCACGAATGGCAATTCCATCAAATCTGCTGGAAATACTACTCCTTGAATTTCTAAAGGCACATCCCTAAACATCTTGTTCACTACTACGGATTGTTCTAAGGGGCTAACCACATTCATTTCTCTAGCAGCAATTTTAGATTCTAAATTCAGAGTCTTAGATACGGTATAGGCAACATATGAGTGGGTCGATCCAATATCAATCAAAGCAATAAATGGTTCATCAGCTATAAGAAACGTACCGGTTATGACGTTCAGTGCGTCGCCATCCTCTCACCGTCGTACTACATAGACTAAACCCGGCTATCTTGCATCTGCATTACCGACACCCCTGCCTGGTGCTCCACGACCTCGACCAAAACCATTTCCCCTCTGATCAGACCACGACCCCTCGACGGTTGTTGTCCACCTCTTCCCGGCTGCACATAACCCTGGCTTACCGTCCGTGCCCTAGCTAACTCTTGCGGACAATTCCTTATTAGATGATCCCTAGATCCATATTTGAAGCATCCTCTATCTCTTCCCCAACACTCCCCCGAATGTGATTTCCCACACTGAGCACACTGTCTAGACTGACCAGCAACCGGCATCACAACTCGACCCGACCCATCAAACTTAGGCCTTTTTTAAAAACCCCCAGATAATCCCGACGTCCCAACACTCCTCTTATTTTTGCCCCTATCTCTATCCCTGTTTTGCCTCTCAGTCCGCTTTACCTCTTCGGCTATTTTAGCTTTTTCAACCAAAATGGCAAAGTCTCTCTCTCGCTGCGGAGCTATCAATACTCTCAACTCGTATCGCAACCAATCTTCGAACCGTACGCAACGCTCATAATTAGTCGCAACTATCCCTCGGGCGTAACGGCTCAAGCGCAGAAATTCTGCTTCATACTCAGCCACAGATTTACCCCCTTGAACCAGATTCAGGAATGCTTTCCTCTGGGCATCCACATAGCTTGCCCCAACATATTCCCCCTGAAATGCTGTTTTAAAGAAATCCCAATTAATTCGGTCCGCTGGAGTACCCTCTCTTACCGTGAACCACCACTGATATGCCTCATCCCGGAGAAGAGACACCGCCCCTTTCAATTTCTCCTCTGCCGTACAGTCTATATCATCCATAATCCGCTCAACTGCCTCTAGCCAATATTCAGGTACATTTGGGGCCACACCAGAGATGCCGCTAAACATTTCAGCTCTATTTGCTCGAAGTCACTCAGGAATAGATTTCCGAGATACGAACCCAGTGCTTGCCCTAGCAACTCACTCCAGCACACGAAACATCGCTTGAGACAAAACATCATCCCCACCAGTTCTATCTTGAGATCCCGCTTCTGCCAGGGGTGATGCTGGCGCTTCACCTTCAGGCTCAAGTCTTGCTTCTGAGAACTCAGCTTCAACATCCCGACCTCTACCATGGCCGCGTGTACCACGTCCACGTCCTCTAGCACTCATATCTATCGTATTTTCTTAATCTGATTACAAATTTTATGAATTAGCATTTCTTTCACTGTTTATCAACGAGTAGTCTTATGAAAATAGAGTTTAGAGGTAGTTCTTCGCAGAACCTACGTATACCTAAAGGTTTCAATCTCTAGAGTTGCGTTTCTTAATTCTAGCATTCATGGCATAACATAATTACTTCATGCAAATCACCCAATTCAGTCAGAAAACTTACCGTACGGACTTGGTACCGGAGACTCGGGTGCCATGCTTCCGGAAAACATGTACATATATAAATTTTCTTTCTAAACCATTTTTAAACCAATTTTGGAAAATGTTTTGAACCCAAAACCCATAGCCGATTTTTGAAACCGGGCTCTGATACTATAATTGTAACACCCCAAACCTGGCCCAAACACTACGACCGGATCTGGTATGTCACATAAAAGATTCTTATAAAAAAACTTCGTGATCGTCTGAAAATTTTGAAAACTCTTTTCTAAAACTTCCAGTTCCATAGTTCATTTTATAAATGTTGGAATTAGCCCAAATCTTGTGTTTAGGTGACGTTTGGAAACACTTAATGTTGCCTTAAGTTAACTTAAGGTTGATGTCTAGTTTCGTTTGAAAATTTGTTGGTTAAGTTGTGAGAAAAGCTTTCGTTCGCATTTTATTAAGAAAACGTCTAAATTATAATTATTGTGTCTAAAGTCTAAACCAGAAGTAAACCAGAAATTATTAGTGGCCTTATTACAAAACACAATCCCCAAATTAGAAAAAAAATAATAAATAAAAGCAAAGTTTAGTTTTTAATAGAACCCGTGCATGGCCACCTCAAAGTCCACTCCGGCCCAAATCCACTGAACTAAGAATCACCTACAAAAGTTAAACAGAAGGGGTGAGTCATGAAGACTCAGTGTGCAATTACCCCACATACCAATACTGGGCCTAAGCCCCCATATATCAATCGGCCAAAGCCTAAACACTATAACATACTAGATAAGCAATGTGATAACCCAGCCCAACCTAGTGTTCCAACCTCTACACTCCTCTCCAAATGTCCATCCTAAGCACTCCTGTGGGGATTTCTACAATCGACCCTCCATCCGCTACACTCCTCTTTGGCAGCCATGCTGACAGTCATGCTGCTCAAAGTCAATATGATGTGGCCTAGCCACTGAATCAATGTGACCAAGTCACCGGTATACATATATGGCACCGAGCCATCAAATTAGTGTCACAAAGTCACCGATATACACTTCCCCTTAACATCATCAACATTTCCCCAATCCCATGCACATGCAATCATAGTGAAATGAATACCTCATATAACAACATACTTAGGATGTTTAAAGCACATGCATAATCATGCTAACGATGATATTTATAAGGCGTAATCGGAGAATAACTAACCTGGTATTTCGATTTTACCCTCCAAGGGTAACTCAATAACCATTACCGAGTTTTCGGCTTTCAAACAATACATATACTTTTTATAACAACAAAAGAAAATGTGGGAATTACACACCTGTAAACGTGAAGGACAATACTCTCGATATTGTCGATACTTTCACTAGAAGAAGCAATTGCAATCTACCTATCCCAAGCAGATGTCGGTTCCCTACCATAACCCAGCAGAAAGTCTCGTACCGCTGATACCGCACGCTTTTTAAACTTAGGGGCAGGGACTACGAGTCCATCCCCCTCCTTCACTTGACTGGCATTCGTATCCATGAAAGGATCTTGATCAGGAAACTAGGTTAAGACAAAGAGAAAAACAGAAAGAATAGGTACCCAAATCGAAGAAGTTTCTTACCTTAATCACCAGAATCCGAATGATAGAAGACTTGGCCTAAAAAACCGAATGAGTTCCTAGATGGCACCAGTATTAGAATCGGTTCTCAAAATAGAACAAAAGAAGTGGCCTTTTGGCCAAACAAATCGATAAAAAACTCCTTACTACCCATTCGGCCAACATCATACTTACCAGCAACTTCCCTAAACACAAGCTAACGAAGAAGAGAAGATGAGAGTGAGTCTCTCTATATTCAGCCAAAGTTTCAAAAGCAACGAGTTAGAATCTTCGATTTAACCAAACCAATAAAAAAAGAGAAAAGAACGAATGGAAGATAAAAGAGAAAGAAGGCTCCTTACCGAAAGCAAGAGTATGCCGATTGAAGAGACTATATTCGGCTATTATCAAACACAAGAAGGAGAAGAAATGAAAAAGGTGTTTCGGTTATGAAGAAGAAACAAGTAACAAATGGTGGAAAGGAAATGAGGGCACCAGGTTCGGTTGAAGAGAAAAAGATGAGAGGAGGAAGAAAACCAAAGAAAAGAGAATACCAAAAGAGGGTTGAAGTTTCAGTTTTGCTACCCTCACACAATGACCGAAAAAATAAAAAAAAAGAGGAAAACTAAAATGTTCCTAAAGACTTTTAGCACCTAATCATTCAAAGGCTACGGTTCATTTTCAGCTCCCCACCTCCACAATGCCGAATTTTATCAACCAATACACCCCTAGCCGAAACTCAACTCCACCAATTCCCCAAATTCGGCCAACTCCACAACCAACATCACACCCCACGATTTCCTCCTACTTTTCCTCTCCATCATCCATTTGATTTGGTTTGACCCATTCAAACTCCACCAACACCTCATGGCCACCCATTCAAACACTTTGACTCCTTTAACACTCACCCTTGAAGAGTCCATGCCGAAATCTACTACTCTCATACTAACGCCAAAAAGAAACTCCCAAAATGCAAGCTGTGTAACTCGAACCTGCTCCCTTCTCCTCCAAGCTCCCCTTGAGGCGTCATCCCCCCTTGCTTCCTAGGCGTCACTATGCCACTAGACCACACCCCCTTTTTGTGTCCTCAAACACACACAAATACACATAAGACCTACCTTTACAAGTTTCCCCCCTAAAGTGCCCTAAAATAAAAATTTAACCAAGGCTCCGGCTCGAACCTGAGCCTTCCTAGGACCCCCAAACACATCCAAATAGCAAGCAAAGCAAGCCAACACATAAAAACATGAAATGCAGAACCCCCTAACTTGGGATGTTACAGATATGGTTGGTTGGTATTAGAAATGTTTTTTGCAGGCTTTGGATGAAAATGGGTGAGATATAGGGCTTGGAAAATAGTCTTATTTTGTCAACACGAGTGTGTGATTCCTATAAGTGAGAAAAATTTTGAAAATTTTGCAATAAAAAAAAAAAAACCCTATGATCTCGATTTAGTCCCGAATCAATTCTAATGCATGCTTTAGGCCTCGAGAGCCCATGTAAGGGACATATTAATAAATTTTGAAAAATGAATAGTGTTTGACTCGATATATCTGAAAATGTTCTGTAAACTTTGGTAATACCTCGTAACCTTATTCTGGCGACGGATACGGGTTAGGGGTGTTACATGTACACAATCGCAACAAGTAATAAAGTGACAAGTAAATTTCGAATTATCGTACCCACAGGAACTGTGAAAAGAATTATTTATGAGTGCAATTTAAAACACTTTGGTGAAGAAAAATATTTTGATTTGAAGAGGTGATAAAAAACTAAAATTTTAACAAAGTAAATAAAATAAAAAAAAAGTTCTAATGCACGATTTCAAAAGATGATTTTAATCAAGATGACATAATTGTGTTAGATTAATTACATTTCTTAACTTAGAATTATTAAACTCATGTTTATGTTGTTACGAATAAATTCACGGCAACTCGGTAATTTGCTAACTTATGAACATACTTACCTACCAAAATCCATTTATCTCTGGACTATATCTCTATGTCAATTCAACCAATTAAACAGATTTTAATAAGCAAATGTGTTAATGCACATACATACTTGTGAAATTAAAATAATCTCTTGTACATATCTCTATGCCAATTCAAACAATTAATTCAATCTCATAAGCACATAAAAGATTAAGTGAGGTAACAATGTATTCCTAACTTGAAACAGTTTAATCACAATAATCTTGCAAGTTATGCAAGGCAATTGTATCTCTCAATACTGTTGCTAATTTAACCCTTAGCTACCTTAGATGATTAAACATGCACAGATTAAGTATTGTGTCAATTAATTACAATTTCAATCCGTTTAAATAATTAATTCATTAGTTACCTTACAATTGTAATGCAATAATAACTTAGTCGTGGTTTTTCTTAATTAAACATCTTACTGAGGCCTATAACAACACAAACACAATTTTAATAAATTCAGAAGATGAAATGCAATCAACATAACACGAATTAAATTTAAGCCATATCAATTAAAAAAATCAGATCAACATAAATATTCATAGACATGTTTATCATAACACAACAGAATTTAAAAAGATAGGGAACAAGAAGCAAATCTGGTGTTTCTCCGTGGTTTGGCTGAGTTGCTCCACTCTCCCTTCTTCACTTGTTCTTGTCGAACCAAGGCTTCTATGAACACTTGAATGCTGCTCCAAATGATGGATGAACGACTCTTTTTCAAGAGGTGAAATCGGCAAGAGGGCAAGGGAAAACGGATAGAAAATAAGAGAGAAAGTTGAGAGAGGAGAGAAGAGATGAGAATGTTATGGTGTGTTGAAATGAGCAGTCAATGGGGGTTTTTATAGGGTGAGAGGGCTGCTAAAAATAGCCAAAATCAGCATCCAAAGAGCCCTTCCTTGGCCGGCCACACATGTGGCAAGTTTGAAGCTTTCAAACTTGCTATATTAAGGCTGGGGCAAATCTAGAAAGGCACTAAAAGAGAAGGGGTTTGTTTTTAGTTTGACGAAGTATTCAAGGGCCTTTTTTCAAGCCAATTAATCAGCCAAGTAAGCTGATTGGGTCAGCATGCTGGACGGTTTTGGCCTGCCCATAGCTTGGTTGGTTCGGTTCTTTTAATTCAGCTCAACTGGGCCACTTTTCATAATTAATTAATAATAATTTATTTAACCCAAATTAAATTGGATTAAAATTAAAATTAATTATATTATTAATTAATACACATAATTTGGACCGTCTTTAGCTGAAAAATTCATTCGTCTCCATGCTTCAAAAATCGCTTCTCGATTTTGCGCTTCTAGTAGTGTCTGTCGAGCCAATTTTTGCCCTTTGTGCGAATCTGTCGAAAAATGATAAAAATTAATCAAAATTTATTATAAAATTAATTAAAATTCATTATGTTAATAATTTGAGTATAAAATAATTATTTTATAATAACTATATATTTTTCAACAATAATTTTACCGAAACTACATGAATTTGAGTTAAAAAGTGCATGAAAAAGTGTGTATATTTTCGTGTTTCCAATTATCATTAATAATTTTTAAACCAAACAAAAAATAGTATATGGTTACGAAAGTTCTTTCTCTCAAAAGTATATTTTAGTCATCATGACCTTGTCACGATCAAAGAAAACATTTACTTGAACTTTTCTAATTATCCAACAAAAACTGAATTGGTTTAAACATTAAGAACATGAAGCACCTCACTTAGGCAAAGGTTTTTCTAGATGAAAGTTTGAATAGAACATTCCTTTTTTCTAAGAATATGTGCAGTTTCATGAGTTACTAAGATAGATATCCTCTTCTCCTTGTTCCACCTAAGAGTAGGACAAAAAAATATTTTACTTAGCACTAATGTGTAGAGTGGCACCATTGCCTGTCCCCTACTCTTTCACATTAGTCAAAATATTGATTGGAGAAATGACTACACAATTATATCATTTGTCTCGACCAAATTGACATTTAAAAATATTTATTGGAGAATTGACTACACAATTATATCATTTGTCTCAACCAAATTGACATTTAACTTTATAGGATTATTATTTCTCCATTATTGTTTTCTACACAGAGTTATATAGTGGAGCAAATTTTTCATCACTATTGGATTATAGAATAGTGAGCATAGTTGATGGTTAAAGCACTAGGTAGGTTCCTTGGAAAAAAAATTGGTGTACATAACACTCTCAAGTACCAAGTTTTACTAGTCAGAATCGTTCCAAGACATGTATTTTCACACTATCACACTTATTTCTTGTAAACAACCATGGATTTGTCACACAAAATAATTTCTCTTTTTCTTTTTCCTTCTTTTATTAAAACTTTATTTTAGACTTGTCACCATTTATTCATTATAAATCAAAGTAAATTTAACTCATACATACATACATATATATATATATACAAGCATGCAAATCAAAGTAAATAAATTGAATTTGTACAATCAAATATGATAAATTGGTAAACAAAAAAAATTTCATCATAGTTACAATTTAATATCTTATTATTAAAATCTTAATTTTTTTTAACTCAATGTTTTGTCCAACCCATGTTAAAGATAAAATTAATATTAACCAAGTCTTGGGTAGATTCACATTAATACTATATTAAGAATTTCATTTATCAAACTCCAATTTAAAGCCTACTAATGTTTCAATATTAATAATAAATGAATTCATGCAATATTTTTTTTTTCAAAATTAAATCAATTCTAGTCTTTTAGAAGTATTTAGATCGTACCTCTTTTTTTATACATGTTGTTAATGCGTGAGAGTATCAAGCAATAGGAATATGAATATCATTGGGATATGTCCAGTAGGACAAAAGTAAATGCAAGTACATGGTAGCTTCATGGAAACATTCATATGTAGTATCACGACAACAATGACAACAACTAACATGAGCATCAACAATGTGGGCAACATGCAAATACAGAATATTCGTAAGATTGTTGTAAATATTCATAAATTTAATAAACCAAGAATACAAGTTGAATATCTTGAGGTGTGTTGGACGCTGACCTTAAAGCTATTTCGCCATATAGCGTATCCCTTAAGATATAACAAGCTCTTTCGTTATAAAATGAGAAATAAGAATCTAACAAAAAATTGTAACAAAAAAATACTTAGAAAATTTAGAAGGAGGAGAGAAGGAGCAAGGTGAGAATGATAGATTTTCTTGAGGTCTATGAAAGTGACAATGAGCCATGGTATATATAGGAGTTTTATTGGCTAAAAATAACAACGGTAAGTGGATTGAATTAGCTAAAAATAGTTTGAGAATGGTTCAATGAATCTGGACTGAACTAAAAATAGATTCAATTAGTTGAGACTATTTTTAGCTTGGTTAAATATAGGTGTTACAAGTTAAGAAGTTTACTTTTCTTGGACTCTAAAAATTCTAGTAAAAAATAATTCCAAAAAAAAAAAGAACTCAGATGTACATTTCACTAGCCTTTTGGGCCCAATGCACAATTCCACCCTTTCAACTTAGTTCTTACTAGCCCAATGAAGTATAATGGCTTATAACCAAGTGTCCAAAGGTCTTTGTTTAGGAATGTGAGGTTTGATTCTTTTGAAGTATCTCAAATTTTCCAACATCGACTACTCTCAAATGACATATATATTTTGTACACTATCAATTGAGTAACAAAACTATGGAGTTATGCCTCGCTTTTTCGACTTTTTTTCTTCCAGTTAAACTCTATTTTTAGTTTTCCACTTAAATTATGATTAGTGTAGGTTATTTTAATATTATTTCACGGTTATAAATATGCCCTTTTCCACCCTAGAAAAATAACCCGCTACACATTTAGGTATTCATTTTTACAAGCTTTTAGAGAATTTTGTGTTTACATTTTGAGGATTATTATTTTGAGTTTTGGGGTTTAGTTTTATCTCCATATTTTGTTCTATTTATTTTTGCTGTTTTAATGAAATTATCTTTGCTCGTGGTTTTTTATCCTCTTCGGAGGATTTTTTCCACGTAAAATATTTGTGTTCGATCTTTTTAATTTCTTCATTATTTTACTTGTTCGTTGCTTAACCGGGTTTATCCCCAACAAACTGGTATCAGAGCTAGTTCAATTTTCGCAATCAACCCGTTCAATTATGGCAGCAACAAGGTTTGATATTGATAAGTTCAATGGCATAAAAAATTTCAATCTGTGACAAGTTTGGATGACAACAATTTTGAATTAGGGCGATCTTAAGAAGGTCCTTACAAAGAAGAAACCTGTAAACACGGATAAATTAGAATGGGATAGGTTAGAAAAAAAGGCTCTATCCATGATTCAATTATGTATAACAAATAATGTGTTGCAAGAGGTTTTGATGGAGAAAACGACATTCACCTTATGGGAAAGGTTAGAAACCCTTTACGCGACAAAGTCTCTGGCTAATCGATTAGTGCTGAAATAACGGTTATACACGTTCCGCATGAATGAAGGTGAGCACCTTAGAGACCACATCAGTCAATTTATTACTCTTTTGAATTATTTAAATAATGTTGATGTAACACCCCTAACCCGTATCCGTCACCGAACTAAGGTTAAGAGCGTTACCGAACATATCAGATCAAAACATAAACATTTCATTAACATAAAACATTCACAAACATTCCATAACGAAAAATACACATAGAGTCCCTTTAGAAGGTCCACGAGACCTTAAACATGCATTGGGAAGGAATTGGGACTAAACCGAACACATACAAATTTTTTCTGAAAATTAAACATTTTTCAAAGTTACAGAGGTCACACACTCTTGTGGGTAGGCCGTGTGCCTCACACGACCACAAGACACGCCCAAGTCTAAGACTGTGTGAAACAGGGCATACATTCTGACTTGCACCACACGACCGAAGACACGCCCATGTGCTTGGCCCGTGTGCAACACTGACTTGGTTCACATGGCTTGTCACACGCCCTTGTGTTTGGCCCGTGTGCAATTCTGACTTGCTTCGAATTGGAGCAGTGGAGAACACTGTCGAGACACATGCCCATGTGCTCAACCGTGTGGACAATTATAGGCCATTTACAAGGCCAAATTGCCACCCATTTTGAGTTATACCTACAAGCATCAAGCATGCATCAATTCATGCCCCAAAGGCAACCAAAACATGCTAAATTTTGCACAATCAGACTCATAACTACATCAGTCATTTCTAAATGCAAAACCAACTCAATCATACCAATTTCAAATACCAACCTCACATCAAAATCATGTAATTCATACTTCATATAAATCTATTTCAATTCATATTATTACTCATCATTTCAAATACCCAAATCAATCATGAAACTTACCAATATTGACCATTACATTTGGCCATTCATGAGCACATCAAAACATGCCGACTTTTGCATCATAAAGCATGGACTAAACTAATCCATAAGCACATTCATTAACAAGCCATATCACACGGCTATATTTACACATTTCAAAACATAATCAAAGTTCTCTAGCCTATACATGCCATACTCCAATATATACATTTTCAAAAAGGTACCAAAATATAGTTCGATAGTGTGATGATGATCCTCAATGATCCCCAAGGTTTCCGTAGCTTTGATAATCTATAAAAAAATGAACAAACACACACAGAGTAAGCTTTCATAGCTTAGTAAGTCATAAGCAAATAATGGTCTAATAAACATTAAATCAACTAGCCAAATCAAACAAACCTTAACCAAATGTATATTTATTATGCTTGCAATCTCAAACATTGTCACATATACAATAGTATTATAACATCAATGGCCGAATGCACTTACACTCATAAGCATACATAAATATCTCTTATATCATATCTAATTCATATATTCATCTCAAACATATAATTACCTTACTTTCATATTCTTATAACATAACACGTACCTGAACATTTTAATTCGTTTTTCACATTCGATCTTATCTCGATAATGCCCGTTGAACCATTCGGAATCAATAAGGATACTCGGATAATCTAAAATCTCATACAATTTCAACGTCCCAGACGTGGTCTTACATGTAATCACATATCGATGCCACTGTCCCAGACAGGGTCTTACACGAATCAAATACGATGCCAATGTCCCAGACCTGGTCTTACACGTAAACACAAGTCGATACCAACGTCCCAGACGTGGTCTTATACGAAAACACATATCGGAATCCTATGTCATGACATATGTATCCTAACTATTCCTAAGGTTTTTGCGGGGCTTCCAAACGTTGTAACTCGATCGATTCAAGCTCGTAGACAATTCTTCCTCACTCTTACTAATTCAGCATTCACACATATATATATATATACAAATAATAATTCATTTTGGTACAACTAATTTATATAATCAAATTTAACGTCATTTATTTACTTATGAACTGACCTCGGACAAAGATGGACGAACCGAGACAACTATTCGACAACTTTAGTTTTTCCCCGATCAAATTTTGATTTCCTCTTTTCTTGATCTAAATTAATAAAAATTTAACTTATTTAATCACATATTCAATCAAATTCATCAAAAAACACATAAATGGGCAAATTACACTTTTGCCCCTAACATTTCACATTTTCTCAAATTAGTTCCTATTTCACAAAATACAAAATAAACATAATTTCATTACACAATAGCTTGGCCGAATATTCACTAAGCTCATATAAGTCCACACATTTCATTTATTTCACATTTTAGTCCATCAATTTATTATTTCCACAATTTAGCTTAAATTCATCAAAAATCCAAAGACAACATATATTAATCTATCACATATCTTTTATTTTCCATCATCAAACAACAAAAACCACAAGATTTAAACAATGGAAAAACACAAAATCATCATCAAATTCAAAAACTGAAACATGGGCTTTATAGATTACAAAGCAACGATCTCAAAAACGTAAAAATTATCAAAAACCGAGCTAAACACATACCTAATTTTGAAGAACACAAGGGCCGAACCTTTAAAACTCTTTTCATTCTCTTTTCTTTTCTATTTTCGGTCATGCAAAAGATGAACAACATGTTTTATTTGTTTTATGTTTTATTAATTAACATTAATTTACTAAATTACCATACTAACTTTTATAATTTAATATGAAAACATTATAAATTAAGCCTAATACCGTCCATCCCATTTAACAAACGTCAAATCTCATTTTAAGGGCTTTAAAAATAGGAAATCATAGCAAAAAGGTACTTTTACATCTAGCATGCTAATTTTTCATTTTAAGCTATTAAATCCTTTTTCTTAAATCGAGCACACAAATGATAAAATTTTCATACAAAATTTTCACACATATAAATTCAAATACTGTAAACACAAAAAATAATTTTAAAATATTTTTTTGACTCACATTTATGGTCTCGAAACCACAGTTCTGAATAGGGTCTAAACCGAACTGTTACAGTTGAGGTTTAGATTAACGATGAAGATCATACTATGCTATTATTGTGCTTTTTACCCCTTTCATGGAAGTCTTTCAGGGAACCCTGATTTATGGCAGAGATAATATCTCATTCAAGGATGTGAAAGGTCATCTGTTGAGAAAACACAAACTCGACAATGAGTTTGGTTCAAATAGCAAGTCAGATAGGCAAGCCTCGATTTTGGTAGCATCAAGGAAGGGAGACAGGAGATGTCACTTTTGTAAGAAGTTAGGTCACATCAAGGAAGATTGTTACAAACTACAAAATAAAAGGGCTACTGAGAGCAACGAAGAATATTTAGCTGGTGCTAATTTGACCAATGGCAAGGGTGATGATTTCTTTTTGGTGTCAAAGCTTACGTCCAAATGGATCCTGGATTTGGGGTGTTCTTTTTACATTTGTCCCAACAAGGATTGATTCTCCACATACAATTAAGTCAAAAGTGGAGTTGTGAACATGGGGAATGGTTCACCCAATAAGGTAACCGGTATTGGTACTGTTCAAATCAGGATGTGCGATGAAACAATTAGGACACTGTCAGATGTCAGGCATGTGCCTAACTTAAAGAAAAATCACATCTCCTTAGGAATTTTTGACTTGAAGGGTTGTAGAATTAACAACGAGTCAAAAAAACATTAATGTATCTTATGGGGCTCCCATTTTGATTAAAGGTAAAAATATTGACAATCTTTATGTTTTGAAAGGATCAATGGTGACCGGTGAAACAAGATGTCCCTCATTTGTTAAGTAGTCGAACTCGACTCGTTTGAAGTGGATACAACTTGGTCATAGGAGGGAAAAATGTATGACCATTTCGTATAAGAGTGGTTCTCTTTTGGATGCTGGTTTTGAAAAGATAGGACATTATGTTCATAAAAATCAGACCCGGGTCAGTTTTGATTTGGCAGTGCATAATTCGAAGACTAAAAGACTTCCAACTTCTAAACACAACTTTAACTTAGTTAATATTCTGCATAGTTTGAGATAAAATCGTGGTGGGCTTTGGCAACTAAGGCATTGTGAAAATACAAGTCAATGTGAAGATTTGTGGAGTTATGTGGAATGCCCTAATTTATTTAACTTTGTTTTTGTGAAATCTGTCACAATTAAATATCTGCTTCAGTGGTTAAGTGATGTGCGTGTGTGTTTGAGGTCTAGGGTTCAAGCCCTACTTTTGTAAAATATGCTATTTTTGATCCTAGCCTTTTCCTTGGCGATTTGGCTTATATTTATTTCTAGTCAAACCATATCAGAATGAGCTTGCTAGTTCAGATGGTAAGGCGTTAGCTTGCCCTGAGGTTTCATGTTCGAATCCCTATGTGAGCGTGGATGATAATTTTTATTTCGGTTGTCTGATAAAGGTTCGGTGGAGTTAAAATTCTAAGGTAGTTGGATGTGGATTGAGGTGTCAAATTTGGTTGGATTATGCTGGTTAGTGGGGAGTTGGGGAATTTAGTGATTTTTTTTATTTTTTTAAATTTTATTTTCTTTTCCCCAAAATTTTCTCTCTTTCTGACGTTTCCTCCTCTTCCTTTCTCTACAACTTTTTTTCATTTTCCCTTCAATTCTGTTTACAATATTTTGTTCTTATCATTGCGTTTCAAATTTTCCGTGTCCTTCGTGCGGTTTGGTAAGTGGGGTTTGTAACACCCCAAACCCTGCCCAGACGTTATGGCTGAATATGATGACATCACATTGAAGTGTTTTCTGAAAACATAGTTTCTTTGAAAAATCCATTCTTATTATTAAATCTCGTTTATGATTTTAACGAAAATTTTAGGGAATCTTGTTCTTTTAAAACTCAAGTTGTTTTTAGCAGAACATTGATCATATTAGGCTGTTACTAAACTTTAAAACAATGTTTGATGCGGAAGCATTTATAGCATGTTACGAAAACGTGGTGTTTTGAAAACCATTTATCTTTTGAAAATCCGCGTCCTATTACTCTCAGATGTGTATTAAAATAAGTAAAATCCCCAAATTAAAAGTTAAAATTTAAAGAGGCCTTATTACAAAACAAATACCCAAATCAAATTTATTGGAAATAAAACTCAAATATAAAAACAGGTGCGGTTGTGTGGCCACCTTCGAATCCGTCGCAGCACCAATCCGCCTAAGACTGGGGATTACCTGTACAGATAAACAGATGGGTGAGTTTACGAAAACTCAGTGTGTAACCCCATATAAGCAAAATGGCCAATCAGGCCGTAGGTGATAAACCATAATTTATACATATTTTGACCCCATGCTTGGTTTATTTTTGGATGAATTTTCATTAGATTTGATGAATTCGATGCTCCTAATCCTTTAATTTCTTGTTTTACACTCATGAGAGCTTAGGGAGTCGAAAAGAATGAGAAACGAGCCAAAAAGGGACAAAATGGGCCTACCTCATAAATCAACACGGCCTGGACTATCGTCCACGGGCAGACCACACGGCCGTGTGTGTTGAGCAGAATTGAACACGGCCTAAACTATCACACACGAGCGTGTCACACGGGCATGTCCCTGCCGGAACCAAGGCTAATTCTATTAGGAAAAGACTACTTGTTGACCAAGAAAGGTGTTCCAAATCCTATATAAACTCCCTAGGGGAGGACCTAAGAGGACACATGGAGTAGAAAGCAGAAAATACTCAAAGACAGCCATTGGAAGCAGCTTGGAAGAAGGATCTCCGTCAAGACTGAAGATCTCCTATAAATTTCTCTTGAAGTTTTTGGGTTTTCTTATCTTTTGCAGTTTTCCTTATTTTAAGATGTTTTCCCCTATCAGTATGAACTAAATCCCTTAAATTCCTGAGGGGATGAAACCTAAGATGGATCTTATTACTATTTGATTTATAAGATAAATACTTGTTCTTATTCTTAATTGTGAGTTCTTATTCTTGTTTTGATAATTCAGGTTATTGATTCAAGTCGAATGTGCTTATTCAGAGGAGCAAAAGTCCCTTTTTAAGAGGAGAATCACCATAATTAAGCGAGTTGATTGCAACCCTAGAAATAGGGCGACATAAATCTGCCGGATTAGAGTCAAATCTAATAAGGGAATCCATAGATCGAGTTAATGCAACAATAGGGGTTTTAATTAGAAAGAAATTTCAATTAATCAACCTAAAGTCAGTTGTTTTTAGTCTTGAAAGAGATATTAACATAAATCAGGGATTTCTACGGATTAAGTCAAGTGAATAAATCATATGAATCAGAAGTAATAAGTGAAGTCTAGGTGGATTCTTCCTTGGGTATTGCCTTTTTCATAAAGTTGTCTAAAAAGTATTTTCCCAATTCATTCTTTATCGTGCTTTTAATTAGTTTAAAAGAAATCACTCCAATTCTTAGGCTAGATAATAGGAAGATAGTAATTACTAGTACTCTTGGTCCTTTGGATACAATATTTCCGGTCTTACCATAACTATACTATTAAATGATAGGTGCGCTTGCCTTTATTGTGATCATAGTTAGTTAGAGATACATCAAGTTTTTGGCACCGTTGCCGGGGACTAAGATATTAGGAACACTAAATTTTTATTGTTTTAGTCATTTTTATTTTAGTGCAATTTATTTTTATTTTTACTTTTACTTTTCTAATTTTATACTTTCTTTGCTTCTGACAGGAGTCTCTAGTTTATGACTAGAAGAAACCTGTCAGGACTATTGTTTTATGACAGTGAGATAGAGAGCACCGCTCGTAGAAACCGAAGAGAGAAAAGACGAAGTCTACAATACATAGAGGAAGAGCATGAGGACGATAATAATACTACCGAGTAGATGGCTGATAATAATCCGCTACTGATAAACCATAATTTATACATATTTTAATCCCATGCTTGGCTTATTTTTGGATGAATTTTCATTAGATTTGATTAATTTGATGCTCGTAATCCTTTAATTTCATGTTTTACACTCAAGAGAGTTTAGGGAGTCGAAAAGAACGAGAAACGGGCCAAAAAGGGACAAAATGGGCCTACATCAGAAATCAACACGGCCTGGATCAACATACACGGGTAGACCATACAGCCGTGTGTGGCGAGCAGAAGCGAGCACGGTCTAAGGAATCCACCACGAGCATGTCACACGGGCGTGTCCCTGCCGAATCCAAGACTAATTCTATTCGGAATAGGCTACTTGTGGGCCAAGAAAGACGTCCCAAAGCCTATATAAACTCCCTAGAGGGTAACCTAAATAGGGGGACGGAGAGTAGAAGGCAGAAAATACTCAAAGAAAGCCATCGGGAGCAGCTTGGAAGAAGGATCTCCATCAAGACTGAAGATCTCCTATCAAGTTCTTTAGAAGTTTTTGGGTTTTCTTATGTTTTGTTGTTTTCCTTATTTTAAGATGTATTCTTCTATCAGTATGAACTAAACTCCCTAAATACCTAAGGGGATGAAACCTATGACAGATCTTATTATTATTTGATTTATAAGATAAATACTTGTTCTTATTCTTAATTGTGGGTTCTTATTCTTGTTTTGATAATTCAGGTTATTGATTCAAGTCGAATGTGCTTATTCAGAGGAGCAAAAGTCCCTGTTTAAGAGTAGATCAACACAATTAAGCGGAGTTGATTGCAACCCTGGAAATAGGGCGTCGAAAATCTGTCGGAGTAGAGTCAAATCTAATAAGGGAATCCATAGATCGAGTTAATGCGACGATAGGGGTTTTAATTAGAAAGAGATTTCAATTAATCACCCTAGAGTCAGTTGCTTTTAGTCTCTCGAGAGATATTAACATAATTTAGGGATTTCTACGGATTAAGTCAAGTGAATAAATCGTATGAATCAGAAGTAATAAGTGAAGTCTAGGTGGATTCTTCCTTGGGTATTGCCTATCTCATAAAGTTGTCTAAAAGTATTTTCCCAATTCATTCTCTGTCAAGTTTTTAATTAAGTTAGTTTAAAAGAAATCACTCTAATTCTTAGGCTAGATAATAGAAAGATAGTAATTACTAGTACTCTTGGTCCTTGTGGATACGACATTTCTGGTCTTACCATAACTATACTACTGTTCGATTGGTGCACTTGCTTTTATTGTGATCGTAGTTAGTTAGAGACACATCAAATTTTTGGCGCCGTTGTCGGGGACTAAGATATTAGGAACACTAAATTTTTATTACTTTAGCCATTTTTATTTTTATTACAATTTATTTTTTGTTTTTAGTTTAATTTACTAACTTTTATTTTATTTACTTCTAGCAGGTATTTTTAGTTTATGACTAGAAGGAACCCGTCAGGACCATTACTTTTTGAAAGTGAGATAGCAAGTACCACTCGCAGAAATCGTAGGGAGATAAGGCGAAGTCTACAATACATAGAGGAATAGTAAGAGGACGTCACTAATATTACCGAAGAGATGGCTGATAATAATCCGCTACCCCCGGTGGTTGCCAAAAATCATACTCCTCGTACTATGTATGACTATGCTAAGCCTAATTTAACTGGGACTGAATCGAGTATTGTTAGACCTGCTATTGCTGCAAATAATTTTGAACTGAAACCTAACACTATTCAAATGATTCAACAGTTTGTTCAGTTTGATGGTTTGCAGGACGAAGACCCAAATACTCATTTGGCAAATTTTCTAGAATTTTGTGATACTTTCAAAATAAATGGCGTTTTTGATGATGCCATTCGCCTTCGGTTGTTTCCCTTCTCGTTGAGGAATAAAGCTAGATAGTGGTTGAACTCGTTACCACGAGGATCAATCACTACATAGGAACAAATGACCGGAAATTTTTTACTCAAATATTTTCTACTGGCTAAAACGGCTAAGTTGAGGAATGATATTTCTTCTTTTGTGTAGATGGATTTAGAAACACTCTAAGATGCATGGGAGAGATACAAGGATCTACTGAGAAGATGCCCTCACCATGGGTTACCATTATGGCTACAGGTTCAAACCTTTTACAATAGTGTGAACCCCTCAATGAGGCAATTGATTGATGCAGCCGCCGGCAGTACACTAAATAACAAAACACCTGAGGCTGCCTACGAATTCATTGAACAGATGTCACTAAATAACTATCAGTGGCAAGTTATGAGGACAAAGCCAACAAAGGTAGTCGATGTTTTCAACCTCGACATAGTCACCATGCTATCAAACCAGGTAGAACATTTAAATAAAAAGACTAGTGATGCAGTGTGATACGAATGGAGGAGGAATGAGCAATACAGAATATCCATCCTACAACTCTGGCATAGAAAGCGAACAGATGAACTATATGGGTAACAATTCTAGACCTCAAAGTAATCCCTATAGTAACACTTACAATCCAAGTTGGAGGAACCACCCAAACTTCTCATGGGGTGGTCAAGGAAATCAGAGACAGCAACCCCCTCCAGGCTTTCAACAACAACCCTACCCACAGGAGAAGAAGCCAAACCTTGATAAGATACTAACTAAATTCATCTCGGTGTCAGAAACCCATTTTCAAAACATCGAAACAGCACTCAAAAACCACTGAGCATCGATTCAAGGGCTCTAAAACCAAATAAGGCAACTTGCTAAGTTGATATCCGAACGACCACAAGGTAGCTTGCCAAGTAATACCGAGCCTAACCCAAGGGAGCAACTCCATGCCATCACAGTGTGCGACGAAGAAGGGTTAGTAGAATTTGAATCTGAACCAAGGCAAGAACCTGTGGTAAGTAAAGGTGAGGATAGGGTAAGCCACGATACACAGAAATTGGTAAGTAAAGAGTATACACCTCGTGTACCATACCCTAACGCGACGAAGAAAGACCGCACAGATGAACAATTCGAAAAATTTCTTAAACTTTTTAAAAAACTACATATTAACTTACCATTTATTGAAGCTCTTTCGCAGATGCCCAACTCAGTCAAATTTTTGAAGGAGCTTCTAGCAAACAAGCGAAAGTTAGATGATGCATCGCACGTTGAGTTAAACGCAGTTTGCTCAGCCATTTTACAAAATAAACTACCCGATAAATTAAAGGATCTAGGGAGTTTTACTATTCCTTGTTTAATTGGTAGTTTAAATGTTAAACATGCTTTAGCTGATTTAGGGGCGAGTATTAACGTCATGCCCTATAAAATGTTTAAGCAACTAGGTCTTGGGAAACCTAAACAAACTAGGATGAGCATTCAACTAGCAGATAAAACTATTAGATTTCCTAGGGGAATTGTCGAGGATGTGCTTGTAAAAGTCGATAAATTTATATTCCCAGTTGACTTTGTTGTTCTAGACATGGATGAGGACAGTAACGCACCTTTAATTTTAGGGCGACCCTTTTTAGCAACTGCTAAAACTAGAATTGATGTTGGTATAGGTGAGCTCACACTTCGTGTAGGTGACGAAACGATCACTCTTCAGGCTCGTGACTCAGTTAGGACGTCGAGTCATAAAGGTGACTACATAAATTCTATTAATAACCATTCGGTTCAACCCTCTTTTCAGGAAGTACCTCGAAAATACACAACTGAGACACATCCTAGTCCTCGTGCCAAAAATGAAATAACTTACGAGGAGCAAAGGCTTCAGATTGATGAACTAGACGAGTGAAGGACAAATGCCAAGGAGAAACCAAGAACACACGAAGCGAAACTGAGGCAACTCCATGACGAGCTTAAAGGAAAAGCAAATCACTTCAAGGTTGGAGATCAGGTACTGTTAGATGCAACTAATCCTCGAATTGCCACTTTAGACCTTAATATGAATGGAGCGATCCCTTTCACGGTACACAGTGTCTTTCCATACGGAACAGTCGAGGTAAACACTACTCGAATCAAACTGTATAGTGATAATAGAAGTGATAGCAGGAGAGAGGAGTGTAAACTCCTCGAACCACCATGAGTATACGAATGAGAGGTAAGTCTAGCTTAAGACTTTAAACGAGCGCTTCTCGGGAGGCAACCCAAGCACTAACATCACTAACATTCATATTTTCGATTTCTAGCACCTAACTAAAAACTAACCATATTAATGAGCGCATGTTTCTCTACCACACAGCCTTGCACACGGCCGTGGCCGTGGCCGTGTGAACACCACGAGTAAGTACATCGGTGTGGCGGAGATCGTGCAGACACGGGATGAAATTTTCCCCAAAACACAGGCTGCGATAAAATGACACGGCCGTGCGATGCGGCTGTGTCGATACTGAGTAAGTGACACGGACGTGAGACACGCCCGTGCCCAGAAGCCGTGGTTGAAACTGAATGAGTCACACGGGCTTGCGACACGCCCGTGCCTATAAGCCTTGGTTGATACTGATCAATCAAACACGGGCGTAAAAACCTCTACACAGGTGTGGGAGAAAAGAAAGAAGCATCACACGGCTGTGCGATTCGACCGTGTGACCTAACACACCCAGGGAACACAGGCGTGGGTCGCTACCATGTGTTCCAATCTCTATTTAAACCTTCTTCTTCTGTTCCCTTTCTTCCCCAAATCTCCTTCCCCCAAACCCTAGCCACCGCACCCTTTTCGGACCACCGCCCTCCTCCTCCATTCTCTTTCCTCCTCTATTTTCTTCCCTCCTCCCTTCTTCCCCAACCCGAAAACCCCCTTTTTCCCTTTTCATTTCCTGTTGTCTTTCTTTCTTCTTTGCCCTATCCCCCTTCTCCCTTATTCCTTCTTTACACTGCCACCACACCAACCACCATCCTTGCCACCGTTGATCACTCTTTTTATCCTTTATTTTTGAACTCATATCCATTTTTCCATTATTTTTTCATTTAGTTTTATTTTTATTTTCTTTATTATTTAGTTCCTATTTTTCATGACATTTAGATTTAGCTTAGGATACCATAAGTTCATGCCGGCTGCTTTATTGATTCAATCTCAAAAGGTTCGAGGTGCTGTCGGAGTATCCTCCCCCACGTTCACCTCGTGTAAAGACCTGAATTTGGGCCTAGTAGAATTGGGCCCAATGGGCCTTGGGCGTAGTAGCGTTTAAAATTTTTGAGAACAAGAGAACGGCTTGTTGGACCTATTCGGTGAGTGATTTTGGAAGGTTAGGGGGCTTCTATGAAGTCCCGGGATTAAACTTGAGCTTTAGGAAAATTTGGGTTTTAGGTGAAAAAAACCCTGGGAGTTGGTAGGTAGGCTTTAAGAATAAAATGTGGAGAAAAATGACACAAAAGGAGTGTGTGGTGTAGTGGCAAAGTGACGCCACATAAGAGGCAATGGAGTGACGCCACAGGGAAGGAAGGAGGTCCAAGGTTCAATTCTTGGCTCTTGCATTTTGGTTTTCTTTTTAAATGGACTTTAGGATTTGGCTATAGATTTATATTTAGTTGCGCATGGTTTAAGACACAAGAGGAGCTTGTGGCGTGTTGAACTATTGAAGGGAGCCTGGGTTCAAATCTCATGAAAAGCAAGGGAATATTTATTTTGCGAATTGGACGGCAAGAGTATGAGTTGGATTTAAACTCTACTGACGAAGGGATCCCACATCAGAAAGATACAAAGAAGGAAGGTGAGAAGCTAGCTATATATAGAGCATTCTATGATAGGAGGAAGGATACCTTGGAGGCGTTTGGGCACGTGAGTGGTCGGAGCGCGGATTAGCACCAGATTCCTATCAGGTGTGTAACTCTCTCTACTCTAGTTGTAGAGCGGCAAATGCCGAAGTGCCGGTCACGGCAATAGTAGCCACACGAGCGTGCGAACGCACGTGTGGGGCTTCGACGCGATAGTTGAGGCCATCAGAGAGTATTCTTGTGGGTTGAGGTTGCTTGGGCCACGATGGGCGAAGTGGGCCCAATTGAATAAAATGTATGATGGTGTAGTATATAGTGAACTAGACTAGGTGAATCTCATATACGTGGCTAGATTTGTGTTAGGTGGGCCACACGAGCGTGTGGGCTCGAATGGGCCGAAATCGGGTTTTAGGCCCAATAGTCCGGTACGATCGAAAATGGTAGTTGAGTCGCTCGAGGCGACATTAGGCCTTTGGAAAGGCCATTGCAAAGTCTTGAATTACTCAAATACCCTTTGGTTTACAAAATTACTGAAATACCCTTGGTTTACAAAATTACTGAAATACCCTTGGTTTGCAAAATTACAGAAATACCCTTGGTTTGCAAAATTACGAAAATACCCTCGATTTAAAAAATTACTAAAATACCCCTGATTTACAAAATTATTGAAATACCCCCGGTTCGTAAAATTACCAAAATACCCCCGATTCGTAAAATTACTGAAATACCCTCAGTTTGCGAAATTACGGAAATACCCCCGGTTTGTGAAATTACCAAAATACCTCAGTTTGCGAAATTACTGAAACACCCTTGATGGGTAAATTACCAAAATACCCCCCAAGGGGTGAAATTACCGTTTTACCCCTAAACGACAAAATGATCGTTGTACCCTCGTGGTAGTACTAGCGTTGTATGTGTTAATTGTATGATTGATTATGGTTGAGATGCACTGCATACATGGATTGGTTATGAGTAGAATTACTAAACTACCCCTGTAGGGTAGAATTACCGAAATACCCTTATAGGGTAAAATGACTGATTTGCCCTTGTAGATAAATGACCGACTTGTGCAATGAGTGGACTAATTTGGCTGTGGTTGTATGACTGATATGCTTTTATTACATGTTTAAATGATTGTTACTGAGCATGGCCATTTTGCATACACGTGTAATGATTGAGCATGACATACACGACATATTGCATGGGGCTGGGACATTGATACGGAGGAAGATATGTGAGGATCACATAGTCGCTTGACGATCGTGGATCCACCGAAGGCTTTATAGCCACCGCAGGCTTTTTAGCCACCGAGCAGCCATGCTGCACCGATAATGTTATCGAGGGCTGTGTGCCATTAATATGGGCTTCGTGCCATAATTATGGGCTTTGCGCCAATACCGAAGGCTTTGTGCCGATATTATGGCTTTGTGCCAATCGTATTTACCATGGCTATGTGCCTAACTTATATATTGATGACTCTGTGTTGATCATATTACCCAAGGTCAGGTGCCTATGCTTATATTACCGTCGGCGTCGATGGCTATGTGCCAAACATAATATAGTGACTGATGGTTTTGTGCCAATTGTAATACCGCTACTGAAGGCTTTTTAGCCACCGAGCAGCTATGCTGCACCGATAAGTTAGTGCCGCAACCGGTGCTACATAAGGAGTGTAGGGATGGGTGGGTCGATTAAAACCCCACAGGAGTGTAGGGTTAGACAGGAGACGGAGTGCAGGGTTGGTATGGGCATTAACGCATTGCATATCTGGATTATATTACTGAGATGGGCTTAGGCCCCCGATTTATATGTATGACATGTGACATTTGACTTGGGTTAAGGCCCAACCAAGGCTATTTTAGGCTAATGCCCAATTACCACCGTTACTTTGATGGGCTTGGGCCCGAATTGTTTTGATGCATGTTCTTACAGATTTTGTTCGTAAGGGAATTACACACCGAGTTTTGTAAACTCACCCCCTCTTTTAATTTTTCTTAGGTAATCCTCGGTGGCGGTTCGACGTCTCGAGGACTCCTGAGGTGGCCACACTCCGAGCGCTTTTGACTTTAGTATTTTACTTATTTTTAACTTGGGTTAATATTTTGTAATAAGTCCGCTTTAACTTTAAATTTGGTATTTTATTTGGTTTAGCTTTTAATATGATACTGCCTATTATTCTTAAATGTTTAATACGGGATTTTCCTAAACCCTTAATAATCGTTTTCCAAAATGTTAACAAAAGGATAACAAGCGAATACATAATTAAACTCGAAATTTTTAACAAACGCGCAATTTTTAAACAACCCTTTTATGTGACATGCCGGATCCGGTCGTAACATTTTGACCAGTTTGGGGTGTTACAATTATGGTATCGAGCACAGGTTGCAAAACTCACCGTGGATTGGGTTTTCAAAATTGAATTTCTGAAAGTATTGTTTCAAAAAGGCTTGAAAATATTTAAAGTTCTGAAATTGTATTGACCGATTTTTGAAAGTGTGGTACACCGAGTCTCCGGCGTCGAATCTGTAAGTTTCCTGACCTTATACTCTGTAATGTACTGTAATGACTGTATTTTTGGTATTTATATTGTATGTGTTTTGTTTGGATGTGATGTTTGGATATAGAAATTGGTTGCATATAAGATATTTGTCTGCTTTAATGGTTAGGTGTTTTGAGTATGTGTAGGGAGTTCCAAATTCTAGTTAAAATGTCATAGGGATATTAGAATCAGAGTACGCAGTAGTAGCATAGTGGGGTAGTTGTTACACGACTACCCTGTTAGCTGGAAATTTTGGGGACGAAATTTCTTTAAGGGGGTAGATTTGTAACGACCTGAATTTGGGCCTAGTAGAATTGAGCCCAATGGGCCTTGGGCGTAGTAGCGTTTAAATTTTTTGAGAACAAGAGAACGGCTTGTTGGACCTATTCGGTGAGTGATTTTGGAAGGTTAGGGGGCTTCTATGAAGTCCCGGGATTAAACATGAGCTTTAGAAAAATTTGGGTTTTAGGTGAAAAAAACCCTGGGAGTTGGTAGGTAGGCTTTAAGAATAAAATGTGGAGAAAAATGACACAAAAGGAGTGTGTGGTGTAGTGGCAAAGTGACGCCACATAAGAGGCAAGGGAGTGACGCCACAGGGAAGGAAGGAGGTCCAAGGTTCAAGTCTTGGCTCTTGCATTTTGGTTTTCTTTTTAAATGGACTTTAGAATTTGGCTATAGATTTATATTTAGTTACAAGCATGGTTTAAGACACAAGAGGAGCTTGTGGCTTGGTGGTAAGTGGCGTGTTGAACTATTGAAGGGAGCCCGGGTTCGAATCTCATGAAAAGCAAGGGAGTATTTATTTTGCGAATTGGACTAAAGAGTTTGAGTTGGATTTAAACTCTCTCGACGAAGGGATCCCACATCGAGAAAGATACAAATAAGGAAGGTGAGAAGCTAGCTATATATAGAGCATTTTATGATAGGAGGAAGGATACCTTGGAGGCGTTTGGGCACGGGGAGTGGTCGGAGCGCGGATTAGCACGATTCCTATCGTGTGTGTAACTCTCTCTACTCTAGTTGTAGAGGCAAATGCCGGCGTGCCGGTCCACGGCAATAGTAGCCACACAAGCGTGCATTTAACGCACGTGTAGGGCTTCGACGCGATAGTTGAGGCCATCGTGAGCATTCTTGTGGGTTGAGGTGCAGGGGCCACGATGGGCGAAGTGGGCCCAATTGAATAAAATGTATGATGGTGTAGTATATAGTGAACTAGACTAGGTGAATCTCATATATGTGGCTAGATTTGTGTTAGGTGGGCCACACGAGCGTGTGGGCCCGAATGGGTCGAAATCGGGTTTTAGGCCCAATAGTCTGGTACGACCGAAAATGGTAGTTGAGTCGCTCGAGGCGACATTAGGCCTTTGGAAAGGCCATTGTAGGTGCAAAATTACTGAAATACCCTTGGTTTACAAAATTATTGAAATACCCTTGGTTTTCAAAAATACTAAAATACCCTTGGTTTACAAAATTACTGAAATACCCTTGGTTTACAAAATTACAGAAATACCCTTGGTTTACAAAATTACGGAAATACCCCCGGTTTACAAAATTACTACAATACCCCCGGTTTACAAAATTATTGAAATACCCCCAGTTTGCAAAATTATCAAAATACCCCCGGTTTGTGAAATTACTGAAATACCCTCAGTTCGTAAAATTACCAAAATACCCTCGATTTGCAAAATTACAGAAATACCCTCGATTTGTGAAATTACCAAAATACCCCAGTTTACATAATTACCGAAACACCCTCGATGGGTAAATTACCAAAATACCCCCCAAGGGGTGAAATTATCGTTTTACCCCTAAACGATAAAATGACTGTTGTACCGTCGTGGTAGTACTAGCGTTGTTTGTGTTAATTGTATGATTGATTATGGTTGAGATGCACTCCATACATGGATTGGTTATGAGTAGAATTACCGAACTACCCCTCTAGGGTAGAATTATCAAAATACCCTTATAGGGTAAAATGACTGATTTGCCTTTGTAGATAAATGACCGACTTGTGCAATGAGTGGACTAATTTGGCTGTGGTTGTATGGCTGATATGCTTTTATTACATGTTTAAATGATTGTTACTGAGCATGGCCATTTTGCATACACGTGTAATGATTGAGCATGACATACACGACATATTGCGTGGGGCTGGGACATTGATACGGAGGAAGATATGTGAGGATCGCATAGTCGCTTGACGACCGTGGATCCATCGAAGGCTTTATTGCCACCGCAGGCTTTTTAGCCACCGAGCAGCCATGCTACACCGATAATGTTACCGAGGGCTGTGTGCCATTAATATGGGCTTCGTGCCGTAATTATGGGCTTTGCGCCAATACCGAAGGCTTTGTGCCGATATTATGGCTTTGTGCCAATCATATTTACCGTGGCTATATGCCTAACTTATATATTGATGACTCTGTGTTGATCATATTACCCAAGGCTGTGTGCTGATTATATTACCGTCGCTGATGGCTATGTGCCAAACATAATATAGTGACTGATGGCTTTGTGCCAATTGTAATACCGCTACTGAAGGCTTTTTAGCCACCGAGCAGCTATGCTGCACCGATAAGTTAACGCCGCAACCGGTGCTACATAAGGAGTGTAGGGATGGGTGGGTCGATTAAATCCCCATAGGAGTGTAGGGTTGGACAGGAGCCAGAGTGCAGGGTTGGTATGGGCATTAACGCATTTGTAATATCCTGAGTTAATGGGCCTTTGCGTTTATGTGTGGTTATGTTTAACGTAAGTGTTAGGGGTCCAGAATGGGCTCAGGGTTGGGCCGAGGCCTAAATTTAATTTTCTGTTTGAACACTCTAGGAGAAAGCCTGATAAGATGGGGCTTAAAAGCTATTATTTGTGGGTTAGGACACAAAATAGGCTTGTAGCCCAGTGGCAAAGTGGCGCCACTTAGAGAGTAGGGAGGTGGCGTCAGCTAGGGAGGCCAAGTTTGAGTCGCATGAAGCCCAATTCCCTCTTTTAATTTTAATTATTTTTGGCATTAGAAGGGAGCAGAGTGGGACGGCTAGGATGCTTTTAAATAGGAAGATTTATTTGTTTGGATAATGTAGATAATATGGATATTGTGGCAGATAAAGGGAAGAAGAGGTGGTGTTATTCATGCCACTTGTGGATGAGAGATCAAATGAGGATAAGGGAGAAAATCTAGGAATTTTTTGAAGGGCTAGGTGGTGGCCGAATTTCAAACTCTTGAGGGAGGAGGCAATTGGTTTTGGCTTGGGCAAGGGTGTGCCGAATTCTCTTTAGCCATAGGACTCACTGCTTTTCTTTAGTTGCAAATTTTGGCTTTTGGGGTGATAAGTGCCGAAATTTTAAATAGTTAGGTGAGGGTTCTCTTCTTTATTTTCGGCATTTAGGGTTCTTATCTTCTCTCTTTTCCTTCTTTTCTGAATAAGACCCGAAAAATCCCTTAAGCATTCTTTCTTTTCAGATTTGTCTGCCATAGCGAATCTGCCCTAGCCTTGCAGAAATTCTTTCTTTTCCTATACCGTTCCTATCACTTCTTTACGTTTGATATTACTCTTCTTCTCTCGATTAGTTCTTTCTAAAAGCTGAAATCCTAAACCCCATTCTCATCTCCATTGCTATAGCCGAATGTTCCCTTGTTCATTCCTTTCTCTTTGTCGAATTCTTCAGTAAGCTGAACCCCCATAGATCCCTGTGCACCATCTTTCTTTTGATTGTCGCAGAAGCCAGAATCTATTAGGAGAAGCCGAATCTGTTGGTGTTAATGGTGAGTGCCGATTTCTTCTGCTTCCTTTCTTTTTCGGTTTTTGAGACCATAGCCGAATGGCTAGATGGTGGTTAGGGCCATCCTTAGTTTGACATTTTCTCTGATCTTGTGTTCTTTCTCTTTGGCGACATTCCGAGATTTGAAGGAGATCTAATCGTCTAGGTTTCTAAGCCAGAAATTGGTAGCATACGAATCATATTATTTTTGGGATTTCAAGGTAAGGTTTTTGGTTCTTCTTAAGTTGATCAATCGGTTTCTTTTCGTTATTCGTGCCTTAACCTAATGTTTCGTTAAGCAATCCTCATAGTACCTTCTGACCAAGGTCATTCATGGACTCGAATGTCAGCAAATCAAAGGAAGGGGTTAGATCTGTGGTCCCAGCCCCAAAGTTCAAAAAACGAGCGGTGTCAGCGGTTCGGGATTGGCCGCCGGGTTGTGGACCGGCTTCGGAGCGGAATAGTAGACAGATTGCAGTCGTATCGGCTAATGATAGTGTCGACATAGAAAGTGTCATCTTAATCATAATCAGGTGTGTAGATCTCTAACACACTAATTAAAACTGTAATATGTATGTTATGGGCTAAAAGCCGGAAAAGGGCTGTGTGGACAGTCGTTTTACCCAAATAGGGTAGGCAAAGGATGCCAGGTATGTAACCGTAGAAACTTCTCTATGTGTGTATCGATGTATGTAAAAATCTGAGATCATTTAGGTAGTATATAGTGTGATTTTGCATGGATGTATGCATGGGATAGGGTTAATGTGATGAAGGGGAAGAGCATGCTAATAGGTCACTCAGTGATCGGTGGTAAAACCACGATATGTACAGTTAGGTCACATTAGTGATCGGTGGCTCTGCCACAGTGGATTATAAGGTCACATGGATATCGACATTATAACTAACAGCATGATTGTCGATGTGGTGTGTAGCGGTTGACGGGTTGATTGTAGAAATCCCCGAGGTGTGTTGGCTGGTACGGGCTGGTGTGTAGAGGACGGACTTTTAGGTTGGGTTGGGGCATGTTGCATGTAAATATGTTGTTGCTGTTATGTATGGGCCAAGGCCCATAATGTGTTTGTGGGCCTAAAGCCTTTCACGTGTTTTTGGGATTTGCACACTGATCTTGGTGACTCACCCTTTTATTTTCCTGAGTTTTCAGATGAGCAGTAGATCGTGGACATGAGAGCCGAAGCGGACTCGAGGGGCCATCAAGTCTTTTATTTTCATAAACTATTTTCGGTTTTTTTAAGTTTAATTTTTGGATTATTTGTGTAATAAGGCCCATGGCTTAGGTTTTGATTTTCTATTTGTTAATGTTTACAATTTATAAATTTATGATCATGGACTTAAGTCATAAGGAGTAATAAAATGGGATTTTCAAACACGTTCAAAAAAAAAAAAACAAAGGTTTTCATCAAATATCGTTTTTCTGAATGAATACCTAAATAAACAAACCAAGATATCAAGTCCCTTCAATGCAAAGTTTTTAAAGTTCAACTCGTAGCATACCAGATCTGGTCGTAGCGTTTGGGCCGGGTTTGGGGTGTTACATTTTGGTATCAGAGCCAAGTTTCAAAACTCAGGCTGTGAAATGGGTCTAGTAGTGATTTGAAAATAATGTGAATTTGAGAAAAGTTTGGGTTGAGATATGGCCTTCGAGTCTACCGGCACTCGATCCACGCAGGTAAGTATCCTAATTCTGGATGTGATATGCATGTTGGGTTTGATGGGCTTGATGGACGTAGACTAGTATGTTAGGCAATAATGGACCTTAGGCCTAGAGTAAACAACTCTTCAATTTCATAAGATTTAATCCAACCAAACAAACCCGTGAACAAGTTGCTGGGTCAGGGTATGGCAACAGGCATACGCATGTCTAGGATTGGATTCAGGGAGAGCTTGGTACTTAAGCGGTCCTAGTGACTCACCTCATTTTCGCTAGAATCTTACCTGGTGCGTAGTGACTGTTCACCTTAGCCATGATGACTTGCTGACGGGCCAAAATTTATAATTAAAACCCGAAGGGGACCAGCCACCCTAATTTTGAAATTTCCAAAATACCCCTGGTTTGTAAAAAAAATACTAAATTACCCTTGATTTGTAAAATGACCAAAATACCCCTGGTTTGGAAAATTACCAAAATACCCCTGAAATGCAAAATTACCAAAATACCCTTATTTCGTAAAATCACCAAGATACCCTATTTTGAAAAAAATTATTTCAAAAATACCCCTGTAGGATAAAATTACGAAAGTACCCATAGGTAGTGAAATGACGAAAATATCCTTATGTGATGAATGTGAGTTCATGGATGCTACTTGTATGTTGATGTATGATGGTTGATGTATGAGGTTCCTAGAACTAGGAGATACAGACTTGAGACTGAACCGTAGATATAATCGCGAATTCGAAAGAACTACTCTTAAAACTACTGTTCATAGGATTGTTCGTGGGTAATTAGTGGCGGAAATTAATAATTCATAAAAATTTCTAACCAGATAAACGCGAATCAGTAGAATGAGTACAAGAGGTCGTGGACGTCCACCGCATGGTCGTGGTAGGGGTAGGATGACGGTGTCAAAACCAGTAGGGTCTGGCCATGGATCTGGAAACAAGATGCCGGTACCACCAGCTACGGAGGAGGAATTTTAGGACCAGACGGCCGGAGATGATGCGATATCTCAGGCGATGTTAAGGGTCTTAGAGAGGGTTGCTGGGGCAGGCATGGGCACAGGAGCCTGGAAATCTGTGTCGGAACGACTTAGAGCTAATGTGGCAGAAGTGTTTAGGGGAATTTCTGGAATAGCCCCTAGTACAGCTGAGTACTGGTTGGAGGCGGTTGAGCGTATAATGGATGATCTGGATTTCACTGAAGAGGAAAAACTGAAAGGGGTTGTATCTCTCCTGCGAGACGAAGCTTATCAATGGTGGCTTACGGTTAAGGATGGTACGGTGGCTGACCGTATCACTTGGGATCTCTTCAAAATGGTGTTTCAGAGTAAATACATTGGGACAAGTTATGTGGATGCGCAGCGTAGAGCATTTCTGAATTTGGTGCAAGGAAGTAGGTCGGTGGCTGCGTACGAAGCGGAATTCTTACACCTTAGCCGTTATGCTCGAGGAATGGTGGCCACAGACCATGAACGTTGTGTTCGGTTTGAGGATGGTCTGAGGGATGATTTACGTGTATTGATAGCTCCACAGCGGGAGAGGGAATTTGCTATTCTTGTGGAAAAAGCTAAGATAGCTGAGGAGGTGAAGCGGACAGAGAAACTAAATCGGGATAGAGATAGGGGTGGAAGTAAGAGGAATTTTGGATCGTCAGGGGCAGCTGGGCGTACTCAGAAAAGGCCCAGGTTAGACGGGCCGAGACGGAAAGAGAGACCTGCTGCTGTTGGTCAGGCACAGAAGTGTGCTCGATGTGGTAAATTCCATGTAGGCGAGTGTTGGGCAGGCAGTGGGAAGTGCTTTAGGTGTGGATCTACGGACCATCAAGTTAGAAACTGTCCGTAGCAATGGGGCAGTGAAGAGCCCACGGGCCAAGGGAATGCACAGCCGGGAAGAGGTGGTCAGCAGCTACAGAGAGGTCGTGGTCCAGCCAGAGGTGGTAACGATTCTGGTCGGGGCCGTGGAGCACCGTGCCAAGGGCGGGAAACACTCTTGGCGAGACAATGGGGTTAGTCTATCTTTGCAGATGTCGAGAGGAGGCTGATGCATCGGATGTTATAACCGGTACGTTTTTAATTTTTGGTTTGCCTTACACTGCCTTGATTGATATTGGTTCGACGCACTATTATGTTGCTAGTGCTATAGCGGGAACTTTGAACTTAGGATATGAGACTTCTTTTAGGAAGATGACTGTAGTAAGCCCTCTAGGACAAATTGTAGTGGTGAACAAACTGCATAAGGATGTACCCCTGGAAGTTCAAGGGGTAGCTTTTCGGGCTGATCTGATGGAACTGCCGTTTGGGGAGTTCGATTTGATCTTAGGAATGGATTGGTTAGTGAAGTATCAAGCGAATTTGGATTGTGCAGCCAAGCGTATGGTGTTAAAAACTCCCGATGGTGGTGAAGTGTTGGTGATAGGTGAAAGGGGGAACTGTTTGTCAAATGTGGTGTCTGCCTTAAGGGCAGAAAGGATGGTGAGGAAATGATGCGAGGTAATTCTAATGTTTGTTTGGGCTCTGGAAGCCAGGGAACTAACTGTCGGAGATGTTAGGACGGTGAAGGAATTTCCTGATGTTTTCCCAGAAGAGCTTCCGGGATTACCCCCAGATCGTGAAGTGGAGTTTGGTATTGATCTTCTTCCGGGAACAGCACCAGTATCTATTGTTCCGTATAGGGTGGTGCCAAAGGAGTTGGTGGAATTGAAAGCGCAGATTCAGGAGTTGCTGGATAGAGGGTTTATCCGACCAAGTGTGTCACCTTGGGGAGCGCCGGTGTTATTCATTAAGAAGAAGGATGGGTCAATGCGTATGTGCATTGACTATCGTCAGTTGAATAAGTTGACCATCAAGAACAAATACCCGTTGCCAAGGATCGATGACTTGTTCGATCAGCTGAAGGGCCTCAGTCTTTTCAAAGATAGATCTGAGGTCAGGTTACCATCAGCTTAAGGTCAAAGAGGCGGATATTCATAAGACGGCTTTTAGGACTCGCTATGGACACTATGAATTCATGGTGATGCCATTTGGGTTGACTAACGCACCAGCAGCGTTTATGGATATGATGAACCGAGTATTTCAACCCTACTTGGATCAGTTTGTCGTGGTATTCATAGATGATATTCAGGTTTATTCAAAATTGGAAGAGGAGCATGATTCACATCTTCGGGTGGTTCTGCAGATTCTAAGGGAGAAGCAGTTGTATGCCAAATTCAGTAAGTGCGAATTTTGGCTAAGGGAGGTTACTTTTCTAGGTCACGTTGTGTCGGCCGAGGGGATTAGGGTTGACCCTCGGAAGATTGAAGTGGTGTTGGATTGGAAGCCGCCTAAATCGGTAGCAGAAGTTTAGAGTTTTCTTGGGTTAGCCGGGTATTACGGAAGGTTTGTGGAAGGATTTTCATTGATCGCGGCGCCGCTGTCTAAGTTGTCACGGAAAGGAGTTCCGTTTGTTTGGTCTTGTAAGCAGCAAGAGAGTTTTGAGAAGTTAAAAAAGATTTTGACGGAGGCTCCGGTATTGATTCAGCCGGAGGCTGGGAAGGAATTCGTGATTTATTGTGATGCTTCACACACGGGATTAGGATGCGTGTTGATACAAGATGGAAAGGTTGTTGCGTACGCATCGCAGCAGTTGAGACCGCACGAAGCAAATTATCCCACCCATGATTTGGAGTTGGCGGCGGTGGTTTTTGCTTTGAAAATCTGGAGACATTATCTATACGGGGATAAATCTGTCATTTATACCGATCACAAGAGCCTAAAATACCTTTTGACCCAGAAGGAGTTGAATCTAAGGCAAAGGAGGTGGATCGAGTTGCTAAAGGACTATGACTGCTCGATCGAGTACCACCCGGGTAAAGCTAACGTAGTGGCGGATGCCTTGAGTCGTAAAGTAATCTCTGACTTGAGAGCAATGTTTGCTCACCTTAGTCTGTATGATGATGGGAGTTTATTAGCTGAACTTCAAGTGAAACCCTCTTGGGTCAGTCAGGTTAAGGAGAAACAGCAAACTGATGAGTTGCTAAAGGACAAGTTTCCGGTAGGATCAAGTGAAGGATCAGCAGAATTTGGTGTGAACGAGGAAGGGTTATTATGTTTTCAAGGGAGAGTGTGTATGCTGAAAGATCCGGGGTTGAGGAATAAGATTTTGCAAGAAGCGCATGGTAGTCCATACGCTATGCACCCTAGAGGAAGTAAGATGTATTGAGATCTGCGAGATCAGTTCTGGTGGCCGGGTTTGAAGTGAGAGGTGACCGAATTTGTGGGGAAGTGTTTGACCTGTCAGTAAAAGGCGAACATCGCTATTACCATCGTGGTTGTTGCAGCCGGTGAAGATTCCACAATGGAAGTGGGAAAGGATCACAATGGACTTTGTTAGTGGGCTACCCCTCACACCTACTAAGAAAGATTCGGTCTGGGTGATTGTGGATCGCTTGACGAAGTTTGCTCATTTCATACCAATACGGGTCGATTACTCTCTGCAGAAATTGGCTAAGCTATACATAGCGGAGGTAGTGAGGTTGCATGGGGTACCAGTATCAATCATATCGGACAGGGACCCTAGGTTCACCTCAAGATTTTGGAAGGCGTTGCATCAAGCGTTGGGTACGAAGTTGGATTTCAATACGGCGTTTCATCCTCAGACCGATGGACAGTCGGAGCGGGTAATCCAGATCTTGGAGGACATGTTGAGAGGATGTGTCATTGATTTCAAGGGTAGTTGGGAAGAATATATACCATTAGCGGAGTTTGCTTACAACAATAGCTACCAGTCAAGTATTCAGATGGCGCCCTATGAAGCATTGTACGGGTGGAGGTGTCGTACACCTACCTGTTGGACGGAATTAAGGGAACGTCAAATTTTTGGTCTGAAATTGGTTACCAAGACAGAGGAGAAGGTAGAGGTAATTCGGGCTCAACTAAAGGAAGCGTCGGACAGACAGAAGTCCTATGCTGATTTAAAGCGTAGGGACATAGAATTTGCAGTGGGTGACCAAGTTTTCTTGAAGGTGTCACCGTGGAAGAAAGTACTAAGGTTTGGACGGAAGGGTAAATTAAGTCCCAGATTTATCGGACCATATCGGGTGTTGAAACGAGTGAGACCAGTAGCTTATCAGCTAGAGCTACCTTCTAAGCTAGGCCAGATTCACAACGTGTTCCATGTCTCTATGTTAAGACGTTACCGTTCAGATCCATCCCATGTGGTATCTGTGGAAGAAATCGAAGTAAGACCCGACTTATCTTTTGAAGAGGAACCAGTGGAAATTCTGGATCGTGATGTCAAAGTATTGCGAAGGAAGACGGTTCCGTTGGTTAAGGTTCTATGGCGGAATCACGGTTCTGAGGAGGCTACTTGGGAACCAGAGGAAGCGATGCGGCAGTAACACCCCCATCTTTTCTGATCAGGTAATTTCGAGGCCAAAATTTCTTTAAGGGTGTAGAACTGTGATATCCTGAGTTAATGGGCCTTTGCATTTATGTGTGGTTATGTTTAACGTAAGTGTTAGGGGTCCAGAATGGGCTCAAGGTTGGGCCGAGGCCTAAATTGAATTTTCTGTTTGAACACTCTAGGAGAAAGCCTGATAAGATGGGGCTTAAAAGATATTATCTGTGGGTTAGGACACAAAATGGGCTTGTAGCCTAGTGGCAAAGTGGCGCCACTTAGAGGGCAGGGAGGTGGCGTCAACTAAGGAGGCCAAGTTCGAGTCACATGAAGCCCAATACCCTCTTTTAATTTTAATTATTTCTGGCATTAGAAGGGAGCAGAGTGGGACGACTAGGATGCTTTTAAATAGGAAGATTTATTTGTTTGGATAGATAATGTAGATAATATGGATATTGTGGCAGATAAAGGGAAGAAGAGGTGGAGTTATTCATGCCACTTGTGGATGAGAGATCAGATGAGGATAAGGGAGAAAATCTAGGAATTTTCTGAAGGGCTAGGTGGTGGCCAAATTTCAAACTCTTGAGGGAGGAGGTAATTGGTTTTGGCTTGGGCAAGGGTGTGCCGAATTCTCTTTAGCCATAGGACTCAGTGCTTTCCTTTAGTTGCAAATTTTGGCTTTTGGGGTGATAAGTGCCGAAATTTTAAATAGTTAGGTGAGGGTTCTCTTCTTTATTTTCGGCATTTAGGGTTCTTATCTTCTCTCTTTTCCTTCTTTTCTGAATAAGAGTCGAAAACTCCCTTAAGCATTCTTTCTTTTCACATTTGTCTGCCATAGCCGAATCTGCCCTAGCCTTGCCGAAATTCTTTCTTTTCCTATACTGTTCCTATCACTTCTTTACGTTTGATATTACTCTTCTTCTCTCGATTAGTTCTTTCTAAAAGCCGAAATCCTAAACCCCATTCTCATCTCCATTGCTATAGCCGAATGTTCCCCTGTTCATTCCTTTCTCTTTGCTGAATTCTTCAGTAAGCCGAACCTCCATAGATCCCTGTGCACCATCTTTCTTTTGATTGTCGCAGAAGCTGGAATCTGTTAGGAAAAGCCGAATCTGTTGGTGTTAATGGTGAGTGCCGATTTCTTCTGCTTCCTTTCTTTTTCAGTTTTTGAGACCATAGCCGAATGGCAAGATGGTGGTTAGGGCCATCCTTAGTTTGACGTTTTCTCTAATCTTGTGTTCTTTCTCTTTGGCGGCATTCCGGGATTTGAAGGAGATCTAATTGTCTAGGTTTCTAAGCCAGAAATCAGTAGCATACGAATCATATTATTTTTGGGATTTCAAGGTAAGGTTTTTGGTTCTCCTCAAGTTGATCAATCGGTTTCTTTTCGTTATTCGTGCCTTAACCTAATGTTTCGTTAAGCAATCCTCAGAGTACCTTCTGACCAAGGTCATTCGTGGACTCGAATGTTAGCAAATCAAAGGAAGGGGTTGGATCTATGGTCCAAACCCCAAAGTTCAAGAAACGAGCGGTGTCGGCGGTTCGGGATTGGCCGCCGGGTTGTGGACCGGCTTCAGAGCAGAATTGTAGACAGATAGCAGTCGTATCGGCTAATGATAGTGTCGACATAGAAAGTGTCGTCTTAACCGTAATCAGGTGTGTAGATCTCTAACACACTAATTAAAACTGTAATATGTATGTTATGGGCTAAAAGCCGGAAAAGGGCTGTGTGAACAGTCGTTTTACCCAAACAGGGTAGGCAAAAGATGCTAGGTACGTAACCATAGAAACTTCTCTATGTGTGTATCGATGTATGTAAAAATCTGAGATCATTTAGGTAGTATATAGTGTGATTTTGCATGGATGTATGCATGGGATAGGGTTAATGTGATGAAGGGGAAGAACATGCTAATAGGTCACTCAGTGATCGGTGGTAAAACCACGATATGTACAGTTAGGTCACATTAGTGATCGGTGGCTCTGCCACAGTGGATTATAAGGTCACATGGTGATCGGCATTATAACTGACAGCATGACTGTCGATGTGGTGTGTAGCGGTTGGCGGGTTGATTGTAGAAATCCCCGAGTTGTGTTGGCTGGTACGGGCTGGTGTGTAGAGGATGGACTTTTAGGTTGGGTTGGGCCATGTTGCATGTAAATATGTTGTTGCTGTTATGTATGGGCCAAGGCCCATAATGTGTTTGTGGGCCTAAAGCCTTTCACGTGTTTTTGGGATTTGCACACTGAGTCTTGGTGACTCACCCTTTTATTTTCCTGACTTTTCAGATGAGCAGTAGATCGTGGACATGGGAGTCGAAGCGGACTCGAGGGGCCATCAAGTCTTTTATTTTCATAAACTATTTTCGGTTTTTTTTAAGTTTTAATTTTTGGATTATTTGTGTAATAAGGCCCATGGCTTAGGTTTTGATTTTCTATTTGTTAATGTTTACAATTTATAAATTTATGATCATGGACTTAAGTCATATTCAAACACGTTAAAAAAAAAACAAAGTTTTTCATCAAATATCGTTTTTCTGAATGAATAACTAAATAAACAAACCAAGATATCAAGTCCCTTCAAAGCAAAGTTTTTAAAGTTCAACCCGTAGCATACCAGATCTGGTCGTAACGTTTGGGCCGGGTTTGGGGTGTTACAGCATTGCATATCTGGATTATATTACTGAGATGGGCTTAGGCCCCCGATTTATATGTATGACATGTGACATTTGACTTGGGTTAAGGCCCAACCGAGGCTATTTTGGGCTAATGCCCAATTGCTACCGTTACTTTGATGGGCTTGGGCCCGAATTGTTTTGATGCATGTTCTTACAGATTTTGTTCATAAGGGGAATTACACACTGAGTTTTTGTAAACTCACCCCCTCTTTTTAATTTTTCTTAGGTAATCCTCAGTAGGCGGTTCGACGTACTGGAGGACTCGAAGGTGGCCACACTACGAGCAGTTTTGGACTTTAGTATTTTACTTATTTTTAACGTGGGTTAATATTTTGTAATAAGGCCGCTTTAACTTTAAATTTGGTATTTTATTTGGTTTAGCTTTTAATATGATACTGCCTATTATTCTTAAATGTTTAATACGGGATTTTCCTAAACCCTTAATAACCGTTTTCCAAAATGTTAACAAAAGGATAACAAGCGAATACATAATTAAACTCGAAATTTTTAACAAACGCGTAATTTTTAAACAACCCTTTTATGTGACATGCCGGATCTGGTCGTAACGTTTTGACCGGGTTTGGGGTGTTACACCTCGGCCCAATTTTAACAGGTTTCTTTTCATTGACTCCATCCAAAATCCAGGAAGTTTCACTTCTCTCCCTATCTTATGATTTTCTCACTATATTGTCATTTTGTTTTTCTTTGTATATTGAGGACAATGTACATCTTAAGTGTCGGGAGGTTATTTAATTGATTATCAGAAAATCCCTGAATTATATCTTGTTCTTAAGTAATTTTTTCATATTACTATTAGAATGAAACTTTTATTGATTTATGATTTTTATTGTTATGTTTTGGATTAATTCATAGGTAATTGTGCATTGATGATTTAAACTTTAAGACATTAGAGAATCAAACATGATAAGTCTATTTTCAGAATTAAAAATTTATTAGGTTGTTTCCCTAAATTTAAATATTACTTTGAAGTTTGAAATTTTCAAGGATGACATCAAAAGCCATAATTTGTGAGATTTTGAGCCTTTTGGAGCATATATTTATTTTCTTGCTCACTTCTTTGGTTATGAGTGTGTCAATATTGATTTGTTATTCTAGAACTTGCTTCGATTATACATATCAAGACCACACCTTTGATTTGATATACTGAGATGATAAAGGCACCTAGGTTTTAACTCACTTACCCCAAAAAGCCTACCTTTATAATTAACCCCTACTGAACCCTTTTGATCCTAATAAACCGTTTATTGATTTACCCTTATTATTAACCTAAGACCTATTCTTTTTGATTCATTGAGAATTTTTCCTATTCTTTTAACTCCTTTTTGTCGAGATTTGATTTGAGTAGTTGCCTAACTATGTTCTTTATTAGCATTAAATTCTTCCTTATTGTACTTTTTCTTATTCTTAATATATATATAATAATTTTTGAAGGTATATTCATTATTAGTTCTATGTTATTTGAGCTTAAACGTTTAATTTCACATTTTGAGAAGAAGCTCGTGTTATTTTTCAAGTGTAATTATTCAGTATTAGTTTATTTTTCTAGTTAGGTAAATTGTCAATTCGATCTCGATTCTAACCTCCTAATTCAGCCTTTATCCACACCTTAAACCCAAGCCCCGTTACAACCCTTTTTAAGACCTTTTGATTTGTGTATCATCTCATTTTATAGTGGTGGAGATTTGATTTTCATTCAAGCCTATGGGATTAACTTTTCATGTTTGACTTTTGAGTGCTTAATTTGAACCTTAAACACTTTGAGTGATTTGAGTGAATCTTTAGTGAGGATGTCAATTCTTGTCGATTTTGAATTAAAGGTGATTATTTAGGTAAGGGGAAACACCTATGTTTTCGTGTTATAAAAATTATGACTTGGATTGTTTGAATCTTTAGCACTCTTTTAGTTAAATTATCAATGTATGAATTACCTGTGAATTATGATAAGACATTATTGATGAAAATTATGAATTGAGGAAGTTAATTTTAATTGTGAGTTGAGGATTTTGCTTGAGGACAAGGAAAGGCTTAAGTGTGAGGATATTTGATAAACCATAATTTATACATATTTTAATCCCATGCTTGGCTTATTTTTTGATGAATTTTCATTAGATTTGATTAATTTGATGCTCGTAATCCTTTAATTTCATGTTTTACACTCAGGAGAGCTTAGGGAGTCAAAAAGAACGAGAAACGGGCCAAAAAGGGACAAAATGGGCCTACATCAGAAATTAACATAGCCTGGATCAACGTACATGGGCAGACCACACGGCCGTGTGTGGCAAGCAGAAGCGAGCACGGTCGAAGGAATCCACCACGGGCGTGTCACATGGGCGTGTCCCTGCCGAATCCAAGACTAATTCTATTCGGAATAGGCTACTTATGGGCCAAGAAAGACGTTCCAAAGCCTATATAAACTCCCTAGGGGTAACCTAAAAAGGGGGACGCAGAGTAGAAGGCAGAAAATACTCGAAGACGGCCATCGAGAGTAGGTTGAAGAAGGATCTCCATCAAGGCTGAAGATCTCCCATCAAGTTCTTTGGAAGTTTTTGGGTTTTCTTATGTTTTGTTGTTTTCCTTATTTTAAGTTGTTTCCTTCTATCATTATGAACTAAACTCCCTAAATACCTAAGGGGATGAAACCTATGACAGATCTTATTATTATTTGATTTATAAGATAAATATTTGTTCTTATTCTTAATTGTGGGTTCTTATTCTTGTTTTGATAATTCAGGTTATTGATTCAAGTCGGATGTGATTATTCAGAGAAGCAAAAGTCCCTGTTTAAGAGTAGATCAACACAATTAAGCGGAGTTGATTGCAACCCTAGAAATAGGGCGACAAAAATCTACCGGATTAGAGTCAAATCTAATAAGGGAATCCATAGATCGAGTTATTGCGACGATAGGGGTTTTAATTAGAAAGAGATTTTAATTAATCGACCTAGAGTCAGTTGTTTTAGTCTCGAGAGAGATATTAACATAATTTAGGGATTTCTACGGATTAAGTCAAGTGAATAAATCGTATGAATCAGAAGTAATAAGTGAAGTCTAGGTGGATTCTTCCTTGGGTATTACCTATCTCATAAAGTTGTCTAAAAGTATTTTCCCAATTCATTCTCTGTCATGTTTTTAATTAAGTTAGTTTAAAAGAAATCACTCTAATTCTTAGGCTAGATAATAGAAAGATAGTAATTACTAGTACTCTTGGCCCTTGTGGATACGATATTTCTGATCTTACCATAACTATATACTGTTCGATAGGTGCGCTTGCCTTTATTGTGATCGTAGTTAGTTAGAGACACATCAGCTACCTCCTGTGGTTCCCGCAAATCTGGTGAATCAAAATCCTGCTCCTCGTACTATGTATGATTATGCTAAGCCTACTTTAACAGGAACTGAATCAAGTATTGTTAGACCTGCTGTTGCTGCAAATAATTTTGAACTGAAACCTAACACTATTCAGATGATTTAGCAGTTTGTTCAGTTTGATGGTTTGCAGGATGAAGACCCAAATAGTCATTTAGCAAATTTTCTAGAATCTTGTGATACTTTCAAAATAAATGGCATTTCTGACGATGCCATTCGCCTTTGATTGTTTCCCTTCTCATTGAGAAACAAAGCTAAACAGTGGTTGAACTCGTTACCACGAGGATCAATCACTACATGGGAACAAACGACTGAAAAATTTTTACTTAAATATTTTCCGCCGGCTAAAACTGCTAAGTTCAGGAACGATATCTCTTCTTTTGTGCAGATGGATTTAGAAACACTTTACGACGCATGGGAGAGATACAAGTATCTACTGAGAAGATGCCTCACCATGGGTTACCATTATGGCTACAGGTTTAAACCTTTTACAATGGTGTGAACCCTTCAACTAGGCAACTGATCGATGCAGCCGCCGGCGGTACCCTAAATAACAGAACACCTGAAGCAGCTTATGAGTTTATAGAGGAGATGTCACTGAATAACTTTCAGTGGCAAGTCATGAGAACAAAGCCAACAAAAGCCGCCAGTGTTTTTAACCTCGACGCAGTCACCATGCTATCAACCCAGATAGTGCTTTTAAATAAAAAGATTGATAGTTTATGTGGTTCTTCGCAGGAACATCCAATGATGCAGTGTGATAAAAATAGAGGAGGGACGAAAAATACAGAATATCCATCCTACAACCCTAGCATAGAAAGCAAACAGATGAACTATATGGGTGATCATTGATTTCAGAGTTTTAAATTTATAATGATCAAACCTGGAACTAACTATAACAACGATTGAGGCAAGTGCACCTATCGAACAGTAGTATAGCTTAGGCAAGAACAGATTGTCAAACCCAAAGGAACCAAAAGTACTAATACTAACTTTTTTTTATTATCTAGCCTAAAATAAGTGAAGTTGTTATTTAATCTAAATTTAACTAATTACTAAGCTAAAGACGCAAAGACAAAAAGAATGAATTGGGAAATACTTATTGGAAAAACTCGGTTGATTAAGACGATACCCTTAGGAAGAATCCACCTAGACTTCACTTGTTATCTAACTCTGAACCATACGATTTATTCACTTGACTTGATCCGTAAGACTCCCTAATGTATATTAAACCCTCTCTTGAAGCGAATAACGTCTAACCCTAGGTTGATTAATAGAAATCTCTTTCTAATTAAAACCCCTAGAATTGCATTAACTCGATCTATGGACTCCCATATTAGGTTTCACCCTAATCCGGCAAAATCTCGTCACCCTATCTCTAGACACGCGATCAACTCCACTTAATAATGCTAGATCTACTCTTAAGTAGGGACTTTTGCTCCTCCACCTAAGCACATCAAACTTGAATCAGTATCCCGAAAATATCAACACAAGAACTAAGAACACATAATTAAGAACAAATCAAGTATTTATCATATAGTTCAGCAAACGATAACAAGATTCATCTAAGTTTCATCCCCTTCAGGTATCTGAAGGGTTTAGTTCATAATAATAAAAGAAAACATCTCAGAAGAAAAGATAAAACAAAACATAAGAAATCCCTAAAACCCCCTGAAGGAATTGAAGGAGAGATCCGCCGTCTTGAGTTGAATTCTGACTTCTTGAGATGGATCAACTGGCTATCTTTGAGTGTTTCCCAGAAATCTGACCTTTTCGGCTCGACTCCTTGGCCTAGCTCACCGCCCTCCTCTAGGTTATACTTAGGGTGTTTATATAGGCTTTTGAAATAGGTTTCTTTGCCCCTAAGTATCCTTTTCCGAGTAAAATTGCTCTTCTCCACGACAGGGACACGGCCATGGCACACGCCCGTGTGAATCGTCTTTAGGCCTTGTTCAGACTTTTAATAAGGTGACACGCCCGTGTAAATTGTGATCAGGCCGTGTTTTAGTCTATCAAGGAGACACGGTCGTGTTGGCTCAAGTCTAGGCCGTGTCGATTTTCACTTTGGCCCAATTTGGTCCGTTTTGAGCCCGTTTCTCGTTCTTTCCATTCTCCAGTGCTTTCCAGAGTATAAAACATGAAAAGAAAGGATTAAGAGCACCTTTTTACATAAATCAAGGGATAAATCATCTAAAAGTATGCTAAATGTGGGATTAAAATATGTTACTTTTACGGTTTATCACATACCCCTACACTTAAGCTTTTGATTGTCCTTAAGAAAAATTCTCAACTTACAATTAAAATGAACTTTCCATGATTCAATATTCCTATCAACAATGTCTCATCATAATTCATAGATAATTTATACATGGATAATTCAACTCAAAGAGTCCTAAAGATTCAAACAATATAAGTCATACATTTGTAGCACAAAACATAGGTGTTTCCCCTCATCTAAATAATTACCTCTTATCCAAAACCTAAAAGGATTGACATCCTCACAAAAGATTCACTCAAATCACTCGAAGTGTTTAAGGTTCAGAATTAAGCACTCAAATGTAAAACCTGAAAATTTAATCCCATATGCTTGCATGAAAATCAAATCTCCACCACTATAATATGAGATGATGCACAAATCAAAAGGTCTTTGAAAGGGTTGTAACGGGGCTTGGGTTAAGGTGTGGATAAAGGCTGAATTAGAGGGTTAGAATCGAGATCGACCTGAAAAATTACCTAACTAGAAACAACGAACTAAAAAATAAATAATTACATGAATTGAAACTTTAAAACTAATAATACGAGCTTCTTCTTCAATAAATAGACTTCAACTGTATAAGCTCGCTTTTCATCATACTAATACTGAGTATACTTCGATTTTTTTAATAACAAATCAAGTAATAATAAAGAACTTTAACAACTGAAATAAAGAACATAGTTAGGCAACTGATCAAATCAAATCTCGACAAAAAAGGGTAGTCAAGAAGAATGGTGATAACAAATACAAAAGGGTTTTGGGTTAATATTCGTGGGTGAGTCAATAAAAAGGGTTGTTAGGATCAAAGGGGTTCACTAGGGGTTAATTATGACGGTAGGCTTTTTATGGAGTAAGTGGGTTAAATCCTAGGTGCCTTTATCATTTCTGTATATCAAATCAAAGATGTGGTCTCAACATGTATAATCGAGGCAAGTTCTAGAATAACAATTCAATGTTGACACACTCATAATCAAAAAGTGAGTATGAAAAAGGATATATGCTCTTATAAAGGTCAAAATCTCACAAAAATTATGGGTATTTTGATATCAACCTCGTAAATTTCAAATTTCAAAGTAATATTCAAATTCAGGTTAACAACCTAGAAAAAAAATTTAATTCTGAAAAATAGACTTATCATGCTTGATTCTCTAGTATCTTAGAATTTAATTATCAGTGCACAATTATCAATGACTTAATCTAAAACATATCAATAAAGATTATGAATCATAGGAATTTCATTCTAATGATAATATGAGAAACTTACTTTGGAAACAAGACATAATTCAGGGATTTGAGAATAATTGTAACACCCCAAACTCGGACAAGACACTATGCCCGAATCTGGCATGTTACGGGGAAAAACGTCTTTGAGTGAACCGATTTTTTTTCGTTTAGAAGTGGGGTGAAAACATAGTGAATTTGAGGAAAGTTTGAGTAGGCTTGTTTGATTAGATTTTGAAAACTTATCCAAGTATATAGTTAAAACGAGTTGATTTCATTTAGCACCTCCAATAGTTTCTTAGTGCCATTTTGACACATTTTAGACTTAGTAGAAAATCAAGTTTGATTCGGAAATCATTTGAGTTTATTGAATAACGAAACATAGCGAGATACCCGATGGTATAGTTTAAAACACATTGCGATATAATTTTGAAAACGTTGTCTTTCCAAGTTTTAGCAAAATTTCATGCCAAGTTGTTTGTTAAGCAGGGTGAGAATCCAATTAAAGCATACCCATCATAAAACTTAATTTAAAGGCCTTTTACAAATCCAAATTAAAACCTAAATGAAAGCAATTAAACTAAAGTACCCAAATGATAGAGTTGGAGTAAAACTTTATTGAGCATGGCATGAGCACCCGAGTCCATCCAGGCTCCATGTCCGCGTCTCTGAGTCACTGAAATGTCAAAGGAGAGGGTGAGTCGAGTGACTCAGTGCATAAATCCCGCTCCCGATGAAACAACATGCTAACACACATCATATATAGCAACATAATTAATGCAACCCGATCCTAACCATCCGTATCTCCTTTTTCTACCCCGTGTGGTACCAAACCACTGGTGGTGCCAAACCACCGTGGTGACATATAGTCACAATGTGTTACCAAAACACTGGTGTCCCAAAGACACAATGTGCTACCCAAGCACCGTGACCGTAGTCACAATAATCGAATGATGGGGCCAACCCATCGTGTGATACCCAATCACTGCGCAGACGATCCCATATCTCAAAGTGGGGCCAACCCACGGTGGTGTTAACCACGGGGACAAGTCGCAATGAGGTGCCCAACCTCACGGTGTCCCAAAGACACAAATGTGCTACCAAAGCACCGGTGACCGTAGTCACAATAATCGAATGATGGGGCCAACCCATCGTGTGATACCCAATCACTAGCGACGATCCCATATCTCATGTGGGGCCAACCCACGGTGGTGTTAACCACGGGGACAAGTCGCAATGAGGTGCCCAACCTCTCGGTGTCCCAAAGACACAAATGTGCTACCAAAGCACCGGTGACCGTAGTCACAATAATCGAATGATGGGGCCAACCCATCGTGTGATACCCAATCACTAGCGAGACGATCCCATATCTCATGTGGGGCCAACCCACGGTGGTGTTAACCACGGGGACAAGTCGCAATGAGGTGCCCAACCTCTGGTGTCCCAAAGACACAAATGTGCTACCAAAGCACCGGTGACCCAAAGTCACAAGGTGTGTTACCAAAACAACGGTGCTCGTCGGCACAAAATCATCAACGCCCCTCCACTCATATCACCCATCAACAAGCCAACTCATGTAATCATGCATATCATACAAGTTATGCATATCATGCTAATATGTTTGACTCATGTCCCATATCACATACATACATAGTCATGATACCATATAGATCATCGAGAATCTAGTAACAATCTTGACTTACCCTGGATACGTACACATACCCCGTTTGGGTATCCAATAATCCATCATCTTTGTCATGATTTTAATAGGCAAACAGGTTTATTAATAATATTACTAAATATCGGTGTGTTAGTTTATACACACACAGTAATCACGAGTCTAGAAATCGACAAAAGCGATCTAAGCCCTCGAGAACTAGCTCCTTTCACCTGATTTGGTTTCCTACCAAATCCCAACCAAAAGTGGTTCCCTTAGACAATCGGCCAACCTATAAAGAAGGAAGTATTAATCTCTTGAAGCTTTGACTAAACGAGATAAAAGAATTAACTAATAGTCTTGGCCCACACCAATACTTACCCCACTTGGCTAATCGGATAACGAAGGCTCCACTAGATTGCTTCAAACTCCCGAATATCCCAACAAGAAATCGGTTTAACAAAGAGGAATAACACCCATCAATGGTTGCCATATTCGGCTCTTAAACAACCAACATCGACAAAGTATAAGGAGAAAAGGAGATGGCCATTCGGCCAAGGACTTACCAATCTCCAAGCGATTGAAGCAAAACCACAACACCAACAAGATTCGGCCAAGGTTTTGAGAAGAAGAAAGAAAGTGATTATGAGGTAGATGCTTTTCGGTTTTAAGGAAAAATCGATATGAAATGGGAGCAAAGTTTCGGCAAGAATTGAGAAGGATGAATGGAAGAATCGGTTGGGAAGAAAATGGTAAGTTCGACTCTTAAGAAAATGAAGAAACTATGTAAGGAGAGAAGAGAGTATTCGACTTACAAAGTAGAGAAACCAAAGCAATTTCGGCTACCAAAAGATGTTGAGAGAACAAATGCACAATCGGCTAAGTGCAAAAGAAATGAGAAAAAACGGCAATGTATGTTTGCTTTGGTCTTACGGTTTTCAAGAAGTAAAGAGGATAAGAAAGAAATTGAAGTTTAATTTGGCTAGAAGACAAAAGAGAGAATTTGGTTTACCAAGCTAGTGACCGAAAATGCTAAAAAAAATATGCCAAAAAAGATGCTTAGACTCTCGGTTTTGGTAAGGCACAAAGAGAGAATTGCTTCTAAAGATTTTGACCGAAAACACCCCAAAACTCAAATTGAATTTTCGGCACTAGCTCACCCCACACCATGCCGTCCCCACTCCCCAAAATCCCTCCAAAGAATCGGCCTCAACTCCCCCACTAGCTCCCAACCACTCAATTCAAACTAGTTGAATTAGTCTCCCTCCTACTTTCACTCTCCACCCTCCATTCAAATGGGTAGACCAAGTCCAAGGCAGAGTTTGAATTGCCTTCTACTTCCTCCTCCCATGCCGTCCAAAAAGAAAGCAAAATGTGGCCACTCATGGCTTGAACTCGGGACCCACGCCTCCTGCAATTGACGCCATCACCAGCTCCAAGTGGCGCATGCTTTGCCACTCCACCACTCCTCTTTTGTGCTCAAGAACACCAAATAAAACTCTTATACCCTAGCTCCTACTGACTCCTGACTTAACACCCAAAAATCAAAATTTTCCCATTCACTCGAGGCATACATTTAGACTTCAATTAAGCCCCCAAAACATAGAAATAGCCACGCAAACACACTAGACACATGCAATATCATGCAACAACAAAATAGCCCCTAACCCGGGATATTACGGTTTACTACCCCTTAAAATAATTTCGACCTCGAAATACACGATCGAGAAGAGTTGCGGGTATTGCTTTGTCTCATCATATCCTCGAGTTCCCCACGTAGCTTCTTCTACGCCATGATTCCGCCAAAGAATCTTAACCAAAGGCCTGAGACTTCTTCGCGGAACTTTCACATCCCGATCAAGAATCGCACGGGTTCTTCTTCCATAGTCAAATCTGGATTTACGTCGATCTCTTCCATCTTTGCTACCACATGCGGCGGATCTGAGCGATACCTCAGAAGCATCGAAGCGTGGAATACGTCGTGAATCGACTAAGCTCTGCGGGCAACTCAAGCTGATACGCCACTGGTCCAACTCGTCTCAATACCTTGTACGGCCCAATAAATCTCGGGCTTAGTTTGCCTTTCTTTCCGAACCTCAACACCTTTTTCCAAGGCGAGACCTTCAGGAACACTCGATCCCCCACAGCGAACTCTATATCTCTTCGCTTAAGATCGGCATAAGACTTCTGCCGGTCCGAAGCTTCCTTCAATCGAGACTGAATCAACTTAACCTTGTCTTCGGTCTCAGCAACCAACTCGGGTCCTAACAAGCGGCGTTCACCCAACTCCGTCCAACACGTGGTGGCGACATTTCCTACCATACAACGCCTCGTGCGGTGCCATCTTGATGCTCGCTTAGTAATCGTTGTTGTAAGCAAACTCGGCTAATGGTAGAAACTCCTCCCAACTACCTCACGAAATCCAAGATACAACCTCTCGGCATATCCTCTAGGACTGAATGACCCTTTACGATTGACCGTCGATCTGCGGGTGAAAAGCCGTCTTTGAAATCCAAGCGAGTACCCGAGCACGATGCAACGCTCTCGAACCTTGACGTGAATCTAGGATCCCGATCCGAGATTATCGAAATCGGCACACCGTGCAACCTCACTATCTCTCGAAACATACGGCCGCTAGCCACGAGTGAGTAGTCAACCCTCACCGGAATAAAGTGAGTGATTTAGTCGATCGATCCACCACTACCCAAATCCGAATCTTTCTTGCTTGGCGTGGCGATAACCCAACGACGAAATCCATGGTTATCCTTTCCCACTTCCAGCGAGGAATCTTCACAGTGAAGCAACCCCGACGGCAATCGATGTTCGGCCTTGACCTGCGACAAGTCGGACACTTCCCAACAAACTCTGTAACCTCCTTCTTCAAGCCGGGCCACCAAAATCGCTCTCTAAGATCCCTATACATCTTGCTACCTCCGGGATGCATAGCATATGGACTGCTATGTGCGTCTGAAGAATCTTCGCCTCGACTCAACATCTTTAGGCATACAAGCCTTACCTTGAAAACACGAGAACCTCGTCACGGACAAGTGTAACCATCAAAACCACCGTCCTGCATACGCAACCTTCGCGCACTCGTAACCTCATCCAATAATCTGTTTCTCTACGATGCGCTCAACCCAAGTAGGCTTAACTCGCAACTCTGCGAGAATACTCCGTAAATCGTCATACAAACTCAAATGGGCAAACAAAGCTCTTAAGTCCGAAACAACCTTGCGGCTCAACGCGTGCGCCACCACGTTAGCCTTGCCGGATGATACTCAATCGAGCGATCGTAATCTTTCAAACAACTCAACCCATCTGCGGCGCCTCAAATTCAAATCCTTACGAGTCGTGAGATACTTGGACTCTTGTGATGCTGTGTAGACTATCGATCTCTCTCCGTACAAGTAGTGCCTCCAAATCTTTAAAGCGAAGACCACGGTTGCTAGCTCCAAATCGTCGTCGGATAGTTGACCTCATGCGGCCTCGGTGTCGAGAAGCGTAAGCCACAACCTTACCCTCTTGCATCAAAGACACAACCCAAGCCCGTATGTGATGCATCGCAATAAAGCGTGAATTCTTTACGACCTCGGGTTGAATTAGAACCGGAGCCTCGGTCAAAATCTTCTTTAACTTGTCCGAAGCTTTCCTGCGCTTCTCGGTCCATACAAACGGAACTTCTTTCCTCGGCAACTTGGTCATCGGCGCGCTATCAACGAAACCCTCAACAAACCTTGGTGAGTATCCGGCCAAACCAGAAAACTCCGAATCTCGACCACCGACCTAGGCGGCTTCCAATCCAAAATCGCCTCAATCTTACGAGGATCTACTCGAATCCTCTCAGTAGACACTACATGACCCAAGAAAGTCACTTCTCTAAGCGAACTCGCACTTACTTGAACTTAGCATAGAGTTGCTTTTCCTCAAAGTTTGCAACACCACTCGCAAATGCTTATCATGCTCTCCTCGTCCCTGAATACACCAAGATGTCGTCTATGAAAACCACGACGAATCCCGATCGAGTCTTCTTTGAAACACCTGTTCATCATATCCATAACGCCTGCCGGTCGTTAGTCAACTCGAGCGGCATTACGAGAAATTCGTGAGTGCCCATACCGAGTCCAAACGCTTTGTTTTATGGATATCCGCCTCCTTAACCTTCAATCGATGATACCCAGATCTCAAGTCGATCTTGAGAATACCGCGCACCCTTGGTGATCAAACAAGTCATCTATCGTGGCAGCGGATACTTGTTTTTAATCGTCGACTTGTTCAATCTGGCGGTAGTCTATACACATCCGCATCGAGCCATCTTTCTTCTTGACAAAGAGTACCGGCGCACTTACGGCGAAACACTAGGCCTAATAAAACCTCGATCCAATAACTCCTGGATCACGGCCTTAAGCTCCACCAACTCCTTTGGCGCCATCCGATGCGGAGCAATAGACACTTTGGCGCGATTCGGGTAATAGATCTATCCCGAACTCCACCTCACGATCTGGCGGCAAACCCGAAGCTCCTCGGGAAAAACATCGAGCAAACTCCTTAGCAGTGCGAACCTTCTCCACAAAGCGGACTCCTTAGCCTCCAAGGCATACACATGAACCACATACGCTTCACAGCCCTTCGACCATCTTCTCCGCTTTCGAAGCGGATACCACATTTGATAAGTAATCTCTCCTATTACCTATCATAGCCACCTCTTCACCCTCGACCGTCTTAAGAACCATGCGCTTGGCGCGCAATCCAACCTCGCCTGGTACTTGACCAGCAATCCATCCCAAGAATCGGATCGAACTCCCCAAGCGGCGGTTCCATCGGATCGGCAGCAAACACTACCCCTTGGAGTTCTAAGGGTACCTCTCTAAACAGTTTTATCTACTACTACTGAGTGACCTAGAGGGGCTAATCACGATCATCTGCCTAGAAGATATCTCGAGTCTAAATCCATGGTCTCTACTATACTCACGGCAACATAAGAGTGCGTTGAACCCACATCAATCAAAGCGGTATAAGGAGAACCAAAAATCAAAAACGTACCGATTATGACGTCCAGGTGCGTCGCCCTCTCTCTCGGCGCCTCGCGGCATACACTAATCCAGTGTCTAGCATCGAACTACTCGCACCTGCGCCGGTGCTCCACGGCCCCGACGAGAACCATTACCACCTGCCCATTACCACGGCCCCTCTGCGGTGGCGGTCCACTACCTCCGAGCGATTACGGCCCACGACTCTCGGTGAATCCCTAGCCAACCTCTGCGGACGAGTCCCTCACACGATGCTCCGAGAGAACCACACTCGAAGCAACCTTTTCCTCCGATCCGGCAACCACCCCAATGAGATTTTCCACACATCGATCACATCACTGCGGCGGTCCACGCCTGGCAACAACAAACCTAGCGGTGGTTCGGCCCACTCGGTCTAGCCCTTTTCTGCGGATTACGGCGATCCGAAGACCCAAAGCTCCTCTTATGTCTATTTCGATCCATGCCTTGTCTCACGACTCCTTAACACCCTCGGCTACCTTAGCCTTCTCAACTAAGGCAACAAACTCGCGCTCTGGCGAGAGCAATCAGCGACCTCAAGTCGTCTCGCGAGACCATCCTCGAAAGCGAACACACCTCTCATGCTCGGTGGCCACAATGCCCCCAACGCATACCTACTCACGACTTCAAGAACTCGACCTCGTACTCGAAACCGATTTACTCCCTGAACAAGCCTCGAAATGCCTTCCATTTGAGAGTCAATATAACTAGCTCCGATGTACTTCTTTTGATATGCGACCACGAAGTAATCCCATGTCGGATCCTCTGCTTTGCCACAATCATCCGAACCGTGAGCCACCACCGTCGACTCATCCGGGAGAAGCGAGCGTCGATGCCCTTGACTTCTCTTCAGCGGTCAAATCGGATCATCCATGATCCGCTCGATCGCCTCGGCCCGGTATTCAGCGCGGTCTTTGGAGCAACACCGAAACACCTCGGAAGAATTCGGCCCCATTGGCGAAGTCGCTCGAGAAACAATTTCTAACTCCGCACCACTACCAACTCCTGCTACCCTTTCCAACACTCGCGGCGATCGCTGTGACAACTGCGTCGTCCCGATGCGGTCTTGGAACTCACCACCTCCGGTGGTGGCGGAGCCGTATCTCATTTTACGAACCACGACTGGATCCTACGGGCTCGAAAACCGTCATCCTACCACGACCTGCGTCCACGACCACGTCCCACCTCTAGCGCTCATGACTAATCTTCCCTACGTGTCGATTAAGAATTTTATGCATCGATATTTATTCCACTTGTTTAAAAGCAAGTCTTATGATTATTTTAAAGAGGATTTGTTCTCGCGAGTTCACAAAATCCTATCGGTTTCAATCTCTAAAGTAGTATACTATTGCTATTCATCAAGTCATATCACATCCAATCAATTCATAAGCAATAGTGCAGGTACTTACAGGCGAATCAGTGCAGGAGACTCGGTGCCATGCCTTTCAAACCATACTTTAAGAATAAAGACTAACAAAACAACCTTTTGAAAACATTTTGGGCCTCGGGCCACAAATAGAAACCTTTGAACTTGGCTCTGATACCACAATTGTAACACCCCAAACTCGGACAAGACACTATGCCCGAATCTGGCATGTTACGGGGAAAAACGTCTTTGAGTGAACCGATTTTTTTTCGTTTAGAAGTGGGGTGAAAACATAGTGAATTTGAGGAAAGTTTGAGTAGGCTTGTTTGATTAGATTTTGAAAACTTATCCAAGTATATAGTTAAAACGAGTTGATTTCATTTAGCACCTCCAATAGTTTCTTAGTGCCATTTTGACACATTTTAGACTTAGTAGAAAATCAAGTTTGATTCGGAAATCATTTGAGTTTATTGAATAACGAAACATAGCGAGATACCCGATGGTATAGTTTAAAACACATTGCGATATAATTTTGAAAACGTTGTCTTTCCAAGTTTTAGCAAAATTTCATGCCAAGTTGTTTGTTAAGCAGGGTGAGAATCCAATTAAAGCATACCCATCATAAAACTTAATTTAAAGGCCTTTTACAAATCCAAATTAAAACCTAAATGAAAGCAATTAAACTAAAGTACCCAAATGATAGAGTTGGAGTAAAACTTTATTGAGCATGGCATGAGCACCCCGAGTCCATCCCGGCTCCATGTCCGCGTCTACGAGTCACCTGAAATGTCAAAGGAGAGGGTGAGTCGAGTGACTCAGTGCATAAATCCCGCTCCCGATGAAACAACATGCTAACACACATCATATATAGCAACATAATTAATGCAACCCGATCCTAACCATCCGTATCTCCTTTTTCTACCGTGTGGTACCAAACCACCGGTGGTGCCAAACCACCGGTGACATATAGTCACAATGTGTTACCAAAACAACGGTGTCCCAAAGACACAATGTGCTACCCAAGCACCGGTGACCGTAGTCACAATAATCGAATGATGGGGCCAACCCATCGTGTGATACCCAATCACTAGCGACGATCCCATATCTCAAAGTGGGGCCAACCCACGGTGGTGTTAACCACAGGGACAAGTCGCAATGAGGTGCCCAACCTCTGGTGTCCCAAAGACACAAATGTGCTACCAAAGCACTGGTGACCGTAGTCACAATAATCGAATGATGGGGCCAACCCATCGTGTGATACCCAATCACTAGCAGACGATCCCATATCTCATGTGGGGCCAACCCACGGTGGTGTTAACCACAGGGACAAGTCGCAATGAGGTGCCCAACCTCTGGTGTCCCAAAGACACAAATGTGCTACCAAAGCACTGGTGACCGTAGTCACAATAATCGAATGATGGGGCCAACCCATCGTGTGATACCCAATCACTAGCAGACGATCCCATATCTCATGTGGGGCCAACCCACGGTGGTGTTAACCACAGGGACAAGTCGCAATGAGGTGCCCAACCTCTGGTGTCCCAAAGACACAAATGTGCTACCAAAGCACTGGTGACCCAAAGTCACAAGGTGTGTTACCAAAACACTGGTGCTCGTCAGCACAAAATCATCACTGCCCCCTCCACTCATATCACCCATCAACAAGCCAACTCATGTAATCATGCATATCATACAAGTTATGCATATCATGCTAATATGTTTGACTCATGTCCCATATCACATACATACATAGTCATGATACCATATAGATCATCGATAATCTAGTAACAATCTTGACTTACCGGATACGTACACATACCCCGTTTGGGTATCCAATAATCCATCATCTTCGCATGATTTTAATAGGCAAACAGTTTATTAATAATATTACTAAATATCAGTGTGTTAGTTTATACACACCTGGTAATCACGAGTCTAGAAATCCTGACAAAAGCGATCTAAGCCCCTCGAGAACTAGCTCCTTTCACCTGATTTGGTTTCCTACCAAATCCCGAACCAAAAAGTGGTTCCCTTAGACAATCGGCCAACCTATAAAGAAGGAAGTATTAATCTCTTGAAGCTTTGACTAAACGAGATAAAAGAATTAACTAATAGTACTGGCCCACACCAATACTTACCCCACTTGGCTAATCAGATAACGAAGGCTCCACTAGATTGCTTCAAACTCCTGAATATCCCAACAAGAAATCGGTTTAACAAAGAGGAATAACACCCATCAATGGTTGCCATATTCGGCTCTTAAACAACCAACATCGACAAAGTATAAGGAGAAAAAGGAGATGGCCATTCGGCCAAGGACTTACCAATCTCCAAACGATTGAAGCAAAACCACAACACCAACAAGATTCGGCCAAGGTTTTGAGAAGAAGAAAGAAAGTGATTATGAGGTAGATGCTTTTCGGTTTTAAGGGAAAAATCGATATGAAATGGGAGCAAAGTTTCGGCAAAGAATTGAGAAGGATGAATGGAAGAATCGGTTGGGAAGAAAATGGTAAGTTCGGCTCTTAAGAAAATGAAGAAACTATGTAAGGGAGAGAAGAGAGTATTCGACACAAAGTAGAGAAACCAAAGCAATTTCGGCTACCAAAAGATGTTGAGAGAACAAATGCACAATCGGCTAAGTGCAAAAGAAATGAGAAGAAAACGGCAATGTATGTTTGCTTTGGTCTTACGGTTTTTCAAGAAGTAAAGAGGATAAGAAAGAAATTGAAGTTTCAATGGCTAGAAGACAAAGAGAAATTTGGTTTACCAAGCTAGTGACCAAAAATGCTAAAAAAATATGCCAAAAAGATGCTTAGACTCTCGGTTTTGGTAAGGCACAAAGAGAAATTGCTTCTAAAGATTTTGACCGAAAACACCCCAAAACTCAAAGTGAATTTTCGGCACTAGCTCACCCCCACACCATGCCGTCCCACTCCCCAAAATCCTCCAAAGAATCGGCCTCAACTCCCCACTAGCTCCCAACCACTCAATTCAAACTAGTTGAATTAGTCTCCCTCCTACTTTCACTCTCCACCCTCCATTCAAATGGGTAGACCAAGTCCAAGCGAGTTTGAATTGCCTTCTACTTCCTCCTCCCATGCCGTCCAAAAAGAAAGCAAATGTGCCACTCATGGCTTGAACTCGGGACCCTGCCTCCTGCAATTGGCGCCATCACCACTCCAAGTGGCGCATGCTTTGCACTCCACCAGCTCCTCTTTTGTGCTCAAGAACACCAAATAAAACTCTTATACCCTAGCTCCTCTGGCTCCACGACTTAACACCCAAAAATCAAAATTTTCCCATTCACTCAGGCATACATTTAGACTTCAATTAAGCCCCCAAAACATAGAAATAGCCACGCAGCACACTAGACACATGCAATATCATGCAACAACAAAATAGCCCCTAACCCGGGATATTACAATAATGCAAAAAGTTGACACCTAATTTCAGGAATTTGAGAATAATGAAAAAAAGTTAGGCACCTTTTTAGGTTGTTCACCCCCCACACTTAAGATGTACATTGCCCTCAATGTACAAAGTTAGATAATAACACAATAATAATAAAATCATAAGATATGGGGAGAAGTGAAACTTCCGAATTATGGATGAAATCCTTGGAGGATGTGGAAAATACGTTGGAATTTCAGCAGAAATTTGGAGTTAGCGATGGTCATGGTGTGGTGGTTTTCCACTATTGCTGCTCTAGATGAAGAAATTGGGTAGCTCGTGGAGAATTAGCCAGGATATAATAATAATTCAAACTATACTAATTAAATAATTAAAGAAAAGCAAGCTAAAGTGAAGAGAAATAAAAATTGAAATAAAATTAAAAGAAAAGATTAATGGACCGTAGTGTCCTTATTGTTGGGTGTGATTTCTAAGGCTGAGGATATGGTGGTGGTCGTGGTATGATTCCCAAGCAGCCTGTAGAACCTAAAATCAAGAAACTATAGTAAAATAAGTTAAATTAAGCAGAAGAGAAGTAAAGATAAGGAAATTGAAGCAAAAGAGAAAAATGAAATAAAAACTAAATGGCCTCAAATATCCTTGGCTCGTCGAATGATTGAAGCGACCGGTATGAACTTATATGGATCGGTCTCCCTCGAGGAGACTATGCTTGTTTCCTTTCACTTCTTTGGCATTTGGTGTAGCTCAAGGGTTTTGGGAATGTATTGGAGAAGAGAAGTAGGGGAAGGTTTGAATAATGGGATAGAATAAAGGGGATGGGGAGTAGGAAAGTGAGTAAGGGAAGAGATGAGAGGGGGTTTAAATAGATTTTCAGGCCTGGTGCAACCCCACGCCCGTGTACCATGGGCGTCTGATTCACACAGCTGCCTCGCACGGCCATGTTATGCATCGTATCGTTTCTCCCACGCCCATGTTCTGGGTGCCACGCCTGTGTGTAAACTACCAGTGTCGACCACGGCCGCATCGCATGGCCGTGTTGGGCATTGTTCATGTCTCCCACGCCCATGTTCAAGTCACCACGCTCGTGTCCAACCTAACAGTGTCGGCCACGGCTATGTTGCACGACCGTGGCGGGGTAGTTGGGTCCGTGACTCGAAGATATGATTCGTCCTGACTCGTACCAACTCTCCAGTGTCAGTACGGAGATTCGGTACTTCCACACGGCCACGACCACGACCGTGTGTAAGGCCGTGTGGTCTGGAAATTGGCCTTTGGTTAGTTTATAGTTAGTTGCTTCAGATGAGAAATAAAAGTGAAAAGGAAATAAAATAAACTAAAATATAAGAAAAATAGAGTTAATGCTCGGGTTGCCTCCCGAGAAGCGCTCGTTTATAGTCTTAAGCTAGACTTACCTCTCACTCGCATCATCAGGGTGATTTGAGGAGTTGAAAGTCCTTCCTCATGCTATCAGTTTCATTATCATAATAGTGTTCAAGGCGAGATGCGTTTATATTGAAAGTACCAAAAGTAGGATTACTTACCTCGACTGTTCCGTATGGGAAAACACTGATTACCCTAAACATGATTTCTTTGTTAGTGTTAGGGTTAGGAGGAGATATTCGAGGGTCTACTTTATCAATCAGTACTTGATCTCCGATTTTGAACTTGTTGGCCGCATATAGTGGTTCTGGTTCTACTTTGTGTATCCCTAATTTTTCCTTAAAATGTGTCTTCCACTCGTCTAGATCATCGATTTGAATCCCTCGTTCCTCATGAGTTATTTCTTTGTTAACACTGGGTCTAGGATTGGGTTCAGTTGTATTCTTTTGTGGTGCTTCCTGAAAAGAAGGTTTAACATAATGGTTATCAATAAAATTTGTTTTCTCACCTTGGTTACTCGTTGTTCTAGCCGAATCAAGAGCTCTGAGAGTAACTGTCTCATTACCTACACGAAGTATGAGTTCTCCTGTATCAATATCAATTTTAGTCCTGGTAGTTGCTAAAAATGGTCTTCCTAAGATTAAGGGGATACTATTGTCCTCATCCATGTCTAAAACGACAAAGTCTACTGGGAATACAAATTTTTCAACTTTTACGAGTACATCTTCGATTATACCCCTAGGAATTCTAACAGTTTTATTAGCTAGTTGAATTCTCATCCTAGTTTGTTTGGGTTTCCCTAGACCTAATTGTTTAAATAATTTATAAGGCATGACATTTATGCTTGCCCCTAGATCAGCTAACGCATTATCAATAGATAAACTACCAATTAAGCATGGAATTGTAAAACTCCCTGGATCTTTTAATTTCTGTGGTAGTTTATTTTGCAAGATTGCCGAGCACATTGTGTTTAGTTCCACATGTGATGCTTCGTCTATCCTTTGCTTTTTCGTCAACAGCTCTTTTAGGAATTTTCCAGAGTCTGGCATCTGCGTAAGAGCTTCAAGTAACGGTAAGTTAATATGTAATTTCTTTAAAAGTTTAAGAAACTTATCGAACTGTTCCTCTGTGTCGTCTCTCCTTAATGCTTTGGGATATGGTATGCGAGGGTGGTACTCTTTGATTACCAGTTTTGGCTTATTATTACGTACCTCAACCTTACCTTTTTTGACTATATTCTCTTGCCTTGAATTGGGCTCGTCTAACCCTCCACTTTCTTGAGCTGTTATGGCTTGGATTTGCTCATTTGGGTTAATCTCAGTGTTGCTTGGTAGACGCCCTTGCGGTCGTTCGGAAATTAACTTTGCAAGTTGTCCAACTATCTTAGTAAGTTCCCAGACTTGGTTCTCGATCCCTTTGATCGATGCTTGTTGATTATTAAGCGTTGTCTCAGTTTTTTGGAGATGGGTATCTGTGGCTGCCATGAATTTTGTCAGCATCTCTTCAAGGTTCGGCTTCTTTTCCTGTGGATAGAGCTGATTTTGGAAATTTTGAGGAGGTTGTTGTCTTTGAATTCCTTGATTTCCTTGACCTCCCCATGAAATATTTGGGTGGTTCCTCTAACCTGGATTATAAGTATTACTATAAGAGTTATTATTAGATCTGAAATTATTACCTATATAGTTCATCTGTTAAGCTTTACTGTGCCGGGTTGGTAGGGTGGGTACTCGAGGATTTGCCATGATTCCACTTGCGTCGCCTTTGCATTCTTTGGATGTACTGCGAAGAACACAAACTATCAAGCTTTTTATTCATCATCTCTACCTGTATTGATAGCATGCTTACTGCGTTGAGGTTGAAAACTCTGGCTGATTTTGTTGGTTTTGTCCTTGTAACCTGCCACTGATAGTTATTCAGTGACATCTCTTTAATAAACTCGTAGGCTTCTTCGGAGTTACATTTGTTCAGGTTCCACCGGTGGGTTGAATCAATTAGTTGCCTCGTTGAGGGTTTACACCGTTATAGAAAGTTTGGACTTGGAGCCACAAGGGTAAACCATGGTGCGGACACCTTCTCAAGAGATCCTTGTATCTCTCTCATACGTCGTATAATGTCTCTAAATCCATCTACACAAAAGAAGAGATATCATTCCGTAATTTGGCCGTTTTGGCCGGTGGGAAATATTTTAATAAAAAATTTTCGGTCATTTGATCCCATGTAGTGATTGACCCTTGTGGTAACGAGTTTAACCAACTGTTTTGCTTTATTCCTTAATGAAAAGGGAAATAATCGAAGCCTTATGGCGTCATCAGAAATGCCATTTACTTTGAAAATATCACAGAACTCTAGAAAATTAGCTATATGAGTATTTGGGTCTTCGTCCTGCAAACCATCAAATTGAACAAATTGTTGAATCATTTGTATAGTGTTAGGCTTTAATTCAAAATTATTAGCGGCTATAGCGAGGCCTAACAATACTTGATTCTGCTCTGTTAAATGAGGTTTAGCATAATCATACATAGTGCGCGAGCATTATTTTCTTCCACATCTTGTGGTGGTGGATTATTCTCGTCCATCCCTTCAATGGGATTGGATCGCCTTCTCGCTCTTTTACTGTGTAATTTAGGGCTCGCCTAATTTCTCTGCGATTCCTGCTAGCGGTAGCTTCAATATCACTGTCGTATACTAGTGGTCCTCTCTGGTTCCTTCTAGTCATAAACTAGAGGTACCTTCTAGGAAAAGAAAGAAAGAAAATTTAGCAAAGTTAAAAACAAAACAAAAAAAAAAAAGTAAATTGCGGAAAATAATGGCTAAAGTAATAAAAATATAGCTTTCTTAATATTTTAGTTCCCCGGCAACGGCGCCAAAAACTTGATCGTTGATTTCAGAGTTTTAAATTTATAATGATCGAACCTGGAACTAACTATAACAACGATTGAGGCAAGTGCATCTATCGAACAGTAGTATAGCTTAGGCAAGACCGGAGTGTCGAACCCAAAGGAACCAAAAGTACTAATACTAACTTTCTTTTAATTATCTAGCCTAAAATAAGTGAAGTTCTTATTTAATCTAAATTTAACTAACTACTAAGCTAAAGACACAAAGGCAAAAAGAATGAATTGGGGAAATACTGTTGGAAAAACTCAGTTGATTAAGACGATACCCTTAGGAAGAATCCACCTAGACTTCACTTGTTATCTAACTCTGAACTGACGATTTATTCACTTGACTTGATCCGTAAGACTCCTAATGTATATTAAACCCTCTCTTGAAGCGAATAACGTCTAACCCTAGGTTGATTAATTGAAATCTCTTTCTAATTAAAACCCCTAGAATTGCATTAATTCGATCTATGGACTCTCATATTAGGTTTCACCCTAATCCGAAAAAATCTCGTCACCCTATCTCTAGGCACGCGATCAACTCCGCTTAATTATGCTAGATCTACTCTTAAGCAGGGACTTTTTCTCCTCCACCTAAGCACATCAAACTTGAATCAATATCCCAGAAATATCAACACAAGAACTAAGAACACCTAATTAAGAACAAATCAAGTATTTATCATATAGTTCAGCAAACGATAACAAGATTCATCAAAGTTTCATCCCCTTCAGGTATCTGAAGGGTTTAGTTCATAACAATAAAAGAAAACATCTCAGAAGAAAAGATAAAACAAAACATAAGAAATCCCTAAAACCCCCTAAAGGAATTGAAGGAGAGATCCGCCGTCTTGAGTAGAATTTCGGCTTCTTGAGATGGATCAACTGGCTATCTTCGAGTGTTTCCCACAAATCTGACCTTTTCGGCTCGGCTCCTTGGCCTAGCTCACCGCCCTCCTCTAGGTTATACTTAGGGTGTTTATATATGCTTTTGAAATAGGTTTCTTTGCCCCTAAGTATCCTTTTCCAAGTGAAATTGCTCTTCTCCACGAAAGGGACACGGCCATGGCACACGCCGGTGTGAATCATCTTTAGGCCGTGTTTGGACTTTTAATGAGGTGACACGCCCGTGTAAATCGTGATCAGGCCATGTTCTAGTCTATCAAGGTGTTGGCTCAAGTCCAGGCCGTGTCGATTTTCACTTTGGCCCAATTTGGTCCGTTTTGAGCCCGTTTCTTGTTCTTTCCATCCTCCGGTGCTTTCCTGAGTATAAAACATGAAAAAAAAGGATTAAGAGCACCTTTTTTACATAAATCAAGGGATAAATCATCCAAAAGTATGCTAAATGTGGGATTCAAATATGTTACTTTTACGGTTTATCAATGGGTAATAATTCTAGACCTTAGAATAATCCCTATAGTAACACTTACATCCAGGTTGGAGGAACCAACCAAACTTCTCATGGGGTGGTCAAGGAAATCAGAGACAACAACCCCCTCCAGGCTTTCAACAGCAACCCTACCCACAGGAGAAGAAGCCGAACCTTGAGGAGATACTAACAAAATTCATCTCGGTGTCAAAAACCTATTTTCAAAACACCGAAATAGCACTCAAAAACCAACAGGCATCAATTCAAGGGCTCGAAAACCAAATAGGTCAGCTTGCTAAGCTAATCTCTGAATGACCACAAGGCAGCCTGCCAAGCAACACTGAAACCAACCCAAAGGAGCAACTCCATGCCATTACTGCCCACGATAGCGAAGGGTTAGATGAAACAAAACCGAGGCAAGAGAACGTGGTAGATAAAGGTAAGGTTGAGGTAAGCCATAATTGATAAACCGTAATATGAACATATTTTAATCCCACATTTAGCATGCTTTTGGATGATTTATCCCTTGAATTGTGGAATTTGATGCTCCTAATACTTTAATTTCATGTTTTATACTTAGGAGAGAATAGAAGGATGAAAACAACGAGAAATAGGCCGAAAACGAACCAAATGGGCCAAAGAAAGAAATCAACACGGCCTGGGGTTTCACCACACGGCCGTGCCTTCTTATCAGACCCAAACATGGCCTGGAGTCGATTCACACGGGCGTGTGCCATGGGCATGTCCCTGCCGTGGAAAAGAAGAATTTTAGTTGGATTAGGGTGCTTAGAGGCAAAGAAACACATTCCAAAAACCTATATAAACACCCTAAAGGCCAACCTTTAGTGGGGCGTCCAGCTAGGCCTAAGAGCCAAGCCAGAGGGGTCAGAATTGTGGGATTTACTCGAAGAAATCCAGTTGATTCATCTCAAGAAGCCGGAGTCATACTCAAGACAAAAGATCTTCTCTTCAATTCCTTCAGGGGGTTTTAGGGTTTTTTTTATGTTTTGTTTTATCTTTTCTTCTGAGATGTATTCTTTTATGATTATGAACTAAACCCTCAGATACCTGAGGGGGATGAAACCTAAGACGGATCTTGTTATAATTTTCTGAACTATATGATAAATACTTGATTTGTTCTGAACTATGTGTTCTTAATTCTTGCTTTGATATTTCAGGATATTGATTCAAGTATTGATATGCTTATGTAGAGGAGGAATAGACTCTGCCTAAGAGTAGATCTAGCATAGTTAAGCGGAGTTGCTCGTGCGCCTAGGGATAGGGTGACGAAAATCTACCGGATTAGGGTCAAACCTAATACGGGAATCCATAGATCGAGTTATTGCAATTCTAGGGGTTTTAATTAGAAAGAGATTTTAATTAATCAAACTGGGGTTAGACGTTAGTAGCCTCGAGAGAGGTATTAATATAAATTAGGGAATCCTACAGATCAGGTCAAGTGAATAAATCGTCTGGTTCAGAGTTAGATAACAAGTGAAGTCTAGGTGGATTCTTCCTCGAGTATTGTCTTAATCAATTGGTTTTTCCCACAAGTATTTTCCCCAATTCATTCCCTTTGTCTTAGCATCTTTAGCTTAGTAGTTAGTTAATTTTAGATTAAACAACAATTCCCTTATTTCTTAGGCTAAATAATAGAAAGAGAGTCAGTATTAGTACTTTTGGTTCCCTAGGGTTCGACAATCCGGTCTTGCCACTAAACTATATTACTGTTTGATAGGTGCGCTTTCCTCAATCGTTGTCATAGTTAGTTTCCAGGCTCGATCATTCTTTATATAAATTTTTAAGACTCTGACACACGATCAAAGTTTTTGGCGCCATTGCCGGGGAACTAAAATATTAAGAACGCTCAATTTTTATTACTTTAGCCATTTTTATTTTTGCAATTTACTTTTATTGTGTTTTTTTTAACTTTTCTAATTTTTATTCTTTTATTTTGTTCCTTCCAGGTACCTCTAGTTTATGACTAGAAGGAACCCAACAGGACCCTTAATTTATGATAGTGATATTGAAGGTAGTGCTCGTAGAAATCGTAGAGAAATAAGGCGAAGCTTGAATTACATAGAAGAAGAGCAAGAGGACGATACTAATAACACGGAAGAGATGGCTGACCACGAGAATAATCCACTCCCTCCTGTGGTCACCAAAAATCCTCCTCCTCGAACTATGTATGATTATGCTAAACCTAATTTAACAGGAACTGAGTCAAGTATTGTTAGGCCTGCCATTGCTGCAAATAATTTTGAATTGAAACCTAACACTATTCAGATGATACAATAGTTTCTTCAGTTTGATGATTTGTAGGATGAGGATCCTAACACACAATTGGTGAATTTCCTAGAATTCTGTGATACCTTCAAAATAAATCGCGTTTCTGATGATGCCATCTGTCTTCGGTTGTTTCCCTTTTCTTTGAGGAATAAAGCCAAACAGTGGTTGAATTCTCTACCACGAGGGTCAATCACTACATGGGAGCAAATGACCGAAAAAAATTTATTAAAATATTTCCTGCCGGCTAAAATGGCTAAGTTAAGGAATGATATCTCTTCTTTTGTACAGATGGACTTAGAGACACTTTATGATGCATGGGAGAGATACAAAGATTTATTGAGAAGGTGCCCACACCATGGATTACCCTTGTGGCTACAGGTCCAAACCTTTTACAATGGTGCAAACTCTTCAACGAGGCAGTTGATCGATTCAGCCGCCGGTAGAACGCTGAACAACAAAACTCCTGAAGCGGCCTACGAGTTTATAGAAGAGATGTCACTGAATAATTATCAGTGGCAAGTCACGAGGACAAAGCCAACAAAAGCCGCTAGTGTTGTCAACCTTGATGAAGTAACCATGCTATCAAATCAGGTAGAGATGTTAAATAAAAAGATTGATGGTTTGTGTTCTTCACAGGTACACCCAGTTATGCAGTGCGAAACAAGTGGAGGCGTGGCGAATCCTGAGTACCCACCCTACGGACAGGGCATGGAGAGCGAATAAATGAACTATATGGGTAACAATTTTCGATCTCAAAATAACCCTTATAGTAATACTTATAATCCAGGTTGGAGGAACCACCCCAATTTTTCATGGGGTGGCCAAGGAAATCAAAGACAACAACCCCCTCCAAACTTCCAACAACAGCCCTACCCGCAGGAAAAGAAGCCAAGTCTTGATGATATGCTAGCAAAATTTGTTGCAGCGTCAGAAAAATATTTTCAAAATACCGAAACAACGTTGAAGAATCAGCAAACACTAATACAAGAACTTAAGAATCAACTAGAACAACTGACCAAGTTAGTTTTCAAAAAGCAACCAAGTCATTTACCTAATTATACCAAAACTAAACCACGAGAGCAAGTAAAGGCAGTAACATTAAGGAGTGGGAAGGAGTTGGTTGAGGCAGAAAAAAATACCCCAAGAAACTAATAAGGAGAAAAGTGAAGAGAATACAATATCGGTACGTGAAGAAATTAAACCACCGGTCCCATATCCAGTAAAACTGAAGAAAGACTGCTTAGATGCACAATATGGTAAGTTCCTTGAACTCTTTAAATAGTTACATATTAACTTACCTTTTGTTGAAGCTATTTTGCAGATGCCGACATATGCAAAATTTCTAAAAGAGCTTCTAACAAATAAAAGGAAGTTCGAAGAGATATCAACAGTGGAACTTAATGAAGAATGTTCAGCCATCCTCCAAAACAAGCTACCAACCAAATTGAAAGATCCAGGAAGTTTCACTATTCCCTGTTTAATTGGTAGTTTGAACGTAGAGAAAGCACTAGCTGATCTTGGTGCCAGTATTAATTTAATGCCTTATAAAATGTTTAAGCAACTTGGTCTCGGGGAATCTAAACCCACTAGGATGAGTATTCAGTTAGCTAACAGATCTGTTAAATATCCTAGGGGAATTATCGAGGATATTTTGTTAAAAGTTGATAAATTTATATTCCCTGTTGATTTTGTTGTGCTTGACATGGATGAGGACGTTGAGGTACCTTTAATTTTGGGACGTCCCTTTTTAGCTACTGCTAGGGCCGTTATTGATGTCGGTGATGGTAAGCTTGCGCTAAGGGTAGGCGACGAGGAAATTATTTTTCAAATTTACGATGCTATGCGATATTCTAGAGAACAAGATGATTCATGTTATTTTATTGATGCCACTGATCACATTATTCAAGATTCTTTGCACAAAATCATACATAACGACACGATGGAACTGTGTCTTACACAAGGTGAGGGGGTAGATGATGATATCGATGAATTGAAGTCTAATACATCTTCCTCTAGACAAACGAAAGAAGAGGGCATTGAAATCAATGACGAACTAAAACAAAAACCCTCTATTAATGAGCCGCCCAAATTAGAATTAAAACAGTTGCCAAAACACTTAGAATATGCATTCCTCAGGGATAATTCTACGCTACCAGTAATTATCTCTTTAGAACTAGAACCTAAAGAGAAAGACGAGTTGCTACAGGTACTAAGGGAACATAAAAGAGCCATAGCTTGGAAAATCTCTGACATTAAAGGAATAAGCCCATCATTTTGCACCCACAAAATTTTAATGGAAGATGAGTATAAACCATGTGTGCAACCTCAAAGACGATTGAATCCCAACGTTAAAGAAGTTGTTAAAGCTGAGGTAATTAAACTTCTAGATGCCGGAATAATTTATCTTATTTCTGACAGTACTTGGGTAAGTCCTGTGCAGGTTGTTCCAAAGAAAGGAGGCATGATTGTTGTAGCCAATGAAAAGAATGAATTAATTCCTACCAGAACAGTCACAGGGTGGAGAGTTTGTATTGACTATAGAAAGTTGAACGACGCCACCAGAAAAGATCACTTTCCTTTGCCATTTATTGATCATATGTTAGAAAGATTATCTGGGCATATGTACTACTGCTTCTTAGACGGACTCTCCGGCTACTTCCAAATCCCGATAGCCCCTGAGGATCAAGAAAAGACAACATTTACATGTCCATACGGTACGCTTGCTTATCATAGAATGCCTTTTGGATTATGTAATGCTCTTGCTACTTTTCAGCGCTGCATGCTAGCCATCTTTGATGAACTTGTGGAAGACATTATGAAGGTATTTATTGACGACTTTTTGGTATTCGGTAATTCTTTCCATCTTTTCCTTAAAAATTTAAAACGAGTTCTAATGAGATGTGAGGAAACAAACCTTGTTTTAAATTGGGAAAAATGTCACTTTATGGTTCGAGAGGGGATTGTGTTAGGACATAAAATTTCTAGCAAAGGGATTGAGGTAGACAAAGCAAAAGTTGAAACCATAGAAAGATTACCCCCTCCTAGTTCAGTCAAGGCTATTAGAAGCTTTTTAGGACATGCTGGATTTTATAGAAGATTTATTAAAGATTTTTTTAAAATAGCTAAGCCTTTAACAAAATTACTAGAAAAAGATGTACCTTTCGATTTTGATCAGGAATGTTTACATGCATTTAATATCCTCAAAGATAAACTAATAAATGCTCCAATTATAATTGCACCTGATTGGAATCTACCCTTTGAACTAATGTGTGATGCAAGTGATTTTGCGGTAGGTGCAGTTTTGGGGCAGCGAAGAGACAAGCACTTCCAGCCGATCTATTACGCTAGCAAGACATTAACTACACACAAGAAAATTACACCACCACGAAAAAGAATTGCTAGCAATGGTTTTGCATTTGATAAATTTAGACAATATTTGATACTATCTAAAGTTGTTGTTTACACTGACCATTTAGCTCTTCGTTATCTTTTAACTAAATCCGATGCAAAACCTTGACTCATAAGATGGATTCTACTCTTGCAGGAATTTGAAAAGAAATTCAGGATAAGAAAGGAGCTGAAAATCTTGCAGCAGATCATCTTTTCAGGCTTGAAAATCCACATATCAGAGAACTCGATGAGAGTGAGATAAACGACTCGTTTCCTGAAGAACAACTTTTTTCTATAACCAATTCCGAGGTACCTTGGTTTACAGATATTGTGAATTATTTAGCTGCTAACATCCTACCAAAAATGGTTAACACATCATCAAAAGAACCGATTCTTTGCCGATGTGAAAAACTATTTTTGGGAGGATCCCTTTCTTTTTTGTATATGTGCAGATCAAGTAATTTGGAGATGTGTTACAAAAGCAGAAGCAAGCAAAATCCTAGAACATTGCCACTCAGGAACTTTAGGAGGACATTACAGTGGGATTAAGACAGCACATAAAATACTCGAATCAAGTTTTTATTGGCCCATTCTGTTTAAATACGCCAACAGGTATGTCGCTTCATATGATAAATGCCTCAAACCTATATGCTATCATGTGAAATATTCGACGTATGGGGTATTGATTTTATGGGTCCATTTCCTAGTTCATTTGGAAATAAATACATCTTAGTAGCAGTGGATTACATGTCAAAATGGGTGGAAGCCGAAGCTTTACCTACTAATGATGCCAGAGTAGTAGTGAAGTTTCTTAAGAAAATGTTCTCTCGATTTGGAACACCCAGAGCAATTATTAGTGATAGGGGTACTCATTTTTGTAATACTCAATTTGATAAAGTCTTAAAAAAATATGGAGTACACCACAGGATAGCTATCCCTTATCACCCTCAAACCAGTGGGCAAGTAGAAGTAGCGAATCAAGAGCTTAAGCGCATATTAGAGAAAACGATTGAATCAAACAGAAAAGATTGGGCATTAAAAGTAGACGATGCCTTATAGGCCTATAGAACAACGTTTAAAACTCCCCTAGGAACATCCCCATACAAGCTTGTCTACGAAAAAAGTTGTCATCTACCATTCGAATTAGAGAACAGAGCTTTTTGGGCTTTAAAATTCTTAAATTACGATCTTAAAACCACAGGTGAGAAGAGGATGATACAGATGAATGAGCTAGATGAATGGCGAGCTGATGCCTATGAGAACTCACGACTATATAAAGAGGCAACAAAATGACGCCATGATGCTCGTTTAAAGCAAGCAAAGCAATTTGAAATAGGAGACTTAGTCCTACTGATCGTGTACGTCAGAGTCTTAAAATTTTATATAAAGAATGATCGAGCCTGGAAACTAACTGTGACGACGATTGAGGCAAGTGCACCTATCGAACAGTAGTATAGCTTAGCGGCAAGACCGGATTATCGAACCCAAAGGAACCAGAAGTACTAATACTGACTTTCTTTTTATTATTTAGCCTAAGAAACAAGGGAATTTGTTGTTTAATCTAAAATTAACTAACTACTAAGCTAAAGATGCTAAGACAAAGAGAACGATTTTGGAAAAACACTCATGAGAAGAACCAATTGACTAAGACAATACCTATGGAAGAATCCACCTAAACTTCACTTGTTATCTAACTCTGAACCAGATGATTTATTCACTTGACTTGATCCGTAGGATTCCCTAATTTATATTAATACCTCTCTCGAGGCTACTAACGTCTAACCCTAGGTTGATTAATTGAAATCTCTTTCTAATTAAAACCCCTAGAATTGCATTAACTCGATCTATGGACTCCCATATTAGGTTTGACCCTAATTCGGCATATTTTCGTCACCCTATCTTTAGGCGCGCGAGCAACTCCATTTAACTATGCTAGATCTACTCTTAGGCAGGGACTTTTGCTCCTCCACCTAAGCACATCAATACTTGAATCAATATCCCGGAAATATCAAAATAAGAATTAAGAACACAAAATTAAGAACAAATCAAGTATTTATCATATAGTTCAACAAACGATAACAAGATTCATCTTAGGTTTCATCCCCCTCAGGTATCTGAGGGTTTAGTTCATAATCAATAAAGAATACATCTCAGAAGAAAAGATAAAACAAAACATGAGAAAAACCCTAAAACTCCCTGAAGGAATTGAAGAGAAGATCCTCCATCTTGAGTATGACTTCGGCTTCTTGAGATGAATCAACTGGCTTTCTTCGAGTAAATCCCACAATTCTAACCCCTCTGGCTGGACTCCTTGGCCTAGCTGGACGCCCCCGACAGAAGGCTTCTGTCGACTCTCCTTTTTAGGTCATACTTAGGGTGTTTATATAGACTTTGGAATGTGTTTCTTCGCCTCTAAGTATCCTAATTTGAGTGAAATTCCTCTTTGTCACGGCAGGGACACGCCCTTGGCACACGCCCGTGTGCATCGTGGCCAGGCCGTGTTCGAGTCTGTCAATGAGGCACGGCCGTGTGACTTTGGCCCAAACTGTGTCGATTTCTTTCTTTGGCCCATTTGGTCCGTTTTAAGCTCGTTTCTCGTTCTTTTCATCCTCCTATGCTCTCCTGAGTATAAAACATGAAATTAAAGGATTAAAAGCACCAAATTACATAATTCAAGGGATAAATCATCCAAAAGTATACTAAATGTGGGATTAAAATATGTTACTATTACGGTTTATCAAATACCCCCACACTTAAGCTTTTGCTTGTCCTCAAGCAAAATTCTCAACTCACAATTAAAACGAACTTCCTCGATTCATAATATTCATCAATAATGTTTCATCATAATTCATAGATAATTCATACATGGATAATTCAACTCAAAGAGTCCTAAAGATTCAAACAATCTAAGTCATACATTTTGTAGCATGAAAACATAGGTGTTTTCCCTTATCTAAATAATTACCTCTGATTCAAAATCGACAAGGATTGACATCCTCACTAAAGATTCACTCAAATCACTCGAGGTGTTTAAGGTTCAGGAAAAGACACTCATAAGTCAAACATGAAAAGTTAATCCCATAAGCTTGTATGAAAATCAAATCTCCACCACTATAATATTAGATGATACACAAATCAAAAGGTCTTTAACAGGGTTGTAACGGGGCTTGGGTCAAAGGTGTGGATAAAGGTTAAATTAGAGGGTTAGAATCGAGACTGACCTGACAAATTACCTAACTAGAAACAACGAACTGATAGTAAATAATTACATCAATTGAAAACTCATAATAGTAATAATAACACGAGCTTCTTCTAAAGATGTGAATTTAACTATTTTAAGCTCATAGAACATAGAACTAATAATGAATATACTTCATTTTTTTAAGAACAAATCAAGTAAATAATAAGATAGAACTTAACAACTGATATAAAGAAAATAGTTAAGTAACCGATCAAATCAAATCTCGATATAGGGGTAGTCAAGAACAATGGTGATAACGAATACAAAGGGTTTTGGGTTAATATTAGTGGGTGAGTTAATAAAATGGGTTGTTAGGATTAAAAGGGTCCACTAGGGGTTAATTATGAAGGTAGGCTTTTAGTGGAGTAAGTGGGTTAAATCCTAGGTGCCTTTATCATCTCTGTATATCAAATCAAAGGTGTGGTCTCGACATGTATAATCAATGCAAGTTCTAGAATAACAGATCAATGTTGACACACTCATAATCAATAAAGTGAGCAAGAAAAAGAATATATGCTCTATAAGGCTCAAAATCTAACAAAAATTATGGGTTTTTGATGTCAACCTCGTAAATTTCAAACTTCAAAGTAATACTTAAATTCAGGTAGACAACCTAAAAATTTTAATTTTTGAAAAATAGACTTATCATGCTTGATTCTCTAGTCCCTTAAAGTTTAAATCATCAATGCACAATTAACTATGACTTAATCCAAAACATATCAATAAAAATCATAAATCAGGAGAAATTTCATTTTAATCGTAATATGAGAAAATTACTTAAGAAACAAGATATAATTCAGGATTTGAGAATAATGAAAAAAGTTAAACACTTTTAAGATTTACCCCCCCACACTTAAGATGTACATTGCCCTCAATGTACAAAGATAGATAAAAACATTATTGTAAGAAGATCAAAGGATAGGGATAAAAATGAAACTTCCTGAATTTTGGATAGAGTCAAAGAAAAGAAACAAGGGAAATTTAGGCCGAGTTAGAGTTGGCAGTGGTCGTGGTGTGGTGATTCTCAAGCAGCCTTTAGAACCTAAAACCAAGAAACTTAAATAAAATATACTAAATTAAGTATAAAATAGATAAAGAGAAGGAAAATAAATGAGTAGAGAAAAGAAAAAGAAAAACTAAATGGCCTCAAATGTCCTTGGTATGTTGAATTAATGAAGCGACCGGCATGAACTTCTGTAAATCGATCTCCCACAGGGAGACTGTGCTAGGATCCTTCCGCTTCTTTGACATTTGGACGGCGTCACAGGGCTTTGTAGAAGGGTAAATAGAGGAAAGAATAGAGGAGTTGGGAGGAAGAAGGTGAATGGGAAGAAGAGAGATGGCTTTTTAAATAGAAATTTCAGGTCTGGTACACCCCCACGCCCGTGTACCGTGGGCGTGTTGTGTCACACAGCCGTATCGCACAGCCATGTTGTGCTTCATTCATTTCTTCCACGCCCGTGTCGTGGTTACCACGCCCATGTATGATCAAACAGTGTCAATCACGGCTGTATCGCACGGCCGTGGTGTTTAGTCAGAGCCCGTGTGACTTCCTTTAGTGTCGGCCACGGCCATATCACACGGCCGTGGCAATTTATAGTCGTCCGTGATCTGGGAATCTTTCGTCATTGGCTCGTACTACCTCTGCTATGTCAGTACAAAAGTCCGTAATATCCACACGGCCACAGCCACGGCCGTGTGCAAGGCCGTGTGGTATGGAAATCTACACCTTGTTTAGTTTAAAATTAAATGCTGAAAAGGAAAAATAAAAGTAAAATTAAAAATGTAAAAATTGATGGAGTTAGTGCTCGGGTTGCCTCCCGAGAAGCGCTCGTTTATAGTCTTAAGCTAGACTTACCTCACATTCGTATAATCAGGGTGGTTTGAAGAGTTGAGCATCATCTCTCATGCTATCAGTTCTATTATCATGATAAAGTTTGAGTCGAGTGGCGTTTATTTTAAAAGTGCCAAATATAGGATTACTTACCTCGACTGTTCCGTATGGGAAAATATTGATTACCTTAAAAGAGATTTCTTTGTTTGTATTAGGGTCGGGAGGAACAATTTGAGGGTCTGTTTTATCTAACAATACCTGATCTCCTATTTTGAAGTGATTTGTTGTTCCTACTAACTCGTCTGGTGGTTCCCTCGGTTTCGCTTCGTGTATTCCTAGTTTCTCCTTAAAATGTGTCTTCCACTCGTCTAGTTCATCAACTTGAAGCATTTAATCCTCATGAATTATTACCTTGTTGTTATGAGATATAGGATCTGGCTCGGGTGTGTAGTTTCGTGGTGCTTCCTGAAAATAAGGTTTAACCGAATGGTCATTAATAGAATTTATTTTTTCACCTTGATTGCTTGATGTTCTAGCCGAGTCGAGAGCCTGAAGACTGATTGATTTGTCACCTACACGGAGTATGAGTTCACCTGTACCCACATCAATTTTAGTTCTGGCTGTTGCTAAAAAGGGCCTTCCTAAAATTAAGGGGATGCTATTGTCCTCATCCATGTCTAAAACAACAAAGTCTACTAGAAATACAAATTTATCAATCTTTACTAACACATCTTCAATTATACCTTTAGGAATTCGAATAGTTTTATCAGCTAATTGAATGCTCATCCTAGTTTGTTTGGGTTTCCCTAGGCCTAGTTGTTTAAACAATTTATAAGGCATAACATTTATGCTTGCCCCTAAGTCAGCTAAAACGTTATCAATAGATAAACTACCAATTAAACATGGAATCATAAAACTCCCTGGATCTTTTAATTTCTGTGGTAGTTTGTTTTGTAGAATCGCTGAGCACATTGCGTTTAGCTCCACATGCGACGACTCGTCTAACCTCCGTTTGTTTGTTAGAAGCTCTTTTAAAAATTTCCTCGAATCTGGCATCTGCGAGAGAGCTTCAAGAAAGGGTAAGTTAATATGTAATTTCTTTAAAAGTTTAAGAAACTTACCAAATTGTTCCTCAGTGTCGTCTCTCTTCATTACTTTGAGATATGGTATGCGAGGTTGGTATTCTTTGATTACCGGTTTTGGTTTGTCATGGTTTACCTCGACCTTACCTTCTTCCACCACAATCTTTTCCCTTTGTTTTGGTTCATCTAACCCTTCACTATCAGGAACCGTAACGGCGTGAATTTTTTCTTTCGGGTTAGTTTCGGTGTTGCTTGGCAAGCTTCCTTGTGGTCTTTCGGAGATTAGCTTAGCAAGTTGCCCTAATTGATTCTCGATCCCTTGAATTGATGCTTGTTGATTTTTAAGTGTTGTCTCGGTGTTTTGGAAACGTGTTTCTGATACCGCTATGAATTTTGTCAGCATCTCCTCAAGATTCGGCTTCTTTTCCTGTGGGTAGGGCTGTTGTTGGAAGTTTGGAGGGGGTTGTTGTCTCTGGTTTCCTTAACCTCCCCACGAAAAATTGGGGTTGTTCCTCCAACCTGGATTATAATTGTTACTATAGGGGTTATTCTGAGATCTAAAATTATTACCCATATAGTTCATCTGTTCGCTCTCCATGCCCTATCCGTAGGGTGGGTACTCAGGATTCGCCACTCCTCCACTTGTTTTGCACTGCATAACTGGATGTACCAGCGAAGAACACAAACCATCAATCTTTTTATTTAACATCTCTACCTGATTCGATAGCATGGTTACTACGTCGAGGTTGAAAACTCCGGCTGTTTTTGTTGGCCTTGTCCTTATGACTTGCCACTGATAGTTATTTAGTGACATCTCTTCTATAAACTCGTAGGCCGCTTCAGGAGTTTTGTTGTTCAGCGTTACACCAGTGGCTGAATCGATCAACTGCCTCGTTGAGGGGTTCACATCGTTGTAGAAAGTTTAGACCTGTAGCCACAAAGGTAATCCATGGTGTGCGCACCTTCTCAATAGATCTTTGCATCTCTCCCATGCATCGTAAAGAGTTTCTAGATCCATCTGCACAAAAGAAGAGATATCATTCCTTAACTTGGTCGTTTTGGCTGATGGAAAATATTTTAATAAATAATTTTCGGTCATTTGCTCCCATGTAGTGATTGACCCTCGTGGAAGAGAATGCAACCACTGTTTGGCTTTATTTCTCAAAGAAAAGGGAAACAACTGAAGACGGATGACATCATCAGTAATGCCATTTATTTTGAAAGTGTCACAAAATTCTAGAAAATTTGCCAAGTGATTATTTGGATTTTCATCCTGCAAACCATCAAACTGAACAAATTGCTGTATCATCTGAATTGTGTTAGGTTTTAGTTCAAAATTATTTGCAGCGATAGCAGGTCTAACGATACTTGACTCAGTTCCTGTTAAATTAGGTTTAGCATAATCATACATAGTTTGAGGAGCATGATTTTTGTCCATCTCTGGAGGTGGCAGATTGTTTTCAGCCATCTCTTTGGTAGTATTAACTTTGTCTTCTTGCTCTTCTTCTATGTAATTTAAGCTTCGCCTTATTTCTCTATGATTTCTACGAGCGGTACCTTCAATATCACTGTCGTAAACTAAGGGTCCTGTTGGGTTCCTTCTAGTCATAAACTAGAGGTACCTGCAAGGAATAAAATAAAAGAAGAAAAATTAGCAAAGTTAAAAACAAAATAAGAAATAAAAGTAAATTGCAAAAAATAAAAAAAAATGGCTAAAGTAATAAAAATTGAGCTTTCTTAATGTTTTGGTTCCCCGGCAACGGCGCCAAAAACTTGATCGTGTACGTCAGAGTCTTAAAAATTTATATAAAGAATGATCAAGCCTGGAAACTAACTGTGACGACGATTGAGGCAAGTGCACCTATCAAATAGTAGTATAGCTTAGCGGCAAGACTGGATTGTCGAACCCAAAGGAACCAGAAGTACTAATACTAACTTTCTTTTTATTATTTAGCCTAAGAAACAACGGAATTTGTTGTTTAATCTAAAATTAACTAACTACTAAGCTAAAGATGCTAAAGAGAATGAATATGGGAAAACACTCGTGAAAAGAACCAATTGACTAAGACAATACCCGAGGAAGAATCCACCTAGACTTCACTTGTTATCTAACTCTGAACTAGAAGATTTATTCACTTGACTTGATCCGTAGGATTCCCTAATTTATATTAATACCTCTCTCGAGGCTACTAACGTCTAACTCTAGGTTGATTAATTGAAATCTCTTTCTAATTAAAACCCCTAGAATTGCATTAACTCGATCTATGGACTCCCATATTAGGTTTGACCCTAATCCGGCAGATTTTCGTCACCCTATCTCTAGGGGTGTAACCAATTCCGCTAAACTATGCTAGATCTACTCTTAGGCAGGGACTTTTGCTCCTCCACCTAAGCACATCAATACTTGAATCAATATCCCGAAAATATCAAAACAAGAATTAAGAATACATAATTAAGAACAAATCAAGTACTTATCATATAGTTCAGCAAACGATAACAAGATTCATCTTAGGTTTCATCCCCCTTAGGTATCTGAGGGTTTAGTTCATAATCAATAAAGAATACATCTCAGAAGAAAAGATAAAACAAAACATGAGAAAAACCCTAAAACTCCCTGAAAGAATTGAATAGAAGATCATCCGTCTTGAGTTTGACTTCGGCTTCTTGAGATGAATCAACTGGCTTTCTTCGAGTAAATCCCACAATTCTGACCCCTCTGGCTCGGCTCCTTGGCCTAGCTGGACGCCCCCGACAGAAGGCTTCTGTTGTCTCCCCTTTTTAGGTCATACTTAGGGTGTTTATATAGACTTTGGAATGTGTTTCTTCGCCTCTAAGTATCCTAATTTGAGTGAAATTCCTCTTTGTCACGGCAGGGACACGCCCTTGGCACACGCCAGTGTGAATCGTGGCCAGGCCGTGTTCGAGTCTATCAATGAGGCACGGTCGTGTGGCTTTGGCCCATTTGGTCCGTTTTAAGCCCGTTTCTCGTTCTTTTCATCCTCCTATGCTCTCCTGAGTATAAAACATGAAATTAAAGTATTAAGAGCACCGAATTACATAATTCAAGGGATAAATCATCCAAAAGTATACTCAAACTGTTTCCTAGAAAGCTGAAATCAAGATGGTCAGGTCCATTTGTTATCAAAACTATTTTTCCCTATGGCACAATCGAGGTAACTCATCCATCTCGTGGCACATTCAAGGTAAATGGTCAGCAACTGAAAATTTATAATGGAGACGATTTTAGGGATTTGAGAGAGGAGCTTCAGCTCCATGAACTTTATTTAGAAATGAAAAGAGGGTAAGTCTAGCTTAAGACTTTAAACGAGCGCTTCTCGGGAGGCAACCCGAGCACTAACCCCACTAACGTCCATATTTTCGAATTTTAGCATCTAACTAAAAACTAACCAAATTTTTAGGCGTAGGTTTCCATACCACACGGCCTTGCACACAGGCGTGGTCGTGGCCGTGTGGACACCACGAGTATGCATATTGGCATGACAGATATCGTGCAGAAACAGGACGAAAATTTTTCCCAAGACATGGGCTCCAACTAAATGCCTGTAACACCCCTAACCCGTATCCGTCGCCGGGCTAGGGTTACGAGGCATTTCCAAACAAATCGCAACTTGGAACAGACATTCATTTGAATTCAAGCACAAAGCAATATGATCTTTTCTAATTTTTTTTATCCATCCTCTTATTCCTTACAAATCAAACTCATATATATATATATGGATCACATAATCAACCAAAATCACTTCATATTTTTTCTAGTCATATCACATGTACAAATCATGCTTCAATATTTAACCATATTAATATCATCTAAATAATCACATATTCAATTTAATAATATGCAACAAGTCATATTACAAGTACTTAATACATAAAATGTCCAAACCACATTACTTAAACATTAATGGCATTTATAAACTTAAAACTTATCTCAGCACATATATATCATTATAACATATATCGAACATAAATCAAAACAAATATAACATAAGTTGATTATTAATCATATTAATTCAATATATACACATATTAAACCAACCGAACTATATTATACCATTTAATATTCAATTGTATATACAAGCATAGTAACATTTCATCATGGCCGAACATACTACTAATTAATAGCAACATGATGTGCCTTTAAATTTAATCAATATGAACCATATCACATACTTAAATACCACTCATTTAAACGACATTGCACACATTTAAAATAGCACAATTTAAAACTGGACATATTCCTTTACCAATCATAAAACCATGCGCATATGACCTTGCTATCATAAACCAATTTGAACACAAATAACATCTAAAATCACATATTATTCACATATCAATTTATATGCATTAAATTGTACCAAAAATTTCATTCATACCACAAACTAAGTTAATCTACAATCGGACAATTAATATAACATATAATACATAATATATTTATTTAGGTGTGTTATAAACCAAAATGACATGCTTATAATTTATTATCATATCCTTAACCTCATTTGCATATTCACTTTACTTATCAACCAAAATAATCATATGGCATATTCATTATTTATCTATTACCAACCGTACCCATTTAGTCAATCATTCAAGCATAATATATATGCATACATTGCCAATTCAAACCTAAACAATATAACCTCTACACATTCGGACTTATAATCATCCAACTCATACACATTCGAACATATAAATATCTTCTAACCTTTATATACATAGTTCATTTTATAAGACCTAACCGAACTCACTTAAATACCAAATCCAAACATACCATACATATTATATATATATATATCAAAACCTTTACCGTAATATTAACTAATCATAGCAACCATATACCGCATATAAATAAGCCATGGTTGAAATGATAAAACCAAACACATTAAACACTTAAACATGAACTCATATAACCGAATCTAAACAAAATGATTAAGCCATTTTCGCATGGCTATATATATATATATATATATATACATGACCAAAAATCAAACTTAAAGATTCCATCTATGCTATACATGCCATAAGCCCAGATTCAACTTAGTAAAATACCGAAAAACTGTCGATAGTGTGAGTAGTCTTGCTGACGATCCCCGAGCTCGTAACATATATCCAAATCTATAAATGTAGTAAACAAGAATACACACAGAGTAAGCTATTTAAGCTTAGTAAGTCATAAGCAATTATATATTTACCAACTATTATATATTAACACTAAGTTAGCAAAACCGAATATACATGTTCTCAAATACAAGGTTATCATTTAAATTTTCCATACACATATCGTATGGCTAATTGTACAAATACACATGAACTTATACAAATCTCACTATTAAAATCACATATACCCCATTTGGCCGAATATACACAATCACATATGCATTCACATTTTTCACATTTGTAACCTTAACATCTACATAATCAATTCAATAACTGACTTACCTTATTTTCACTTACACAAGAGCATTTTGTCAATTTACTTGCTCAATAAACATCACATATGCACTTACCAATTTGGACGAATATAAAAGACACATCTATGCTCATATCTAAAATCAATTCCATAATGTCATACTATTCATTTATAGGGCCGAATACACTTACTAAAATTTACATATATTCCTCAATTGTATCACATATAACTAGTATCAAATAACAATTTACTAATTTACCTTATCTCTCACAACCATTAGATTTACACATACCTGAACATTGAGCTCATTTGCCGTATTTAAATTCCACATCATAAAAAAAATATTGAAGCATATACTTATAATAAATCACCGGTAATAAGCCTGCTAGGTATAAAGCCTGATATTATCCACCCAAGACAAAGCCCTGCTAGACCCACTTGCCCGATATTTATTCACCGGCATAAGCTTCACAGGCACGGCCCGATTAATTTCACCAGCTCAAAGCTTGCTAGGCCCAAAGCCCGAATAACGATACTATAAAGTTGTCACCCACACATTTCATATATCGAAACTTTTATACACTTCATAATCTTTGTATGGATTTTCTAACATCATATCTCAATCGAATCAAACTCAAGTTTATTAAAGTCTATTTTTACTCACATTCGGCTACTTCAAATTAATGCTACTAAATTTCCAAATCGGTATATACTAAGTTATATACAAAATTTACAATGCTTTATTGCTTAAAGACTTACCTCGGACGTCAACGGTCAGTAAAAACGACTAATCGACTACTTTCGTTTTTCCCCGGGTCGGATCCGATTTATCCGGTTCTTGATCTAAACATATTCAGATTAAGCTTGTTTAAACACCATTCCATTCAATTTAGTCTAAAAACGCATAAATGGGTAAATTACTATTTTACCCCTAACATTTACAATTTTTTACAATTTAGTCCCTATTGCACAAAACACAAAATACATCAAACTTCTTCATACCCAAGCTATGCCGAATTTTAGCCATGACTATACAAGCCCATAAAATTCATTAATTTCACATTTTAGTCCCTCAAACTATTATTTTTGCAATTAAGTCCTAATTACTCAAAATCATCAAAAACTCCGATACAACATATGTTAATCTAACACATATTTATCATAATTCATCCTCAAACAACATAAAAAACAAACTATCATCAATGGATCAACTCAAAATATTCATCAAACTCAAAAATTAAAACATGGGTCTTGAAGATTTCTAAGCAACGATCTCAAAAACGTAGAAATTATCAAAAACCGAACAAAAACGAACCTTGATTGAGCTTGAATAAGAGCCGAAACCTAGCTTGGTTTCTTTGTTTTTCTTTTCTTTGTTATTCGGCTATGGAATAAAAAAGAAATGAAACTATGGCTTTCTTATTTTATTTTTATGTCGTTATATTATAATATGACATTATTATACATTAATATATATTTTTAATATAACAAATAATATATAAAACATATAATGATGGCATGTTGCCGTCCACTACATTTGAAAATGGGCTTTTTACCCTTTAAGGACTCAATATTAAAAAGCCACTATCAACTAAGCACTTTACACTATAGTTTGTAACTTTTATATTTTACGCGATTAAGTCCTTTTATTTAATCGGACACCTAAACGACAAAATTAAGTCACAAAAATTTAACACAAACAAATTCACACATAATAAATACGGAAAATAATTTAAAATATTTTTCGAACTCGAATTTGTGGTCCTGAAACCACTTTTCCGATTAGGGTCAAAATCAGACTGTTACAATGCCACAGCCATGCAACGCGGCATTGGTCGAAATTGCCTAAAGAACACGGGCTGAGATAAATCCACACGGCTGTGAGAGGCGGCTGTGGTCGATATTATCAGCTTTTTCACATATTGCCGCCACCACCGCCTCGAGATCACTCCGATGGTGAGGACCTTTGAGTCCTTTTATTTTCTTTATTCTTATTTTTATTTTTATTTTTATTTATTTATTTTAGTTCATTTTCCTTTATTATTAAACTCTTTAAATTTTTAAGTATAATTTGATTTCTTTTATCTCTGGATGTTTAACTCTTGAGTAACTATAACAAACGTCCATTAAATAAGAACTCCCTAAAAACTTTACTGATGACTTCGCAGTTTAAAAAAGGTTCAAGGTGCCACTCAAGGAACGAACACACCACCGTAGTATTCTCCACCACCTTCACCTATGCCTAGTCAGCATGTTCATCATTGATCATCCTCCAAGGATTTCATCCATAATTCAAGAAGTTTCACCTCTCTCCCCTACTTATAACTTTCTTAATCATTATCTATCTTTGTACATTGAGGACAATGTACATCTTAAGTGTGGGGGTGAACTTTATTTTGAAAAAGTGCCTAACTTTTTTTCATTATTCTCAAATCCTGAATTATATCTTGTTCTTAAGTAAATTTTCTCATATTACTGTTAGAATGAAATTTCCTTTAATTCATGGTTTTCATTGATATGTTTTGAATTAAGCCATTGATAATTGTGCAGTGATGATTTAAACTTTAGGGGACTAGAGAATCAAGCATGATAAATCTATTTTTCAGAATTAAAAATTTTGTTAGATTGTCTACCTGAATCTAATTATTACCTTGAAGTTTGAAATTTACAAAGTTGACATCAAAAGCCCATAATTTTTGTGAGATCTTGAGCCTTTTAGAGCATACATTCCTTTTTGTGCTCACTTTATTGATTATGAGTGTGTCAACATTGATCTGTTATTCTAGAACTTGCTTCGATTATACATGTCGAGACCACACCTTTGATTTGATATACAGAGATGATAAAGGCACCTAGGTTTTAACTCACTTACTCCCAAAAAGCCTATCTTCATAATTAACCCCTAGTGAACACCTTTGAGACTAATAAACCGTTTATTGACTCACCCATTAATATTAACCCAAGACCCATTCTTTTCGATTCATTGAGAATTCTTCCTTCTTGTTTTAACCCTTTTTGTCGAGATTGCCTAACTATGTTCTCTATTTCAGTTGTTAAAAGTTCTTTATTATTTAGATGATTTGTTCTTATAAAAATATATATATAAATATAAAAAAATTGAAATATATGTTACTATTAGTTCCATGTTATCTGAGCTTAAGTGGAGAATCTCATATTTGGAAAAGAAGCTCGATATTATTGATAAGTTTCAATTGATGTAATTCCTCAAGTTTTAGTTTATTTTTTCTAGTTAGGTAATTTGTCAATTCAATCTCGACTCTAACCCTCTAATTCAACCTTTATCCACACCTTTAAACCAAGCCCCGTTACAACCCTTTTAAAGACCTTTTGATTTATGTATCATCTCATATTATAGTGGTGGAGATTTGATTTTCATGCAAGCCTATGGGATTAACTTTTCACGTTTGACTCTTGAGTACTTATTTTTAAACCTTAAACACTTTGAGTGATTTGAGTGAACCTTTAGTGAGGATGTCAATTCTTGTTGATTTTGAATTAAAGGTAATTATTTAGGTAAGGGGAAACACCTACGCTTTCGTACTACAAAAATATATGACTTAGATTGTTTGAATCTTTAGGACTCTTTGAGTTGAATTATACATGTATGAATTATCTATGAATTATGATGAAACACTATTGATGAATATTATGAATTGAGGAAGTTTGTCTTAATTGTGAGTTGAGAATTTTGCTTGAGGACAAGCAAAAGCTTAAGTGTGGGGGTATTTGATAAACCGTAATATGAACATATTTTAATCCCACATTTAGCATGCTTTTGGCCTAAGAGCCAATCCAGAAGGGTCAGAATTGTGGGATTTACTCGAAGAAAGCCAGTTGATTCATCTCAAGAAGCCGGAGTCATACTCAGGACGGAAGATCTTCTCTTCAATTCCTTCAAGGGGTTTTAGGGTTTTTCTTATGTTTTGTTTTATCTTTTCTTCTGAGATGTATTCTTTTATGATTATGAACTAAACCCTCAGATGCCTGAGGGGGATGAAACCTAAGACGGATCTTGTTATTATTTTCTGAACTATATGATAAATACTTGATTTGTTCTTAACTATGTGTTCTTAATTCTTGCTTTGATATTTCAGGATATTGATTCAAGTATTGATGTGCTTAGGTAGAGGAGGAATAGACCCTGACTAAGAGTAGATCTAGCATAGTTAAGCGGAGTTGCTCGCGCGCCTAGAGATAGGGTGACGAAAATCTGCCGGATTAGGGTCAAACCTAATATGGAAGTCCATAGATCGAGTTAATGCAATTCTAGGGGTTTTAATTAGAAAGAGATTTCAATTAATCAACCTAGGGTTAGATGTTAGAAGCCTCGAGAGAGGTATTAATATAAATTAGGGAATCCTACGGATCAGGTCAAGTGAATAAATTGTTTGGTTCAGAGTTAGATAACAAGTGAAGTCTAGGTGGATTTTTCCTCGGGTATTGTCTTAATCAATTGGTTTTTCCCACAAGTATTTTCCCCAATTCATTCCCTTTGTCTTAGCATCTTTAGCTTAGTAGTTAGTTAATTTTAGATTAAACAACAATCCCCTTATTTCTTAGGCTAAATAATAGAAAGAGAGTCAGTATTAGTACTTTTGGTTCCCTTGGGTTCGACAATCCGGTCTTGCCACTAAACTATACTACTGTTCGATAGGTGCGCTTTCCTCAATCATTGTCATAGTTAGTTTCCAGGCTCGATCATTCTTTATATAAATTTTTAAGAATCTGACACACGATCAATAATAAACCAAAACTGGTAAGTACAGAGTACAAATCTCGTGTGCCATATCCCAATGCGACGAAGAAAGACCGCACAGATGAACAATTCGATAAATTCCTTAAACTTCTAAAAAAATTACATATTAACTTACCGTTTATTGAAGCTCTTTCGCAGATGCCCAATTCAGTAAAATTCTTAAAAGAGCTTTTGGCAAACAAACGAAAGTTGGATGATGCGTCACATGTGGAGCTAAATGCGGTTTGCTCAACAATTTTATAGAATAAACTACCCCGCAAGTTAAAAGATCCAGGGAGTTTTACAATTCCTTGCTTAATTGGTGCTTTATCTATTAATAATGCTTTAGTTGATTTAGGGGCAAGTATCAATGTTATGCCTTATAAAATGTTTAAACAGCTAGGTCTTGGGAAACCCAAAAAAATTAGGATGTATTCAATTGGCCGATAAAACCATTAGAATGCCTAGGGGTATAATTGAAGATGTGCTAGTAAAAATTGATAAATTCATATTCCCAGTAGACTTTGTTGTTTTAGACATGGATGAGGATAGTGACGTTTTTTTAATTTTAGGACGACCCTTTTTAGCAACTACTAGGACCATTTTTATTGTCGGTACAGGGGAATTAATACTTCGTGTAGGTGATGACATGATTAAACTCCAAGCACATGATTCTGTCAGAATATCTAGTAATCAAGATGATACAAGTCTTGATAATGTAAGTGAACTTACTGTTCAATCTTCTTTGCAGGAAATTCCTCAGAAAAAGATGACAAAACCATGGTCTAACTCTCATATTGAGAACAAAACTGTTCATGAGGAACGAAGGCTCCAGATCGAGGAACTAGATGAATGGCAAACACAGTTTAAGGAGAAATTGAAAGCACACGATGAAACAGAGCAAAACCATGACGAGTCTAAAAATAAAACCCATCAATTTATGGTTGGAGACCGAGTCCCAATGGATAATGCAGATCTTCGTGTTGCCACTTCTGAACCTAATGAAATAACCCCTTTCACGGTACTTAATATTTTCCCGTACAGTATAGTCGAGGTAACTCATTCCAAATTTGGCACCTTCAAGGTAAATAGTTCTTGTCTAAACCCTTATTTTAACGAAATTGATAGCAGAAATGAGGAGTTTCAACTCCTTGAACCACCATGATTATGCGAATGAAAGGTGAGTCGAGCTTAGACTCTAAATAAGCACTTCTCGGGAGGCAACCCGAGCACTAACCTTATTAATGTCCATATTTTCAATTTTTAGCATGATCGTTGTGTTTTGCGATGTCAAAGTCTTAAAATTTATAATGAGAATGATCGAACCTAGAAACTAACTATGACAACGATTTGACGCAAGCGCACCTATCGAACAGTAGTATAGTTAAGGCAAGACCGGAATGTCAAACCCAAAGGAACTAAAAGTACTAATACTAACTTTCTTTTTATTATCTAGCCTAAAATAAAGGGAATTTGTTGTTTAATCTAAACTAACTAATTATTAAACTAAAGACTCTAAGATAAAGAAGGAAAAAATTTGGGGAAATACTTGTGGGAAAAACCAATTGATTAAGACGATACCCAAGGAAGAATCTACCTAGACTTCACTTGTTATCTAACTCTGAACCAGACGATTTATTCACTTGACTTAATTCATAGGATTCCCTAATGTATATTAGACCCTCTCTCGAGGCGAATAACGTCTAACCCTAGGTTGATTAATTGAAATCTCTTTCTAATTAAAACCCCTAGAATTGCATTAACTCGATCTATGGACTCCTATATTAGGTTTCACCCTAATCCGACAAAATCTCGTCACCCTATCTCTAGGCGTGCAATCAACTCCGCTTAACTATGCTAGATCTACTCTTAGGCAGGGACTTTTGCTCCTCCACCTAAGCACATCAAACTTGAATTAATATCCCAGAAATATCAACACAAGAATTAAGAACATATAATTAAGAACAAATCAAGTATTTATCATATAGTTCAGCAAACGATAACAAGATTCATCTTAGGTTTCATCCCCCTCAGGTATCTGAGGGTTTAGTTCATAATAATAAAAGAAAACATCTCAGAAGAAAAGATAAAACAAAACATAAGAAATCCCTAAAACCCCCTAAAAGAATTGAAGGAGAGATCCTCCATCTTGAGTATGATTCCGGCTTCTTGAGATGAATCAACTGGCTTTCTTCGAGTAAATTCCACAAATCTACCTCCTTCGGCCTAGTCAACGCCCGATGTAGGGCTTCAGAGACTCCCTTTTTAGGTCATACTTAGGGTGTTTATATAGGCTTCGGAATGTGCTACTTCGCCTCTAAGTATCCTAATTCGAGTGAAATTTCTCTTTGTCACGGCAGGGACACGGCCGTGGCACCACCCGTGTAAATCATGGCCAGGCCGTGTGGAGTCCGTTGATGAGGCACGACCGTGTGGTCTTGGGCCCGGGCCGTGCCGATTTTGTTATCTTGCCCATTTGGCCCGTTTTAAGCTCGTTTTCTATTCTTTTCATCCTCCGGTGCTTCTCTGAGTATAAAACATGAAAACAAAGGATTAAGAGCACCATATTACATAAAATAAGGGATAAATCATCCAAAAGCATGCTAAATGTGAGCTTAAAATATGTTACTATTTCGGTTTATCAAATACCCCCACACTTAAGCTTTTGCTTGTCCTCAAGCAAAATTTTGAACTCATAATTAAAACAAACTTCCTTGATTCATAATATTCATCAATAATGTTTCATAATTCAAAGATAATTCATACATGGATAATTCAACTCAAAGAGTCCTAAAGATTCAAATAATCTAAGTCATACATTTTTGTAGCACAAAACATAGGTGTTTCCCCTCATCTAAATAATTACCTCTGATTCAAAATCGACAAGGATTGACATCCTCACTAAAGATTCACTCAAATCACTCTAAGTGTTTAAGGTTCAAAATTAAGCACTCAAACGTCAAACCTGAAAAGTTAATCCTATAGGCTTGCATGAAAATCAAATCTCCACCACTATAATATGAAATGATGCACAAATCAAAAGGTCTTTAAAAAGGGTTGTAACGGGGCTTGGGTTAAAGGTGTGGATAAAAGCTGAATTAGAGGGTTAAAATCGAGATTAACCTGTCAAATTACCTAACCAGAAATGACGACCTGAATAAAGGTAATTACATTAATTGAAAACTAATAATACTAATAACACGAGCTTCTTCTTCAATATTTGGAATTCAAACGTATAAGCTCATTTAATAATAGAATTAATAATGAATATAATTTGATTTTTTTTATCATATAAATCAAATATACATAATAAAGGATAAATAAATATCATAGTTAGGCAACTAATCAAATCAAATCTCGACATAAGGGTAGTCAAAAGGAATGGTGATAACAAATGCAAAGGGTTTTGGGTTAATATTAGCGGGTGAGTCAATAAAAAGGGTTGTTAGGATCAAACGGGGTTCACTAGGGGTTAATTGTGAGGGTAGGCTTTTTATGGAGTAAGTGGGTTAAATCCTAGGTGCCTTTATCATTTCTGTATATCAAATCAAAGGTGTGGTCTCGACATGTATAATCGATGCAAGTTCTAGAATAACAACTCAATGTTGACACACTCATAATCAATAAAGTGAGCAAGAAAAAGAATATATACTCTAAAGGCTCAAAATCTCACAAAAAATTATGGGTATTCGATGTCAACCTCGTAAATTTCAAACTTTAAGGTAATATTCAAATTCAGGTAGACAACCTAGAAAATTTTAATTTCTAAAAAAAAATAGACTTATCATGCTTGATTCTATAGTATCTTAATGTATAAATCATCAATGCATAATTATCAATGACTTAATCCAAAACATATCAAAAAAAATCATAAATTAAAGGAAATTTCATTCTAATCATAATATGAGAAACTTACTTTGAGACAAGGCATAATTCAGGATTTGAGAATAATACAAAAAGTTTGGCACTTTTAAGATTCACCCCCCACACTTAAGATGTACATTGCCCTCAATGTACAAGGATAGATAAGAATTCATAAAAGATAGGGAGAGATGAAACTTCCTGAATTTGGATGGATTCCTTGCGTTGGAGGTGAAAGATAAGTTGGAGGAGGCGTCTCTGGTGGTGGTATGGTGGCCGTCCACAGTCTCTGCGCTAGATGAAGAAATTGGGTAGCTCGTGCAGAATTAGCCAGGAAATAATAATAATAATTCAAACTATACTAATTATATATTTAAAGAAAAGCAAGCTAAAGTGAAGGAAAATAAAAAGTGAAATAAAATTAAAAGAAAAGATTAATGGACCGAAGAGTCCTTATTGTTAGATGGTTCGCGAGGTAGGTGTGATTTCTAAGTCTGTGGTGGAGTGGTGGTCGTGGTCGAGGTGTGATTCCCTAGCAGTCTGAAGAACCTAAAACCAAGAAACTAAAATAGAATACACTAAATTTAGTGGAAGAGAAGTTAAGATAAGGAAAATAAAGGAGAAGAGAAAAGAAAAATAAGAGTTAAATGGCCTCAAAGACCCTTGGCTTGTCGAATAATTGAAGCGGCCGACATGAACTTATGCAAATCTATCTCCCACTGGGAGACTATGCTTGGATCCTTTCGCTTCTTTGACATAGATGTGGTGGTGGTCAAGGGTTTGGGGAAGGACTAAAGAAGAAAAGTATAGAAGGAGGGGGTCTGAGAATGTATGGAGGAAGGGGAATGGGGAGTAGTTGAGAAGAAAGGGGTGGTTTAAATAGAGTTTTGAGGTCTGGTACATCCCCACGCCCGTTTACCATGGGCGTGTTAGGTCACACGGCCGTATCACACGGCCGTGCTATGCTTCATTCGTTTCTCCCACGCCCATGTTCAGGTCGCCACGCCCGTGTATGATCTAACAGTGTCGACCATGGCCGTATCGCACAGCCGTGGCGAGTTAGTTGGAGCCCGTGTGACTTCCCTCAGTGTCAGCCACGGCCATATCACATGGCTGTGGCAATTTATAGTCATCTGTGATCTGGTAATCTTTCGTCATTGGCTCGTACCACCTCCGCTATGTCAGTACGGGAGTCCGTAGTGTCCACACGGCCACAGCCACGGTCGTGTGGTCTTGAAATCTGCGCTTTGGTTAGCTTAAAATTAAATGCTGAAAAGGAAAAATAAAAGTAAAAATGTAAGAATTAATGGAGTTAGTACTCGGGTTGCCTCCCGAGAAGCGCTCGTTTAAAGTCTTAAGCTAGACTTACCTCTCATTCGCATAATCAAGGTGGTTTGAAGAGTTGAACATCCTCTCTCATGCTATCAGTTGTATGATAAAGTTTGAGTCGAGTAGTATTTACTTTAAAAGTGCCAAATATAGGATTACTTACACCGACTGTTCCGTATGGGAAAACTTTGATTACCCTAAAAGGGATTTCTTTGTTTGTATTATGTTCAGGAGGAGATATTCGAGGATCTGCTTTATCTAACAATACTTGATCTCCTATTTTGAAGTGATTTGTCGTTCCTATTAGCTCGTCTGGTGGTTCCCTCGATTTTACTGCATGTATTCCTAGTTTCTCCTTGAAATGTGTCTTCCACTCGTCTAGGTCATCAACTTGAACCCTTCGATCCTCATGAGTTATTGCCTTATTGTTATGAGGTGTAGGATCGGGTTCAGTTGTGTTATTTTGTGGTGCTTCCTGAAAAGAAGGGTTAACAGAATGGTTATTGATAGAGTGTACGTTCTCACCTTGTTTGCTCAATGTTCTAGCCGAATCGAGAGCTTGAAGGGTGACTGTCTCATCACCTACACAGAGTATGAGTTCACCTGCGTCGACATCAATTTTAGTCCTGGGAGTTGCTAAAAATGGTCTTCCTAAAATTAGGGGGATCGTGTTGTCCTCATCCATGTCTAGAACGACAAAGTCTACTGGAAATACGAATTTATCAACCTTTACGAGTACGTCTTTGATTATACCCCTAGGGATTCTAATAGTTTGTTTGGGTTTCCCTAGACATAGTTGTTTAAACATTTTATAAGGCATGACATTTATGCTTGCTCCTAAATTAGCTAACGCATTATCAATAGGTAAACTACCAATTAAGCATGAAATATAAAACTCCCTGGATCTTTCAATTTCCGTGGTAGTCAATTTTGCAAGACTGCTTAGCACATTACGTTTAGTTCTACATGTGATGCCTCGTCTATCCTTTGCTTTTTCGTCAACAGCTCCTTTAAAAATTTTCTAGAATCTGGCATCTGCGAAAGAGCTTCAAGTAGTGGTAAGTTAATATGCAATTTCTTTAAAAGTTTAAAAAACTTACCGAACTGTTCCTCTGTGTCGTCTCTCTTCATTACTTCGGGATATGGTATGCGAGGTTGGTACTCTTTGATTTCCGGTTTTGGCTTGTTATTACTTACCTCAACCTTACCTTCTTCGACCACATTCTCTTGCCTTAAATTGGGCTCATCTAACCCTTTACTTTCTTGAGCTGTTATGTCGTTGTAGTATAGTGGTGAGTATTCTCGCCTGTCACGCGGGCGACCCGGGTTCGATCCCCGGCAATGGCACCAAAAACTTGATCGTTGTGTTTTGCGATGTCAAAGTCTTAAAATTTATAATGAGAATGATCGAACCTGGAAACTAACTATGATAACTATTTGAGGCAAGCACACCTATCGAACAGTAATATAGTTAAGGCAAGACCGGAATGTCGAACCCAAAGGAACTAAAAGTAGTAATACTAACTTTCTTTTTATTATCTAGCCTAAAATAAAGGGAATTTGTTGTTTAATCTAAATTAACTAATTATTAAACTAAAGACTCTAAGACAAAGAAGAACGAATTTGGGGAAAATACTTGTGGGAAAAACCAATTGATTAAGACGATACCTAAGGAAGAATCTACCTAGACTTCACTTGTTATCTAACTCTGAACCAGACGATTTATTCACTTGACTTGATCCGTAGGATTCCCTAATGTATATTAGACCCTCTCTCGAGGCGAATAACATCTAACCCTAGGTTGATTAATTGAAATCTCTTTCTAATTTAAACCCCTAGAAATGCATTAAATCGACTATGGACTCCCATATTAGGTTTCACCCTAATCCGGCAAAATCTAGTCACCCTATCTGTAGGTGTGCGATCAACTCCGCTTAACTATGCTAGATCTACTCTTAGGCAGGGACTTTTGCTCCTCCACCTAAGCACATCAAACTTGAATTAATATCCCGGAAATATCAACACAAGAATTAAGAACACATAATTAAGAACAAATCAAGTATTTATCATATAGTTCAGCAAACGATAACAAGATTCATCTTAGGTTTCATCCCCCTCAGGTATCTGAGGGTTTAGTTCATAATAATAAAAGAAAACATCTCAGAAGAAAAGATAAGACAAAACGTAAGAAATCCCTAAAACCCCCTGAAGGAATTGAAGGAAAGATCCTCCTTCTTGAGTATGATTCTGACTTCTTGAGATGAATCAATTGGCTTTCTTCGAGTAAATTCCACAAATCTGCCTCCTTCGACCTAGCTGGACGCCTTGACAGAAGGCTTCTGTCGACTCCCCTTTTTAGGTCATACTTAGGGTGTTTATATAGGCTTCGAAATGTGTTACTTCACCTCTAAGTATCCTAATTCGAGTGAAATTTCTCTTTGTCACGGCAGGGACACGGCCATGGCACCACCCGTGTAAATCGTGGCCAGGCCGTGTGGAGTCTAATGATGAGGCACGGCCGTGTGGTCTTTGGCCCAGGCCGTGCCGATTTTGTGATCTGGCCCATTTGGCCCGTTTTAAGCCCATTTTCCGATCTTTTCATCCTCCGGTGCTTTCCTGAGTATAAAACATGAAAACAAAGGATTAAAAGCACCAGATTACATAAAATAAAGGATAAATCATCCAAAAGCATGCTAAATGTGAGCTTAAAATATGTTACTATTTCGATTTATCATAGCACCTAACTAAAAACTAACCAAATTAACAGGCGCAGGTTCCCCTACCTACACAGCCTTGCACACGGGCGTGGCCGTGGCCGTGTGGACACCACAAGTAGGTACATTGGCGTGGCAGAGACCGTATGGAAACAGGACAAAAATTTTCCCCAAAACACGGGCTGTAACAAAATGCCACGGTCGTGCGATGCGGCCATGGTCGACACTGACTAAAGAACACGGGAAGCGAAAAATCCATACGGGTGTGCCTTAAGACCGTGGGTGATACTGAGTAAATGACATGGGCGTGCGACATGCCCGTGCCCCAAAGCTGTGGTTGAAGTTGAGTAAGTCACATGGGGGTGCGACACGCTCGTGCCTATAGGCCGTGGTCGATACTAATTAATTAACACGGGCGTGGGTCAAGACTCAGACACGGCCTAAACCAACATTTACGAAACACACGGGCTAAACACAGGGCACACGAGCATGGGCCTCGACCGTGTGCCTCAATCTTTATTTAAACCCCCTTCTCCTGTTCACTTTTTTCTCCAAGTTTTCCCCCCAACCCTAGCCACCGTAGCTTTTCCCCCCTTCCCACTTCCGGCAACCACCGACCAACCTCCTCCCTCCTTCCTCCTTTTTTCTCCCCCTTCCCTCTTCTTTCCCTCTTTCTCTCTCCCTCCCCTTCCCCTTTCCCTTATTATTTCTTTGCACTGCCACCACACCAGCCACCACCTTATACCGCCAGCCTTTCCTCCACCCGAAACCCGTCGTGCCCTACTCCGGCCACCATCCTTCCCACCGTACACAATGACTAATACTCGAGGCAAGACCAAAGCCGCCATCCCCGCTTCGAAGAAACGGAAGGATCCCGGCGTGGTCTCCACGTGCGTGACCACTTTACAGTAGATATGCCACCACTTTCTCATAGACCAGTTCATGCTGGCTACTTCATTAACTCGATTTCAAAAGGTTCAAGATGCTACCAGAGTATCCTCCCCCACCTTCACCTCTGCTTAGTTCATCAGGCGTATTTTCACGAAATCCATCCAAAATTCAGGAAGTTTCACTTCTCTCCCTCTCTTATTTTTTTCTACTTACATTGCTATTTTTTATTAATGTACATTGAGGACAATGTACATCTTAAGTGTGGGGAGGTTATTTAATCGATTATTAGAAAATCCCTGAATTATGTCTTGTTCTTAAGTAATTTTTTCATATTATTATTAGAATGAAACTTCTATTGACTTATGAATTTTATTGATATATTTTGGATTAAGTCATAGTTAATTGTGCATTGATGGTTTAAACTTTAAGACATTAGAGAATCAAGCATGATAAGTCTATTTTCAGAATTAAAAATTTATTAGGTTGTTTCCTTAAATTTAATATATTACTTTGAAGTTTGAAATTTTCAAGGTTGACATCAACAACCATAAATTTTGTGAGATTTTGAGCCTTTTAGAGCATATACTTTTCTTGATCACTTTATTGTTGGTTATGAGTGTGTCAACATTGATTTGTTATTCTAGAACTTGCTTCGATTATGCATGTCGAGGCCACACTCTTGATTTGATATACTGAGATGATAAAGGCACCTTGGTTTTAACCCACTTACCCCAAAAAGCCTACCTTCATAATTAACCCCTAGTGAACCCCTTTGATCCTAATAAACCGTTTCTTGATTTACCCTTAATATTAACCCAAGACCCATTCACTTTTATTCATTGAGAATATTTTTTTCTATTGTTTTAGCTCTTTTTTGTCGAGATTTGACTTGAGTAGTTGCCTAACTATATTCTTTAATTCAGTTGTTAAAGTCTTTCTTATTGTTATTGTTCTTAAAAAAAAGTTGGAAATTTATTCATTATTAGTTCTATGTTATTTGAGCTTAAATGGTTAATTTCACATTTTAAGAAGAAGCTCGTGTTATCAGCGATAAGTTTTTAATTGATGTAATTATTTAGTATTAGTCCACTTTTCTTGTTAGGTAAATTGTCAATTCGATCTCGATTCTAACCCTCTAATTCAGCCTTTATCCACACCTTTAAACCCAAGCCCCGTTACAACCCTTTTTAAGACCTTTTGATTTGTGTATCATCTCATTTTATAGTGGTGGAGATTTGATTTTCATGCAAGCCTATGGTAATAACTTTTCATGCTTGACTTTTTAGTGCTTAATTTGAACCTTAAATACTTTGAGTGATTTGAGTGAATCTTTAGTGAGGGTGTCAATTCTTGTCAATTTTGAATCAAAGGTAATTATTTAGATAAGGGGAAACACCTATTTTTTCGTGCTACAAAAAATTGTGACTTCGATTGTTTGAATCTTTAAGGACTCTTTTAATTAAATTATCAATGTATAAATTATCTGTGAATTATGATGAGACATTATTGATTAGAATTATGAATTGAGGAAGTTAATTTTAATTGTGAGTTGAGGATTTTGCTTGAGGACAACCAAAGGCTTAAGTGTGGGGATATTTGATAAACCATAATTTATACATATTTTGACCCCATGCTTGGCTTATTTTTGGATGAATTTTCATTAGATTTGATGAATTCAATGCTCCTAATCCTTTAATTTCATGTTTTACACTCAGGAGAGCTTAGGGAGTCGAAAAGAATGAGAAACGGGCCAAAAAGGGACAAAATGGGCCTACATCAGAAATCAATACGGCCTGGACTATTGTCCATGGCCAGACCACACGGCCGTCTGTGGTGAGCAGAATTAAACACGGCCTAAACTATCACGCACGGGCGTGTCCCTGCCGGACCCAAGGCTAATTCTATTCGGAAAAGACTACTTGTGGACCAAGAAAGGTGTTCCAAAGCCTATATAAACTCCCTAGGGGAGGACCTAAGAGAACACACGGAGTAGAAAGCAGAAAATACTCGAAGATAGCCATTGGAAGCAGCTTGGAAGAAGGATCTCTGTCAAGACTGAAGATTTCCTATCAATTTGAAGTTTTTAGGTTTTCTTATGTTTTGTAGTTTTCCTTATTTTAAGATGTTTTCCCCTATCAGTGTGAACTAAATCCCTTAAATACCTGAGGGGATGAAACCTAAGATGGATCTTATTACTGTTTGATTTATAAGATAAATACTTGTTCTTATTCTTAATTGTGAGTTATTATTCTTGTTTTGATAATTCAGGTTAATGATTCAAGTCGAATGTGCTTATTCAGAGGAGCAAAAGTCCTTGTTTAAAAGTAGATCAACACAATTAAGCGGAGTTGATTGCAATCCTAAAAATAGGACGACATAAATCTGACGGATTAGAGTCAAATCTAATAAGGGAATCCATAGATCGAGTTAATGCGACAATAGGGGTTTTAATTAGAAAGAAATTTCAATTAATCAACCTAGACTCAATTGTTTTTAGTCTCGAAAGAGATATTAACATAAATCAGGGATTTCTACGGATTAAGTCAAGTGAATAAATCATATGAATCAGAAGTAATAATGAAGTCTAGGTGGATTCTTCCTTGGGTATTGCCTTTTTCATAGAGTTGTCTAAAAAGTATTTTCCCAATTCATTCTCTGTCGTGCTTTTAATTAGTTTAAAAGAAATCACTCCAATTCTTAAGCTAGACAATAGGAAGATAGTAATTACTAGTACTCTTGGTCCTTGTGGATACGATATTTCTAGTCTAACCATAACTATATTATTAAACGATAGGTGCGATTGCCTTTATTGTGATCATAGTTAGTTAGAGACACATCAGTAGGCAAGTACAATATGGGCCTAAGCCCAAACCAATAACAATTCAGATCAGTATTTGAATCACCCTCTTTGATTGACCATCTGTCTGAGGATGAAACGCAGTACTGAAGTCCAACCTTGTACCCAAAACCTCATGTAACTTCTTCCAGAACCGAGACGTGAAGTGAGGATCTCTATCTGATATTATGGAAATCGGTACCCCATGCAGTCTCACTATCTCAGCCACATACAGTTTAGCCAGCTTCTACAAGGAGTAATCAGTACGAACTGGTATGAAATGAGCGGATTTGGTCAACCGATCCACTATGACCCATACTGCATCCTTCTTAGTAGGCGTTAGGGGCAGCCCACTAACGAAGTCCATGGTTACTCTCTCCCACTTCCAAAGTGGAATTTTAATTGGCTGAAGCAACCCTAAAGGTAACTGATGTTCTACCTTAATCTGCTGGCAAGTCAGACACTTACTCACAAAGTCGGTAACTTCACGCTTAAGACCTGGCCTCCAATATAACTCACGAAGGTCTCGGTACATTTTATTCCCACCGGGATGCATAGCATAAGGACTACTATACGCCTCTCGCAGTATAGACTGCATCAAATCAGTATCCCTTGGTACACAGACTCTCCCACGGATGGTATTCAATCGAACAGTCATAATCCTTAAGTAGCTCAACCCATATACGCTGCTTAAGATTTAGCTCCTTTTGAGTGAGGAGGTATTTGAGGCTCTTATGATCTGTGTAAATGATACACTTTTCACCATACAGGTAATGCCTCTAGATTTTCAGTGCGAATACCATCGCGGCCAACTCCAAGTCATGCGCTGAATAGTTTGCCTCATAAGACTTAAGCTAGCGAGACGCATATGCCACTACCTTACCCTCTTGAATCAACACACATCCCAAACCGACATGTGATGCATCGCTGTAGATAGTGAATTCTTTCCCAGACTCTGGATGTATTAAGACAGGGGCCTCCGTCAGAACCTTCTTAAGTTTCTCAAAACTCTCTTACTGCTTATCAGTCTAGAAAAATGACACCCCTTTACGCAACAATTTAATCAGAGGTGCAGTAATAAACGAAAACCCCTCAACAAAACGTCTATAATACCCTACCAGACCCAGAAAACTTTGAATCTCAGATACCGTCTTAGGCGACTTCCAATCCAAAACAGCTTCAATTTTCAGAGGATCAACTCTAATCCCCTCCGCAGATACCACATGGCCCAGAAATGTTACCTCTCGTAGCCAGAATTCACACTTGCTGAACTTAGTGTATAATTGTTTCTCCCTCAGAATCTGCAGAACAACTCGGAGATGAATGTCATGTTCATCCTCAATTCTTGAATATACCAAGATGTCATCTATAAAAACCACTACGAACCGATCCAAATAAGGCTGGAACACTCGATTCATCAGGTCCATAAAAGCTGCTGGTGCATTCGTCAGTCCAAACGGTATCACCGGGAACTCATAATGACCATAACTAGTCCTAAATGATGTCTTGTGAATATCAGCCTCTTTGACTCTCAGCTGATGGTACCCTGATCGAAGATCAATCTTAGAGAAGACCGAAGCTCCTCGAAACTAGTCGAATAGATCATCAATCCTCGGCAGGGGGTACTTATTCTTAATAGTCAATTTATTCAGTTGCCGGTAGTCGATGCACATACACATGGATCCATCCTTCTTTTTCACAAATAACACCGGTGCTCCCCATAGAGACACACTAGGGCGAATGAACCCTCGATCCAGTAACTATTAAATCTAAGCCTTAAGCTCCACTAGCTCCTTTGGTGTCATTCTATAGGGAGTGATGGAAACTGGAGTTGTACCCAGTAGGAGCTCAGTCCCAAATTCAACTTCACGGTTTGGAGGTAGTCTAGGTAGTTCATCGTGAAAAACATTCAGAAAATCTTTTACTGTTCTGATATCTATAACAGACGAAACCTCAAAATCAACAACATCGATGTAGGATATATACGCCTCACAACCCTTACGAACCAACTTCTCGGCCTTTAGGGCAGAAATCACATTTGACAAATACTTCCGACGCTCCCCTATTACCACCACCTCATCACCCTCTACAGTTTTCAGTACCACTAGTTTAGTAGCACAATCCAAATTCACTTGATGCTTAACCAGCCAATCTATGCCCAATATTAAGTCGAATTCTCCAAAAGGAAGTTCCATTAAATCTGCCAAGAAGATGGTTCCTTGAACCTCCAAAGGTACATCTCTGAACAATTTGTTTACCTTGACTGACTGCCCTAAAGGACTCAACACAGTAATCTCACTCGCAGTGGTTTCAACCACTATACCCAAAGTCTCAGACACTGAGCATGCTATATACGAATACGTAGAACCAACATCAATCAGTGCAGTATAAGGTACATTATGGATAAAGAACGTACCAGTAATAACGTCTGGGGCATCTCCGTCCTCTCGGTGACGTGAAACATAAATCAGAGCTGGTTGCCTCGCCTCAGTTTGACCAGCACCTCTGCCCGGTGCTCCAAGACCTCGGCCCATACCATTTCCATCTTTGGCCTGACCACGGCCTCTTGGTGGCTGTTGAACACCTCTTAGCGGCTGAACAGCACCCCGACCTGTAACTTGCATCTATTCGAGCCTCCATGGACAATCTCTGATACGGTGCTCTAATGATCCGCATCTCAAACATGCCCAATCCTTTTCCAGCACTCACCCTGATGGCGTCTACCACAACCAACACATGGCTGCGATCCAGTAGCTGCATCAGAGGCCCCAACTCTGACCGGCCCATCCACTCTGGCCTTTTTCTTTGGCCTCTGAACTGAACTTGAGGGCTCCGAATCCCTCTTATTCCTACCCTTTTCTTAGTTCTGATGCTCAGTGCGCTTCACCTCCTCAGCGAGATTCGCCTTACCTACCAGTGTGCCAAAATCTCGCTCCCTCTGTGGAGCTATCAACACTCTCAGACTATCCCTGAGGCCATCCTCGAACCAAACACACCGCTCATATTCAGTTGCCACCATCCCACACGCATAGCGGCTCAATCGCAGAAATTCAGCTTCATATTCAGCCACTGATTTATCCCCTTAAGTCAGATTTAGAAAATCCCTCCTCCGGGCATCCACATGACTAGCACCCACATATTTCCCTTGGAAAGCAGTCTTGAAGAATTCCCATGTCAATTGGTCGGCCTGAGTACCCTCTTTAATTGTAAGCCACCACTGATAGGCTTTATCTCGTAACAATGACACTGCACCTTTTAGTTTCTGTTCGGGGGTGCAGTCGAGGTCATCCATGATCCTCTCTATGGCCTCAATCCAATACTCACCACGTTAGGGGTAACTCCAAAGCCAATACCCTAAAAATCTCAAATTTTCCATTAGATCGAGTCATTCAGAATGTCGACCCACGGCCCATAGTACCAGTGTTGGGCCCAGCGATCCTCTCCAGAATTCGCAACATAGCTTGGGACAATGCGTCGTCCCCAGCCGCTAGATCGTGAGACCCAGTCTCAGTCACAGGTGAAGCCGGTGCCTCTCTAGCTTCAGCGTTAGGCATGTGACCCGATGACGAAGACCCAGCCCGGGCACCTCTACGGCCTCCGCCACGGCCTCTTGTACCCCTTCCACGAGTACCTCTGGTGCTCATTATATATTTGCGTATTATCTATTTTTAACAATTTTATGCATCAGTTTATAGTTCCAGTGTTGATTAATAGATATCTTATGGAAAGCAATATCAGTATTTAAGAGTTTATTTTCGCAGACCGCAATCTTGCTACAGTTTTAGTTTTCCCTAACCAGAATATTTCAGTACAGTCTACTACTTATAGTAGTCTCAATATTTCACTTTAAACAAACAGAAGTTTCAAAGGGCTTACCAGATCGGCGCCGGAGACTCGGTGTACCACATATTCAATAAAAATGTTTCAAAATACTTCCAAGTCGTTTGGAACAGTTGTTTTTGAAAATTTCAAGTTTTAGAAGAAACCCAAAAATCACAGCAGAGTTTTGTAACTTGGCTCTGATACCACTAAATGTAACACCTTAAACCCGGCCCAGACATTATGGTTGAATCTGGCATCATCACATTGAAGTGTTTTCCGAAAACATAGTTTCTTTGGAAAATCCATTCTTATTATTAAATCTCATTTATGATCTTAACGGAAATTTTAAAGTATCTTGTTCTTTTAAAAATCAAGTTATTTTCAGTAGAACATTGATCATATTAGGTTGTTACTAAACTTTAAAACAATGTTTGATACGGAAGCTTTTATAGCATGTTACGAAAACGTGGTGTTTTAAAAATCATTTATCTTTTGAAAATCCGCGTCCTACTACTCTTAGATGTGAATTAAAAATAAGTAAAATCCCCAAATTAAAAGTTAAAATTTAAAGAGGCCTTATTACAAAACAAATACCCAAATCAAATTTATTGGAAATAAAACTCAAATATAAAAATAGGTGCGATTGTGTGGCCACCTCTAAATCCCTCGCAGCACCGATCCGCCTAAGACTAGGGATTACTTGTACAGATAAACAGAGGGGTGAGTTTATGAAAACTCAGTGTGTAACCCCATATAAGCAAAATGGCCAATCAGGCCGTAGGCAAGTACAGTTTGGGCCTAAGCCCAAATCAATAATAGTTCAGATTAGTTGGGCCTTAGCCCATTACAGTATTAGTATCAGTGTGGGCCTTAGCCCATTTCAGTGACAGTAACAGTTCAAGCATGCAATCAGAAATCCTACCCAACCAGCCTCTACACTCCACTCCGTCCAGCCCAACACTCCATGTGGGGATAAAATCAACCCACCCATCCATACACTTCTAAAATTAGCACCGGTTGCGGCACTAAACAATATTTGCAAGATGAAGTTTGCCCGATGCAAGATACACTTCCTCCAATCATAATAATCCCATCCCCATGCAACATATCACACATGAATGCAACATATAAATCGTTGCATGCTCATATACAGTCATACATAGCATAAGGCATATAGGCATTTAATATCATAGGGGCATAACAGTCATTTTATTAGTTTAGGGGTCTAGGTACACTTACCAACCCATCAGTAGGTCCACAGTCGTCTCGGGTGACCCGTGCAACCTTAACAGTCAAATAGTAAAAATGGGCCTAAGGCCCATAGCCCATGTGGGCCCACTCGCCCGTGTGGCCCACATAGCCCAAAATTGGTCTCAGCCATGTAAATTACACAGCTTGGCCTAATATTCTCCACATGTTCGTATGGTTTACCCGTGCGAGGCCCACAGCCTGTTGGGCCCATATGGCCCATTTCAACCCAACGTGGCCCAAAATAGCCTAAGACCACAAAATCGCCCATGGTGGCCTCGATAGTCAAACGCCCACATTTTATGCATTTGGATTACCACACGAGTGAGGGCACGCTCGTGTAGCATCAATTGTCATATTTTTTTGGCTTTTACCGGTTTACGATTTGGGCAGTGTTTACACATCTGTTTGCAAAAACGTGCGAATAACCCGCAAGCACCAAACCTGCCTTGATTGAACAAATGTGGCTTAGTCCTCTTAGATCACTGACGAAGGTTGATTACCACTCCTTGACGAGTATCTGCGTTACAAGCGGATTTTATTAAATAGAGTTGTTTATACTCATGGCTTAAATCCCTATGTAATAATTTACAACACCACAGCACCCCAAAAGTAGGGGAAAGAGCATTCGACCTTTACCCACAATGCAAGACAAAATAGTTACCTTTGATCGAGTGATGAAAGAAAGGTTTCGTATGCTTCAATACCACTTGCAACCCCTTCACTCCTTGAGAAGTTCTAAAAACCAAAAGAAACACAAGAGTATTCGGCTTTGCCAGTGTAAGAAAGGAGGAGACTTGATACAAATTAAGAGAAACAAGAAGGAGTCGAGTGCTCTTACCGATTGCCAGAGAATAATCGCTAAACCGAAGACAACATAGTGATGGAAATCCGCCTGGGTACCAACTAGAGAAATATGATAGGAGAAAATAGTTTATAGGAGAAAATAGAAGAGGATTAATGGAGTATTCGGTCACAAAAGGAAGATAAGGAGAAAGAAAATATGTTAGCCAAAGGATCGAAGGAGAGGAAGAAGGTGTATTCGGCCAACAGTAGTATCAATTGGGAAAGAATGGAGAAAAGGAAATTGAGAGAGGGAGTATTCGGCCAAAGGAATATTTGTCAAAAAGAAAACAAACGAGGTGAAACGGAACCCCTACCACATTTGGCCTTCAAGCAACAGAGGAAAAGCAAATACCAAGCAAACCGAAATGAGGAGTATACCACTCGGGCCAAAATTCTTGAGTGCCACAGTCTAATTTCAGCACAACACTCCCTCTCTTCTCACCTCCATTGATTTTCTCCTAAAATCCCTCCTCAAATCTCTCCACCCAATCACACCTCCCCTCAACCACTCAATTTGAATTCTTCTCAACCACCTTAGTGTTTCAGTCAAACTACAACACCCCCCACGGCACAGCAGCAAAATAAATACTCCCTTGCCTCCACCAAGATTCGAACCTTAGTCCACTGGAATAGGTAACACGCCACTTACCCCCTAGACCAGCAGGCTTTTTATGTCTTGTTATACACACAATAATTTAAAAGCCTACTAACTATAGGTAAGGGTTTATTCTTTAAAAACAAAACTTTTTGAACAAGCCCAGGCTTGAACCCAATACTTCTTAGACACTCCCAAACACACCCAAATCACTTAACCACTGAAGCAGACATGTATTTATTTTACAAACATACAAAAATAAATACCTAGATTTTGGGGCATTACAAGGTTTCACTTTTCTGTAGCTTTTGATTTTTGTAAGGTCGTTTGGAATTATTCTTTTTGTAACACCGTACTAGTTTGTAGTGAGGGAATTTGATTTTATGCGAACATGTTGTGTAGGAGAAGGCTGTGAAGCAGTCGGTTTCACTGCAATGACTTAATTTGTGTTAGTGGTGGTTTTCGTCGGTGGTAAGTTATGTGTGTTGTTTGGTTTAGTGTTGACGAATTTGTAAATTAATTGCTAAAATGATCTTTGGTATACTGTTTTTAGGTTTTAGAGGTCTCGGGATTACTTTCACATTAAAACAAACCAGGTGTGCAACCCAAACGCAAGAAAGCGTCAATCGGTGAAAGGCAAGCCAAAAAATTGGCCGGTCGACACCATACGGGCGTGTTCCCGGCCGTGTGGGTCACACGGCTTAGGCCGATTTGGGTGATTAGGCCATACGGGCGTGTGGACCCACACGGGTATGCCAGATGAGCGTGTGGGCCTAAAATTTAGAATTTTCCCCTAAGGTCGTACACGTCGTTCCGATCGACTGTGGGCTTTCCGTAGGGTCGGTAAAGACAAAACAAACCCTAAAGCATGAAATCTGCTACTCTGTTAGATTGGTTTGAGTATGATGAAATATAATATGTATGATCTAATTTTTATGTATAAACATATGTAATATCTGTATATGAGCATGCGGGACATGTTAGTTTTGACATATCTATTATTCTGTTATCTGCATCTGTGTAAACGGTGGGATATGTATGTGAAGGAAGTATTTTGTGAGGCGACATTTTGCCAATATATTGGCAGTACGACCGCAACTTATTCTGATAAGTGTTGTACGGACACTATGTGGTGTGTAGGGCTGGGTGCGTGTTTTATACTCCACGTGGTGTGTTGGGATTGTCAGAATTGATGTGTAGAGGATGGGGGTAGGACTTTGCATATTTGCATGATTCTGAGATAATCTGGTTTAGTTAAGGACTGATGTCCATATCTGTTCTGTTATGTGAGAAATCTGAGTATATATGTATGTATGTTTTTGTTGATTTACACACTGAGTTTTTGAAAACTCATATTTGTTTGTCTATTCTGTTCAGGTAATCCTTAGGCATAGGCGGGTCAGTGCGACGGAGGCTCAGTGGTGACCACTTGTAACAACCCGAACCCGGCCCAAACATTATGACCGAATTTGGTTTGTTACGGAGAAAACTTTTTGGAAACCATTTTAAAACCAATTTAAGTTTTGTTGAAAACTCCTCGTTTTTGGTTATCTTGCCGAAACCATACTTAGATTTAATTTGGAATTTTAATTGAGTCAGGTTCTTATACAAATTTCAAATGTGCCCGATGGCACGATAAAACATTTTCGTGTTAATTTAAGAAAAACATGTGATTTTAATTTAATTTTAATAATATAGTTTAAACAAAGTATCCAACATATGAGAAATAACAAAAGTGAAGTATATGGAGGCCTTATTACATCCAAAATAAAAATAAACCAATAATAAAATAAAATAGCTAAGTTTAAAGTTCAATTTATTCAAGTCCACTTTGCATGGCCACCTCGAGTCCAACCGGCTCCTCAACCGCCATCTACGAGTCACTGAAAAATGTTAAAGGAGAAGGTGAGTCACCAAGACTCGATATGTAACCCTTCCCCGTATTTAAACAATTTCATACACAAGACATATAATCAATCATCATGTACTAAGTCATGCACCCGACCTAGCCAACCAAACGCCTTTGTCTACCCCATGTGGTACCAAACCACTTTGGTGACCGTAGTCACAATGTGTTACCAAAACACTGGTGGTGCCAAACCACTTTGGTGACATATAGTCACGATGTGTTACCAAAACACCGGTGTCCGTAGACACAAATCGGGTGATGGGGCCAACCCATCGTGTGATACCAAATCACCGGCGAGACGATCCCATATCTCAAGTGGGGCCAACCCACGGTGGTGTTAACCACGAGGGACGAGTCGCTATGAGGTACCAAACCTCTGGAGGTACCAAACCTCTGGTGACCGTAGTCACGATGTGTTACCAAACACCGTGCCCGTCGGCACGAATATACCGCCCCCTCTCTCATCAATCCCACATCAAACATTTATAATACTCATGCCATCATATGTTTAATCACATATATCGATCTATCATTAATCATAAACAACATATCATGCTTTCCAAAAGCATCATAAAATCTCATAATCAATCGGACTTACCCGATCCTTGCTTATACCATTCATGGTATTAACTCCGAATCTACATAGATCCAATTATCACATGCAAAAGATTTAGTACATTTAATTAACTATAAGTGTGTATGTACACACACGGTATTGATGATAGTCCTAAATCCCGAAAAGAGATGTCGGCCACCTAGATCTCACTGGTCCCTATATTCGGCCAAATACATGAGTTAATACCATGGCCTATTCGCCAACCCAACAATCTTAGGGTTTATCTTTTGATCCCGAAACCTTACCTTTAACTCTTTGCTACTATCCACAAAGACTCGATTCACGGATCTGCTTTGCAAATAATCGATTAATGAACATTACTCATAACCAAAGCTTTTGGCTTTTGAAAACCAACATAGACCTTACCCAAACTTACCAAAATCGAATGTTAGAGATTAGGGGCTTGGGTCGCTTGCTTCACGATCTTGGGGTACCTAGAAGAGATCGATTACTAAAACATTTAGAAGTCTTGCTAGCCATCGCCAAATCGGCACTTACCTAAATAAGAATCAACAAAGAATAGTGAAGGAACCCATGAAGTTTCGGCACAACTTACCTTCACCAAAACGATTGACCACGAAAATCCAAAGAGATCTATACCCTTCCTAGTATTCGGCCGAAGAGGTTAAAAACATGAGAAAGGAATTCGGCACTTCCAATGGGTATATCGGCTTGGCAATAATGGAGAAGAAAAGGAGAGAAAGGAGAGGGTAGGTGTTTTGGTCGAAAATCAAAAGTAGAAGAAGAGGAAGATGGTGATGTAGAAATCGGTTTTGAGAAGGAATGAAAGAAAACAAGAGAGGTGATTGCTTAGCCGAAAATTAGGAGGAAGAGACTAACAAATTCGGCACATTCCCCCTCTTTTACTTGCCGTCCACTCCTTCCAAAGGAGTTCAAATTTCAAGCTAAACTCCTTTGAAAGTATTCAAAATAATTTGAATACCCAAATGCCTATTTTCCTCTGCCAACTCTAATTAATCCCATGATAATCCATAAATAAAATAGCCTCCTTATTATCCTTAAAATTGAACAAATAAAAGTCTAATTTTAAATGCTCATATTATCTTTTAATAATAATAATAAAAGAGTTTAAAGGGAGGAAGACTCTCCCACTTGTGCCGTCCAAACATAGTGCAAAAAGGGGATCTTCGTGACTCGAACCAAGGCTCTCCCCTATCCCCTGTGGCGTCACAAGCTTGCTCTTAAGTGGCCTTCTTTTGCCACTTTACCAAGCTGATTTTTATGTCAAATTATCCACATTTATTCTTATAACCCCCCTCTTGCTAAGGCTCCCTTCCTATAAAATTAAAAACTGAAATTTTTACCAACCCGAGCCTACTCCAGGCCTTAGATTAAACCAAATATTCCCATAAATAATATCACAGCAGTTCCAACATACCAAATAATTATTCAATCACCAATAGCCCCTAATTTAGGATGTTACGCTTCTACCCCTTAAAATAAATTTCGTCCTCAAATTACAGTTAAAAGAGGTGGGGGTATTCTTTGCCGCATCACATCCTCGGGTTCCCACGTAGCTTCCTCTGTACCATGGTTCCGCCATAGCACTTTTACTAAGGGCACCGACTTCCTACGTAGAACCTTCACGTCTCGATCTAAGATCTCGAACTGTTCTTCTTCAAAAGATAAATCCGAGTTCACCTCAATCTGCGCATCGGGCACAACGTCGCGAAGGATCTGACCGATCTGCCTCGGCATCGATACATGAAATACGTCATGAATCGATTCGATTCTGCGGTAGCTCTAGGCGATAAGCTACCGGTCCTACTAAACTTAATCAGTATATGGCCCGATGAACCTTGGGCTTAGCTTCCCTTTTCGTCCAAATCTCAACACCTTTTTCCAAGGCGACACCTTCGGAAAGACTTTGTCTCCCACAAAGATACTCCATTTCCTTGCGTTTGAGATCGGCATAAGACTTTTTCCTATCTCGATGCTTCCTTGAGACGAGACCTAACCACCTTGACTTTGTCTTCCGTCTGCTGTACCAGTGCGGACCCGAACTTGTCGTTCCCCAACTCCGCTCTAACATGTAGAGTACGGCATTTTCGTCCATATAGGGCTTCATATGGAGCCATCTCGAATACTAAACTTGATAACTATTGTTATAAGCGAATTCTGCTAATGGTAGGTACTCTTCCCAACTACCACTAAAATCCAAGACACAACCTCTTAACATGTCTTCTAAGATCTGTATCACCCTTTCCGACTGTCCGTCAGACTGTGGATGGAAAGCCGTACTAAAATCTAGCCGTGTACCCAAAGCTTGATGCAACGCTTTCCAAAACCTTGACGTGAATCTGGGATCCCTATCCGAGATAATCGATCTTGGCACACCATGCAACCTCACTATTTCACCCACATACAACCGCTAGCTTCGGGTGAGTAATCCATTCTCACCGGCATGAAGTGAGTGATTTAGTCGAGCGATCCACAATTACCCAAATCGCATCCTTCTTGTTGGGCGTGAGGGGTAGCCCACTAACGAAATCCATGGTGATCCTCTCCCATTTCCATTGAGGATCTTTATCGATTGAAGTAGTCCCGATGGTAATCGATGTTCACCCTTAACTTGCGGGCATGTCGATACACTTTCCTACGAACTCGGTTATCTCACGCTTCAACCCCGGCCACGAGCTGTTTTCGCAAATCTCCATACATCTTGCTTCCTCCCGATGCATAGCATATGGGCTGCTATGTGCATCATGGAGAATTTTCCGCCTCAACTCCTTATCCTTCGGCATGCATGCTCGCCCTTGAAAACATAGCACTCCATCCCTAGACAGACCGTACCCTTCCAAACCACCATCCTGAACTTGTACCCTCTTAGCGTTCAAGCCTTCATCCACCGATCGCTTTTCCTTAATCTCCTCAATCCATGTTGGCTTAACTTGGAGTTCCGCCAAAAGACTCCCATCATCATATAGACTCAACCGAGCGAACATTGCTCTTAAGTCCGTCACAACCTTCCGGCTCAACGCGTCAGCTACCACATTAGCCTTACCCGGATGGTACTCGATTGAACAATCGTAGTCCTTTAGTAGTTCAATCCACCGACGCTGTCTCGATTCGAGATCCTTCGAGTCGGCGAGATACCTCAAGCTTTTGTGATCCGTGTAGACTATCGACTTCTCCCCATACGGTAATGTCTCCATATCTTGAGCAAAGATGACCGCCGCTAACTCTAAATCGTCGTTGGGTAGTTAGCCTCATGCGGTCTTAATCGACGGGATGCATAGGCTACTACCTTCCCATCTCTGCATCAACACACATCCCAAACCGATTGTGAGATGCATCACGATGAAGCGTGAATAACTTTCTGCGCTTCAGTCGTACCAAAACCGGAGCTTCCGTCAAAATTTTCCTTAGCTTATCAAAGCTTCCTTGCTTTCCTTCTCCGTCCATACAAATGGAACACCTTTCCTTAGTAACTTGGTTAATTGCGTGCTGCTATTAGAGAGAATCCTTCCACGAATCTCGATGATAGTACCTGCTAAACCAGAAAACTTCGTATTTCACCCACCGACCTAGGTGGTTTCCAATCCAATCTTGCTTCAATCTTGCGAGGTCTACTCTAATTCCTTCCACGATACTACATGACCTAAGAAAGCCACTTCCCTCGGCCCAAAATTCGCACTTCTGAATTTGGCATATAACTACTTCTCCTCAATACTTGCGAACTATCCGTAATTGCTTGTCATGCTCCTCCTCTGTCTTTGAATAAACCAATATGTCGTCTATGAACACCACGACGAATTGGTCCAAGTAATCTTGTTGAAATACCCTATTCATCAAGTCCATAAATGCCGCGGTGCATTGGTCAACCGAATGGCATCACTAAGAACTCGTAATGCCCATACCGAGTTCGAATGCCGCCTTGTGAACATCACCTCCTTCACCCTTAATTGATGATAACGACTGAGGTCAATCTTTGAGAATACCGACGCGCACCCTTCGCTTGGTCAAACAAGTCATCGATCCGAGGCAACGGGTACTTGTTTTTGATCGTTAACTTGTTTAACCGACGGTAGTCGATGCACATCCGCATAGAACCGTCCTTCTTCTTGACAAACAACACGGTGCTCCTCCCCGAGAGATATACTTGGTCGAATAAACCCTCTATCCAAGAGCTCCACGAATTTGAGCCTTTAGCTCCACCAATTCCTTTGGTGCCATTCGGTATGGTGCTATAGACACAGTGCCGTTCGGTAGCAAGTCTATACCGAATTCGACTTCCCGATCTGGAGCGGACCGGAGCTCTTACGGAATACATCAACAAAATTCCCCAACCGTTCGGACCTTTCCAACTACTAACCCCCTAGCTTCCAAAGCACTGATTTGAACCAAATACGCCTCACAACCCTTCTTGACCATCTTTTCACCTTCAAGGCGGACACTACATTGGATAGGTAATTCCTTCTATCTCCTATCATAACCACTTCATCACCTTCACTGTCTTAAGAACCATGCGCTTAGTCGCGCAATCCAAATTCGCTTGATACTTAACCAAATTATCCATTCCAAGGATCAAATCGAACTCCCCAAATGGTAGTTCCATCGGATCGACCACAAATACTACCCCTTGAAGTTCTAGGGTGCGTCTCTATAAAATTTGTCTACCACTACTGAGTGACCTAAAGGGCTAACTACGGTCATCTCCTAGAAGCGGTTTGAGTTTAGGTCCATAGTTCCTACCACACTACTAGAAATGTACGAGTGCGTCGAACCCACATCAATTAATGCAACATAAGGAAGATCAAAAATTAGAAAAGTACCGGTTATGACATCCGGTGCGTCACCTTCCTCGCGACACCTCATTGCGTAAACTAAGCCAGTGCCTAGCCTCTGTGTTGCTGAACCTGCGCCACGAGTTCCACGACCTCGGTTAGGACCATTGTTTCTCTGCCATTACCACGACCCCTCTGTGGTCCCACATTTCTATCCCGAGTGCGATTACGCCCCTCCGGTGATTCTTAGCTAGTTTCCGGGACAATCTCGACACGATGCTCCAAAGACCCACACTCAAAACATCCTTTATCACCGGTCCAACAACCTCCCCAATGGGTCTTTCCACGGTGGTTACAAAGTCGGCCTCTGATTAGTAGTCGTGGGCCTTGCCGCTTTGATTTGGCCCACTTGGCCTAGCCTTTTCTCGAACACTACCACTTGATCCACCACCCAAATCCTCTCTTACGATTATTCCTACTATAACTTTGCCTCACACCTCCTTGATCCCTTCGGCTACCTTAGCCTTTTCCACTAGAGATGAGAACTCACGAACTGCTGCGGGGCAATCGGTAACCTCAAATCATCTCGAGTCCGTCCTCAAAGCGGACACACGGCGCTCATGTTCGGTAGCCACGATGCCTCTAGCATACCTACTCAACCTTAAAAATTCCGCCTCATATTCCGACACGGACTTAGTTCCTTGCACTAATCCCGAGAAAAGCCTTTCTGTAGCGTCGATGTAGTTTGGTACCCACATACTTCTTCCGATAGGTGGTTTTAAAATACTCCCAAGTCAAATCATCTGCTTTGTAGCCCCATCTCGAACCGTAAGCCACCACTCGATCGCTTCATCCTTTAGAAGCGACACGCGCCTTTCGACTTTTTCTTCCTCGGTCAAAGTCAAGGTCATCCATAATTCTTTCGATTGACTCTAGCCGATGATTCTCACGCCTTTGGGTGCCACTCGACGACACCCGGAATACCTCCGCTCCGTTAGATCGGAGTCGCTCGGGGACAGATTCGAGCTCCCACATTTCCACCACCCGACCACCATCTCCAAGACTCGCAAAAGCGACTTGCGATACCGCCTCACCACCGGTCGATCCGGCTCCTCACTCTAAAAGTAGGAGGTGGTGGTGGCGATGGTACCTCATTTTCGAACCTTGTCCCCGACTGACGGGTTCGAACACCGTCATCCTACCCCTACCGCGTCCACGGCGTCCACGTCCTCTAGAACTCATTCTTATCTACCGCGCTTTTAATCTGATTAAGAAAAATTTTATGCATTAGCATTTGTTCCACTTTCTTATTCACGAAGAAATTTTATGGATAGAGTTTTAATCAGAGATTCTTTCGAGCAAACAAGGTTTCAGTTTCCTATCCTAGTTCGCACAAAGAAGTTCATGCATCCATTCCTTAATACTTTCCATACCTATTCGCTCATCGGACATTTCTGCCCATTTCTAACCCAGGGGTATTTTCGTCTTTTTCCTACAGGGGTATTTTTGTAATTGTCCAGAACCAAAATATTTTGCTGATGATTTCCAAAGCTAAGTTGTTGAATATTTGTAAAATAGTTGAAATTTTGAGCAAAACCATTGAACTGATATTTTATGAACCGAGGGCATTTTAGTAATTTTACCCCCCTAAGGGCATTTCTGTAATTTTCCACCATCAAGTTTTTCGAGAAATAACGTTGTAAAAATAATGTTCTTGGATTTGAAAAAAAGTTATTGCACAAGTTTTGAAAACATTAGGGTTTGTTGTTTCATTCTTTTTTGAAAACATGGCTAATTCCCCTTTTCGGGTTTTAATCATTGTGTTTAGCCTATGACCAAGAGCCCTCCTAGTCGTGGGTGAACCAAAGCTACGCACTGTGCGGGATTCGAGTGAATAGGAGGTGGGTCACGCGGACCGCTTAAATACCAAGCTCTCACCGAACCTTTCTAGACATGCGCACGAGAGGTTGCCACACCACCGAGCCCTCCGAGTTAGGGTGAACTGGCTACGCACCGGTAGGATACTGCGCGAAGAGGAGGTGAGTCACGAGGATCGCTTAAATACCGTGCTCTTCCTGATCCAATCCTAGACATGCGTGCAGGGGTTACCACACCCTAGCTCATTGACTAAGTCATAGGTTGGTTTAGTTCCTTAAGTCTTATGCTTCGTTTATGTGTTTGAGTAGCCTAATCCTAGGGTCCAAGTCCTATAAGTCTATCTACGTTCCAAGCTTCCTACCCTTCTACAGAATATAATTCACCAAGAGGTTTAGATGTACTTACCTGGGCGGATTGGTGCCGGAGACTCGGGCCATGCTATTCAAAACCAAAAATCATTTCCTAAGGCCTACCAAAAAATTTTTGGGCCTTGGGCCCCCACAGCCGAGCTTTGAACCTAGGCTCTGATACCAATTTTGTAACAACCCAAACCCGGCCCAAACATTATGACCGAATTTGGTTTGTTACGGAGAAAACTTTTTGGAAACCATTTTAAAACCAATTTAAGTTTTGTTGAAAACTCCTCGTTTTTGGTTATCTTGCCGAAACCATACTTAGATTTAATTTGGAATTTTAATTGAGTCAGGTTCTTATACAAATTTCAAATGTGCCCGATGGCACGATAAAACATTTTCGTGTTAATTTAAGAAAAACATGTGATTTTAATTTAATTTTAATAATATAGTTTAAACAAAGTATCCAACATATGAGAAATAACAAAAGTGAAGTATATGGAGGCCTTATTACATCCAAAATAAAAATAAACCAATAATAAAATAAAATAGCTAAGTTTAAAGTTCAATTTATTCAAGTCCACTACATGGCCACCTCGAGTCCAACCGCTCCTCAACCGCCATCTACGAGTCACTGAAAAATGTTAAAGGAGAAGGTGAGTCACCAAGACTCGATATGTAACCCTTCCCCTCAGTATTTAAACAATTTCATACACACATATAATCAATCATCATGTACTAAGTCATGCACCCGACCTAGCCAACCAAACGCCTTTGTCTACCCCATGTGGTACCAAACCACTCGGTGACCGTAGTCACAATGTGTTACCAAAACACCGGTGGTGCCAAACCACTCGTGACATATAGTCACGATGTGTTACCAAAACACCGGTGTCCGTGAGACACAAATCGGGTGATGGGGCCAACCCATCGTGTGATACCAAATCACCGCGACGATCCCATATCTCAAGTGGGGCCAACCCACGGTGGTGTTAACCACAGGGACGCGTGTCGATATGGGGCCACAAACCTCTGGAGGTACCAAACCTCGTGACCGTAGTCACATTGTGTTACCAAAACACTGGTGCCCGTCGGCATGAATATACTGCCCCCTCCTCTCATCAATCCCACATCAAACATTTATAATACTCATGCCATCATATGTTTAATCACATATATCAGATCTATCATTAATCATAAACAACATATCATGCTTTCCAAAAGCATCATAAAATCTCATAATCAATCAGGGACTTACTCGGATCCTTGCTTATACCATTCATGGTATTAACTCCGAATCTACATAGATCCAATTATCACATGCAAAAGATTTAGTACATTTAATTAACTATAAGTGTGTATGTACACACCTGGTATTGATGATAGTCCTAAATCCCGAAAAGAGATGTCGGCCACCTAGATCTACTGGTCCCTATATTCGGCCAAATACATGAGTTAATACCATGGCCTATTCGGCCAACCCAACAATCTTAGGGGTTTATCTTTTGATCCCGAAACCTTACCTTTAACTCTTTGCTACTATCCACAAAGACTCGATTCACGAATCCGCTTTGCCAAATAATCGATTAATGAACATTACTCATAACCAAAGCTTTTGGCTTTTGAAAACCAACATAGACCTTACCCAAACTTACCAAAATCGAATGTTAGAGATTAGGGGCTTGGGTCGCTTGCTTCACGATCTTGAGGTACCTAGAAGAGATCGATTACTAAAACATTTAGAAGTCTTGCTAGCCACTTTGCGAAATCGGCACTTACCCCCTAAATAAGAATCGACAAAGAATAGTGAAGGGAACCCATGAAGTTTCGGCACAACTTACCTTCACCAAAACGATTGACCACGAAAATCCAAAGAGATCTATACCCTTCCTAGTATTCGGCCAAAGAGGTTAAAAACATGAGAAAGGAATTCGGCACTTCCAATGGGTATATCGGCTTGGCAATAATGGAGAAGAAAACGAGAGAAAGGAGAGGGTAGGTGTTTTGGTCAGAAATCAAAAGTAGAAGAAGAGGAAGATGGTGATGTAGAAATCGGTTTTGAAAAGGAATGAAAGAAAACAAGAGAGGTGATTGCTTAGCCGAAAATTAGGAGGAAGAGACTAACAAATTCGGCACATTCCCCCTCTTTTACTTGCCGTCCCACTCCTTCCAAAGGAGTTCAAATTTCGGATAAACTCCTTTGAAAGTATTCAAAATAATTTGAATACCCAAATGCCTATTTTCCTCTCGCCAACTCTAATTAATCCCATGATAATCCATAAATAAAATAGCCTCCTTATTATCCTTAAAATTGAACAAATAAAAGTCTAATTTTAAATGCTCATATTATCTTTTAATAATAATAATAAAAGAGTTTAAAGGAGGAAGACTCTCCCACTTGTGCCGTCCCAAACATAGTGCAAAAAGGGGATCTTCGTGACTCGAACCAAGGCTCTCCCCTATCCCCTGTGGCGTCACAAGCTTGCTCTTAAGTGGCCTTCTTTTGCCACTTTACCAAGCTGATTTTTATGTCAAATTATCCACATTTATTCTTATAACCCCCCTCTTGCTAAGGCTCCCTTCCTATAAAATTAAAAACTGAAATTTTTACCAACCCGAGCCTACTCCAGGCCTTAGATTAAACCAAATATTCCCATAAATAATATCACAGCAGTTCCAACATACCAAATAATTATTCAATCACCAATAGCCCCTAATTTAGGATGTTACACCACTAGTCCGTGAACTGTTTTTACTTAATAGTTTTTAAAATTTTCTGGTTTTTTTTAGAGTTTTGTAAATATGGGACTCTCTGGACTTTTGGTTTTGTTGTTGATTTTTGGGTTTGGATGTGTTTTGATTTGTCCTGCGACATTTGACAAAGCAATTTATGAAAACAACAGTTTTACACAAACAAGCGCTTTTGAGATCCCAAACTCGGTTTTCAAAATATAATGACTTTTAAACTTCCGCTGCAAATTTTCGTTTTACTTAAAATGACAAACAATTGATGGTTTCGTTAAAGAGTATAATAATATGTTTTCCTAAAATGTGGACTCTTTTAGTAATAAATTATACGAGGTTTTTAACATGATAAGATTGGATTCGAAACCATTCTTCGTAATATTCTCGGATTTGGCCATAACACCTAGGCTGGGTCTGGGGTGTTACATTATGCCTCATATTTTTTGGCTTTTCTTCTCCTAATTAAACTTTGTTTTTAGTTTTCCACTTAAACTCTGATTAGTGTAGGTTATTTTAATATCATTTGACTTACAAATTTAGCCTATAAATAGACCCTTTTTTCACCTTAGAAAAATAACCCACTACAAATTTAGGTATTAACTTTTACAAGCTTTCAGAGAATTTTGTGTTTACGTTTTGAGGATTCTTATTTCAGGTTTCAGGTTTTAGTTTTATCTCCATCTTTTGTACTCTTCATTTTTTACATTTTAGTGAAATTATATTTGCTTGTGGTTTTTTATCCTCTTCGGAGGAGTTTTTTAATGTAAAATATTTTTGTTCGATCTTTTCAATTTCTTCGTTATTTTACTTGTTAATTGCTTAACCGGTTTATCCCCAACAAAAATGCTATAAGCAAGTTAAGAATGCAATTAAGTATCTATTTTATTGTTTTTTTATTATTATACTACATCTAAAGACACATGGCATCATCCTAAATTTTCTTTTAAATTTTTTTGTAATTATTTTAGTAGATAAAATAATAATCTTTAATCATATGGATGAATATTTGAAATATTGCCAATGAAAAGTCTTAATTCTACAAATAGGTTTTAATTCTTTTACATGCCTCATTTTTTTTAAAACATTTACGCTAAGTTTGGTAGAAATATTATTTATCACAATGTTTTAGAATATGGTTAGTAATAAACTAATTTCAATCTATAATTTTTAGCTACTCACATAACTTGTTTTGGGAAAAGAGAAGTAAACCTTTTTGCCTATTTTAAAGAGGTCTCATTTTTACAAGATTTTTTACTCATCTTTCTAACTTTAAGATTAAATTTATACTATTTATTATTTAATGTCTAACCATTATAATATATATAATAAATAAGTTACAAGACTAAACAAATTTTAATTGTCTCTTTGACATTTAATAAACAAAAATGCGAAACAGTCGACTATTATATGATGAATCAGATCATGGGTTTTGGTTCATTGATTTGGAAACATGAATTTTCTAGATTAGGTTAAACTTATAACAAAAAGTCATGATTTAAGGGCTAATTACCCAATTTTTCAACACAAATTCATTGAAGACACATGAATTATGGTCCTTTGTTTCTACCCACATTTAAAAAAGAAAAGTCACATCTCTCCTACAAACATCTCACATTTCACAAAAGGCCATTTGTATATATGATAACTCACAATTATGCTTATCTTGTACATAATAAAATATTTCGTGTTGTGAGATTTGGAATGGTATAATATATTTTAGGTTGAAGTTAAAGCAATGCTTGAAGGTCTAAAGATAGTTTGGATATGTGGTTTTCGTCTGGTGGAAGTAGAGAGTGATAATGCTCTTTTAGTCGATACCCACAGGAAAAGAAGCCGAACCTTGAGGAGATGCTAACAAAATTTATAGCAGTCTCAGAAACACGTTTCCAAAACACCGAAACAACACTTAAAAATCAACAAGCATCGATTCAAGGGATCGAGAACCAGTTAGGGCAACTTGTTAAGCTGATCTCTGAAAGACCACAAGGAAGCCTACCAAGAAACACCGAGACTAATCCAAAGGAGAAAATTCAAGCCATAACAGCTCAAGATAGTGAAGGGTTAGACGAGCCCAATTTCAGGCAAGAGAATGTGGTAGAAGAAGGTAAGGTTGAGGTAAGTAATAATAAGCCAAAACCAGTAATTAAAGAGTACCAACCTCGTATACCATATCCCGAAGCAATGAAGAAAGACAACACAGAGGAACAGTTCGGTAAGTTTCTTAAACTCTTAAAGAAATTACATATTAACTTACCATTTCTTGAAGCTCTCTCGCAGATGCCAGATTCTAGGAAATTTTTAAAAGAGCTTCTAACAAAAAAAAACGGAGATTAGACGAGTCGTCACATGTGGAGCTGAATGCAATGTGCTCAGCAATTCTACAAAATAAATTACCACGAAAATTAAAGGATCCAGGGAGTTTTACAATTCCATGTTTAATTGGTAGTTTATCTATTGATAACGCCTTAGCTGATTTAGGGGCAAGCATAAATGTTATGCCTTATAAAATGTTTAAACAACTAGGTCTAGGAAAACCCAAACAAACTAGGATGAGCATTCAATTAGCTGATAAGACTATTTGAATTCCTAGGTGTATAATCGAAGATGTGTTAGTAAAGATTGATAAATTCGTATTTCCAGTAGACTTTGTTGTTTTAGACATGGATGAAGACAATAGTATCCCCTTAATTTTAGGAAGACCATTTTTAGCAACTGCCAGAACTAAAATTGATGTGGGTACAGGTGAACTCATACTCCGTGTAGGTGACGAATCAACCAGTCTTCAGGCTCTCAACTCGGCTAGAACATCAAGCAATCAAGGTGAGAAAATAAATTCTATTAATGACCATTCGGTTAAACCTTGTTTTCAGGAAGCACCACGAAACTACACACCCGAGCCAGATCCTATATCTCATAACAACAAGGTAATAATTCATGAGGATCGAAGGCTTCAAGTTGATGAACTAGACGAGTGGAAGACACATTTTAAGGAGAAACTAGGAATACAAGAAGCGAAACTGAGGGAACCACTAGACGAGTTAGTAGGAACAGCAAATCACTTCAAAATAGGAGATCAGGTATTGTTAGATAAAACAGACCCTCGAATTGTTCCTCCCGACCCTAATACAAACAAAGAAATCTCTTTTAAGGTAATCAATATTTTCCCATACGGAACAGTCGAGGTAAGTAATCCTATCTTCGGTACTTTTAAAGTAAATACTACTCGACTCAAACTTTATCATGATAATAGAACTGATAGCATGAGAGAGGATGTTCAACTCTTCAAACCACCCTGATTATGCAAATGAGAGGTAAGTCTAGCTTAAGACTATAAACGAGCACTTCTCGGAGGCAACCCGAGCACTAACTCCATTAATTTTTACATTTTTAATTTTATTTTTCCTTATCAGCATTTAATTTTAAACTAACCAAAGTGCAGATTTCCATACCACACGGCCCTTCACACTAGCGTTATGGCGTGTGGATACTACTGAACTTTAAATCTTGACATAGCAGAGGTAGTACGAGCCAATGACGAAAGATTCCCAGATCACGGACTGTAACATCCTAAAAATTTAGTATCGATATGTTGCATGTTTTTGGTGCTTAGCTTGTGAATGATTCAATTTGTGTGTTTAATATCGTTTTGAGAAGGCTCGGGATTTATTCGGAATTAGAATAAATTTTAGTAAGGAGTACTTCATTGAAGTGGATCAAGTAACCTTGATGCTTAAGGTAATTAAGTGTCAAAAACTAGCATAAGATGAGCTAGTAGTAAAGTGGAGTTGGCGCCATAAGTGTTACTTGAGGGAAGAGGTTCGAATCCTTTGGAATGCATTTTGTGACTTTTATTTTTACACCCTTCTAGCATGTGTCGGCCAAGCCTTATTTTTGGTAAGGTTGGACTATTTTTTTTATGGCAAGGTGGCTAATGGTTAAGGTAAGCATGGAACTTGGGGAAAGAAATCCTAAACTTATGGAATGTAGGGGGAACACAAGGCACTTCTTAAGGGATGTGTTTTGGAAAGTTGGAATGGCTAAGCTTGTCCATGAACTTGGACGGTTTTGTGGACTAGGGGGGTGGCCAAATTTTTGAGGTAGACTTTGGTAAGGATGTGTAGTTAGTGTGTAATCTCATTTGGTCATTTTTGTTCTCCCAAAACACCTTTTCTTTTCATCTTTTTCTCTCATAGCCAAATGTGCTTGATGCTTTGGGTAAACATCTTTGTTTTTCTTCTTTTTTTTGTCTTCTCCTTTTGACCATTTGGTCATATTTTGCCAACCTCTCAAGTGCTTCATTTGTGCTTCTCTCCTAGTGCCGAAAATATCAAACACAAAAGTCATTTCTTTTTCTTCCTTCTTCCCCATTGCCGAATGCACCATTGTCCAAAACCCTTCTCCTTGCTCTTAACTTACATTTGAAAATTGAATCATAAATCTCTCACCCTTATTCTCTTTCTTTCTCCATTTTTCTCATCCTTTAAACACATTTCTTCCTTCATATTTCTTCCATGGCCGAATGTTAGAGACCACCTCCATAGCCGAAATTATTTTTCCCTTACCATGAAATCATAGCCAAATTTTCTTTTCCTCATAGATTTTATTCTCAATCATTTTTCTATTCAAACTTTGGACCATCGGTAAGAATCATCTTCTTTGTTTTCTTTTTGCTAATTGGTCACCTTGGCCGAATCTATAGGTTGGCTTAGAAGAGCCTTTAAATCAATAATCGTTCATTCTCTTAGACGATTTCCTTTCATTTTTCTTTTAGTGAAATAGTAGAGAGCCGAATCATCATCTCTTTAAAGTCATCTTGAAGTCATTTGAATTTAGATCATATACTTTCAAGGGATTCTTTTGGAATCACTCAGAATTTTAAGGTAAGCCGAATTCGCCCTTTTTAAACCAATAGTCTTAAATTCTGATATATATATATTTATATATATATTGTTAGGACTAATAATCTTTTGACAATGGAGGCAAACAAGATAGGGTCGAAAAGGGTGGTGAATAGTGTTCTAAAGAGGGGTGGACTCGTTAATCCCTCAAGATTCAAGCGAAGAAATTTGTTTTTGAATCAGGGATTTTCCACTGGGTTGTGGACGACCCTCATCTGAGGAGAATCAACTATTCGAAGTTGTTCGTAGTTTGGAGCCTTTAGCTGTTTGGGATTTTCCATTAGGTTGTGAACCGTCAATCGGGGGAAACTGACAAATAGTTGTTGTTCAAGATTCCGAGGTAAAGATCTAGATCGCTTATCTTTAGTATAGATTTATAATAAGTATTAGTGTTCTAATCAAGCGTGACATTTATTTAGGTATCGACGAGCTGAAAGTATAGTTCTCACCGTAATCGGTGTGTAATTTCACACTTATCTCATGGGTTAGATGTTATATCGTAAGCATTAGAATAAAATTCGTAAAGTTGGTAAAATAAAAAAAATACGGTATATTAACACTTTTTGTGTAAGTGCATGAAATCGGTGTTAAAGTCGCGAAATTACTGGAATCGCCCTTAATGGGCTAATTTGTTAAAAAGTAATTTTGGGCCTCATGTGATTAATGGACAAACTTGCTAGATTGATTAATGGGCCAATTTGCTAGATTGATTAATGGACAAATTTGCTAGATTGCTTAATGGGCGAATTGCTAGATTGCTTAAGGAGCCGTTTTGATAAATTACCATATGGGCACAAATTGAGAAATGGGCCAATTTGTAGTATGGGCCTTATGTTGAAATTATCATATGTAAATTGTTAAGCTTTGTTTATGTATACATGATTGCATGGGTTGGGATTAAATTGAAGAGAAGTTCTGGTGGTTCTACCATAATCTAGTTCGGGTGGCTCTGCCACAAATTCTAGTTCGGGTGGCTCTGCTACAAATTCTAGTTCGGGTGGCTCAGCCACAAACATTTTAAATGGCTTAATGCCTGCGTTTGGTGTGTTGGCGGGGTGGGTTGACTTGATCCCCACAGTGTCTTTGGTTGGTACGGGTGGTGTGTAGCGGATGGAAATTTAGGCTTGGTTGGGAATTTCATTACACATGCATTTTTTTTAATTACTATATTGTTAAATTCGTTAATGGGCTCAAGCCCAATAAATTGCTTTGATGATATGGCCCATGGATTTGGTAAGTGGGTTACACACCTGAGTTCTAAGTAACTCACCTGTTTTCTTACCCTTCTCGTAATAATAATTGATGGAGGCTTGGGCCGAGGATGACTTCGTGGAGGCCATACTTCAAATGATGGTTTTATGAACTTTAAAACTACTCTTTAGTATTTTACTTAATTACTATTTTAGCAATGTAATAAGGCCTCTAGTATTATTTTTATGGATTTTATTTCGTGGATGGATTTTAATATGTTTTAGATACTTAAAGTGGACTATTTTAAGTTTATAAATGTTTTCTTTAAATTACGTATAAAAAGGGGTTTCTTAAATATCACTATCTCGTAAAAATTTCGGTGAAAACTCTTTTATAAATTTCGCTTCCAAATTCCTTTTGAACTCTTTTAAATTTCTTTAAAAAGTTAACCAATTATTTCTCTGAGATCAAATTTTAAACTCCTATGTTTTAAAATCATAGATTTCAAATTAACCTCAGTTTTTGATAAACTCCATCTCCAAATTAGTTTTTGAAGACCTGCTTTCTTTAAATCATTAGATGACCAAATGTATGTACGATTTGTGTAGCATACCACGTCTGGTCTTAACGCTTGGACCGGGTTTGGGGTGTTACACGGACGATTATAAATTGCCACGACCGTGCGATATGGCCGTGGCCGACACTAAGGGAAGTCACACGGGCTCCAACTAAGCACCACGACCGTGCGATACAGCCGTGGTCGACATTGTTTCATCAAAACATAGTCGTGGTGACCATGAAAACAGGCGTGGGAGAAACGAACGAAGCACAACACGGCTGTGCGATACAGCCGTGTGACACAACACGCCCATGGGACACGGGCGTGGGGGCGTACCAAACCTGAAAATTCTATTTAAACCCCCTCTCTTCTTCCCATTCACCTTCTACCTCCCCCTTCTTTCAGTTTTCCCCTATTTTCTTCTTCTACAGAGCCCTGTGACGCCGTCCAAATGTCAAAGAAGCGGAAGGATCCTAGCACAGTCTCCCTGTGGGAGATCGATTTACATAAGTTCATGTCGGCCGCTTCATTAATTCAATATGCCAAGGACATTTGAGGCCATTTAGTTTTTATTTTTCTTTTCTCTTCTCCTTTATTTTCCTTCTCTTTATCTATTTTATGCTTAATTTAGTATATTTTATTTTAGTTTCTTGGTTTTAGATTCTAAAGGCTGCTTGGGAATCACCACACCACGACCACTGCCAACTCCAACTCAGCCTGAATTTCCCTCGTTTCTTTTCTTTAACTCCATCCAAAATTCAAGAAGTTTCACTTCTAACACTATCTTTTGATCTTCTCACTATAATGTTTTTATCTATCTTTGTACATTGAGGGCAATGTACATCTTAAGTGTGGGGGGTGAATCTTAAAAGTACCTAACTTTTTTCATTATTCTCAAATCCTGAATTATATCTTGTTCTTAAGTAAAGGTTCTCATATTTACTGTTAGAATGAAATTTCCTTTAATTCATGGTTTTCATTGATATGTTTTGGATTAAGTCATAGTTAATTGTGCAATGATAATTTAAACTTTAGGAGACTAGAAAATCAAGCATGATGAGTCTATTTTCAAAAATTCTTGATAGGTTGTCTACCTGAATCTAATTATTACCTTGAAGTTTGAAATTTACGAGGTTGATATCAAAAGCCCATAATTTTTGTGAGATTTTGAGCCTATTAGAGCATATTCTTTTCGTGCTCACTTTATTGATTATGAGTGTGTCAACATTGATTTGTTATTCTAGAACTTGCATTGATTATACGTGTCGAGACCACATCTTTGATTTGATATACTAAGATGATAAAGGCACCTAGGTTTTAACCCACTTACTCCACTAAAAGCCTACCCTCACAATTAACCTCTAGTGAACCCATTTGATCTTAACAACCCTTTTTATTGACTCACCCACTAATATTAACCCAAAACCCTTTGTATTCGTTATCACCATTCTTCTTGACTACCCCTATATCGAGATTTAATTTGATCGATTACTTAACTATTTTCTTTATCAGTTGTTAAATTCTATCTTATTACTATTACTTGATTTGTTCTTTAAAAATGAAGTATATTCATTATTAATTCTATAATTAAGTGAGCTTGTACGTTTAAATTCCAATTATTGAAGAAGAAGCTCGTCTTATTAGCATTAGTTTCCAACTGATGTAATTATTCAGTATTAGTCCAACTTTCTAGTTAGGTAATTTGTCAATTCAATCTCGATTCTAACCCTCTAATTCAGCCTTTTATCCACACCTTTAACCCAAGCCCCGTTACAACCCTGTTAAAGACCTTTTTATTTGTGTATCATCTCATATTATAGTGGTGGAGATTTGATTTTCATGCAAGCCTATGGGATTAAATTTTCATGTTTAACTTATGAGTGCTTTTTACTGAACCTTAAACACCTCGAGTGATTTGAGTGAATCTTTAGTGAGGATGTCAATCCTTGTCAATTTTGAATCAGAGGTAATTATTTAGATGAGGGGAAACACCTATGTTTTCATGCTACAAAATGTATGACATAGATTGTTTGAATCTTTAGGACTCTTTGAGTTGAATTATCCATGTATGAATTATCTTTGAATTATGATGAAACATTATTGATGAATATTATGAATTGAGGAAGTTTGTGTTAATTGTGAGTTGAGAATTTTGCTTGAGGACAAGCAAAAGCTTAAGTGTGGGGGTATTTGATAAACCGTAATAGTAACATATTTTAAGCCCATATTTAGCATACTTTTGGATGATTTATCCCTTGAATTATGTAATTTGGTGCTCTTAATCCTTTAATTTCATGTTTTATGCTCAGGAGAGCATAAGAGGATGAAAAGAATGAGAAACGGGCTTAAAACGGACTAAATGGGCCAAAGAAAGAAATCGACACAGTCTGGGCCAAATCCACACGGTCGTGCCTCATTGATAGACTTGAACACGGCCTGGCCACGATTCACACGGGCGTGTGCCATGGGCGTGTCCCTGCCATGATAAAGAAGAATTTTATTCGGATTAGGATACTTAGACGCAAAGAAACACATTCCAAAAGCCTATATAAACACCCTAAAGGCCATCCTTTAGGGGGCGTCCAGCGAGGCCAAAGAGCCGAGCCAGAGGGGTTAGAATTGTGGAAATTACTCGAAAAAAGCCAGTTGATTCATCTCAAGAAGTCGGGGTCATACTCAAGACGGAGGATCTCTCTTCAATTCCTTCAAAGAGTTTTAGGGTTTTTCTTATGTTTTGTTTTATCTTTTCCTTTGAGATGTATTCTTTTATGATTATGAACTAAACCCTCAAATACCTGAGGGGGATGAAACCTAAGATGAATCTTGTTATCGTTTGCTAAACTATATGATAAATACTTGATTTGTTCTTAATTATGTGTTCTTAATTCTTGTTTTGATATTTCCGGGATATTGATTCAAGTATTGATGTGCTTAGGTGGAGGAGCAAAAGTCCCTGCCTAAGAGTAGATCTAGCATAATTAAGCGGAGTTGCTCGCGCGCCTAGACATAGGGTGACGAAATTTTGCCAGATTAGGGTGAAACCTAATATGGGAGTCCATAGATCGAGTTAATGCAACTTTAGGGAGTTTTAATTAGAAAGAGATTTCAATTAATCAACCTAGGGTTAGACGTTAGTAGCCTCGACGGAGGTATTAATATAACTTAGGGAATCCTACGGATCAAGTCAAGTGAATAAATCATCTGGTTCAGAGTTAGATAACAAGTGAAGTCTAGGTGGATTCTTCCTCGAGTATTGTCTTAGTCAATTGGTTTTTCTCACGAGTATTTTCCCAAATTCGTTTTCTTTGTCTTAGCGTCTTTATCTTAGTAGTTAGTAAATTTTAGATTAACAACAATTTCCTTATTTCTTAGGCTAAATAATAAAAATAAAGTTAGTATTAGTACTTCTGGTTCCCTTGGGTTCGACAATCCGGTCTTGCCACTAAGCTATACTACTATTCGATAGGTGCACTTGCCTCAATCATTGTCATAGTTAGTTTCTAGGCTCGATCATTCTTTATATAAATTTTTAAGACTCTGACATCGTACATCAAACACCCTAGTTTATAGGCTGGTTTGCGCTAATTTTGTTTGCAAGGGCCGAATGCCCTATTGATTCTGGTCGAATGTTCTAGGGAGCAAGGGTCGATTCTTAGTGAACGATTGTTAATTGGTTAAGTTTTGGGTGTCGTGTGTAGAATTTGGTTAGTTGTTGTAGTGTCGACATCCCGAAAGCAATCAGGTATGTGTCCCTAACCTGAAAACCTATAAATTCGTGAAAAACTGAAAGTGGCAGTCGACGACACACATTGTTGTGTATCTGGCCATGTAAGCAACATGGGTGTGTCGGCCACATGGGTTGGCCAGGTAAGGCGTGTGGGCTATACATACATGTGGGCCCATTTCAAACAGTTTAATATGGTCGTCTTTTGGGTCGATTGTATGAGGTTATCGATATTGTAGTATTTATTATGTGATTACATATGATGTCCGATTAACACTATCTGTTATATAATTTGTTGTATGTAATTTTCTAAAAGCATGTTGAATCATGCAAAACTGTATATTCAATTATATGATGTTGTGTACGAGCATGATTATATTCAGTAACCTTTGTGTAAGTTTATATGCATGCTGCTGATATATTATTTTGTATGCTTTTTTGGCATGTTTATGATCTATTATGTTCGTAAATGAGCATGATCAGTTTGAGTACATTTGAATATGCATTAAAAAAATACTTTGCATGTGCATTAGGGTGGGTTATGAATATGATATGGAGGAATTTTTGGCAGACTATGTTCTGTGATTCTTGTGGTTTACTTGCAAAAAAAATTTTGTAGCTAAACTGCAATATCCGTTTTAGGCGATTTTTCGCATTATATCTAGTAGCTCGATTGCATGATTTTTCAGTGGTACATGACCACTAATTTTGTGTGATGGTTGGATGGATACTTAATAACCCTAATTGGTGTGTTAGGTGACGAAGATGGTGTGTAGTGGTTGGGGGTAGGAATTATTTTGTATGACATTGCATTGCTAAGCATGCCTTGTATCCGATTTTCTATTCTGATATGTTTTATCTGTGCATTAGTTGACTATCTATTATGTTTTTGGGCCATGACACACATTGGACTTCTAGCTTACTCAATTATTATATCTTCACAGGTAATCCTCAAGACTAGGATGAGGCGACGTTCAGAAACGTTGAGTCGGGTTCTCATAAACAAACTGGGTTTCAAAGGTTTATTTTGATTTTAAAACATGGGTTGTTTTTCGAATTTTTGATAATATTTTGGACATTGCTTTTTGTTTTTGGCTTTTGTTGGGCTTTTGGTAAGGTTGTTCAATTAAACTGCAAGTTTTCTCTGTTAACTAAACTAGACAAACATTTGTTTTCAAAATTGATTAATTATGAATTTTTGCCGCTGCAGTTAAAAATAAGCTAATTGGGTTTTATTTTGGGAAAATATTTAAGTTAATAATATGGTTTAAAAATTAACTTGGTAGCGAATAAAAAATGTTTTAGGAAATACTCGCTTGGCAACATAAAAGTTTTCTGAAAGTAAATAAATCGGGATTTTGCAAAATTATTTATACAAGATCAAACAACGTTTAGTGAGATAAGCATTTTTAGTATTTCCAGGTGGTCAATGTAACCTCCAAGATCTGGTCATAACGTCTAGGACGAGTTTGGGGTCTTACATTTTAATAATAAATTAACATTATTTTTAATCATCCATTAAACCAACCGTCCACTAAATGCTTAAATGGATAATTTTCCATTTAAAACCTTGATTTATTTACTGAATAAGTCATTTTAACTTTTGAGCAATTAAAAAAAATTTATAGCGATTAACTTTTACCACTTTTACGATTTAGTCATAGTACCTTAACTAGTCACTAATTTGGCAAAAAATTCTATCCAAAATTTAATTCACCTATACAATAACTCCATAAATATTTAATAGAAATATTTACGAGCTCGTTTATGAAAATGAGGTCCCGATACCTCATTTCCCAACACCACTGACTTTAGGGTTATTACACTTGTACCTTAGTTAACTATCCAATCAACAAAATTAAAGAACCAAACTCTAATTAAATTTCATACTAACTTCGTAATATTTATGAGCTCAAATATCAAAAATAGGGTTTCAAAATCACCATTTTCGACACCACTGAAAAACGGGTTGTTACAATACGCCTAAACAGAATATAAATAGTAGTATAAGGAGTAAGGCCGATCCCATGAAGACTGGGATATCTAAATTTTTCATAAGGTCGATCCTATGAAGACTGGGATATCTAAAATTGTCGTTCAATTTAACCAGATTTCATGTTTAACAGTTATTATGCCCACGATGTGTGATGATATTTGCAAAAACAAAAATGGAGAATTAAATCTGATTAAAATAAAAATAATTAAAATTGAAATAACAATAAATAAGCAAAAACAAAATTAGATTGAATAAACTGATGTGGCGATGTTCTAGCTTCAGGTTCTATTTTAGTTCTATTTCGAACCGGTCATTAATAACATGTTTTCTCTTCCAACCAATAAGTCGGATATAGTTATCGAGGACGCCTCAAACCACCGAACCTTCCACATGTAAATTAATTGTGAGAATGCCCAACAACTAACCCTTACCGAATGAATAACCACAAAACACGCGTCCATGATTTAGCTCTTCGGTAGCCTTGCGAAATAGAAGGGCCCAACTAGAATCAATGGCTTAACTATGCAAGTCATTTAAATTTGATTGTTATTTCCCTTGACATATCCAACCAACTACTCAATTGGACACGCCAATGTGTTCTTTCGCAGATTGAATACGATAATTCATCGTATCAGTTTTTCCAATTGTATGCCTACCAACACCAAATCAACGAGCTCTCTTTGACTTTGTGCTAATGTGACTAATTAGAAGTCTTAGTAGAAATAGGAGAGAGCCATGAGATCTGAAATCCTGAAATCTTAGTAGAAATAATAATAAACTAATACAATAAGTCTTAGTAGAAATAATAATAAACTAATCCTAAGATCTTCTTGTGCGTCGACTCAAGCTCTCGTGCCAAATCTTTTGTACAATCCGCCTATCTTCTCGTTTCTTACACATTGAAAAATAATTGTACTTACATAGAAAATGACCGATTAAGTGTCATATGAGGTAAAATTCATGTCCAAAATTAATTTAAATAAACAATAAAGATACGCCGATTAAGTGCATTATCAGTTGGTGTAAGTAAGACTTACAACATGAGGTCTCGTTGCTTTATGGTCTTTATATAGACACATATCCCTTTGCCTTTTGTTTTTAGAAAATATAGGATTTTCCACCCTTTTAACTAAAAAATACTTAAGCCTAAACTTAGTTTCTAAATGCTAAAGAGAATGGCTAAACTTTATGCAATAATAGACAATAAAAATTTTTATTTCAAAATATACTAATTGATTATTATAAGTTGGTGCTGTTATTTAATAGTCCATGATTGAACTTAAGATTTAATGTCAACCAATACTTCATTTAAACAAAAGTTCCTTTTCATTTCACCACATGCTTAGTTGACAAGTGAAAAAGCATATTGATTTGTAGTTGTCAATTCTTTTATTTTTTGTCGAAAGTGATGTTGTAACTATGGTTTTGATGAAATTGGGTTGCAAAGGAGAATAGAAAAGCAAAAGAGAATAGAAGACCAGATTGTTTATGCAATTCTGATTAACAATTCTACCTCAATGGGGAGCCTTGCTTAGAGAATGAATAAATTAAACAATTTTCCAATACAATCAATGATTTAAATCCTATTTTCCCAACTCACACAAAGATAATAATAGCCTCATAGTTGTAAAATTGTTTACACTCACTCTCCCCATACATCCTCACTTACAAGTGAATAGTCTCTCCAATGAATACCTAGGATAACAATGAAGATATACCTAGTAAAATGTTTCCTAAAATGAACAAATAACGCTCTCAAAAGTGCTTTCTAACATGATTAAAAAAGTGTTATCATTTTGTATAAGCAGGAATCAATCAACTTTTTTGCCAGGTCATATGATACATGACAATGTTATGGTTGTTCATGAGATAATGTGATACCTTTAGAGTTCTAAAAATGGTCCAAATAAAGGGTGACTTGTGAAGCTCAATATGAACAAGACATATGCTAGGATGGAGTGGGGATTTCTATAAGGTTTGATGTGATGACTTAATTTCTATTCTGATAGATTGATCAAATTATGAGGTATATGTCCACAGTTAGTTACTTTGGTCATTTTAATGGGAGAATAACAACTTCTTTTAGATCGAGATATGATTTGCATCAAGAGGATCTTTTATTCCCTTGTTCTCGTTATGCATGAAAGGTTATTGACTCTCTTGAATAAGAAATAGGTTGAAGGTCTCATTAAGGCATTTAGGCTAGCGCTAGGGTGAATTATTTTTTCTTTATAAATGTAACAACCCAATTTTCAGTAGTGTAAAAAATAGTGGTTTCGGGACCATAATTTCAATGAGTGAATCTGTAAATATTATTATTTAATATCTATGAGTTAAATATGATGTTATTGTGAATTTTGATTTTATATATTTTATTAATTGGTCAATTAGTCAAGGTACAATTGGTGTGTACCGAAAGTAAGTGGTTGTGGAAATTGAGATTTTGAGACCTCATTTTGGTAAATTAAGCTCGTAAATATTTATTTTTTGTTATTGTATAAGTGAATTAGATTTTGGATATGTAATTTCGATGATTTAGTGACCAAATAAGGTACAAGGACTAAATTGTAGAAACTGTAAAAGTTAATTGTGGTGAATTTCAAATTTCTTAAGGACTAATATAGTAATTGAATAAGAGTTAAAATGGTAAGAAAACCATTTACTTGTACAGTGATTGGTTAGGTAGTGGAATTAGATTAATAATATTAGAATTTTTAATGATAATAATAATATATGTTAAAATAATAAAACCTAATGTATCATCATATTCATTTAGTCCCACCACCAATTCTTCAAAGAAAAACACCCAAAGAAACACCATTTTTGGAGCTTAAGGGTTCGACCAAATTCTTCCCCTTGCATATAGGTACATTTGAGCTCGATTTTTCGTAAATTTTATGTTTTTGTGATCATTGTTACTTAACCTAGCTATATTGTACCTTCGTTTTCAAAACTGTTAAAGATGCCATCGATGTTAATTGAAGTTTTTGAATGCTAATGGTAGATTTTGAAGCTTAGAAATGAAATAGGGCTAAGTTGTAAAAGAAATTTTGCTAGTTTTAAATTTAGGGACTAAAATGCAGATATTTCAAATTTGGTATGATATTTCTATAAATGTTGATTTTAGAGGGTTGTATAAGGAAATAATTGATATCGGATTGAAAATCAAGGCTTAAATATGAAAATTATGATAGTTTTGGTTTTAAGGACTAAACTGAATAAAATATAAAACTTTAGGGGCATTCAAATAATGAAATTGAGTTGATATATGTTTATAATAGGGTGATATAAGAGGGTTTAAATTGAATAATTGTATAGATCGGGAATTTGACCAAATTAAAATTAATTGGGGTAAAAAGGCAAATTTGTTAATTAGTCCTTAGAGAATTGATCGTTTGCTGTTTTGACCATGTAAGTTCATATGATATTTTAGTGTTAAATTGTTATTCATTTAGAATTATAATTGCAAATATGTTTAATTGGAATTCTGATTGTTTACGATTCAGTACAAAAAGGTGAGATAGAAGATTAGATTGAATACGATGAATTGCAAATTGAAATAATTAAGGTATTGACCTTAAATTGGACTAAAATAGGATATGTTATGTGATAAAGTGATGATTTAATGAAATGAGTTGAATTGATTCAATTTAGACCAGTTGATAGTGATAAGGACCGAATTGAATATATGTGAAAGTATAATATAATGTTATAAGTTTGAAATTGAATCAGTATTGTTATGTGATATGCTATCATATTGAGAATTGATGATTGGTTGATGCAATTGTGTAATGAAATTAAGAAACGGTCACCCTATTAACTGTTCGGGTAGAGTTAGATATAGTTGGCATGCCATAGGATAAAAAGAGTTCAAGGTTATACGACTACATGTCGGGGAGTGCTGGGCACACCTATTTTTCGTTTATACCGACCAGTGCTGGGCACATCTGTAACACCCCCAAACCCGGCCCAGACATTATGGCCGAATTCGAGAATGTCACATTAAAGGCACAATCTTAAACAATTTTGCTAAGTTAAAATCTAAGGCCAAAAGCCCAAAATCTAATATATCTTGATAAGTTAAGAGGGTAAAACCCACATTTTAGGAGAACGTTCATGTATTAAGTTATTTCGAAAACCATGTCATCTTTGGAAATTTGATGCAATTTATTAAGCAAATAGTTGAAGCAATAATAATAAACCCAAAGTCTAAAGTTAATTAGGAGTTCCATGGCCTTATTACAATAAAAAAAACAAAGTATTTAGAGCAATGTCCTTTGACCAAATTAAAACACTTAAACAACTTGTAGTGTGGCCATCTCCGAGTCCTCTCCCACGTCGAGCCGCCTATTCAGGATTACCTGAAACATTTAAAATTAAGGGTGTGAGTTTCGAAACTCAGTGTGTACGACCCTTGGCAATCAAATCACATACAAATATTCGCATTGGGCCTATGCCCTATCAAAATCGGTGGTCTTGGGCCTTAGACCACAATGACCTCATATCATATCATATCGCATCATTTACAAACAAGATAATGCAAAACCCACCCCAAAAATCCATCCTCTACACACTATTTCCCTTCCAACCTTATGGCTCCTGTGGGGAATTCTAGCTCTACCCACCCCTCCGCTACACACCATGGGTAGCCCTTGATTACATTACTCAACGTTGCGACAAAGAAAGTCGCTAATCATATATTGGCTTAAAGCCACCTGGTGGATCCACGATCGCGTCAGCGACTATGCGATCCTCAAATTCTTCCTCCGTACCATAATTCCCACCCATATGCATCCTAAGCAGAATATCATATGAATGCATCAAACATACAAGTAACATCCATAAACTCATATCCGTCACACGGGGTATTTTCGTCATTTCACTATCCAGGGGTATTTTCGTAATTCTACCCTACGGGGTATTTTGGTAATTTGGCAAATTAGGGGTATCTTGGTAATTTTACAATATAAGGGTATTTTAGTAATTTTACAATATAAGGGTATTTTAGTAATTTTACACATAAGGGTATTTTAGTAATTTTACAATATAAGGGTATTTTAGTAATTTTACAATATAAGGGTATTTTAGTCCCTCTCGAGTTGTAGTTATAAACTTTGGCCCATAAACAAGTCCTCGCGGTTAAAGTGAACAAACACTATGCACCAGGTAGGATCTCAGAAAAGAGGAGGTGGGTCACTCGAACCGCTTAAGTACCAAGCTCTCACTAGATCCAATCCTAGACATGCATATGTCGGTTACCACACTCTAACAAATCAACTTGTCCATAGGCATGTTTAATTAACTTAAGTCTTATGAAATTGAAGAGTTGTTCAAACTAGGCCTAAGTCCATAAACCCTAGCATATCTGCTTACGTCCCAATAAAGCCCATCAAACCCAAATTACAACCTTACGGCCCATTAGGCCCAAATCTTACCATATGACCTATTAGGCCCAAAACATATCCAGATCATGTATCATGCAAGACTAATTCAATTCGTATAACAACCAAACCATTCCATCAAACTTAGCCTCAGGGCCCACCGGGCCCATTTAGCCACTTTCGACTTTTCGACTTTTCGGCATTGTCGATATCGTGTTTGTGTTGTGTTTGTACACACCTGGTAACCTTGCATGCTGCGAACTCCTTAGTCACAAACCTACAATTGACATTACTAGCGATTAACCAAAGCGTTAACACATACTAACCAAAAACCGAAACCTCACCGTACCTTTACCGTGTGCCTCACGTGCTAATAGCCCTTCCTTTGCTACTATTGGCGATTAACCTCTAGATCTGCACTCAAACACCTATATCGTCAAAACCAAGTGACCCATATCGTACATAAGTCACCCCTATGAGCCTCATTAGATTCGGCCGCTTACAAAACCATGACTAGGTCGAGAACACTTACCACCTTGCTAGCAACCCTTACCTACCACGCTTGCGATCTTTGATTCTTTCCCTTGTTAATACAAAGTTAACGACAAGGAGGGTTAGATAGCCTTTCGGCTTTTAACAAAACTCGTTAAAAGATCAACTAAACACTTACCGATATTCTCCTTTAATCCTGCGGCTTAAATCCGGCTTTTGAAACTGGTATGGTGACAGAGACAATTTGGCAACACTAAGAAGAATGAGAAAAGAGGTGATACGGCCAGAACCAAGTGGTGAACAAAAAGGAAATTTGAGAAGGGAGAGTGTGAAGAATTCGGCTATGGCACCCTTAGAGAAAGAAATAAACGTCTGTGCCTCACACAAGTAAAGAAATTCGGCAAGAAGGAAAGCAAAAATTCGGCATTAACCTAGGAACTTAATTCGGCACTTATATTTATAGCCCCTAGCCAAAACTTCCCCTCCCTCAGAGTCCAATTCGGCACCACTATATCCACCTCCCAATCCCTATCTTTTCTCCCTTATCTTCACCTTAAATTTCTCTCCTGAACACTCCCTTTTAGTGTCCCTTCCAACGCCAACTCCTTCTGTCCAGGCACAAAAATAAAACTCCTTAATTTTCCCTTCCTAAGCCTCGAACCTTAGACCTCCTTAGCTGCTTAACACGCCACCTCATAGCCCTTTAATGACGCCACCTTCCAGTGGACTACAAGCCCATTTGTGTCATCTCTTCTCTTAATCTGCTTATGAGGCCTCACACCTGAGACTAGGGTCCACTAAGTGAGAAAAATAAATTTTCTCTAAGGTCACCCCTAACTCTAAGGCTTCAATTAATCCCGATACTATCTTAATAATATTATTCAAAGTGCTATACATACATAGGCACAGAAATTAGGGTTTCGGGATTTTTAGGGCGTTACAACATCTATTTGTCAATTTTACCGACCAGCGTTGTGTACAGCTTACTATTTTGGATTTATCCGATAGGCACTGGGTGTCAAATTGGTGTGATTTGTTAGATCCGTGTATCCATCCGATTTGACTCAGGTTAATAGGGACATGTATAATGTAATGTAATAAATGATATTTAGATTGAGCTGATATAATGATCGAATGATACAAATACATCTTGTGAATCAGTTATACAAGCCAAGAGGGCCAATATGAAAATGTGACAAATCAATGAATGTGATTTAGAATTCGTATTATGAAATGAAGTAGTGATTGAAATTAAACTGACATTTGGTTTATATTTGGTATAAAGATGAATTGATATGATATGAGAATGAAGTTAATATGGTTTAATATGGATGGTGGTGTGCTAGATGTTAGATGTAATAGTTTGTATGGCATAAATTTAGTCATTTAGTACATGACTAAAATATTAGTATGAATTGACTTGAGTGATGGTACATTGGCATAGATTGAATTTGAAAAATGAAATGTGATTATATGATGTTATTGAAATGGTTATTTGGTTAATTGAGGTTAGCTATAGGTTGATTAAACATGGTTGAAATATGGTTATTTAAGCATGTTTTGAATGAGTTTTATATAGGTTTTATGTGTACTTAAGTCACTTTTTGACAAAGCTTTAGTTTGAGTATAAAAGTACTTTAAAACTTATGATTTTAGAAATCTGGGTAAAAGTATCAATACTAGGGACCAAGGTATCCATACTTGACCACATGAACAGTGTTTTGCAAAAGGTAAAATGTCAAAACCGTATCGATAGTATCAATACCTACCATAAAATTATTGTTATTTATTCTTTTTGTATCGATACCTAGTTCAAAAGTTTTAAAAAATCTTAGATTAGTCCTTAGTCATGCTCGAATCTATTGAACTATGTTTGTATGCTCGATATAGTCTCTGTTTGGTTCATAACTTCTATTATGTATGTATTTAGAACAAATTGATGATTTAAATTGAATTCAATGTTATGATTTGCGTATGAATGTTCCGATAACTGTAGTAGCATCTTGAAACTCAGGTTTGGCAATCGGACCGGGTGAGGGGTGTTACGGTAGATGATAAGTTGTTATTTGTCCATAAAAAAAGTAAGGAAAGTGAGGTGTACACAAAAATTTCGATTTGAATATTGACTTGGACATTTGGAGTGAAATTTTATTTATTAAATTTGAAAATAAGTTACAATATCTAGATATTTCTCTACAAAGAAAACTCTAATTCTTCTATTTGGCTTGGCTTCAATCTAAAGGTCATTTAGACTTGATCTTGGAAGGATGTGGCTTGCTTCAAAGGTTATTAAGACTTGATCTTTAAGTTCTTCTTATAGCATATATGATCCAACTGACAAATAAATCCACTCCAATATGCAAAGAAATAGAAAATACTAAGTATTGGTGCTTAAACATGTTTAATGATTTGTTATACAATTTGATTTTTTTTACCTTTAATTAAGAGGGAATTGCCATGATTGATAAGGGATAGACGCTAACCATGACATGCATACCCATGCTCGTGTTTATAGAAGCAAGCAACAATCGTTGACTTGGTCAATCGGTTCACAAACCAACTTGGTAAGCACCTTATAGAGATACATAAGAGTAGTAAAACCTCATATGAATCTACCTACCTCCTTAAAAATCCTCCAACAACAAAAGAAACATGGTATGAACCTTGTTCCTAAACATGCATTTGAAGAACATTCCTCTAATCATCCAGAGTATCTAAGCTCTCTTGTATCGGTCAATCTCTACAACAATAGCATGTGGTGGGGAAGCTAGTTGGACAAGCTTGTTCAACCATGTGTACTTCAACTGGCACCCATCTAGATCCTTCTCTGGTAACTCCCTTAAAGACATGACACCTAACAACCAATGGCACTCATTCTCTGCATTGATGCTATTATGTTCGATCACTGCTTTCCTATCTATTAAAAGGTTTGTTATTAAATCAACATTTTTTTAGAGTAATTGTTTCTTCCTCATGGAAAATGGAATGTAAATGTTTCCAGTTTCCATCTTTCCACGAATGTTGAAACCATTCCAAATTGACTTGGAACTTTGTCATGTTAGATGCCACAAATAAACTGGCATCTTTCAAGCGTTTTTGGATATTAGGATCGACATTCAAGAAGTGTAAATTGTGTTAGGTCTAGAGAGTTTGATTTTTATATGGTTAAAAAATCATATAAAAATATTATTAAAATATGGAAATCTTTAAAATATTTTTATAATAATGAAAAAAATTAGTTAGAGGTTTCACTATATTGAAATAGTTGGCAATGTGATCAATTAGTTTCTCTCTGAAAAACTATGTCAATAAGAGTAAGTCTTTTGTAAAGTTTGAGAGTATGAGAAGATTTTGGATGAGAAGAAAAGAAGGATGAGTGCATTTTTATAGAGTGGAAATCGACAACCATAAGAGTTGATTTCCACTGTATTCAATGAAGTTGGTTGTGCCAACGGCAAAATAAATATGTTGATCAAATATTTACTTTTAAAATCGACATCCATGGGCGTCAAGATATTATTAAGGATGGTAATGGATCAAGGCAAGGGCAAAAGTTGCTAAATCCATTACCGCCTAACAGTTTGTAATCTCTACCCCATCATCCACCTCTATATAATATTGAAAACCATTACCACTTCCGTGGATGTTGGATTCATCCATCTGCGTTCCATTGCCCAGCTTCAATTTAATTTTTGCTAGTTTTTTTTAATATTTTTAATATTTTAAAAGCAAATAAATATTTAAACATAAAACTTGTGAGTTTTTTATAACACATTTTTATATTTTTAATAATTTTAAATATATATGGATAAAATAATAATTTAATATAATGAAGCGGGGACAAGTAATTTTTTTTTTAATTATTATGAATTTTTTATAATTTTTTTTAGATTTTAAATATTTATTTTCTATATTTTTAAAATTATTCATTGACATGACATAAAAAACAAATATTGTCATGTTAGCTTAAAAGAACACGTGGACTGTCATGTTCATGTGGGTTGTCACACCAACACAGTTAAAAAGATTTATGTTTTAGTTAGCATTTCTGTTAAAAAGAACGATTTGACTTTTTTTTTAAAAGCTGGGGCTAAATTTAGCTAAGAAAAGAATAATGATCAAATTGATAAAAATATAAACGTTGAAAACTAAATTTGACATTATGCCAAAATTATTTTATATAATCACTTTTAATAGATATTTTTATTTTTTTCAAAATCAAATTAAAAAGATTTTTCTATAAATTTTTTTCAAAAAGGTAATTCTAAAAATTCTTGAGATTAAAGCTATTCGGATGGGCATTTATCCCCAATGAATTGTGTTTAGTTTAATTTTTGTCACTCATTATAATATTAATATAATATTTAATCTCACTATTATCGTTATTTTTATACTAATTATAAATAAACACCTAGCTTATTCAAAAACAGCGTAAGTGGAAAAAAAAAATTAACTCAGGTGAGTGATGGTCTGCAATTACATCTGGTTTTTAAAATATTTGATAAGACTCATGGGGCAACTATTTAAATTTTGATTTTCTCTTTCCTTTGGCCCCTACGCGTTCTCAAAGTCATCCCAACTTGCCTTTCTACGCTGCTTTCCGCTGCAACTTTCTTTCATATCGCTTTCATCAAAATAAATACTGCCAAAATTCATTAAAGTTCTCTTTCACAATATTCAAAGCATTTTAGACCTTATTTTTGATAGAAGAATCTGTATTCACATTCCTTTTCCTTCTAGATATATTCAAGAACTCATATATATTTCTTTGTTTCTAAAACTACTACTTGACAAACTTCATTCTATCAGCACAAATAGATCATCGAGGGTTTTCATCAAAGTGAATTTGAAGTTTGAGGAAATTAAGGAAAACATGGCAGGGGGAAGTGGAGGAAGAACTCTGGAGGAAACACCCACATGGGCTGTTGCTGTTGTTTGTTTTGCTTTGGTTTTGATTTCAATCATCATTGAACACATTCTCCATATGATTGGAAAGGTATGATTTTTTCTTTCAACCTCATTTTTGGGGCATTGTAATGGATGTTTAATCTCCAAATCTCATACTTGTTTTTGCAGTGGTTGAAGAATAAGCATAAACGAGCACTTTATGAAGCACTGGAAAAGATTAAATCAGGTCAAACATTTTAACCCAACTTAATGAATGAATTTGAAAGATCAATAATCCATATAGACAAAGAAGTGATATATATATATATATATACATATTATGGGTATTCTTTTTTGCAGAGCTTATGCTGCTGGGATTTATATCCTTACTTCTAACAGTAGGACAAGGTTTAATATCAGATATATGCATATCGAAGGAAATTGCAGCTACTTGGCATCCATGCAATAAGAAACAAGAAGAGAAATTGAATGAATCTGATGATCAAGATAAAACAGATACGGAGCATCGCCGGAGACTTCTCACTGTCTCGAACTCGGGTGTAGTTTTCCGGCGTTCATTGGCGGGACCTTCAGTGGACAAATGTGAAGCTCAGGTATGACCCCAGCTAATTTATGTATGTAATAATTTTCTCAAGTTGCTTTTCTTTTATGACTCAAAATTGGTAAAACGTTCATTTTCACACCATCTAATTACAATAAAGTTTATGAGAAAAAACTAAAAAATTGAATAGATTGTCATTTCAAATGATCTGTTATTATCGGACTGCATAAAATGGGAAATTTTTGAGGCCCCATTGATGCATCAAATAATCAATGATTTGTAAATAAATCATTAATGGTGCAGGGTAAAGTGCCGTTTGTTTCATCGGAAGGAATCCACCACCTTCACCTTTTCATATTTGTACTAGCTCTTTTTCATGTCCTTTACTGTGTTCTTACATTGGCATTGGGGAGAGCTAAGGTACTAATTTCTTAATACTCCTCCTTTTTAGTTTACAAAACATGAAATAACTCTCTTTTTTTTTTTAGATGAAAAGGTGGAAGAGATGGGAAAAGGAAACAGGAACAATCGAATATCAGTTCTCACATGGTTAGTACAGACTATATATTATTTTTGGTGTAGTTTACTGAAAACGTGGTCCATGTATTTTATTATCTTCCAACATTTTATATATTTTACTTCATTGACTTGATGTTTAATTATATGTTTACATAAAGAGAAAAATTGTTATTAGAGGGGAATTAGGTTTTAAAATGATGATTTTTTTTTAGAAATTAAAATAAATAAATAAATAAAAATTGATTTGGTGACAGATCCGGAGCGGTTCAGATTTGCAAGGGAAACGTCATTTGGAAGGAGGCATCTTAGCTTTTGGACCAAAAACCCCATTCTTATGCGGATTGTAACCAAATTTCACCCTCTCTTCTCTTTTCCCTTTTACAATAATAAAATTAACAATACGCATTGCATGCTAAAGCCTTACTGCCAAGGTTTACATATTACTCTATTTATAAGTATATTTTTAAATAATATTAAATATCATATTTGAATAAGTTTTCATTTTTTTTTAATTTGTAAAATTACCCATATCTCTTCTGTTCAGTTAGCACATTAAAAGGACTTATATGAATACATATTAAATATTGCCCAAATCGTATTTTAAAAAAAAATTACTATATAGAACATTAAAGTTGCCCAACTGCCTTTTATATACAAAGGACCACAGACAATAATATCCAAAGCAATGCCCAAATTTGCAACACTTAAAGACTTTTTATCTTTGATTTTCCCACGTTTTCTTACTAAACCTGACTCATACTTAAATCAAAAAAAAAAAAATGGTTTCATTTATATTCTTAGTATAATATATTTAATAAACAAAATAATACAGCAATGGGTTAAAAAAACATGGGATTGTTTTTATTTATTTGCAGGTGTGTTTCTTTAGACAGTTTGTTAGGTCAGTCCCTAAAGTTGATTACTTGACTCTCCGACATGGATTTATTATGGTAATTATTTGATTTTTATTTATTTTTTAAATTCATTAATTAAAGTAATTATATATATGTAATGTTTTAAATTTTATTTTTCAGGCACACTTGGCACCCCATAGCGAAACCAAATTTGATTTTCAAAAATATATTAATAGATCATTGGAAGAAGATTTCAATGTTGTTGTGGGCATTGGGTAAGTAATTAATTTCATCATTCCTTTCTCTGTTTTAATTAATTAATTTCTCTCTATAAATCCATTGTTTATCTCTCTTCTTTTTCCATCAATTTTGCAGCCCTCCAATATGGTTTTTTGCTGTACTCTTCCTACTCCTTAACACTCATGGTGAGTCAATTATGTCTACTATTTTTTTCCATTCTATTTTATAGACTGAAATAGTAATTAAATTTTATTTTATTTATTATGATACAGGATGGTATTCTTATCTATGGCTGCCATTTATCCCATTGATTGTAAGCATGCTACTTAATTAATTTATGTGTTGAATCCTGTTGTGTTTAAATATAAGAGGAATAAATTAAGGGAACATGCAGATCATACTGCTAGTGGGCACAAAGTTACAAGTGATAATAACAAAGATGGGGCTAAGTATTCAAGAGAGAGGGGAAGTAGTAAAAGGGGTGCCAGTGGTTGAGCCCGGTGATGACCTTTTCTGGTTCAACCGCCCCCGCCTCATTCTTTATCTTATCAATTTCGTTCTTTTCCAGGTTCTTTTCTTCTTTCTTCATTATTATTGAAGGCTCTATAAATTATCTTCTGCTTACATTTTCTTTTTTAATTTTAAATTTTGCAGAATGCTTTCCAGCTTGCATTCTTTGCATGTACTTGGGTAAATTTCTTCACCATTTTTCCTTGATAACTTGCTTGGATTATTTTGTGTGTGCTTTTTTCTTTTCTAATGGAGTTTATGGTTGTGAAATACAGTATGAATTTGGGTTAAAGTCTTGCTTCCATGCGCATGTGGAAGATGTCGTCATCAGAATTTCAATGGGGTAAAAATCTCAATTTCTACATTCAAATTTTCATATTTATAATTTATTTTGGTACATTGTTCTATTTTATATTTAAAATAATAGCTTTCACGGTCTAATAATTTTATTCTAACTTGGTTATACAAAGGATTCTAGTTCAAATTCTTTGCAGCTACGTCACACTACCTCTTTACGCCCTTGTTACACAGGTAGTCGAAAAGCATATATGTATTTATATTTCAATATTCCAAGTCATATATTTTAATTAATTAAAATTTTTGGTATGATCAGATGGGTTCGAACATGAAACCAACCATATTCAATGAAAGGGTAGCGACGGCTCTAAGGAATTGGCACCACACGGCTAAGAAACACATCAAACATAACAAAGGCTCAAACACCCCATTTTCAAGCAGGCCAAACACCCCATCTCACCACATCTCCCCGGTTCATCTCCTTAGAAACTACCGGAGCGAAGTCGATAGTCTCCATACTTCTCCTAGGAGATCCAACTTTGATATCGAGCTTTCAGACACGGATTCTTTGTCCCCATCCCCCCCTAATTACACTGAAGGTTCCTCCACTTCTCACCACCATGTTAATATGGTGGATCAAGTTCAAGTAGACTACACCGATAATGATATAAATGAACTGAACTTTAATGAACGACGTGAACTCACACAACATGAAATTAACATCGAGTTGAAAGATTTTTCATTTGATAGAAGGACAACTAATATATGAATATATATATATATATATATATATATTTGAGTTTTAAATTAGGTGGATAACATTTACAATGATAAGATGGTTAATGGCACAACAATTGTAATTGGCCAAAGGGAAAAATTAAGCCATTTGATTATTTTGGATCATCTTGTTTAGCGAAATATTCTTCTTCTTGTTTTCGTTTCCACTCTTTGCCATAAAATGAGGCTTCAAGAACAAATTAGTTTTCATTATTTTTTGTATAATTTGTTTATGTACAGTTTACTCCAAAGGCTGATATATATATATATATATATAAACCATGTTATCCTTTTTCTTCTTATGGAATTTTAACTTCAATACTTATGTTGATCCTAAATATAAACATATGGGATATAAATTTTTTATAAAAAAAATTAAAAATTATATATTTATATTAATAACATAATTATATTTGAAACTCACCTCTTTATTTAAGTTACTTTTATGCAAGATTAGAAGTGTAATAGAGCCAACTTTGAATACAAACAAATTATTCACTCAATTATTCACAAATTATTCATCTAATTATTAATATTTTCATTTTAGCCACTTAACTTTTTGAAATCAAATATTTTAGTCATTTTTTCATTAATTGCCTAACAGAAGTCTAACTTGGTCTTTGTTTTATTGGCCTAATAACAAATTAGCCCTTCAATGTTTACACATTCTATCAATTTTGTAACACCCCTTACCCGTATTCAACGCCGGAACAGAGTACGAGGCATTACCGGACATACAACACAAACATTCATACAAATCAAATCATAAAATTTGCGTCCAAATTAAAACCATCCACACTCAATCATAAAGTCCCTAATACGAGCCTACGATGCCCAAAACGTGCATTGGAAGTGGTTTGGGACTAAATCGAGAACTCAGGAAATTTTTACAAAACTTAGAAAAATTTTGCTAACTGCAGGGCTCACACGCCCGTGTGGTCCAAGGGACATGCCCGTGTGACCCTGGGACACACCCGTGCTTCAGACCATGTTCTAATTTAGGGTGCTCTCTGACTAATTTAATCCTAAATCTAAAAAATTCAATAAATTTAACCCTTAATGTTTACCAATTTTACCATTTTAGTTCTAATTCCCAAAACTATAAAACATATTTAAAATATCTTTAAAATATTTTTATATTTACTTTTCAAAATTTATATTTACTTTTTTCATCAACCATGCTCTTTTTCTCATCAACCAAACATATGAAAAACCCAACAATTAAAGTGTTTTTTTTAATTCAATCTCTCTTGATTTAGTCCCCTTTTTCTCTTGCTACATTGTTTGTCTCAAATGTCTAATTAAAACTCAGAAAAAAGCTCAAAATTAACAAATTCATAAACCTAGAAAAGTGGTTGGGTTGATAACACCAACCTCAACTACCTTACTCTTTACTGCAAAGATAATACAGTTTTAGGCTTTGGTGTTCTCATATCTTTATTATTTTTAGCTCAAGTACTAGAGAGAGAAACTTGGTGTTTGTTCAGTGGATGATGCGTCGTTGAAAGCACCAAAAATATCCTATTCCCTTGTAAAATAATAAAAATAACAGTAAAGGGGAAGTAGGGTCGAATCCTCAGGGACCGGATTGTACGAATGCTCATTCTTGAAATCCTGGACAATTTCTTAGCCAAGAAAACTGCGCGTTCTGGAAAAATAAAAATAACAGAATTAATAATTTCGATCTGGAAAAATATAAAAAAACAGAATTTAAAGTGAATTGAAATTGCGAGAATAAATTGCGAAAATTAAAATGAGGAAAATAAAAAGAGTTTAGAGAAAGTTTCTTATGTTGAGAGATTCCAGCCTCCAGTTGCCTCGATCCGCCTTGGGTTCAATCCTTGGCTTTTAGATGATCCTTCTCAAACTGAATAAGCCAGTTATAGTGGAAGAGGACGCCTACAACCACTAGCTCCAAGGATTTAGACTTTAATTTGGTGGAACCTGACTCTAGCCGACAATCGCTCTTGTGAAATCATCTATGCTAGATCAACGTTTCTCAATGGCGAATCCCACGCCATTTTGTCTCTTGGGCTCGCCAACCTCTGACGCAGTAAGCTAACGAACCGACTGTGCAACCTTCTCAAAATATACAAAGCGGTCGTTCCTTGCACACGTTGAAAAGATCACTTCTTAAGGGACATGGACGGAAGCGTCTGCCCCGTAATGCGGAGAAATGATGAATACCCTATTGAGAAGGCTAAATCACGAATTCTAAACCTCAAGAACCCTTTTTGGGGATTTTCAACAACCTTTGGCTAGATGGGTTTTAGTGGCTCATGATTGTAGTGGAAAAGAAAATAAATATATAAATGGAGATTTTTATTAAAAGGAAATATAGAGAGAACAAAGACTTTTGGGGAGAGAGTTTACAGAAAAAGATGAACATCAATTTGAGTCACCTCTCTTCCTATTTATAGTGCTAAGATAGATAGACTAGTCCTATTTAAATTCCTAAAGATAATTACAAATAATCAAAGATAAATAAAGATAAATTAAATAAATCCTAAATTAAATAATCCTTAATAATTATCTTAATATTAATTATCCTAATATAATCAAAATAGAGTCTAATAGAATAAAAACTCTTCTTTTTGCATTTCAACCCTTGTGTCCTCCATGCTTGCACTTTTGGCACCAACTTTTCCCTTTGTCGCATATTGGCCCATTTTATCTCTGAATTCACGCTTTTGGCCCTTAATTTCACTTTAGCCTCCAATTTAGTCCCTATAAGATAAAAGACCATAAATATCCCAAATTAGTAGAATCATACTCAAAATAAATATGCAATTAGCACATAAAAACATGATGTTCTAGAGTATTATCAAATTCCCCCTACTTAGCCCATGCTTGCCCTCAAGTATGGTTCCTATCCACTGTGAAAATTAGATCCTGAAAGAAATTCTACTCCAAAGTTTTATAAAAATTAGTCAAAAATGCATATGAAAAATAAAGAGAACTTCTAAGCTTGCTTTAAGTAAAACAGAAAAAGTTTTTTAATTAACACACACAAAAATTAAAATCGTCTTGAATTATTTCATGCTATTTAGGTAAATTACCAAACCTACCAAGACACTCTATTTATTTTCTCCTTTAGTCCCCAACTGCAATTTTATTAGTACTATCTTTCTTTTCTTTTTCTTTTTTTATTTCTTTATTTTTTATTTTTTTTATTATTTATTTACTTAGGAATATATTGAACCTTTTGACGCGAGAGAGATGACAACCCAAGCACCCCACCCCGTTACTCATTGAACATACTCCTAAAATTTATTTATTTTCGGTTAGCGAGTTTTACCCATCACGTCACACAACCTTTTGACGCGAAGTAGAATAACAACCCAAGCACCCTACCCGGTTACTCGATCGATCCACGTTCGAGCGCGCACTCATAACCTTGTTTAGCGGAGTTTTACCTATCATGTCACACAACCTTTTGACGCCAAGTAGAATGACAACCCAAGCACCCTACCCAGTTCCTCGATCGATCACGTTCTAAGTGCACTCATAACCTTGGAAACATTTATTAAACAAAATTTACACGAAATTTTAATTTTGGAGGACCTAAGAGAAATAATCAAGTGTCGAAAATAAGTTTTAGTAACCACTAATAGACACGAACATATTTTAGGCATGCAATTGTATTAAGTGTCCACTTTATATTAAACTTGATCAATTTACTGAAAAGTAAGATAGAGTTAACTTATTAATCATAATTATTTTTAGCTTAATAAAAATAAAATAGTGGAGATAAAATCAAACAGATAGAATCATAACTAACTTTCATAACCAAGAATCATGCATGTAGGTCAAACAGTTGGCAAGTCGTGGTCAAATTCTTGGGCATGAAAAGCGACGAGAATATTCTTAAAAAAATGGACAAAATGGAGCCTCAAGCGGCAAACACAAATCACATCAACAGACAACGATGTCTGAAGAGTACCTCCCCCCTACTTAAAACACATTGTCCTCAATGTGGACGCAAAAGAAATAAATAGGTAGAAAAGTTTAGAAAAACTCCCCATGTAGCTCTTTGTCAATTGCGGAGGATGGCAATGAGTTCGGTTAGTTCTTGGCCAAAGTGTCAAGTCGAGCCTCAACGCGCTCTCTGTTTTACCTAAGCAAAGAAGAGAAATTTATTAATATTTAAATTAAAAAAAAGAAATTAAAAAGAAAAGAAAGGAAAATAAAAAATAAGAAATAATAATAATAATGAAAATAAATAAATAAATAAATAAAAGGATTGGGTTGCCTCCCAACAAGCGCTTGTTTAACGTCATTAGCTCGACGACTTAAATGGTTCTACGGTGGCTCAAAATAAATCTTTTTAATCGTGTGAGCTTGGAAATTCTCATTTTTTATCACATCCACCATATTTGGGTTTAATCGTCCTTGCGCCTCTTTCATTGGTTTCATATTTTCCTCCAAGGGGTTGATCCCTTTTAAGTCGGCAATGGTCTCATCATTCTCCAAAAATGTGAATTTGAGATGCTCGAGAAGTGGTTTTAATTTCGGATCTGATGCCTGCACAACAGAAGGTAGAAGTTTAGTATTCATAGGAGCCAATAATTTATTAACAGATTCAAAATCATCAAACATCATTTTAGATTTATCTCCATAAGATGACTCAAAAGTTTTTTCTACTGATGAGTTAATTATGTCGACACGGTTTACGTCCAAGACTTCACTTGGGTGGCTAATTGTGCCATAAACGTTAAATTTCACGATCTCCCCATCAAACTCCATCGTGAGGGTTCCGCTTCATACGTCAATCTTAGTATTTGCAGTGCTAAGGAAAGGTCACCCCAACAAGATGTCTAAAGACCCGGAAGCATTATCCTCCTCCATTTTTATCACATAAAAGTCTGCAGGGAAGATAAGTCCATTGACTTTGACTAATACATCCTCGAGGACTCCTTCGGGATGCACAACGGACCTGTCTGCCAATTGAATGATAACACCTGTTTTTGTCAAAAAACCTGTGTTAAGTGATTCATAAACAGAATATGTCATTACATTTACGGAGGCTCCTAGATCACACATAGCCTTTTTAATTCCCAAATGACCTATTTTGCATGGTATTGCAAACATGCCCCTATCCTTACATTTTGCCGGCATTTTCCGCTGTAACACTGCGGACACATTTTCACCAACATTCACCCTTTCATTACCTGTTAATTTCCGCTTGTTGGTGCAAAGCTCTTTAAGAAATTTAGCATACCTCGGTATTTTCTTGATGGCATCCAACAGCGGAATGTTGATCTCGACATTCCTAAATGTTTCAAGGATTTCCTTGTCCTCTTTACCTCTTCGACACTAGTTGAATCGTTCTGGAAATGAAGGTTGAATTTTAGGCAATGGAGGTTTCGGTCGGACCTGTTCGTCTTTCTCGTGTTTTTCCTGGGCGATTTCTTGGCCAAGATTCCTATCAGGAATTGGTTCCATACCTTTGCGCCATAACGTCCAACGCATTTGCGTGTTGTCTTGGATTAGCTTACATTTGTTACGGCAGACTTCCCTTGAGAGTTCAATTTCTCAACTGATATGGTCAATTCTCTTATAGACGCCTCAGTTTTCTGTTGAAAATCAAGCATATTAGCTGCTAATTTATTCACCAAAGTTTCTAGTGAATTACTTGAATCTTGTGGCTGCTGTGGAACTCGGTTCTGGTATGGCTGGTTATATCGTGGGTTGGCCCCATAACTTAAGTTAGGGTGATCCCTCCACCCTGGGTTGTAGGTATTAGCATAGGGGTCATATCGCCTTTGTGGTGGTCCAGGGAAATTTCCCACAGCATCCAGATGGGCCATGGTATCATCATACAAACTGGGACATGCATCAGTTGCATGATAAGGAGTAGCACATATTTCGCATAACCGAGCTGTCTTTATTTTTTCTGCAAGAAGAGTATTCATCATATTAGTAAGTTTATCAAGTCTATCTTCTATTGTAGAATTACTTAGCTGATGAACCCTTCTGGGGGGTTCAGGATTAGCTCGGGCTCACGAGAATTTGCAGCCCATTGTGGAGATCGGGTCTCTTGCTTGTTGAGGGTCATATTGACCAATGCTCCTCCACTAGCGGCGTCTACCATATTCATCTCCATTGGTTTCAAACCTTCATAAAAGTACTGGAGAAGAGATTACTCTGTTATACCGTGTTGTGGGCAACTCGCACACAACTTTTTAAACTGCTCCCAATAATCATAAAGAGTCTCTGCTTCTTTCTGCCTTCTTTCTACGATCTCTCTTCTTAACTCAGCTGCTCTAGATGCTGGAAAAAACCTGTTGAGAAATAAACGAGATAAATCAGCCCAAGTAGTTATAGATCCAGGAGGTAAATAAAATAACCATTCCCTAGCTGAATCTGCTAGGGAAAAAGGGAAAGCGCGCAATTTAATTTGATCCTCAATTACGCCTTGAGGTTTCATACTCAAACAAGCCATATGAAACTCCTTCAAATTTTTATGGGGGTTTTCATTTTGTAACCCTCGAAAAGTTGGCAGCAACTGAATTAACCCTAATTTCAGTTTAAAATCGGTATCCATAGTAGGATATGCGATGCACAATGGCGATTGTTCTGTCGGAGCTTCGGCTAGTTGTCGAATTGTTTGAGCCATTGGTTGACGTACCAAATTCGGGTTTTCGTTAACCCTAGTTTCAAGCGCCTCTCCAAGCGAATCGACTTCTTCTTTTTCGCCTTCAAAAGTTTGAGTAGGGTTTTCGTTAACCCTAGACTCTGCTTCGTCGTCGATTCTAATTTCTGGCGGTGGATTGCTTTGAGTCCCAACCACCGCTGGCTATTTTTTCCTTAGCTTTATTTCTTTGCGATTAGCTTTCGCAGTCTTTTCAATTTCTGAGTCAAACGCAAGAGTTCCTGGAGCAGATCTGGTCATAAGAAACAAAAAACAAGATTAGTACATTACCGATCCCTGGCAACGGCGCAAAAATTTGATGCGTCGTTGAAAGCACCAAAAATATCCTATTCCCTTGTAAAATAATAAAAATAACAGTAAAGGGGAAGTAGGGTCGAATCCTCAGGGACCGGATTGTACGAATGCTCGTTCTTGAAATCCTGGACAATTTCTTGGCCAAGAAAACCCGCGTTCCTGGAAAAATAAAAATAACAGAATTAATAATTTCGATCTGGAAAAATATAAAAAAACAGAATTTAAAGTGAATTGAAATTGCGAGAATAAATTGCGAAAATTAAAATGAGGAAAATAAAAAGAGTTTAGAGAAAGTTTCTTATATGGAGAGATTCCAGCCTCCAGTTGCCTCGATCCGCCTTGGGTTCAATCCTTGGCTTTTAGATGATCCTTCTCAAACCGAATAAGCCGGTTATAGTGGAAGAGGGCGCCTCGACCACCAGCTCAAGGATTTAGACTTTAATTTGGTGGAACCTGACTCTAGCCGACAATCGCTCTTGTGAAATCATCTATGCTAGATCAACGTTTCTCAATGGCGAATCCCACGCCTTTTTGTCTCTTGGGCTCGCCAACCTCACGCATGATAAGCTAACGAACCGACTGTGCAACCTTCTCAAAATATACAAAGCGGTGCGTTCCTTGCACACGTTGAAAGATCACTTCTTAAGGGACATGGACTGAGGCGTCGACCCAGTAATGCGGAGAAATGATGAATACCACGTTGAGAAGGCTAAGTACGAATTCTAAACCTCAAGAACCCTTTTTGGGGATTTTCAACAACCTTTGGCTAGATGGGTTTTAGTGGCTCATGATTGTAGTGGAAAAGAAAATAAATATATAAATGGAGATTTTTATTAAAAGGAAATATAGAGAGAACAAAGACTTTTGGGGAGAGAGTTTACAGAAAAAGATGAACATCAATTTGAGTCACCTCTCTTCCTATTTATAGTGCTAAGATAGATAGACTAGTCCTATTTAAATTCCTAAAGATAATTACAAATAATCAAAGATAAATAAAATAAATCCCAAATTAAATAATCCTTAATAATTATCTTAATATTAATTATCCTAATATAATTAAAATAGAGTCTAATAGAATAAAAACTCTTCTTTTTGCATTTCAACCCTTGTGTCCTCCATGCTTGCACTTTTGGCACCAACTTTTCCCTTTGTTTCACATTGGCCCATTTTATCTCTAAATTCACGCTTTTGGCCCTTAATTTCGCTTTAGCCTCCAATTTAGTCCCTATAAGATAAAAGTCCATAAATATCCCAAATTAGTAGAATCATACTCAAAATAAATATGCAATTAGCACATAAATACATGACGTTCTAGAGTATTATCAGTGGAAGAAAAATAGTGAGAGCATATTGAAAATACAACAGACCACAAAGTAGAAGAACAATAATATCAAGACGATTGATGGCGGTGGAGAATAGAAACGTGGTGATAGTGTTCGTATACAATATTCCGACATCTATGCATTAGAAAGGCTTGTGGGCATTATTTGGATACCATGGAAATGTTATTGATGCATTCATCCCAACAAAAAGGAGTAGAAATGGTAAAAGGCTTTGGTTTGTGAGATTCACTAATGGAAGGGATGCGCAAAGGGTGATAATGAGGTTAAATGGATTCATTTTAATGGGAAAGAGAATTGGAGGTGAAAATGACTAGATATAATGGAAAAAAGAAAGATTTGGAGGAAAGCTTCGGTTCAAAAGGGACAGGAACAGAGTGATAAAATAGCTCAAGAAGAAAAAAGTAAAGAAAGGCTAGAAAATGATGCAAGAAGAGAAGTAAAAACAGAGAAAAGAATAGTGCAAGGTCATGTTGAAGACGAACAGTTATAGAATCTACAGAAATGTCTGGTGTGCGAATCGATTTCGGTATGTGATTCAAAAATTCTTAATGATCGAATAAAAAAATTGGTCTTGGGGATATAATAGTAAGAAGGATTCAAGGAAGACATTTTTTGGTCGAAATACCGGATGAAGAACTGATGGATCTGTTAAGGCAAACTGAATGGTCCTACTTGAAAGATTTCTTCATTAAAATAGAGCCATGGTCGGAGAAATTGAAGATAAATAAGATGGTGGCATGGATCAAAGTATCAGGAGTTCCATTGCATTATTGGAACTATGAAACATTTAAATGAGTTGCTAGGTTATAGGGGAATTTGGTTTCAGTGGGTGAAAATCTAACAAAAGTTCACAATTTTGAAAAAAAAGAGCTTCTGATCTCTATAACTCAATCGAAAATGGTAGATGAATTAGTTAGCATGGAAGTTGGAGATGACCACTTCCCGATCAGAGTAAGGGAACAGGGGCTGACGGAGATGAAAGATGATAGTTTAAAACATTAAGGCAAAGTGGAAGAAAAATGAAGAAGATAACATTTCGGAGTCTGGATCGATGGCGAGAATAAGGTTGGAGATCCCATCGGAGGGAAGATAAATCGTCAAGTTAAGAGTGTTAATGGATATCAATCTTGAAAATGGGAAAAATATTTATGATTGTCAGAGAATGCTGGAGATGGTAAATAAAGAGGCAGAGTCAAAGTCTGTTTCCAAAGAGATTAAAATGGGAGAAGCAGATGAAGTGGATAAATGTAAGGACGGGCTTTGAAGGAAATAAGGGGTATGGGCTTGGCTGTTGAAGAGGATCCAATAGAACATCCAAAAGAAGGGGGAAATGATAATGGATCGAGCATGGAAGTGGGTTGTAGGAAAGCAGGAAAAACTAACTCAAAAGGAAAAACAAGCTCAATGGAAGGCAACAAAAGCATTCAGGAAAATGAAACAGAAAGAGGTGACATTTGGGAATCCAATCTAGAATTAGAAGAAGAATTAAACCAGATGCTTCTTCGTAGGAAAAAAAAAGAGAAAGGTTTGAACAAGAAGATACGGTCTATGTATGAAATTCAAAGCAGCATTTTAACGACAAAGGAGAGAATGAAGAGAGACAGAGCCCTGCATAAGGAAAAAGGAAGGGAAGTTCGTAAGGAAGATGAGAGGATTGTAAATCTATCCCTATCAGATTCAAATATAAGCAATAGAATGAGGGTGATTCTAAGGGAAGCAAAAAATACTTGGGCAATCGGAAAGAAACTGGAGTTTAGTGTTCGTGGTGATGAAGAAGATGTAATTGAAGACATTACGAGAGCAGAGATTCAGTAACAAAGATTCGAAGTCATTGCGAGAGAGGAGATCAAGAAACAGAGGAAAATATCAGGAGAAGAAGAAACCTCGACCAGAATTTGGTGAGTAATTTTCAAATTTGAAACTTTAATTCTTTAACAGATAGTAAGGGTGGATAGGGGAATATGAGGGTAGTTTCTTGGAAGATTAGGGGTCTAGGAGCAGAAGTTAAGGTAGTTTGGGTGAGAAGATTTATAAGGAAAACGAGGACAAACTTTTGTTTTATACAGAAAAGGAAAATGGAGGTAGTTTTTGAAGGTACTAATTAGGAGGTTTTGGCATGATGACAATTTTTAATTTATCTTCATGGTAGCTTGTGGTCGATTGGGTGGGCTAATATCTATATGGGATAAGGATTGCTTTGAGGCAATTAGAATTCATTGTGAAGACAAAATTATGGTAGTGGAGGGTAAGTGGAAGGACAATGGTATGGAAGCGACAATGATAAATGTGTATGCATCAAATGCTTTTTTTGAACAAAGAGTATTATGGGGTGAGTTGAAGGAGCGACGTTAACAATTTCAGTCTCCCTGGATATTGGGTGGAGATTTTAATGCTGTAAAAAATTGAAGGCGATAGGGGAGGAAATTGATTCAGGAGAAGTATGGGACCTTGGTGCAACAATGGAGATTCAAGACAGCAAACTTAAAAGAAATGTCGATCGTTTGGAGAGAAATTGTGGAAAATGCAATGGATGATAGAACAGTTATATGGACAGGTGCAGAGCCGTCGATATGGGAGTTAGGGAACGTCATGACAATGTTGTTTTGGGAAGATACATGGTGTGGCAATCGTCCTCTTGAAGAAGGATTTCCAAGGCTTTATCGATTGGAAAAAATCAAAAAAGAAAGGTAATGTTTGCAAGAGAATTTTTGGTGGATATGTCCGAACAGGTGTAGGATTGATTCAATTAAATCCAAACCAGATGCATCATTTTGGTGGCCTCCTCCTCATGGATGTTTAAAGTTCAATGTGTGTGGGATTGCAAACGAGGATGGAGTAGGATGTGGAGGAGTCTTGAGAGATAAGAAGGGTGTCGCAAGAGCGTTATTTTCTGGTTCTGCAGTAGCAAATGATTCCGATGTGGTAGAGATAGGCGCGGTGAAGGTATAAATCGGGAGAAAATGTTTAAAGCTTGGTGGTGAGTTTTTGCTTTGTTGTAATCGTAAGTCTGTTAAGTGATCGAATGTGTTTTATTTTAGAATGTTGTATTGTTAAACTTTTGTTGTTGTTCTGTTTGTATTTTACAACAGAACAGATCGAATGAAGCAAAAAAAAAAAGTACTGGAGAGAGAATGTAGGTCAAGCCCATTACATTTGATATCTCCAACTTGGTTAATTGAATGAAAGAAAGAACAAAGTGGAAGATACTATTGAAAGTCATTTTTGGTACAAAAATCTTAAAAATATTTTATATTTATTTTTAAAAAAATTAATAATTAATAATTACTTTTTAAGATTTTTAAGATTTTTAAATATATTTTATAATTTTTATAAATAATACTAAAATGACAAATCTTGTAAACATTGAGGGCTAAAGTTGTTAAATTTTCTAGATTTAAGATCAAATTGATAGAATGTATAAATATTGGAGGGATAAACTTGTTATTAGATCAATTCTGTTAGGCAATTAATGGAAAAGTGACTAAAATATTTAATTTTGAAAAGTTGAGTGACTAAAACGAAAAAATTAATAGTTGAATGACCAAATAGAAAAAATTGAATAGTTGAGTGACTATTCTTATACTTTAGCCTATAAAATATATTAAAATGAAAAGTTAAAATTACTCACAAGTCCTTTAAAATGAATATTACAATTTTCAAATCCGACTTAACCAACAACTCAAGCTTAATTTAATTATTATCAAATTAAATTCAAAAGAATCATAAAATCCAACTAAAATATCTTAAAACATCAATATCTCATTCATACTCGTACACAAGATCGACGCATAATCTTTAGATTTATGTAATAAGTTTTACATTATTGTTTTTATAGTATTCTTCTTTCTTGTTTTCTCATAAATCTTATCACCATCCGCGTAGTTAAAAGGAATGGATAATATAATTTTCGGACAATAAACTTAATAATTAGATCCATTTTTATGTTTATATTTTTTTTATCTATTTTGGTACTTGAACTTAAAAAAATATAAAAATTTGATGATGTCGCACTTTGAGATCGTGCCACTTTATCACTTGGAAATAAAAAAATTTATATAATTTTTTAAGTGATGACGTGATACAGTTTTAGAGAGTCACATACAGTGTTCTAATAACTGAACAAGTAGTTGAACCGGTTAGACCGTTAATTCCCGATTCAATCGGTTTGATCGGTTCAATTGCTAGACCAACAATAACTAAATAATTAATTAAAAATCATAAAAATTTTAAAAATAAAAAATATATTAAAATGATTCAACTTGTTTAACTATTGGTTTTGTGCTAGTTTTTTTTTATCGTTTTTGAGCAGTTTTCAATTCAATCAATTCAACCCTTTTGTTTGGAGCAATATACCAGTCAATTCTTGGTCCAATCAATCCGACAGACCAATCCAGTCATGTTTTAGGAACAGTGATCACATCTAGGGGTGTAAATGAGACATTGGTACTTACAAACTACTCAAGTTCGACTCGAAAAAAATTGAACTCGATTCTATACTTATTGAGCCTAGCTCTAGCTCGAGCTATCGGTCGAGTCGAATTCAAGCTTAGTAATACTTGACTCGAATTGCTTGCGAGCCTTATCGAGCTTTTCATATTTTTATATCATTAAATTATGTTATTACCCCTGTGATAAAGAATGAGACGGATGAATGCGAAAGCGGATCGTAAAGTTTGTCAAAGTTGTGGATTTGACTTAGGGCTCTAGACATTCGGAAAGAAACTTGGATATTGACACAACCTGAAACGAAATCGAATCCAAGTCAAATAAAACAATTAAAATAAATAACTAAAATAAAATAAGAAAATAAAAGATTAGAATAATAAGGAAGCAAGTAAATAAGATAAATGGAAAAGATAAAACGTGGCGTGTAGAAGTCCTAAGAAGCCTTGGAAACACGAAGAATCCACAACCCCCTTCAAGCAGCTCTAATTTCCCCTCCAAGAGAGAAAACTTGGCAAGAAAAAGTTTGAAAATGATCCCCATAGTCTGAAAAGATTGTTAAAACTCTTCTAAAAGAAACTCAAGAAAAATTCTTAAAAAAAAAAAACTCAAAAAGAATTTATAAACTCAAAAGAGAAGTTGAATAATAATGAATTGAATGAATTGTTTACAATGCAAAGGCCTATATATAGGCTAGCTAAATAAATCTAAATAAAACTCTTAAGTATACTAGAACTCTAATTTAATCTTAACAAGTAGTTTTAAACTAAACTTTCAAGTTAACATTAAAACTCCTAATAACTTAAAATAATTAATAATTATAAAAAAATTCGGAATAAAATAATAGGAGCTGATAAATACAATATTGGGATCATAGATAATAAAAATTAAGCCTAAAACCCGAACCCAATATGATTTAAACTCGAATTAAAAGTCCAAAATTCGTAATTCCCGTCAAAATCTCGTTCAGAAATTCTGCTCGTGCAGTCTTCACTAAAACTGTCATAACTTGAGCTCCTGAACTCAAAATTGAGTGAGTCAAAATGCGTTTTGAAGCTAAGAGATGGATCTTCAAATGATATGAGACATCTCAACCCAAAAATGCTAGGAGCCCATCTAAAAAGTTGTCTCAAGTCTGTTGATTTCCTAAGCTTGAAAATTGGCAACTTTGGTGATTGAAATTTAATTAATTTCACCCCATCCGTGCATGTATCACACTAATATATATATTATTAACTCTAAGTCTAAATATCGAGCCAAGCTCGAGCTCGAGCTTGAGTAAAAAAATTAGTAAATGAGCTTAATCAAGCTTGAACTCAAGTAACTTCATTATACACTACACCAAAACAGACTTTTAGCGGCATTTTTTTTGTGGCTTTTAGCGGCGTTTATAAGCGCCACTAATAGTATTTGCGGCGTTTTACAAAGCGCCGCAAAAAACGCCGCTAAAGAAAGCACCGCAAACTTTAGCGGCGCTTATGGGAAAAAAACGTCGCGAAAAGTCTTGACTTTTAGCGGCGCTTTTTATACAAACGTCGCTAAAAGTCCTGACATTTAGCGGCGCTTTTTATACAAACGCCGCTAAAAGTCCTGACATTTAGTGGCGCTTTTTCCACAAACGCCGCTAAAAGTCCAGACTTTTAGCGGCGCTTTTTATACAAACGCCGCTAAAAGTCCTGACATTTAGCGGCGCTTTTTCCACAAACGCCGCTAATTTACACAGATTTGCAATGGTCGGTTTCTCCAATATCCTACCCTTCCTGCATTAAAACCAACCAAAAACAGCAACAGTTGCATATAATTTCAACCCAAACCAGCAAATATAGCATTTAAATCTCATCAAAAGCATTAAATCTAAACGATACTTCAAATTTAATAATAGATATATGATATAAATTAATAAATGAAGTATAATTGAAACTATTCTTACAATAATGTTATATGTAACAATGTTAAAAATAATATTACAAAGAGAAACTAAGGGACTAAGATGGCGGCTTCTGCGACTGCTGAAACATCTACATCATCTGCTGAAGCTGTAGCTGGAGCTCATCGTATTTTCTACTCTATTCTGCTGCCATTGCTGCCGCCGCTGCCTCCCTTGCTGCTGTCGCTGCCTCCCTCGTTGCTGCATCCACTCGAAGTTCTTCATATTTTCTTTCAACCTCAGCAATTTGCTGAGCCGTGCTCGCTTGCATCTGAGATATTTGGTCTTTTAACCTCTGAACTTCGACTTGAGCTTGACTACCGGAAGGTATGTACTGGTGGGAGCCGGATCCAAAATATTGGGTCGGGGTAACACCAGATCCTTGAAATCAAACCCGACCATACCTTTTAGGACCTAAAACATCAGTAATAAAAAACAGCAAATGTAGCATATAATTTAAGCCAAAAAATAGCAAATGTAGCATAAAAATTCCGACCATACCTTTCAGGACCCAAAACATCGGTAATAATTCTGTTATCGATATCCTCAAGATTAACAGAACTATCACTCGAAGCAGCCGCTTCATACTGTGCCTTCTTCTCCTTTAGTTTATCCTAATAAATCAATCAAAAAGTTAGAAACGAAATATACAATAAGAATGAATGCAACATAACTTAACATTATTAATTTAAAACTACTAACGAATAATTAAACTATTATAAGTAAACATTATAAATATTTATAATAAATCAAATTTTATTAAGTAAATATACCATAATCTCTTCGGCTTCGGATGTCATCGGAGACCCATCCTTCTTCCTATGCGTAATGTCAAAAAGCTGAACGCGTCCAACTTTTTGACCGGTGGAGACTTCCTACAGTGTAGTAGTAAAAATATAATTTAATAGTATAAAGTTATTAATATTTGACAGAATTAATAAATTATCATACCTCGGCATCAGCTACAGAAGCAAAACTTCTAGACCTTGCCGTGTGCGTGAATTTACATTTACTGCGTCTTTGCTTTCGTTCCAACACGCTCACGGTCCTACATAATGAAATTATTATTATGTATATAGTAAATACTATAAACCGAAAAATTTATAAGAGTTTACAACTAGGTAACACCTCTCATTTCTTTGAGTTCCAAAATCTAACCGCATCTTCCCATTGATACCTCAACATTCCCGGTGAGACATTTCGCAATTTATCCTCGAGGCTGATTTCTTTCTTAAAATATTCTTTTTTCAGTGTGCTTTTATGGTTTCTCCATTTTTTTCCCAGTGTCTTCTTTATATAGTCATCGGAGACCTCCAAAGCAAATCTCTCCTAAAAAAACATTAGTTTAGAAAGTAAATATAAATGAAACTTCAACCAAAGTATTATAAATTACATTCACGTTTTGTTACCTTAACGTTATCGAGAGCTTGATTTTTGTTTGCATCAGGCATGTGATGCCATGACTCGTAATTGATGGGCAACATATTTGCATTCCGTGTAATAATGCCCAGATAGCCTGCTAGAAGTCGAGATTCAGGGCCAACAGGCTGGCCATGACTATTTCTCCTTACTTTCACACGCTCGCCGGAATTTAATTCGTATAAATCTCTAAGCAGCGTACGTCTGCGACCTCTGTGCATCCCACCACTCTCAGCTGCACAATGATATATTATTGTTATATTAAAATTGAAAAATGAGTCAATAATAAAAGTCAACATGCATGTAAAATAAACTTAACATTACTTTGTAATTCTGCAGGCTCATCATCTATGTCAGGCACACTCGTGGATCCAACAATTGTTTGGTGTTCACTATTACCCTCTTCGGAATTTACAGTATTCTGTACAATATTTAAATCTTGCAATCTTCTTCTACTCATTTTTCCTGCAATACACATAACATAGTTGAAATTTTAGTAACAAATGAAAACAATAATGGTACATATAAAATAGTTAAATTATATAAAATGACCAAGATTAAAATTATAATATTACATATAAATAAAAAATCGTAAAATCTTACTACATCATAATTCGTAAATATCTTCGTCCACGTCCTGACGAACCTATTGAAATTGTGTACTAGTACTAGGGATATTTTCATTTAAGTTTTGTTCTGGAAAAGGCAGAGTTTCTGATCTTTCGACGATGTCATCTCTACTTCCATTTCCCATGTCGAACAAGTCTCTAGGGGTGTTTCGAAGTACAACGTACCAACCCTTATCAGTTGGATCTTCCGAGTAAAAAACTTGTTTCACTTGAGAAGAAAACACATACGGCTCGTCTATCAGTTTTTCTCTGGTGTGAATTAATCGAGAGAAATTCACCATTGTAAAACCATATTGATCATTTTTAATTCCGCGAGCCGTATTCACATCAGCCCAATCACCTCGAAATAAGACAACTTTCCATTTGCCGTAATAATCCAACTCAATGATGTTAGTAATAAGTCCGTAATACTCCAGATCCCCTCGACGAGATTCTCATCCCTAGCACTGGCATAACTTGTAATTGAAGAATTAACAACAATTCCATAATTTTGGGTTCTCCTCAATCTCTCGCGATACCTTGTATGAAATTTGTATCCGTTGATGAGGAAGGCACTATATCTTTTCACTATTCTGTTTGGACCTTGTGAAAGCCATTTAACTTCGTCATTTACTTCATTCCGACTCCAAACTTATTGAATTGAAAGTAAATTGAGTAATTATAAATGTTACGAGAAAACAGTATTACTTGTCAATGCAAACTTCAATTGCATACCGTTTGGCTTAACCATTCATGAAATGATTCTGTGAACAACTTATTAATTTCTCGTCGATGTAATCTTCGGGATCGTGAACGAGCTCTCAATATTTGTTTGTACTCACTATGTTAAAAAAAAGGGTTACTTTGTTAGAAGACAAACAAATTATAATTGATGAGTATTTATCAAATTCTAGAACTTACTTGCGTAATGGTTCCATTGAATCGTGATGAAAAAGAACGTATCGATGTGCTTGGACCCACGATCTATCGTCTAATTCTGCAATTTCGACTTTGTCGATCGGTTCTCCGAAACTTTGAAATAAATAAGTTTCGGCCAAGTTATGATCTGTGAGCCTAACATTTCTACTTGGTCTGTTCATTCTTGTTTCGACATCTTCCAAATACCTCGAACAGAAAGTCATACATTCCTCTGCCAAGTAGCCTTCGGCAATTGATCCTTCCGGATAACGCTTATTGCGGCAGTAAGACTTTAATTTGGATAGGAACCTAAACACGATATACAACATTATCAAAAGTTGCAACTAAAGGCATTGAGGTGAATGGAGGAATAATTTGCAAATAAAGTAAGACCTTTCTATGGGATACATCCATCGATAGAAAACGGGTCCACCAAGTATTGCTTCACGAGGGAGATGAATTAACAAGTGCACCATAATAGTGAAGAAGGAAGGCGGGAAGATCTTTTCCAGATTGCATAAAGTCAATACGGCTCGATCTTGTAGTGTCTCAAGTTCTTGAACATCCAAAACTTTGCCACAAATGCCTTTCATTATATTGGATAGTTCAATTACACAAGACGTCACTTTTTTCGACATACAACACCGTATAGCAACTGGCAGTAAGTTTTGCATCAAGATGTGATAGTCATGCGATTTTAAGCCATATAGTCTTCAATCTTTAAGACTCACACATCGGGATATATTTGATGCATACGCATCCGGGACCTTTATATCCTTCAACACCATACAAAACACTTCTTTCTCCGTCTTCGACATTGAGAAAATAGTAGGCGGCAACCGATATTTCATATTCGGAAGTGCTTCGAGATGAAGCTCACGCCGAATTCCCATGTGGACTAAATCAAGTCGACTCTGAAAATTATCTTTTGATTTTCCATCGACATTCAAAATAGTCCCAATGATGTTCTAGCAGACATTTTTCTCAATGTGCATTACATCAAGATTATGTCGTAAAATCTAATGCTCCCAATAAGGCAACTCAAAAAAATACTTCTTTTTTCCACAAGTCCGCGTCATTAGGATCATCCTCTTCATCAGATTCATCATCAGATTCATCCATTGATCTTCTATTTCTTTGCGTGTTGGGCGGTTGATTCATCTTGCCATAAATGAAATTCATATCTTTCAACATGAACAATATTTCAGATCCACCGATGCGAAGGAGCTTCTACGAACTCTTGATCAAGTCACAACCGAGTACTACGAAATCTAAATCTATGATTTTCTGGTAACCACCGACGATGCCCCATGTAAGAGAACTTATTCCCATTATATAACCATTGCGAACATGTTTACGCAGCACAGCAAGGACAAGCATAACGTCCCTTGGTACTCCAACCAGACAGATTGGCATAGGCTGAAAAGTCATTAATAGTCCACATCAATGCTGCACGTAAATTGAAGTTCTCCTTTCTCATTACATCGTATGTCTCAACACCAGCCCACAATTGTTTTAACTCATCAATAAGTGGCTGCAAATAAATGTCAATATCATTCTCGGGCCCTTTCTCTCCAGGGATAATCATAGATAAGATGAAGGATGATTGTTTCATGCAAACCCATGGAGGCAAATTGTAAGGAACAAGCACCACAGGGCCAAATCAGATGCAGCGGTGCTCATGATTTTGTACTGGGTTAAATCCATCGATGCTAGCCCAAGCATCACACTCAGAGGATCGCTTGCAAAACTTGGAAATTTGGAGTCAAATGATTTCCAAGCTAAAGAATCTGCAGGATGCCTTAACAATCCATCATCGGTTCGTCCATCATGGTGCCACGTCATTGACTCGGCTGTCTTCGACGACATGAAAAGCCTTTGAAGCCTTGGTATTAGCGGAAAATACCACAAAATCTTAACTGGCGTCTTCCTTGACTGTGCATCATTTTCATCCTCGGTACCATCTTCTGTATTTCTATTCGTCCAATGGGATTAACCGCATACATGACAGCACTGTTGGTTTTTCCGGTTGCCCCAATACAACATGCAGTCATTTGGGCAACTATGAATTTTGTTGTAGCCAAGGCCCAAATCTTTGATCGGTTTCTTCATGTCTTTGGAAGATTGAGGATTTTATAACGGGAACATTTCTCTCAAAAACTCTAACAACATTGTCAAAGAGTTTTCGGTCCACCCTCCCAAACATTTTAAGTGAAAAAGCGAATACAGAAAAGACAGCTTTTGAAAATTTAGATCCTCATACGCTTCTTCGTTCATTTCACCAAGTAACGTGTAGAACTTAGCCGCTTCTTCATTTGGTGATCATCGGTACACTTCTTCCCCTTTCGGTGAAAGTATTTCCACCAAAATTATAATCTTCGATTGCACCCAAGTCAGGTGGAAATGATTGCAAACCATCACCGCGCATATTAAATGCATCCCGCAACATGCCATCCATGTCATCTTCTCTAACATTCTGATTGTAAGCACTATGAGGATAACCCAGATTCATCGATGAAGAGGCTCCACTAGATGTACACTCTCCATGGAAAATCCATTTTTTATACCCCCGAACAAAGCCATCAACAACTAGATATTCGTAGACAACTTCACGATAATGCCAATTGATATTGCAACACTTCTTACACGGGCAAAGAATCATATTCTCTTGGCTTGCATTTTGAAATGCAAAATTTAGAAAAGTTTCTACTCCATATTGATAGTCGTTGCTTACCCTTGACAAATTCATCCAAGTTCTATCCATTTCGTAGTTGTTGAAGTCTAAAGTTGACAGTAAACTACAGGGGTAAGTTGTTTATGTATACAGGTATTATGTAAGTTATGTAAATTATGTAAGTTATGAAGTTTGATCTTAAAATTATGTCAGTTATGTATTATGTAAGATAAATAATTTGATGAAAGCTATGAAATTTGATCTTTAACCTATGTATTATGTATTATAATTATTTAAGAAATTTTACATTTTACATGCAAAGTAAAGGTACTAATCCCATGACTGCATCCTTACTCAATATTAAAACCAAACCACCCATCATAATTTTAATTATAAATATTTAAACTTGTATTATTTATTATTGTAATTGTGATTTAATTTGTAGTCTTAAATAAAAAGGAGACAAAGTTGAAGCTTTGTGAAAAAGAAAAAAATACAAATCAATATAATAAACAGCAATTTGAACAGAAATTTTTTAAGATTCATCGTACGTGGCATTGTTACACTTGGGGAGGATTCGTTATATCTTACAGTGAGATATAAGGCAACCCGTTAGGTTTCCAGCCTATATACTTTGAATCTTTTTTTTTTGGACAGCGGTATAATAAACAACATATATACCAACCAAGCAGGATAATAAACAGCAATTTGGACAGCAATTTGGACAAATTCATCATGATATAACTGTTACTGATCTGAATTTTGAACTAAAACGTACCTTAATAATTTCAAGAAGATGTTCTACTCCACTCTCACCAAGAAATAGGGGCTGCAATCAGAAAGACAAAAGATTAATAATCCTGACTAACAAGTGGATATCTAATGTTTTTCTATCAAATGAATATAAATCAGCAAAATGAATATAAATAAGAATAATAATGATTTTATACTTGTTAAGTTATTACCACCAAATCCAATCCAATAGTTGCAAGAGCAGTAGGAAGCAGTAACTAAAATACAAACAACATATGAATTAACAAATGCTATTGATTAATTACAAAATGCTATTTACTAAAAACTAATACTCACATTCTTTGACTGAAAGAAAAATAGTCAATTCAGTAGTCGGTCTAGGTCCTCTTCAATTCTACTCACTTTCAAAGTACGGATACCTTTCTCAATACAAATCTGTAACAAATACATATGAAATTTATTAAAACAAAAAGTCTATTCACATACATTATTAAACACTAATATGAAATTTTATACAAATATATGTATATGTATTACACATATATTCAAATTAGTATTCTTATTTTATATCACTTTTTTTTTTAAATACCTATTACTTTTGTTATACATACACATATGTATATTGTGTTCATATTTTGGTTTTATAAATATATGTTAATAGGGCATGCCATGTCAATATATTTATGATCATGGTGTCATGTGTTAGTTTATCATTATTTATGTTAACTACATCAACATCTATTAACAGTCAAATTAGTCAACAATTATTTTCGTTACTGAAAAAATCTAATTGAATTTTTTTATCACTAAATGCTCATATAGGTACATTCTTCTCTAAGGTGGCAATTGATATTTTAAATTTTTTTATAAGGAGTTTTTAAATAAGTTTTTAAATCAGTGTATTCGTCTATATTTTTATAACTATATTTGGATAGAGAATACAATCTTTTGACTTGTGCTTTCTGCATATTAACAGAAGTGTCATAATGTCACCAGAAGCAAAGCAACCAAAAAAAGAGTGATCTTAACCCTAAAATACCAACTCGGGATCTCTAGGCCAATTCAACTTTGCAAATAATCGACCTTCACCCTAGCTTTTAATATGCTCACCCATCGATCAGTGTTCCTGGAATGTGCAACAAAAGTTACATGTTAGTAGAAAGCACATAAAATCTCGGAAGCCTTAATAGCACATTTTTCATGCTCCGGCTTCTCAGCCTGATTCTGTTTAAGCCACAATCAGAACAAAGGAAAGAAATAAATATAAGAAATCCAACAACCAATCCAAAGAAAACTGAAACATAAAGAAAATTATCCAATTTCATACTACCTATTCCTATATACAGATACAGAATTTTATGAGAAACACGGAAGGTAATATATAAAGACAACGAGAATATCCCAAAGACATGTTCTGTAACACCCCAAACCCGGTCAAAACGTTACGACCAGATCCGGCATGTCACATAAAAGGGTTGTTTAAAAATTTCGCGTTTGTTAAAAATTTCGAGTTTAATTATGTATTCACTTGTTATCCTTTTGTTAACATTTTGGAAAACGATTATTAAGGGTTCAGGAAAATCCCGTATTAAACATTTAAGAATAATAGGCAGTATCATATTAAAAGCTAAACCAAATAAAATACCAAATTTAAAGTTAAAGCGGCCTTATTACAAAACATTAACCCAAGTTAAAAATAAGTAAAATACTAAAGTCCAAAACTGCTCGTAGTGTGGCCACCTCCGAGTCCTCCAGTACGTCGAACTGCCTACTGAGGATTACCTAAGAAAAATTAAAAAGAGGGGGTGAGTTTACGAAAACTCAGTGTGTACACTCTCATCAGTAAGAACATGTATCAAAACAATTCGGGCCCAAGCCCATCAAAGTAACGGTGGCAATTGGGCATTAGCCCAAAATAGCCTCGGTTGGGCCTTAACCCAAGTCAAATGTCACATGTCATACATATAAATCGGGGCCTAAGCCCATCTCAGTAATATAATCCAGATATGCAATGCGTTAATGCCCATACCAACCTTGCACTCCGCCTCTCTGTCCAACCCTACACTCCTGGGAGATTTAATCGACCCACCCATCCCTACACTCTTTATGTAGCACCGGTTGCAGCACTAACTTATCGGTGCGGCAAAGGTCGCTTTCGGTGGCTAAAAAGCCTTCGATGAGTGGTATTACAATTGGCACAAAGCCATCATCCATCAGTATTATGTTTGGCACATAGCCATCAATGACGGTAATATAATCGACATACGACCTTGGGTAAATATGATCAACACAGAGTCATCAATATATAAGTTAGGCACATAGCCACGGTAAATACGATTAGCACAAAGCCATAATATCGGCACAGAGCCTTCGGTATTGGCACAAAGCCCATAATTACGACGCGAAGCCATATTAATGGCACACGACCCTCGATAACATTATCGGTGCGGCATGGTCGCTTTCGGTGGCTAAAAAACTGCGGTGGCTATAAAGCCTTCGGTGGATCCACGATCGTCAGCGACCATGCGATCCTATTAGCACTTCCTCCGTATTAATAATCCCAACCCCATGGAATATGTCGTGTATGTCATGCTCAATCATTACACTTGTATGCAAAATGGACATGCTCATTAACAATTATTTAAACATGTAATAAAAGCATATCACTCATACAACCACAGACAAATTAGACAACTCATTGCACAAGTCGATCATTTACCTACAAGGGCAAATCAGTCATTCTACCCTATAAGGGTATTTCTGTAATTCTACCCTACAGGGGTAGTTCGGTAATTCTACTCATAACCAATCCATGTAAGCAACGCATCTCAAACATAATCAATCATACAATTAACACATACAACGCTAGTACTACCACGAGGGTACAACGATCATTTTGTCGTGTAGGGGTAAAACGGTAATTTCACAAACCGGGGGGTATTTCAGTAATTTTACAAATCGAGGGTATTTCGCTAATTTTGCAAACTGGGGGTATTTCAGTAATTTCACAAACTGGGGGTATTTCAATAATTTCGCTAATCGGGGGTATTTTGGTAATTTCGCAAATCGGGGTATTTCAGTAATTTCACAAACCGGGGTATTTTAGTAATTTCACAAATCGAGGGTATTTTCGTAATTTTGCAAATCGGGGGTATTTCGGTAATTTTGCAAACCGAAGGTATTTCGGTAATTTCACAAACTGGGGGTATTTTGATAATTTTACAAACCGGGGGTATTTCGGTAATTTTGTAAACCAAGGGTATTTCAGTAATTTTGTAAACTAAGGGTATTTCAGTAATTTTGTAAACTAAGGGTATTTTAGTAATTTTGTAAACCAAAGGTATTTTAGTAATTTTGTAAACCAATGATATTTTAGTAATTTTATAAACCAAAGGTATTTCAGTAATTTCGCACCTGCAATGGCCTTTCCAAAGGCCTAATGTCGCCTCGAGCGACTCAACTACCATTTCCGGTCGTACTGGACTATTGGGCCTAAAACCCTATTTCGGCCTATTCGGGCCCACACGCTCGTGTGGCCCACCTAACACAAATCTAGCCACGTATATAAGATTCACCTAGTCTAGTTCACTATATACTACACCATCATACATTTTATTCAATTGGGCCCACGGGCCTATTGGGCCCACTTCGGCCCATCGTGGCCCAAGCAGCCTCAATCCACAAGAATACTACTGATGGCCTCAACTATCGTGTCGAAGCCCACACGTGTGTTCGCACGCTCGTGTGGCAACTATTGCCGTGACCGGCACTTCGGCATTTGCAGCTCTACAACTAGAGTAGAGAGAGTTACACACTTGATAGGAATACTGGTGCTAATCCGCGCTCCGACCACTCCTGTGCCCAAACGCCCTCCAAGGTATCCTTCCTCCTATCATAGAATGTGCTCTATATATAGCTAGCTTCTCACCTTCCTTCTTTGTATCTTTCCGATGTGGGATCCTTCCGCTAGCAGAGTTTAAATCCAACTCAAACTCTGACCGTCCAATCCGCAAAATAAATACTCCCTTGCTGATCCCGAGACTTGAACCTCAGACCTCTTGCCAGCTGTAACGCCACCTTGCCACTAGGCCACAAGCTCCTCTTGTGTCTTAAAACATGCCCAACTAAAAATAAGTCTATGGCCAAGGTCTAAATCCATTTAATAAAATAATCTAAAAGAAATGCAAGTTCCACGCCTTGAACCTTGGACCTCCTTCCTTCCTTGTGGCGTCACCTCCTTGCTCCCTAAGTGGCATCACTTTGCCACTACACCACACACTCAACTTATGTCATTTTTCTCCACATTTTATTCTTAAAGCCTACCTACTAACTCCCAGAGTTTTATTCACCTAAAACCAAAATTTCCCTAAAGCCAAAGTTTGAACCCGGGACTTCATAGAAGCCCCCTAACCTTCCAAAATCCCTCACCTACTAGATCCAACTTGCACTAAAGTCGTTCTCTTATTCCCAAAAATTTTAAACGCTCCTACACCTAAGGCCCATTGGGCCCAAACCTACTAGGCCCAAATTTGGGATGTTACATGTTCATATACATATTACACTCCTACCCTTTCCAACAACTTACTGTTTAGCCTCTTCCTTTGAAATTTGTATAGAGAAAAATCATGATGCAGGCTTTTATAAACAAGTCATTTTCCCTTTGAAATTAGTATATCAAAGATGAGCAAATGAAAGACACATTTCCATGCAAGGTTTGTTTAAAAAAAGATCAAATAGGAGGTCAAACCAGAGAGGTCCAATTTAGGGTTCAAGCACCTAACCAGCAATTCAACTTTTTTTAACATTTAAACATTAGATTTAATATTAAAAGATATCAAACATTGTTTATAATAAACAAAAAAAATATGCATTTAGTTACCCTAAGGTTTTTAATATAATTCTATGAGGCTATCGGTTTAAATTCCATAAATCACAAAAAGATTTTTGAAATAAATTATAAAAGATCAACTAAAATTTTTCTGGTTTTTTTCGATTGAACCAGTTTAAAAGGCTGTTCAAGGAACCTCGATTCCTTAAATAGCACGTAACTGGACAAGTGATTGGTTCCTGGTTGAACTGCTTACGACAAACCGCTCTAAAGTCGAGTTTTTCAACCATGCTTTTCCATCATAGTAGAGGACGAAGCATATAGACAGAAGAACCACCAAAAATGACAATAAAAACTAAAGCAAATATACAACCAGAAATCGGAAGCATAAAAGACTAAACTACTATACTTCTGCTTGATACCACAAGTATATCAAACATAAAGGAAATAAAACCAATCAGAATTGTTTTGGTGAAAACAATACACTTCTCTTCTCCTAATTCTTGTAGAAGGGCAACCAAATACAGTGGCCTCAGGTTCGATTCACAAATCTGTAGAATACATAGAAATTTAATAAAACCAGGAAAAAAAAAAAAGGCACATGCAATAGAAACTACATTTCAAAAAATTTCATAATTCAAAGAAGGAAAAAGGACAGCACATGAATTGCTAAAACTTGTAACACATTTGGTTATCGTCTTGACATTTCACAACAAACTGATGAAGAACTTTAAGTGAGCTTTGGCCAAAGGAAAACAATTAAGATTCAACTTTCTTTGCAATTAAGTTTAAACCCCAAAATTTAATCAAGCTCGAAATAAAAGAACTTGACAATGTTTGAGCTCAAGAGGTTGTTTAGTCTCAAAAATAACAGTATAAAAGACTTACCCGTTGGTCGATGGAGACGGCGACTGGCGACTGGCGACGAGGCAGATGAAGGCGGACGCGATGCGGCAGAATGGACAATCGAGGGCGAAACAGGAGATGGTCGGATTCGATTTGACGATTCTGATTTTTTGGGAAATTAGGGATTGGGAAAATAGGTGAAGACTTAGGGATTTCGGGAATAAAACTGACTAAAACCCAACACAAAGAAACAGCGCCGTTTTGCTAAAAAAGTTTTAAACTTTGCGGCGTTTTTTACATAGCGCCACTATTGCTTACTTATAGCGGCGCTTTTACCCTAGCGCCACTAAAACTTTAACCTAAAATTAGTTTTTGCAGATTTTAATTACAATATTTTCTTACAATACTTCACTTTTTTACAAATTTTTTAAATTTTATTATACATAAAGTTTACCTACTATCTCCTAAATAATTTAAAACATACTGATAATTTTAATATATTAAAATTAAAATTATCTCTTTTACCATTATATAATAAATTATTTAATATATAATTTAAAAAATAATAAGTCATATACCCAAAAAAACTTTAAAAGTATTTTAAATAATAGTATTTTAATTTTTTCATTTTTAACATATATTTTTTTAATGTTAGTAGTTCTAATTTTTTTCCACGCGTCATTAATTTTTTTGAATTTTTTAAAAATTAAATTACAAATAAATTTTATTTTAATTAATATAAAGAAATTACCTAAATAATAGATCGAATAATTTAAATTCAGACCCTAAGTCGGCCCCAAAACCCCTAAAACCCTAAAACCCTAAAACTCTAAACCCTAAACACATAACCCTAAAATCTAAGCTGTAACCCATCATAAACTTGATACCCTAAACTATAATACCCTACAACCCGATACCCTAAACACTGAACACTAAACCCTAATCCCTAAAGCCCATAAACCCTACAACCTACCTAACCCCCTACACTTTAAACCCCTAAAAACTAAAACCCTAAACACATAACACCAAACTTTAAACACTACACCACCATAAACACTGAAACCTTAAACCATAAACCATTATAAACCTATAAACACTAAACCTTAATCCATAAACTCCAAACCATTAATACCCTAAACTATAAACATTAAACCCTAAACCCTACGACCTACACCTTACACCCTAGATCGTAAACGTTAAACCCTTAACACTAGGGCAAAAAATCTTAAACACTAAACGTAAATTAAAATTGAATTATTATACAGAGATCAAAACAGCGCTTTTTTTGTTTTGAAATAAGGTTTTAATAAAAGTAACCTTTAGTGGCGTTTTTGAAAAAAATACCGCTAATGCTTACCTTTAGCGGCGTTTTTTAAAAAACGCCACAAATGTTCCATTTTCAGCGGCGTTTTTATCAAAAACGCCACCAAATTTTTACATTTTTTATATTTATAAGAAAACGTCGTTTCATGTTGAAAAAAATTATTTTTGCGGCGTTTCTAAGTAAAACGCCGCTAAACGCCGCTATTGCTTGATTTTTAGCGGCGTTTAACTTTTTACAATTTTTATACTGTAATTAAAACGAGAACGTTTTCTTTTGAAATAAAAAAATACTTTCGCGGCATTTTTGAATTAAACGCCGCTATAACTTCATCTTTAGCGGCATTTTTAATAAAAACGCCACTAATTTTTTTAAAATTTTTATACTGTAGTTAAAACGAGGACGTTTTGTTTTGAAATAAAAAAAATATTTTGCGGCGTTTATTAACTTATCTTTAGCGGCGTTTGTAATAAAAACGCCACTAACTTTTTACAATTTTTATACTGCTATTAAAACGAGGATGTTTTGTTTTGGAAAAAAAAATTATTTTGCGGCGCTTTACTTCCAAACGCCGCTATAACTTTATCTTTAACGCCGCAAATTTTTTACAATTTTTATATTGTAATTAAAACTACGTCGTTTAGTTTTGGAAATTAAATTTTTTTTGCGGCGTTTATGGCGTAAGCGCCGCTATTGCTTTCCTTTAGCGGCGTTAACGCCGCTATATCTCAATCTTTTGCGGCGTTTTCTTTCTAGCGCCGCTGAAGTCTAAATTTTGCGGCTTTTTTTTTAAAACGCCACTAAAAACGCCGCTAATAGTCTATTTTACTGTAGTGATATCTCGAGTCAAGCTCAAACTTAAAAATAGATGTTCAATCAAGCTTGAGTCAAGTATCGAGCTCTGAATTTCGAGAGCTCGAGCTTGGCAGTATTTGGGTTCGGCTTGATTACACCTCTAGTTTCCAAAATGAATCTAATTTTCAAATTCAGATACCAATGTAAATAAAAAAATAGATATTAAAGTATACTTAATTACCAAATTTAGGGATAAAAAATTATGTTATCCAAATGAATATTTCTTATTACTAATATGTTTCAGGTCCAAATTTTGAAAAATAAATAAATAAAATTATTAATAAACTTTTCAGTAGGCCTAAATTAGCTTTTAACCAGTGGGCCAAAACATTAGAATTACAACCAAGGCCGCCGCCATGACCCAGAAGTAGGGAAAGAAAATCAAAACAAAACTACAAAGCCGAAGCGCCGCCACTCGTCACAACATATCAGCGGAGGAACCACCACGTAAGATAAAAGGAAAGAGGGCGGCGCAGCGGTGGTCAACCCATTCAAACATTCATTACGTCTCTAATTCTTGACGCTAACAATGAATTTCAACTGGAAAAGGGGCATGAATGCTAATTAGGGTAGTTTTTATTTTGCCGCCACATCAATATTCTCATTAGTAAGTTAATTGATTTATAAATTTGGGGTTCACGGAATTATCATTAAAACGTAATATTCTGCAAATTAAAATTTGAATGTGAACATCTATAACCCTTTTACTATTCCCAAACTTTAAATTTTTATATATATATATATATATATTTCTTTTAAGCTAATATAAATTTTTTAAAATTGATTAATCAAAACTTGTCTCACTAAATTTATCACATTTTCTTTTATTTTTAATGGTCAAAATTTTTCAAAAATATTTTTTAAAAACTTTTAATGGAGTAGCTCTTAAATATATATTTATATAAATATTTAAAACAATTAAAGTCAAAGTTTAACTTCAAAATAATATATTTTTTTGATGCTTTTGTATTTAATGTAAGTTAAGTTTCCTGAATTCCTTTCCCTATAGATACATCATGTTAGATGGTGTATTGAATAAGTAGGGCTATTCCCAACCCTTGTCGAGGAGCTTTATTCTTAGCGAAGCTGAATATGTTATGAGGGAAATCCACGAAGGAATATTCGGTGGTCACCTTGGAGGGAGATCGTTAGCTCAGAAAATTCTTTGCCAAGGATACTATTGGCCCACCATGCAAAAAGATATATTTTAGCTCGTGCGCGCTTGTGATGCTTGCTAGAAGTTCACACCAATACAACGATCTCCAGTCGAACCTCTTCAAATGATGTCCGGGCCTTTGCCATTCGTGACATGGGGGATTGACATACTAAGACCATTTCCGGTGGCAGCAACGTAAGAGAAATTTGTAGTCATCGTCATCGATTACTTTACAAAATGGATGGAAACAGAAGCTTTGGCAACCATAACCGAAAAACAGATGGAAGCTTTTACATGGAAGTCAATCATCTGTAGATCTAGTACTCCATATTTATTGATAACTGACAACGGCACTCAATTCCAAGGAAAATTTAAAGATTTTTGCGTAGCGTTACAAATTTCTCATGGCCAAAGCTCGGTAAAAACACCTCAAATGAATGGCCAAGTCGAAGTAATGAATAAAAAAATCCTGGCAGCTTTAAAGAAAAAGATAGACGATGTCAATGGCGCTTGGCTTGAAGAGCTTCCAAGAATTTTGTGGGCTCCCAGAACCACACCCTACACAGCAACATGAGAAACTCCATTCTTACTGGCGTATGAGGCAGAAGCGATAATTTCTGCCGAAATAGGTCTTCGATCCCACATAACGGCTCGTTTTGGTGATGACGCTAACCAGGAGGCTTTAAAGCTTAACTTAGACCTTATTGAAGAAATGCGGGAGACCGCTAAAGTTAAAAATGTCAAGAAAAAGCTGCTGAATATAAAAGTAAAAATTGAACAAAGGACTTAAATGGAAGCAATAGGAATTCAAAAAATTAGAAACGGTGAAGTACATTTCTTTATTCCATGAAGAGTACTATAAATACTGAAATAGCTAACAACTTAGAGATATATTAGGACTCTAATAGTATCTTGATAAATCTCCTAAATAAAAGGAACACTACTGGCACTAAACAAAGACTAGTTCTGTTTAAAATAGACTTTGACTGACTCAACGCCTAACTTATTCAATCAGTAAATAGTAACAAATAATTTCTACATTAACCTTTAACACTCCCCCTTAATGTAGAAACTCCCCAACACCCAACAATTCTCTCAAATGCACGAATTTATTCGGCAGAAGTGGCTTTGTGAACAAATCAGCAACTTGTTCTTCAGTGCAACAGTACTCCATCTTGATATTTCCCTTTGCAACCAGCTCTCTTATGAAATGATGACGTGTTTCAATGTGTCTTGTTCTACTGTGATAAATAGGGTTTTTTCTCATTACATTTGTTGACTGATTATCACAATAGATGGTAGTTTCCTCCACTTATGTTTGCTTTAAATCATCAAGAATTCTTTTAGATATCGACTGACTTGACAAGCGGCAGTGATAATAGCCATATATTCAGCCTCCGAAGATGATAAAGCAGTTGATGGTTGCTTCTTTGAGCTCCATGAAACAGCTCTGCTACCCATAGTAAAAACGTAACCAGTTGTACTCTTGCGATCTTCAATGTAGCCACCCAAATCACTATCTGAAAAACCATATAGCCTTAGATTGTTAGAGGACTTATACCATATTCCAAATGAGCTTGTCCCCTTCAAATAGCGCAAAATTCGCTTGGCAGCTCCAAAGTGATGCTTGCTTGGACTCTGCATATATCTAGACAAGAGACTTGTTGCTTGCAAAATATCATGTCTACTATTTGTTAGATACAACAGACTCCCAATCAAACTTCGAAACAATTGACAATCAATTTTCTCTACCCCATCATCTGAACAAAACTTTTGATTGGTGCACATTGGAGTACTCGCGAGATTGCAATCCTTCAAGTTGAACTTTTCAAGAAGATCATTCACATATTTTTCTTGAGACATAAAAATACCCTCTGCACATTGTTTAATTTCTAGTCCCAGAAAGAAACTCATCAACCCCAAATCAGTCATTTCAAATTAAATCACATCATCGACTTTTAAACTCATTCAACAAAGCACTACTATTGCTAGTATAAATCAAATCATCAACATAAAGGCAAATAATGAGAATCTCAAAGTACCTCTATTTTTCACATATAGATTTGGCTCATCGGGACTTCTTTGAAAACCATTATTCTTTGAAATGCCCATCAATTCTTCCATACCAGGCTCGCGGCGCTTGCTTTAAGCCATATAGAGCCTTTTTCAACCTATACACTTTCTCTTCTTGATTTGCAATCTCGTAACCTTTTGGTTGCTACACATATACTTCTTCTTCTATAATCCCATTTAAAAAAGTCGACTTGACATCGAACTGATAAACCTCCCAACTTAATTGAGTACGCAATTGACGTAATAACACGTATGGTGTCAAATCTTGCTCTGGGAGAGAAAGTTTCTTGGAAATCTAACCCTTCACACTGCATGTACCCTCGTGCAACCAGTCTTGCTTTATGCTTTTGAATGGAACCATCAGCCTGGAATTTAGTTTTGAAAATCCATTTTAACCCAATAGCTTCTTTTCCATTTGGAAGGTCTACTAATTCCCACGTCTTGTTCCTTTCCAAGGCTTTCATTTCATCATCCATTGCATCTCGCCATTCCTTGGATTTGATTGCTTCTTCAAAGACGATTGGATCTTCAATTTGGGCGAATTGGCATTGTTCAGTGCTTTCATAAATTTCTGCCAACGATCTCCATTTTCTAGGTGGTGATTCTGATGAAGAAGAGTTTGATGAAGTGGTATTTAGAACTACTGAAGGACTGCTTTGTGCCGATGAGCAAGAACTTCCATCTTTATTTTCTTGACTAGGTTGAGTGTCGAGACATTCACCATCTTCTAGTAATGCTTCTGAACCTGCTTGTAATTCCTTCCAATTCCAAGAGTTTTTCTCATCAAAAACAACATCACGACTAATTAATAGCTTCTTAGATAAAGGATTATAAAATCGATATCCTTTAGTTTCAGAGCTATACCCAACAAAGATACATTTAGTGCTATTATCATCTAACTTTCCTCTCTTTTGAGATGGAATATGCACAAATGCAATGCAACCAAAAACTCTCATATGAGTTACCTCAGGTGTCCACCCATGCCATGCTTCAAATGGTGTTTTTTGTTCTAGAGCTGCTGTTGGAGATCGGTTGAGGATGTACACTACTGTGTGAATTGCTTCTGCCCAAAAACTTTTTGGAAGATCTTTAGCTTTCAGTAAGCATTTTCCCATCTCAACAAGACTCCGATTCTTCCTCTCAGTGACTCCGTTTTGTTGAGGAGTGTAGCTTGCTATTAGCTGGCATTGAATGCCAAATTCTTCACAGAATTTGTTGAATTCAGTAGAGAGAAATTCTCCACCACGATTTGTCCGCAAGGTCTTTATAGGCTGGCCACTTTGTTTCTCAATACTTGCTTTAAACTTCTTGAAAACTGAAAGAGCCTCTGATTTTTCTTTGACAAAGTACACCCACGTCATTCTACTGTAGTCATCAACAAAGACTAAAAAGTACCTGTTGTTATTGAGAGAAAGTGTTCTCATCGGTCCGCAAAGATCAGCATGAATAAGTCCAGCAAGTTGGGAAGCTCTCCTTGCCTTGCCCTTTGGAAACGAATCTCGATGTTGTTTCCCAAAAATACAGCTCTCACACACATCATCAACATTTTTTGTTAGAGGTAAACCATCAACTAGATTCTTTTCAGACATGAGTTTTAAACTACCAAAATTTAAGTGTCCATATCTGTGATGCCACAACCAATTTTCATCAAATGATTCTGCCTTCAATGCAAGTTTATCATCAGTTATGAGATTATAAAGAAAAATCTTATTTTTTGCCATTGGAACACTAGCTAACAGGTGCTTTTTCGATTTATCCTTAAAAATGCAACAATTGAATTCCTCAAAGATAAGTGAATACCCATCCACCATAAAATGCCCGACACTTAGCAAATTAGAATTTAAATCTGGAACATACAAAACATTATGAATGCAATTAAGACCTAGGGAATTCAACGCACGATGCCTTTTTCCCTTTCTGCACGAACAGTTCCATCACCAAGCGTAATTCAGCTAGTTACCGACTTATCTAAGTTGCTGAAGAGACTTAATTCACTTGTCATATGATTGCTACAACCACTATCTATGTACCAAACTTCAGGAGAACACTCCTTAGCACTGAAGCAAGCAACAAACAGGCTCTCTATCTGAAACACCCCAAACCCGGCCCACAAGCCTCGACCGGATCTGATATGTTCCTTCGGAAAACTTAACTAAATCTCGTTTCATGATTTGATAAAATATGTCGACTTATTAAAACAAGTTTGAAAATTTAGCGAGTTGGAAACCGAGTTGTAGTTCAGTAAAAAAAAAACGTTTCCTTCATTTCTAACAAATTAAAAACAATGCCTGATTTTAGAGCTTATTAAGTTGAAAACCGTAGTGGACTAAGTGTTAAAACATGTGAAGTTGTTTAAGAAAAATGTTTAGTTATTTATTTGCCGATTTTCGAATGGGAATAAAACTTAAATCATAAAACTTAAACAATTAAATGGTGGCCTTATTACAAATTTAAAATACCAAATAAATCCCGAAAGAGAAGTATGCTAGAGTAAACGAAAAATTCAACCGTTCAAAAAAAACTCAAACGCTGAGCATGGCCACCCCGTAGTCTCGTGACCAGTCCATAATACTATGCATCACCTGCAAAAAGTTATCCCACGAAGGGTGAGTCAACAGACTCAATGTGTAATAGCTACACCAAAAAAACCCAACCGATCATAGCCTTAATCTTAACCATTTCGGCAAAGCCCATTCTTTAGTCACATTCGGCCATAAGCCCATAACATAGCATATCGAATCATAACATATTGAATCACATTATGTTTAAAATGAAATGCAATCCCGAGCCCACCTAGATATCCATCCTCTACACACCACCCGTACCTACCAGTCACACCGTGGGGATTACTAAATCGACCCTCCATCCGCTACACACCCTCGAAGGCGATCATTGCGAGACAACTACACATCGCCCTTATAATGTGGCATAGCCACCAGATAATGTGACAGAGTCACCGGATTCATAATATGTGACATAAGTCACCGGATAACGTGGTAAAACCACCGGAACACTTCCCATTTTATCATTATCACCCATGTGCCCATGCATCATACAAAATATATAGATATCATGCAATATATCTTACCCCAAAGCCATAACGAAATTACATATATTCTCATATCCATGTTTATAAACATTATTAACGGAGTGTTAAGGGGTAGCGTGCACAGAATGCAATCGTACCATTGAATGGTACCCTTAGCCTTGTTCATTCATATTTCTCATTAACACATGCTTAACATTAATGCTAATAATCTATCGGGAGATTAGTGTGGGGTTACACACCTGATAATAGTGAGAATGACACTCTCGGTACCGACACTCTCGCTATCAGGGATAACAAATGATCCGCTTATCCCTTTACGATCTTGCCCACAGCCCGATGGCCAATCCCGAACTGCAGAGACTGATCGCTTCTTAAACTTAGGGATAGGGGCTGCCCTTTTTTCTCCTTGACTGGTATCCGCATCCATCGAACAACACTTAATCAGAATATTTGGTTAATCACTAATGTTGTAGTCTAAACTTATTGAATCTAGAACTCATTGAATACCCTTACCGATGTGAATCTGAATCCCGAAGATATCTGCTTAACTTCCAAGTTTGCCGAAATTCCTACACAACCCAAGTCAGAATTGGCTTCAACCCATAAAGCTTATGAAAGTGGCCTTGGCCGAATACTAACCCCTTACCTTGAGTAGTCGAACCCAAGAGAATCCTTAATGCTCCTTTACGCTAGCTACATACAAAAGAAACACGAGATTATGGCCCTATGAACATTCGGCCATCCCTAGAAATCAAGGCCAACCACTTGGTTTCGGTACACCAAATGAAAAAGAGGCAAAACCGATTACTAATGAAGAAATTACTTACCACCAACCCACGTTTGATTTGAGAATGACAGAACAAGAATGGTTTTGGGAAAAATGATAGTATAAGAGAACAAAGAAAGAAGAAGAAGACTATCACTTTCGGCTAATAACAAGAGGTATTTTTGGCTTTTGAATATGGTGAAATGAATAGAAGAGAAAGATGGGTGTAGAGGGTTGCGGCTATGGTGTTTCGGCTTTAAGGTTTCAAGAAGAGAAGAGAGAAAAAGAGGACTACAAGGTTCGACTATGGCTCTCAAATGGAGATGGAATATTCGGCCACCAAAAAGAATGGGTATAAAGTTGAGGTTGAACGAAAGAAAAAGAAGAATAGAAGAGGCTTAGAAGAATTCGACAATCACCCAAAATGCACAAAAGTGCCCAAATGGTTACTTCTATTTTCGGCTCTTGCTCCAAAGAAAAAGAAAGGAAAAAGAGAATTAAAGAAGAAAAAAAAGATGAACACTCACACTACTCAAAAATTCGGCACTACTCCCCCCATACATGACCGAAACTATGCCCCCTCCAAAGTCCCACATTCGGCCAACTCTTCAACCTCACTCCCCATCCCTTGTTTTCCTCCTATTTTTCCTCTTCACCACCCATTCAAACTTGTTTGAATGAGTCAAACTCCTCAAAGAGCTCTCCACCTCCTATCCAAATTCCTTGACCAAGTCCACCCTCATCCTTCCCAGAGTTCAAATGCCGTCCAACTCTCCCTCCTCCTTGACGCAAAAAGCAACTTAAAATGCCAGCTTCGCAGCTCGAACCTCCTCTCCCTTGACACTCCATGTGGCGCCACCCTCCCCCTTTGCACCTGGGCGCTACATTGCCACTTTACTGCTTCCCTTTTTGTGTCATAATCCACACCTAATTTCTCTTAAGGCCTAGCTCCCTTAGCTCTCCTTTAAGACTTAAAAATCCAATATTTTTCTAAGGCATCTACCTACTCCCCAGGGTTACCGAAGCCTCCAAAACACATACAGACCACACACAACAAGCTACTACATACATTCAAGTTAAAACGCATAACCCCTAAATCCCGAATATTACAGTTCTACCCCCCTTAAAATAATTTCGGCCTCGAAATTACCTGATCAAAACAAGTGAGGGTATTGCTACCGCATTGCTTCTTCTGGCTCCCACGAAGCTTCTTCCGATCCATAGTTACGCCATAACACCTTGACTAGAGGAACTGATTTCCTCCGCAAGACTTTCACATTCCGCTCTAAGATCTGGATCGGTTCTTCCTCGTAAGACAAGTCTGGCCTCAACTCTACTTCTTCAACTGGAACCACGTGCGATGGATCCGATCGGTAACGACGTAGCATCGAAATGTGGAACACATCGTGCATCTGCTTCAATTCCGAAGGCAACTCTAACTGATATGCCACTGGTCCAACCCGCTTCAGAACCCGATAAGGTCCTATAAACCTGGGACTTAACTTACCCTTGCGACCAAATCTCATCACCTTTTTCCACGGTGAAACTTTCAGAAACACCTGATCTCCCACAGCAAACTCTATATCTTTCCGCTTGAGATCTGCATACGACTTTTGTCTGTCAAACGCTTCCTTCAATCGTGCGAATTACCTTAACCTTTTCTTCCGACTCGCCACAATCTCGGACCCAAAACATGACGTTCCCCAATTACGTCCAACACGTAGGAGTGCGACACTTTCGTCCATACAAGATTAGCCGTGCGGTGCCATCCGAATACTTGCTTGATAGTCGTTGTTGTTGTCATGCAAACTCGCTAAAGGCAAGAATTCCTCCCAGACTTCCTCTCAAGTCTATCACGCAACCCCTCAACATATCCTATAACACTTGAATTACCCACTCAGATTGGCCGTCCGACTGCGGATGAAATTCCGTGCTGAAATCTAATCTGGTGCCCAATGCCTGATGCAATGCTTTCCAAAATCGAGACGTAAACCTCGGATCCCTATCCGAAATAATCGACAATTGGCACTCCGTGCGACCTCACAATTTCTGCCAAATACAATTTGCCAACCTCTGCAGAGAATAGTCAACCCGCACTAGTATGAAATGTGCAGACTTTGTCAACCGATCCACTATCACCCATACCGAGTCCTTCTTAGTAGGCGTAAGGGGAAGCCCACTAACGAAGTCCATGGTAATTCTCTCCCACTTCCACCTGCGGAATCTTATCGGCTGAAGCAACCCCGAAGGTACTTGGTGTTCAAATTTGACTTGCTGACACGTTAAACACTTCCCTACAAATTCTGTAACTTCCCGCTTAAGACCAGGCCACCAAAACTGATCCCGTAGATCCCTGTATAACTTACTTCCTCCAGGATGCATATCATAAGGACTACTATGCGATTCCCGAAGAATTCTCTGTCTTAGTTCCTCGTCCTTCGGCATACATACCCTACCCTGGAAGCACAGTATTCCGTCGATGTTTACACCATAGTCTTCCAATTCCCTATTCTGCACTTGCCGTAGCTTAGCACTCAGATCCTCGTCTACCAACTGTTTCTCTTTCACCTGACTCAACCACGTCGGCTTTACTTGTAACTCGCTAGCAAACTTCCGTCGTCATAAAGGCTAAGATGTGCAAACATCGCCTCGAATCCGACACTACTTTCCCGACTTAGGGCATCACCACCACATTTGCTTTGCCCGGTGTGATACTCTATAGAACAATCGTAGTCTTTCAACAATTCCACCCACCTTGCTGTCTCAAATTCAGCTCTTCCGAGTCGTGAGATACTTCAGACTCTTGTGGTCCGTGTAGATCACCGACCTTTCTCCATATAAATAGTGCCTCCATACCTTAAGAGCAAAGACTACCGCTGCCAATTCCAAGTCATGCGTCGGATAGTTAACCTCATGAGGCCTTAACTGACGAGACGCATAAGCAACAACCTTTCCGTCTTGCATCAGTACACAACCCAACCCTGTGTGCGAAGCATCACAAGACACCACAAAGTCCTTTCTGCGCTCAGTCGAATCGAACCGAGCTTCATTAATACCCTCTTAAGCTTTTCAAAACTCTCTTGTTGCTTATCTGCCCACACGAAAGGTACCTCCTTTCTTAACAATTTCGTCAGAGGTGCTGCTATTGATGAGAACCCTTCTACGAACCTTCTGTAGTAGCCTACTAACCTCAAGAAACTGCGAACCTCGACCACGCACTTAGGTGGTTTCCAATCTAGCACGCCTCAATCTTCCGAGGGTCTACTCTTATCCCTTCTGCACACCACATGACCCAAAAACGCAACTTCCTTCAACCAAAATTCGCACTTGCTAAACTTGGCATATAACTTCTTCTCCCTTAACACCTGCAATACTACCCGAAGATGCTCATCATGTTCTTCCTCAAACTTGGAATACACTAGGATGTCATCTATAAACACAACGACGAACTGATCCAAGTAGGGTTGGAAAACCCGATTCATCATATCCATGAACGCAGCTGGGGCGTTCGTCAATCCGAACGGCATTACTAAGAACTCATAATGCCCGTATCGAGTCCGAAAAGCTGTCTTATGGATGTCTGCTTCCTTTACCTTGAGCTGATGGTATCCCGACCTTAGATCCATCTTTGAAAATACTGCAGCTCCCTTAAGCTGATCAAACAAGTCATCTATCCTTGGCAAAGGGTACTTGTTCTTGATGGTCAACTTATTCAACTGCCGGTAATCTATACACATACGCATAGTCTCGTCCTTCTTCTTCACGAATAGGACCGGTGCTCCCCATGGAGACACACTGGGTCGGATAAACCCACGATCAAGCAACTCTTGGATCTGAGCCTTGAGCTCAACTAGCTCCTTTGGTGCCATTCTGTACGGAGCGATAGATACTGGCGCTGTACCAGGCAACAAGTCAATCCCAAATTCCACCTCACGATCCGGAGGCAACCCTAGAAGTTCTTCCGGAAAGACATCCACAAACTCTTTTACCGTCCTAACCCCTTCCACAGATGCTTCCTTAGCCTCCAAGGCACTAACAAGCATCAGAAAAGCCATACATCCCTTCCTTACCATCCTCTCCGCCTTAAGGGCAGACACTACATTCGACAGGTAATTCCTCCTCTCACCCATCACCACAATCTCATTGTCATCAGAAGTCCTTAACGACAAGCGCTTAGCAGCACAGTCCACATTCGCACGATACTTCACTAACCAGTCCATGCCTAAAATTAAGTCAAATTCCCCGGATGGCAGCTCCATTAAGTCAGCCGGAAACTGCGCCCCCTGAACTTCTAAAGGCACTTCCCTAAAGAGTTTGTCTACTACTACTGATTGCCCTAAAGGACTAAAATCATCCATCGTCCTAGGTGCAGTCTCAAAGTTCACACGCAGAGTTCCGGACACCTCACTAGCGATGTAAGAATGAGTTGACCCTATATCTATCAGAGCAATAAAGGGTAATCCAGAAATAAGGAACGTACCCGTTATGACATCAGATGCGTCACCATCCTCCCTCCGACGAATCGCATATACTAGACCTGGCTGTCTCGCCTCCGTGTTACCACCTCCTCTGCCTGGTGTTTCGCGACCTCTACCAGAACCATTACCTCTACCGATCGGACCACGACCGCTTCTGGCGCTGCTTTGTCCACCTCTACCAGCCTGATTAAAACCCTGACCTGCTGGTCGGCTCCTATCCGTTTCCACCGGACAGTCCCTAATCATGTGATCCTTAGACCCACACTTGAAACATCCCCCTGTCTTTTTCCAACATTCTCCCGGGTGCATCTTTCTACACTGAGCACAAGTACGGTGCATCGCCCTCCCGCAGAACTCTGCGACCTCGCGGCCCATCAACTCTAGGTCTCTTTTGAAAACTTCCGGATGACCCTGAAGACCCATAGCTCCTCTTATTCTTACCCTAACCTCTGTCCCGGTTCTGTCTCTCGGTCCGCTTAACTTCTTCAGCTATCCGAGCTTTATCCACTAAGATTGCAAAGTCTCTTTCCCGTTGTGAGGCAATCAACACTCGCAGCTCATCTCGCAATCCATCCTCGAATCTGACATATCGCTCGTAATCAGTAGCTACAATCCCTCTGGCATACCGGTTTAGCCGTAAAAACTCCGCTTCGTATTCCGCTATCGACTTGCTTCCTTGCACTAAATTTAGAAACGCCTTCCTCTGTGAGTCTACGTAGCTAGCTCCAACGTATTTTCCTCGAATTTAATTTTAAAATAACCCCAATCCACTCGATCGTAGGGGTACCCTCTCTTGATAGTGAGCCACCACTGGTAGGCCTCATCCCGAAGCGTGAAACAAACACCTTTCAGCTTCTCCTCAACAATGCAATCTAAATCATCCATGATCCTCTCGATCGCCTCTAACCAATACTCCGCTCGTTCGAGCTACCCTGATACTCCTCTAAAACCTCGACTCCATTTGCTCTAAGTCTCTCGAATCTCGACTTTCGAGCCCCATTTCCCATGTTAGCTCCAAATACCGCTCTAACACCAAGCGCCGCGACTTGCGATCTTTGCGTCATCTCCTCCCGTCTGCTCTTGAAATTCCGCCCCTACGGTAGGTGGCGGCGCCTCATTTCGTAACCCTAACGGACCTTACTGGTTCCGACACACGATCATTACGCCTCTGCGCGCGCCACGAGTATTGCGACCACGTCCCTAGAACTCATGTCTACCGTCGCGGTTTATCTATTTTTTTCGAAATTTTTATGCATTAGAATCTTTTCACTTCTTGTTTAAAGAGAAGTTTTATGCAATAGAGTTTTAGTCAGTGGTTTTTTCCGTAGAAGTACACATATACCTAGGGTTCATGTCCCTATAGTATAGTTTCCTAAGCCTATCATCTATAGTATCATATATTAGCACATACAAATCAACTTATCATCTAAAGAACTTACCTGGCGGACTTGGGCCGAGAACTCGGGTGCCATGCTTCCATAGGACCATTTTAACAAAATTTTTCAAAAATCCATTTTGGCTCAAATTTTGGAAATGTTGTGGGCTTCAAAACCCAAGGCCGAGTGTTTAAAACTGGGCTCTGATACCAAGTTGAAACACCCCAAACTCGGCCCACAAGCCTCGATTGGATCGATATGTTTCCTTCTGAAACTTAACTAAATCTCGCTTTCATGATTTGATAAAATATGTCGACTTATTAAAACAAGTTTGAAAATTTAGCGAGTTGGAAACCGAGTTGTAGTTCAAGAAAAAACGCGTTCCTTCATTTCTAACAAATTGAAAACAATGCCTGATTTTAGAGCTTATTAAGTTGAAAACCGTAGTGGACTAAGTGTTAAAACATGTGAAGTTGTTTAAGAAAAATGTTTAGTTATTTATTTGCCGATTTTCGAATGGGAATAAAACTTAAATCATAAAACTTAAACAATTAAATGGTGGCCTTATTACAAATTTAAAATACCAAATAAATCCCGAAGAGAAGTATGCTAGAGTAAACGAAAAATTCAACCGTTCAAAAACTCGAAAACGCCGAGCATGGCCACCCCGTAGTCCTCGCCGACCGGGTCCATAATACTATGCATCACCCGCAAAAGTTATCCCACGAAGGGTGAGTCAACGAGACTCAATGTGTAATAGCTGCACCAAAAACCCAACCGATCATAGCCTTAATCTTAACCATTTCGGCAAAGCCCATTCTTTAGTCACATTCGCCATAAGCCCATAACATAGCATATCGAATCATAACATATTGAATCACATTATGTTTAAAATGAAATGCAATCCTGAGCCCACCTAGATATCCATCCTCTACACACCACCCGTACCTACCAATCACACAGTGGGATTACTAAATCGACCCTCCATCCGCTACACACCCTCGAAGGTAGTCGCTGCAGACAACTACATATCGCCCTTATAATGTGGCATAGCCACGATAATGTGACAGAGTCACGATTCATAATATGTGACATAAGTCACCGGATAACGTGGTAAAACCACCTAACACTTCCCCTTTTATCATTATCACCCATGTGCCCATGCATCATACAAAATATACAGATATCATGCAATATATCTTACCCCAAAGCCATAACGAAATTACATATATTCTCATATCCATGTTTATAAACATTATTAACGGAGTGTTAAGGGGTAGCGTACCTGAATGCACTGTACCATTGAATGGTACCCTTAGCCTTGTTCATTCATATTTCTCATTAACATATGCTTAACATTAATACTAATAATCTATCGGGAGATTAGTGTGGGGTTACACACCTAATAACAGTGAGAATGACACTCTCGATACCGACACTCTCGCTATCAGGGATAACAGCGATCTGCTTATCCCTTTCCGATGCTGGCCCACAGCCCGGTGGCCAATCCCGAACTACAGAGACTGATCGCTTCTTAAACTTAGGGATAGGGGCTACCCCTTTTTCTCCTTGATGGGTACCGCATCCATCGAACAACACTTAATCGTAATATTTGGTTAATCACTAATGTTGTAGTCTAAACTTATTGAATCTAGAACTCATTGAATACCCTTACCGATGTGAATCTGAATCCCGAAGATATCTGCTTAACTTCCAAGTTTGCTGAAATTCCTACACAACCCAAGTCAGAATCGGCTTCAACCCATAAAGCTTATGAAAGTGGCCTTGGCTGAATACTAACCCCTTACCTTGAGTAGTCGAACCCAAGAGAATCCTTAATGCTCCTTTACGCTAGCTATATACAAAAGAAACACGAGATTATGGCCCTATGAACATTCGGCCATCCCTAAAAATCAAGGCCAACCACTTAGTTTCGACACACCAAATGAAAAAGAGGCAAAACCGATTGCTAATGAAGAAATTACTTACCACCAACCCACGTTTGATTTGAGAATGACAGAACAAGAATGGTTTTGGGAAAAATGATAGTATAAGAGAACAAAGAAAGAAGAAGAAGACTATCACTTTCGGCTAATAACAAGAGGTATTTTTGGCTTTTGAATATGGTGAAATGAATAGAAGAGAAAGATGGGTGTAGAGGGTTGCGGCTATGGTGTTTCGGCTTTAAGGTTTCAAGAAGAGAAGAGAGAAAGAGATGACTACAAGGTTCGACTATGGCTCTCAAATGGAGATGGAATATTCAGCCACCAAAAAGAATGGGTATAAAGTTGAGGTTGAACGAAAGAAAAAGAAGAATAGAAGAGGCTTAGAAGAATTCGGCAATCACCCAAAATGCACAAAAGTGCCCAAATGGTTACTTCTATTTTTGGCTCTTGCTCCAAAGAAAAGAAAGGAAAAGAGAGAATTCTTGTGACTCACAATTTTCTAAGAAAGAGAATTAAAGAAGAACAAAAAGATGAACACTCACACTACTCAAAAATTCGCACTACTCCCATACATGACCAAACTATGCCCTCTCAAAGTCCCACATTCGGCCAACTCTTCAACCTCACTCCCCATCCCTTGTTTTCATCCTATTTTTCCTCTTCACCACCCATTCAAACTTGTTTGAATGAGTCAAACTCCTCAAAGAGCTCTCCACCTCCTATCCGAATTCCTTGATGAAGTCCACCCTCATCCTTCCCAGAGTTCAAATGCCGTCCAACTCTCCATCCTCATTGACGCAAAAAGCAACTTAAAATGCCAGCTTCGCGGCTCGAACCTCCTCTCCTTGACACTCCATGTGACGCCACCCTCTCCCTTGCACACAGGCGCTACATTGCCACTTTCTTCGCTTCCTTTTGTGTCATAATCCACACCTAATTTCTCTTAAGGCCTAGCTCCCTTAGCTCTCCTTTAAGACTTAAAAATCCAATATTTTTCTAAGGCATCTACCTACTCCCCAGGGTTCCCGAAGCCCCCAAAACACATACAGACCACACACAACAAGCTACTACATACATTCAAGTTAAAACGTATAACCCCTAAATCCCGGATATTACACTATCTCATCTTCTTCACTATCTTCATGTGCCAGGTTAGCCTGCTTCTCTTTAAGCTTGCAAAACCTCTCAATATGCCCGTACCTTTTGCAATAGTAGCATTGTTTTGGACTACTATTTTCTCCTTTATCGCCATTTCTATAACGTTGGTTCTGTCCATTGAATCAGCCACCAGCCCTACCTCTTCTTCTCCCACGAGATGAATTTCCTCCACGCCAGTCATTGAAGTTTGTTTCGCTGGTGCCCTTTCCACCATGAGAGTATTGCGCCCTACTATAAAAGGCATTCTCAACAGACGCATTATCATACCTTTTCATCCTATCATCATGAGAACAAAGAGAGCCTTGCAACTCATCAACAGTTAACACACTCAAATTTTTTGACTCTTCTATAGCTGCAACTACATGATCATATTTCCTAGGTAAACTCCTAAGAATTTTCTCAACTACCCTTTGCTCACTTAAATCCTCACCATATTTTCGAATTTGATTCACAAGATCAATTACTTTTGACACATAATCATCCAGAACATCATCATCTTCCATAATAAAATTATCAAACTTCCTACGCAGAGTTTGAAGTTTGACAGTCATCACCTTTGCAGAACCTTGATATGTCATTCGCAGCGTGTCCCATGCTTCTTTCGAACGCGTCACCGCTTCAATGTGAGGAAAAATTGATTCATCCACAGCTTGTTGGATGAAAAACAAAGCTTTAGCATCTCTCTTTCTGATGTCTTTGAGAGTCTCAGCTGCAACCTCCTCTTCACCGTATCCATTTTCCACCAAGTCCCATAGGTCTTGGGACAAAAACAAAGTCTTCATCTTAGTGCTCCAAACTCCATAGTTGCTGCCTTGAAAAATTGGAACCAACGGCTGTGAAAGGTTCACTCCATTCTGATTGCTTGCCATCATAAGCTTGAACAAAGGCCTCGAGTAGCTCGGATACCAGATGTCAAGAAAAAGCTGCTGAATATAAAAGTAAAAACAGAACAAAGGACTTAAATGGAAGCAATAGGAATTCAGAAAATTAGAAACGGTGAAGTACATTTCTTTATTCCATGAAGAGTACTATAAATACTGAAATAGCTAACAACTTAGAGATATATTAGGACTCTAATAGTATCTTGATAAATCTCCTAAATAAAAGGAACACTACTGGCACTAAACAAAGACTAGTTCTGTTTAAAACAGATTTTGACTGACTCAACGCCTAACTTATTCAATCAGTAAATAGTAAAAAATAATTTCTACATTAACCTTTAACAAAAAATATCGCTAGAGCCCAATAGGTTGCTCGATATTATAATTCTAAGGTAAAAAAAATCAAGCAATTCCAAGTAGGTTATTTGATTCTGCGAAATGTGAAGCTAGTTTGCCAGTGTCCCAAAGAGGAAAAATGACCCCCAACTGGGAAGGGCCATATAAATTCGTAAAGAAGATAGGATTTGGAGCCTACAAGATTGCAAAGATGGATGGCCTTGTCTTGTCTCGTACTTGGAATGCCCACAATCTAAAGAAATACTATGTGTAAGCACAATAACTTAATTGAATGCATCAGACTTGTTTGCACTGTTTATTATCATCTTACATTTTCTCATAAGCAGTAACCTCTTACAGTTTGTGGATTTACGATTGTAACCCTGTACTTACAAGATTTTTCACAATCTTCGGGTTTGTTGATTTACGATCACAACCTTGCAGTTCCAAGATTTTTAGAATCTTACGGTTTGCAGATTTACAATTGCAACCCTGTACTTACAAGATTTTCAGAAACTTCTGGTTTGTTGATTTACAATCACAATCCTGCACGTCCATGATTTTTAGAATCTTGCGGTTCACTAATTTACGATCGCAACCTTGCACTTCCAAGATTTTTAGAATCCTGCGATTCGTCGATTTAATATCGTAACCTCGTACTTACAAGATTTTCATAATCTTGTGGTCTACTGATTTAACATTACAACTTTGTCCCATGGTTCGTCGATTTAAGCTCGCCACCTTTTATTTGCAAGAGTTTTGCAATCCTGTTTTTCGCCGATTTAAAATAGATTTCTCCCTACATTTCGCTAATTCTATTACCCACTTCTCGCCAAACACTTTTTGCGGTTTCCTCACTAAATCCCTTGGTCATACACCTCGCCGATCTACACCATCGATATACTTAGCATCACTTACTAAACAAAGTTGCGATTTTAAAGTTCAGTGATATTAAACACTTTGGCATGCTTTAGCCATAATCTTCTCTGATCTAGAAAGTCAAGTTTCATATAGTTGAGCAATATTAAATATTTTGCGGACTTCAAGTTAGTAACAAAAAAATAAAACGTACCCCACCAATCTAAGATTGCATAAAAACACATAAAATTTGAAAACCACACTTATAGTTCAATACAATCAAATCTTGGTAAACAAATGAAAACAAATAAAACATAAACTCATACATAACCAACTAGTTTTCTATGGGTGCAGCTTCTACTGTGGGGGCAATATCCTCTAGTTCTTCACATCCCTCTCTGGTGGTCTCCTCAATGTTAATAGCACTTGCCTCTATAGGCTCAATAGATAGGAAGAGCTTTCTTGAGCTTTTCCATACTTCCACAAACCCTTCCGATTTATTTCTAGAGAGAGAAAAAATATCAAAACCTAAATCAACATCAATCGCACTACTCAAAGAATCGAAGTTCACATGTCAGACATCAAAAGGGTCAGCAGCGACCTGAGCATGAAGAATGATGTTTGATTTCAGTTTTGGTAAGTAATCTTGAAGGGTTTTTACCATCTCGACTTCATATTTCTCTAATGTTACTTTCTAGTTTTTCTTGAAATTCTCCATGTCAACATTGTGTCTTTTCTCTATCCCTTCGATCTTTGTTTTGCGAGAAGCCTCCATTTTCTTCACCTTCTCCCTTAACACCGACTTCTCTATTTTCAACCCATCAAGCTCTTCCTTCATCTTCTTCCCCTTCTTTTCATAGGTAGTAACATCCCTCTCTAATTTCCTATTCCTCTCATCCAGCTCCTACAATTGATGAGCTTTTTTCAGAGCCTGCTGGCTGACCTCGCTCTCTTTCTTAAATTCCTTCATATTAAGCTCCTCGTCAGTATAAGCTCGTCGTAGACAACATGTAATGATCTCAATCTTAGCAATAATCATTTGTAGGGACCCCAACAACTCATCCATAGAAGGTCTGTTCGTACAAACCGATGACTAATAAGGATATACACTCTGCTTCACCTCTTTCAAAATGCTTTCCTCCCACGTTTTCATCACCTCGCTGGGAGAGAAAGTGTCACACCCCAAGTCTAGCAGACATAAGATTTTGGCGTATAGCAGAAAATAATCTACTTGATGAAGTGTAACCCGCCCATATGTTTCTTTTGGCGCATAGGTCTGGGCGTATTGTAACTGTTGTGTATGTAAGTGAAGATTTTATTTTAGGATGTTCTGTTATTTAAAGGAAAAGATAGTGTTAAGCGAAAAGGGATAAGTATGATATGAATTATCGTCAAAGGTATAATATGCCTTGTTTTTCTGAAGTACTGTGCTAGTTAGGTTGTAAAGTAACCTGGTTAGAAATCAACTGGATAGACTAGTTTGATATTTATAATGTGGGATTCTCATTTATATTTTTCTCGAAAATTGTAAACCATTAAGAAGACAAATTCTGAAATACGTGACACTTGTTAATTCCACTGAGTAGGATGGGTTATATATATGTGTGTGAAAAGAGTTCAAGAAAAGGTATTTCTTCCTTGAATGTTATTCTCTGATTCTTTTTCTATACATACTATTTGTAGAACCCAATTATTGCCCGGGCCCAACAAAATTAAAACCCAAATCACCAAGCCCAAACACCAACCTAGCCCAATTGCCAAACCCAAAACAGAAAATCAAAAAGAAAGAAAACCCTAATGCAAGTGGCGCGCAGCCTAGCCCCACTTGCCCTCCCTCCGCCCGCGAGTCCTGTCCTCACCACCGCTCCACCGCCCATCACCAACCGCCTCACTTGCTCCCATAACCTGCAAAACAAGACAAAACAAACAAAGAAAAAGCAGAGAGAATAACAAAAATTAAAAATATATAGTTTGTATTTCATTTTCGGCTATATAAGGCCGCTATTGTCTCAGTAAATGGGGGTCCTTTTTTTACGCATTATCGAATCGAAAGCAAAAAAACAATAGAAGGTTGAAGTTTAATCCTTTCGTTTTCATTTTTATACTGTTACTTTTGTTTTTCTTTACTTTTTACACTCGTTTTCTTTGAAATATTTGTAAATAATAACTAAAAAGAAGGAAGACATACCTAAATCGGGGCCCCTCCATCGTGGAACCCCCTTTCCTTCGGTGCCAAATCGGGCTAAAGGAGAGGAGGGGCTTGTGGCTCGGCCTCTAGCGAACTCCAAACAGGGCCCAAGGTTCATCTCCACGCGTGCGTCGTCCACCGGATCAGTGGTGGTGCGTCGATTGGCGAGAAACCCCAATCGTCGGGCTAAAAAACAAAAGGGAGAGGAAGAGTTGAGAGAAAAAAGGGAATTGTTGGCTACTTTTTTTTAAAGAATTTTAGGGTTAAAATCTGACTTTGGGGTTTTTTTTTACATCAAACAAAACGGCGCCGCTTGGTTCAAGGGAGACTGCGCATATCCCTTCAAGGGGATATTTACGCGAATGGCCCCTCCCTTCAGCGGCTCCGTTCGATTGGGCCCCCTTTTCATTTTTTTCTTGCTTTTAAATTCGACCCAAAAATTTCTTTCTGTCCCGATTTAGTCCTGCATCGAAACGCTGCGCATCAGGGTGGGTTATTTACCCATTTGATCCCCGTGAGCTATTGCGCGCGCGATGTTGTAGTCCTGTTAAGCCTTTTCTTTGATTTATTGCAATTTTAATCCCTCGGCTTTCATTCCGATTTCAATATAATCTTGGATTTGCTTAATAAATTCATTTATTCATTTGTTTTCCTTATAAATTACATTATTATTATTATTATTATTATTATATTTTTACTATCATTTATTTATTATTGCTATCTATTATTATTATATTTACTACTATTATTTTTTATCATTTTTGTTATATTACTATTATTATTATTATTATTATTCTTATTCTTTCTAACCTTATTATTATTCTTGTTATTATATTATCATTACTATTATTATTATCATTTATTTATTGCTATACTATACTATTATCATTATTATTACTATTTTTCTATTATTACTACCATTATTGTTACCATTATTTTCATTATCGTGTTACTAATATTATTTTTACTTATTATTATTATTATTGTCTTATTATTATTGTTAGTATTAATGTATTATTTTCCTTTTCATTCCATTACCCTTTATATTATTATTCTCACCTTATTACCATTATTTTATATTCTATTGTTTTATTATTTAATTATCATCACTATTATTATTTTATTTTCATTATTATTGCTATTACTATTATTTGATATTCTCATTATTCTCATTATTATTATTAGTATTTTATCTATATTTATTTTCTTAGTTTAATATTATTATTTATTTAATTTTTGTTCATATCTATGCTTATATTATTATTATGTATATACCTCTATTTTCACTCCTATATTTGTCATGTCTTATATATTTCTACTTATATTTGTATATCAATATTACTCTCATTATCGTTATTATAATTATTATTTTTCTTTTCTTTTCTTCTCATAAAACTTTCATTTTGTTATTTATTCTTCTATTATTTTCTTACTTTCATCTTTCATTATCTTCATTTTTGACTCGTTCATTTTATTCTATTTCGTTTTAGTTATTTACGTTATCATTCGTACTAACACATTCATTCCCATTTTGCTACGCATATCCGTATTATGATCTGTTTTTACATTCCATTATAAACTTGCATTACATCAATTTTCGCCCGACACAAAACGGATTCTTTCACAAAGGTAATATTCCGTATTTAGAAATTCGAGAGGTCGTGCCCTAAAGTATTGGGTTTCGATCCTTCTCGTTTGATCTAAATAACCGAATATCCTTTTAAAACAAATACATTTTAAACTAAAAGCTTATTCTCGTGAACTCGAGATGTCGTGTCCTAATGCATTGGATGTGATGTTTTGTTATTCCGAGATAATATTTTCTAAAACCAAGGCAATGTTTTGTATTTAAAAGCTCGAGAAATCGTGCCCTAAAGTATTGGGTTTCCTTTTCTCGTCCATTCTAAATAACAAAATATCCTTTCAATTAAATCCATAAGCTTTGAATAAAAGGTAAGTTCAACTTTAAAGGTCGAAATGTGGTGTCCTAAAGTATTGGATGTAACACTTCACTTTAAAACAAACGGCCCTTGGCATACACTTCCAATTTATCCAAATTTATTCTTCAACAACAAGAGGATCGTATTTTGAATTCTTAAGTTTTCAACTTTCGACATTAAGACATTAGATAATCAATTAGGTACCAATTTTGGGCGTATCGAGGGTGCTAACCCTTCCTCGCAATGCAACCGACTCGAATCCATTTTCTCGATTTTCGTAGACCAAAATTGTGTTTTTGATCCGATTATTAAAAACAAACACTTTTAAGGTGACCCGATCGCACCTCATCAAAAAGATTGGTGGCGACTCCTGCTTTTTATTATTCGTTTGCAAAACCACGAGTCGGCCGCGTCGTTTCATCGTTGTATCAAAAAATGGTTCTGACGACTTGGCGACTCACTGGGACACCAAAAAGAGAGTCGGTAGTAAATTGATTATTTTTGTCCTTTGTCGAAAGTTTGGAAATTTGATTTAAAATTTTTTTACTATCCTTGTGTTGCATTCATTTGTGTCATTGCATATGATTTCTATTTTCTTGTGCACAATACATGCATGACCGTTGTGGTCGCACCTTTAAGTGGGAGTGAGAAACTATTCCTTCGTGAGGTTTTCACCTCCGTGCGGGATATAGTGGATCGCTTCAGGGATACATCCGTACCTATGTCTTCGTGAGATTTTCATCTCCTCAGTGCGACCATAGGGAAATGTATTCCACAGAATCAACTCGGTCTATATGAGCCTATAATGGGTGAGGATCGAGGAATCTGCTGGTTCGTGTACCTCAAACTCTAGAACTAAAACCACATATAGCGAACCCTAGAGCCCACCTTAGATAGAACTACATCCAACCTTAGTGGTCACCTGTAGGGTGTTTGTTCATTTTCACTTGTCTTACTTTGCGATCTTCGACTGTTGCATTTTATTTTCGTGCATTCATCTCATTTTCTAAAGAGGTATCGATTCACGGTCGATTCTGAGTTAGAAAGTCGGGTTATGGAAAACGGATTCCTTGATAAAATGGAAGACAATGCGATCGTTCAGTATAGTTAGAACCTAGGCGATTAGAAGGGTATGGATCCATCTGAGCAAAAGGAAATGTGGCGATTGCTAAAATCTGTGGACATCCTTTAGACGACAAAGGGGTTGGAAGGAAAGTGATTGGCGAGAGGGCAAGAGACCTGTGACATTGAATTGGCTGAAAAGAACTTTGCTTACGACAAGGAGAAAAGTTTATTTACTATTGGTACTCCTCCAAATAACAAGCATGAATTTATAGTTGTATTTGAGGATGTTACATCTAACAGAAACAACGGTAATGCAAGACCTGATATCCATGATGACTCAAATGGGCAAGACAGAAAGAGAGTTAAACGGCCCTATCGGTCAAATCAACTTTGTTGCATAGACACCCATGCGAGCAACTCAAAATGCTTGGCGCGGACAGGAATCTGAAAACTCTCAAGAAGCATTGAGGGTGATAGATGTCGTTTTAAGATAGCATGCTGCGAAACAGGGATGCCTACTGGTTTGCCAATCTTTCAAGATAATCAGAACAACCTCACAGACCTTGGAAGAGGTGCCCTTGACAATAGGGGCTTCCATTCAAATTTCATGGCCACTCAAAGAGGCCTTTCCCACGAATATTGATATTCGCCCCTAGCCCGGTTATGGATCCTTCGCCAATCGAATGCTATGGATCCCGGATCGGACCATAGCTAAGCAAAGCTTTAAGAACACGAGGACAAAAGTCACCCCATCCAATCACGAGTACAAGATCATTGGATTGAGCGACCACGATTCTTGCAAAGATCCGTTGTTTTCATTAAAGGAGAAAAAGTTAATGGTGAAGCCGAGAATCTAGAGATTACTGTCTATAATCATTTTGTCGACCATCGCAACATACGGTCGCTTCTCTCTGTAAGCTTGCCATGCTTAAATGTTGGAGAGCCGAAACAACCTACAATTGACAAAGCGCTAACTAGAGAGCTTCTTTGGTTAAGACAGTGTCTCTCGGGAAAGAATGAAAGCTTTATTCTATGCTTCACAGGAGCAGCGACCATAGTGCTGAGCCAATGCTTTGTGTTCTTGTGGTGTTTCTTTCAAAGACTAATTCCACCCAAGTTGAAGGTCGTGCTCTGTCAGGGGCAATGATGGAAATTTCTTTCCGAAGAATGGGCGTTGAAATTGGTAACCATCTAGGATTGAAGGATAGGCTGTTGTTAACTTCTAGGCTCATCGTGGTGATGCAAACAACATTGCAAGGGATTTGATTCGTGTGAAGAAATGAAAGGAATTTGTATTGACCCGATTAGATAGATCCAAAAGAGACAAACCGTAATAGACAACTTTCACCGTGGTTAGAATTGGAAAAGCTATCGAACGGATACGATCTAAAATGTCCGAGCTCAGCGGTTTCTTCTTTGTCTAGAAAAACTCTAATCTTTATGAGCCTTGGAAGCGGAAGGATCCCTCGGGGTATGGCGCTAGCTAGAGTGAATGATCAATACTTTTCTACGAAGAATTGATGACTAAGCTTAGACACCTCTTCACTACCATCGAAGCTATAACTCGCAATCGAGTTGAAGTTAAGCTGAACAAGATTAAAGAAATGAAAGGTGGGATCGAAAAGTTAGAACCAGCATTACACAATTGTGAATCATGGATCGAGCTTCTCGAAACAAGAGAGGAGTAGAAGACCTTCATCATTCTTATGATCAACAATTTAAAGAGTCGAGATTACCTCGTGAGGGAAGCAATAGTGCGATTCAAAAGGTAGTTGGTCATCTATAGATTTTGGCATCACAGTGAATATGTTGAGCATAAAATACTAGTGCAGCTTAACCATAGTCAAGAGCTAGATCCACGCTTGGGAAACCAAAACCTTTAGGACTTAGGGCGAGAGCATATAGTAGTCCGTTTTATGTAAAAGAACTTGTTTTCTAATAAAGTTTCCTAAAATGAAGTTGATCGAATCGATACCTCTTTGCATTCATGCATTCGTACTACATTGCATTCGCATTACATTGCATTCATTTGTATTAGCCCTTTACAAAAGGACCCTAATTAGGTAAAATGTTTCAGATTAACTCGGAAAACATGGAACAAAGGTTGGTGAGGATTGAGCAAAGGCAAATACAGATGCAAGAGCAATTGACCCAAATTCAACAAGAAATGCGAGAGCAAATGCTAGACTTCCAAAAGAACATGATGGGCCAACTAACTTTCGATTACTAGCCGAGGACTTGAAAAAGAAGTGACCTAGCGATCGACAATGTGGATAATGATGAAGACATCGTTTATTCCCCAATGAATTTCCCAACTCAACTGAGACGTGACGCACTCTCGCGTGGTACCCGTCATTATTGGATCTCAATATAGGACCGATACTTCGGTCTTCTTTGGACTCTCCGATGGGCCCCGTAATGAGCAAGTCAATCGTGTTGTTTTTGGTCTACCGCAGGCGAGAGAAAAAAGGAGAAGGGGCTTCAAAAGCCCGAAGAGAAAGGACAAGGATGTGGCTAGCACGAGTGGGTATACTAAGGGTTATTCGAAGCCGTTCACAGCAAACCAGCCAAAGAAGGTAGTTACCAGTCACTGGTCCCCCAAAGCAAAAACCCAATCCAAAGAGCTTATTCGGAAAAACCTCGCCACTCCTATTCCCATGACGTATATGGAGTTATACCGTAACTTATTTGATATGCATGTTGTAGCTCCTTGTTATAAAAACCACTGCAACCTCCATACCCAAAATGGTATAACCTAAATGTCCTGTGTGAGTATCATGCGGGGGATTACAGGACACTCAATAGAAAATTGCACACCTTTTAAGAAGTTGGTGGAAAAATTCATCAAAATAGGTGTTGTGGAGATAGGCGACGCACCAAAAGCGAAGCATAAACTTGGGAGCATTTTGAGCAATGAGATTGCGTAAGAAATTCTGTAGTATTTAGAAGCTTACCCGGGTAATAATGTACGAAATATACTTGGTTGCTTTAAGCCTAGAAGCAATGAGAACTCTTTTGTGAAATAGGCTCGTGTTAAAAATTACTATTTCAAGAAAATGCATCTTTTGAACCAATATTTTTTGTTCTTTTTCATGCTTTAAATTCTCATTGAATATTCTTTTGTTCTTCGTTCATAAATAACCATTCTTGGAATCATTTATTTTCTGAAATTACTTTCATCTTGACAATGGGTCCCGGATATCAATGACATGAGCGACGCTATTTATTTGGACTCCCATTCTAGTGAGATATGTGTCCGAAGAATCTAAGGACTTAGAAGATGATAGAGATTGCGACTTATTTCCAACTTGTTAAAAACAGCCAGATCCTACCTTGCGAAATGTCACCACACTCGCAAGCCAACGAGGGAGATGAAGATAGAAACTTAGCCCACCGCAAGAATAAGGCAAGACATTATCGCATGATCACAAACCAGACATGTTGGGCCACCAAACGTGGATTCCTATATGTGAGGCATGGACGCTATCAAGCTAGTCTCCTCATAATCTTTGAACCAACATCGATTCATATTCATAGCCTTTGATTACCTTACCTAGAGAGTAAAGGTCGCTTCACATGTCAAAATTACAAAGTCAAGATCGTCAACTTCAAATTTCAATTTCAAAAAGAAAAAACAAAAAAACAAAAAGAAAAAGAAAAAGAAAAAAAGAGAGTGGTGATAAAGGATACCGAAAGGAACGTGTTTAACGTGATAACACGAATTTATAGTCTGTTCAAAAGTCGACACCACATCAAGATCTGACAAGAGTGCCAAAACCATCCAAATTCTTTACGAGGACAACTGATGTTTGTAAAAGTTGGCATCGAGAAGTTACCATTTACTTTCTATGTTGGCCAAGATCCTCACCGGTAACGCTTTTCTCATTGGTTCATCAAAATAAGAGCAATAATCGGAAGTTAAGATTCCTTTTGGACAAAGTTTGACATCTACGATAAGTCTAATTGAAGCATTCATACAAAGCTTACGAAAAAGGTCCGTTCAAAAGGCTCATTAAGAAGGATTCCTCATATCCAAAAGGACTCAGAGGAAAAGTAAGTGCCCTATGCGTAAAGAAGGCACAGGCTTGGAAAACATAGGCACTAATCAAGATGGATGATAAGGACTTGCCTAATCCTATGAGTTGATTAGCAAAAAAAAAAAAAAAAAAAGAAAGGAAAAGAAGAAAAGGAGAGGCCAAGATGAAAACCCGCAAAGGGCGCCTTGAGACCAAAGGGATTTGGGTTGAAAACCCGAGAAGGGCAAACAAATTTTGACCAGAAAGTAGGGCATACGGTAGTCTTGCCACGCTTTGGGTTAACAATAAAGAAATATGTTGCGTCTCGAAGCATCGACAAAGTACTCCTGGATCCCCTAAACACATATTGAGCCTAAAATGGTCCTCAAGAAGTTTGAACAGAGAAGCTCAGTCTGCGATATCTCAGGGCACCTAGCTTCTATTTTACCCATTTTTGTTATTTATTTCCCTTGCAAAATACGGCCAATAAATTTCCTTCTTAATTACATTTGCTATTTTTGCTTTACCTATTTGTTTTGAGCTATGTTCCTAACTAGCTTCTCTCTTATCCCTAGTTATGGTCTCTTTCGGGCATTTTGCATTGAAATAATGATTAAATAACGACACTTTCACAAAAAGAGTTCCGCATATTACTCTAGGAAACTTTTGAGTAGTGCTTTAACTCAAAGCAGACCATTGCTTAAAACTCCTCGAGTTTAAAGGATCGAGAATAATGATGGAGGAAAATTACGAATCGAGGCTATCTCTTGAATTTGGTTGAAAATAGTGATCGAACAAAATGACGAGGTATTACGTAAGTAGTATCATCTCGATGAAAAATGGCGATGTATGAATGGGCAATCATTCGCGCGAAGAATGATTTTGTATCCATCATGCGTGCACACCGTCATGAAACTTAGGGAATGGAAGGTGTAGAACACCAAATCATTTGAATGAGTTACAAATTTGCACTCCCGAGTCGTAGTGGGATGGATCGAAGATGGCACGAGATCCTACACCCCGAAGTTGAAGAGAAGGGATCTGAAGATGGTATAAGCCTTGAAGTTCTATAGGTGCCGTGGAACGGATCTTGAAGTTACATTGGGGCAAGTTATTTGAGCAAAATATGATTGTTTCTTTGAGTTCTTGGCAAAGGTACTAGCAGAGTGAGATAGCAAACAGTATACGTCAACAATAAGACTACGATGGACGACGGCGAGAGACAACCCTAAGCATTAAAAAGGGATAATTTCATTTTACATTCATACATCATCATTAGGGACGTTTCGATCATCGCATCCTGATCCTTATATGTTTTTTAACAAAGAATCATTATCATGACATTCCGCGTTCATGTAAATGTCCTCTATAATATCATTTAGTTAGGAGCATTCGATTTATTACGATCATTGCATCTTAATCATTGAAAAAAATCATCATTCTCATGACATTCTGCATTCACGTAAATGTCATCCATAGCACATGTAGTTAGGAACGTTTGAGTCATCCTGATCATAGCATCCGCATCATTTGCATAAGCATAAGCACATAAAACTAAGTTTACAGGATATGTCCCCAGAGGACGGTGTAGAAACATTGGTGAAGCCACCATCCTATTACCACTAACCAGTAGTGGAATAGGTTGAAGATTGTTCTATTGCCACTAACCAGTAGTGGAATAGGTTGAAGATTGTTCTATTACCACTAACCAGTAGTGGAATAGGTTGAAGATTGTTCTATTGCCACTAACCAAAGAGTGGAATAGGTTGAAGATTGTTCTATTGCCACTAACCAAAGAGTGGAATAGGTTGAAGATTGTTCTATTACCACTAACCAAGAGTGGGATAGGTTGAAGATTGTCCTATTGCCACTAACCAAAGAGTGGAATAGGTTGAAGATTGTCCTATTGCCACTAACCAAGAGTGGAATAGGTTGAAGATTGTCCTATTACCACCGACCGGTGAGTGGAATAGGTTGAAGATTGTCCTATTGCCACTAACCGGTGAGTGGAATAGGTTGAAGATTGTTCTATTGCCACTAACCAAAGTGGGATAGGTTGAAGATTGTCCTATTGCCATTGACCAAAGCAAAGGAATAGGTTGAAGACCATCCTATTGCCACCGACCAAAGCGGGAATAGGTTGAAGATTGTAAATCTTGTCTCTCTAAACAGTAGGGAAACATGATCTAAGCCACCGTCCTATTACCACTGACCAGCAGTGGAATAGGTCAAATTTGTAGATCTTGTCGCCCTAACCAGTAGTGGGGCAAGATCGAAGGCAAATCTCGTCTCCCTAAACGGTAGGGGTCATGATTTAAGCCACCGTCCTATTACCACTGACCAGCAGTGGAATAGGTCAAATTTGTAGATCTTGTCGCCCTAACCAGTAGTGGGGCAAGATTGAAGGCAAATCTCGTCTCCCTAAACGGTAGGGGTCATGATTTAAGCCACCGTCCTATTACCACTGACCAGCAGTGGAATAGGTCAAATTTGTAGATCTTGTCGCCCTAACCAGTAGTGGGGCAAGATCGAAGGCAAATCCTGTCTCTCTAAACAAAGAGGGAACATGATTTAAGCCATCATCCTATTGTCTTGGCCAAGCAGTGGAATAAGTCAAAGATTACAAACCTTACCCTCGAAGTTGCAATGGAGCGGTTTGAAGATGTAAATCTATCCCCCTGAAGTTGCAGTGGAGCGATTTAAAATAAACAAGTCTCATCCCCTCGAAGTCGCAGCAGGAGCAAATTGAAGCTATAGGTCTCATCTCTCTGAAAAGGCGGTGGAGTGGATCAAAGAAACAAGATGCAATGGACTGAAATGAAGCTATTTGAAGAAGATAAGCACCAAAGAAGTCAAGACTCAACACGACCGGGCAAAATTGGTCCTTTGAAAGTCTTTGCTCCATTCTCGTTACACAATAATGAGCAAAGAGGGGCAAATATGAGAACCCAATTATTGCCCGGCCCAACAAAATTAAAACCCAAATCACCAAGCCCAAACACCAACCTAGCCCAATTGCCAAACCCAAAACAGAAAATCAAAAAGAAAGAAAACCCTAATGCAAGTGGCGCCGCAGCCTAGCCCCACTTGCCCTGCCCTCTGACCGGCAGTCCTGTCCTCACCACCTGCTCCACCGCCCATCAGCCAACCGCCTCACTTGCTCCCCATAACCTGCAAAACAAGACAAAACAAACAAAGAAAAGCAGAGGAGAATAACAAAAATTAAAAATATATAGTTTGTATTTCATTTTCGCTATATAAGGCCGCTATTGTACTCAGAAATGGGGGTCCTTTTTACGCATTATCGAAATCAAAAGCAAAAAAACAATAGAAGGTTGAAGTTTAATCTTTTCGTTTTCATTTTTATACCGTTACTTTTGTTTTTTCTTTACTTTTTACATTGTTTTCTTTGAAATATTTGTAAATAATAACTAAAAAGAAGGAAGACATACCTAAATCGGGGCCCCATCATCGTGGAACCCCTTTTCCTTCGGTGCCGAAATCGGGCTAAAGGAGAGGAGGGGCTTGTGGCTCGGCCTCCTAGCGAACTCCAAACAGGGCCCAAGGGTTCATCTCCACGCTGTGCGTCGTCCACCGGATCAGTGGTGTGCGCGTCGATTGGCAGAGAAACCCCAATCGTCGGGCTAAAAACAAAAGGGAGAGGAAGAGTTGAGAGAAAAAGGGAATTGTTGGCTACTTTTTTTAAAGAATTTTAGGGTTAAAATCGACTTTGGGGTTTTTTTTACATCAAACAAAAAGCGCCGCTTGGTTCAAGGAGATCGCATATATCCCTTCAAGGGGATATTTACGCGAATGGCCCCTCCTTCAGCGACTCCGTTCGATTGGGCCCCTTTTCATTTTTTCTTGCTTTTAAATTCGACCCAAAAATTTCTTTCATCCCGATTTAGTCTCATCGAAACGCTGCACGCGCATCGGGGTGGGTTATTTACCCATTTGATCCCCGTGAGCTATTGCGCGCGATGTTGTAGTCCCCTGTCACCTTTTCTTTGATTTATTGCAATTTTAATCCCCACGGCTTTCATTCCGATTTCAATATAATCTTGGATTTGCTTAATAAATTCATTTATTCATTTGTTTTCCTTATAAATTACATTATTATTATTATTATTATTATTATTATATTTTTACTATCATTTATTTATTATTGCTATCTATTATTATTATATTTACTACTATTATTTTTATCATTTTTGTTATATTACTATTATTATTATTATTATTATTATTCTTATTCTTTCTAACCTTATTATTATTCTTGTTATTATATTATCATTACTATTATTATTATCATTTATTTATTGCTATACTATACTATTATCATTATTATTACTATTTTTCTATTATTACTACCATTATTGTTACCATTATTTTCATTATCGTGTTACTAATATTATTTTTACTTATTATTATTATTATTGTCTTATTATTATTGTTAGTATTAATGTATTATTTTCCTTTTCATTCCATTACCCTTTATATTATTATTCTCACCTTATTACCATTATTTTATATTCTATTGTTTTATTATTTAATTATCATCACTATTATTATTTTATTTTCATTATTATTGCTATTACTATTATTTGATATTCTCATTATTCTCATTATTATTATTAGTATTTTATCTATATTTATTTTCTTAGTTTAATATTATTATTTATTTAATTTTTGTTCATATCTATGCTTATATTATTATTATGTATATACCTCTATTTTCACTCCTATATTTGTCATGTCTTATATATTTCTACTTATATTTGTATATCAATATTACTCTCATTATCGTTATTATAATTATTATTTTTCTTTTCTTTTCTTCTCATAAAACTTTCATTTTGTTATTTATTCTTCTATTATTTTCTTACTTTCATCTTTCATTATCTTCATTTTTGACTCGTTCATTTTATTCTATTTCGTTTTCGTTATTTACGTTATCATTCGTACTAACACATTCATTCCCATTTTTGCTACGCATATCCGTATTATGATCTGTTTTTACATTCCATTATAAACTTGCATTACATCAATTTTCGCCCGACACAAAACGGATTCTTTCACAAAGGTAATATTCCGTATTTAGAAATTCGAGAGGTCGTGCCCTAAAGTATTGGGTTTCGATCCTTCTCGTTTGATCTAAATAACCGAATATCCTTTTAAAACAAATACATTTTAAACTAAAAGCTTATTCTCGTGAACTCGAGATGTCGTGTCCTAATGCATTGGATGTGATGTTTTGTTATTCCGAGATAATATTTTCTAAAACCAAGGCAATATTTTGTATTTAAAAGCTCGAGAAATCGTGCCCTAAAGTATTGGGTTTCCTTTTCTCGTCCATTCTAAATAACAAAATATCCTTTCAATTAAATCCATAAGCTTTGAATAAAAGGTAAGTTCAACTTTAAAGGTCGAAATGTGGTGTCCTAAAGTATTGGATGTAACACTTCACTTTAAAACGAAACGGCCCTTGGCATACACTTCCAATTTATCCAAATTTATTCTTCAACAACAAGAGGGATCGTATTTTGAATTCTTAAGTTTTCAACTTTCGACATTAAGACATTAGATAATCAATTAGGTACCAATTTTGGGCGATCGAGGGTGCTAACCCTTCCTCGTCACGTGTACCGACTCCCGAATCCATTTTCTGATTTTCGTAGACCAAAATTGTGTTTTTGATCCGATTATTAAAAACAAACACTTTTAAGGTGACCCGATCGCACCTCATCATCAAAAAGATTGGTGGCGACTCGCGCTTTTATTATTCGCTTTGCAAAACCACGAGTCGACCAGCGTCGTTTCATCGTTGTATCAAAAAAATGGTTACGACACTTGGCGACTCACTGGGACACCAAAAAGAGAGTCGGTCCGTAAATTGATTATTTTTGTCCTTTGTCGAAAGTTTGGAAATTTGATTTAAAATTTTTTTTTACTATCCTTGTGTTGCATTCATTTGTGTCATTGCATATGATTTCTATTTTCTTGTGCACAGTACATGCATGACCGTTGTGGTCGCACCTTTAAGTGGGAGTGAGAAACTATTCCTTCGTGAGGTTTTCACCTCCGTGCGGAGATAGTGGATCGCCTTCGGATACATCCGTACCTATGTCTTCGTGAGATTTTCATCTCAGGCAGCCATAGGGAAATGTATTCCCCAGGCCCGAACTCGGTCTATATGAGCCTATAATGGGTGAGGATCGAGGAATCTGCTGGTTCAGGTACCTCAAACTCTAGAACTAAAACCACATATAGCGAACCCTAGGAGCCCACCTTAGATAGAACTACATCCAACCTTAGTGGTCACCCAGGTAGGTGTTTGTTCATTTTCACTTGTCTTACTTTGCGATACTGACTCGTTGCATTTTATTTTCGTGCATTCATCTCATTTTCTAAAGAGGTATCGATTCACTGGTCGGTTCGAGTTAGAAAGTCTGGTTATGGAAAACGGATTCCTTGATAAAATGGAAGACAATGCAAATCGTTCGTATAGTTAGAACCTAGGCAGTTAGAAGGGTATGGATCCATCTGAGCAAAAGGAAATGTGGCAGTGCTAAAATCTGGTGGACATCCTTTAGACGACAAAGGGGGTTGGAAGGAAAGTGATTGGCAGAGGGCAAGAGACCTGTGACATTGAATTGGCTGAAAAGAACTTTGCTTACGACAAGGAGAAAAGTTTATTTACTATTGGTACTCCTCCAAATAACAAGCATGAATTTATAGTTGTATTTGAGGATGTTACATCTAATGTAAACAACGGTAATGCAAGACCCGATATCCATGATGACTCAAATGGGCAAGACAGAAAAGAGAGTTAAACGGCCCTATCGGTCAAATCAACTTTGTTGCATAGACACCCATGCGAGCAACTCAAAATGCTTGGCGCGGACAGAATCAAAAAACTCTCAAGAAGCATTGAGGGTGATAGATGTCGCTTTAAGATAGCATGTCACAAACAAGCAGGGATGCCTACCGGTTTTGCCAATCTTTCAAGATAATCGTAACAACCTCACGGACCTTGGAAGAGGTGCCCTTGACAATAGGGGCTTCCATTCAAATTTCATGGCCACTCAAAGAGGCCTTTCCCCGAATATTGATATTCGCCCCAGCCCTGCTTATGGATCCTTCGCAATCGTAATGCTATGGATCCTGGATCGACCATAGCTAAGCAAAGCTTTAAGAACTCGAGGACAAAAGTCACCCATCCAATCACGAGTACAAGATCATTGGATTGAGCGACCAGCCATGCGCAAAGATCCGTTGTTTTCATTAAAGGAGAAAAAGTTAATGGTGAAGTGAGAATCTAGAGATTACTCGTCTATAATCATTTTGTCGACCATCGCAACATACGGTCGCGCTTCTCTGTAAGGCTTGCCATGCTTAAATGTTGGAGAGCCGAAACAACCTACAATTGACAAAGCGCTAACTAGAGAGCTTCTTTGGTTAAGACAGAAGTCTCAGGAAAGAATGAAAGCTTTATTCTATGCTTCACGGGAGCAAAATGCCATAGTGCCGAGCCAATGCTCAGTGTTCTTGTGGTGTTTCTTTCAAAGACTAATTCCACCCAAGTTGAAGGTCGTGCTCATCGGGGGCAATGATGGAAATTTCTTTCCAAGAATGGGCGTTGAAATTGGTAACCATCTAGGATTGAAGGATAGGTCGTTGTTAACTTCTAGGCTCATCGTGGTGATGCAAACAACATTGCAAGGGATTTGATTCGTGTGAAGAAATGAAAGGAATTTGTATTGACCCGATTAGATAGATCCAAAAGAGACAAACCGAATAGACAACTTTCACCTGTGGTTAGAATTGGAAAAGCTATCGAACGGATACGATCTAAAATGTCCGAGCTCATGCGGTTTCTTCTTTTGTCTAGAAAAACTCTAATCTTTATGAGCCTTGGAAGCGGAAGGATCCTCGGGGTATGGCGCTAGCTAGAGTGAATGATCAATACTTTTCTCAAGAATTGATGACTAAGCTTAGACAAATTCTTCACTACCATCGAAGCTATAACTCTGCAATCGAGTTGAAGTTAAGCTCAACAAGATTAAAGAAATGAAAGGTGGGATCGAAAAGTTAGAACCAAAGATTACACAATTGTGAATCATGGATCGAGCTTCTCGAAACAAGAGAGGAGTAGAAGACCTTCATCATTCTTATGATCAACAATTTAAAGAGTCGAGATTACCTCGTGAGGGAAGCAATAGTGCGATTCAAAAGGTAGCCGGTCATCTATAGATTTTGGCATCACAGTGAATATGTTGAGCATAAAATACTAGCCGCAGCTTTAACCATAGTCAAGAGCTAGATCCACCGCTTGGGAAACCAAAACCTTTTAGGACTTAGGACGAGAGCATATAGTAGTCCGTTTTATGTAAAAGAACTTGTTTTCTAATAAAGTTTCCTAAAATGAAGTTGATCGAATCGATACCTCTTTGCATTCATGCATTCGCATTACATTGCATTCGCATTACATTGCATTCATTTGTATTAGCCCTTTACAAAAGGACCCTAATTAGGTAAAATGTTTCATTAACTTTGGAAAACATGGAACAAAGGTTGGTGAGGATTGAGCAAAGGCAAATACAGATGCAAGAGCAATTGACCCAAATTCAACAAGAAATGCGAGAGCAAATGCTAGACTTCCAAAAGAACATGATGGGCCAACTAACTCGCCATTAGCCGGAGGACTTGAAAAAGAAGTGACCTAGCGATCGACAATGTGGATAATGATGAAGACATCGTTTATTCCCCAATGAATTTCCCAACTCAACCAGACGCGCACTCGCGTGGTACCCGCCATTATTGGATCTCAATATAGGACTGATACTTGGTGTCTTTGGACTCTCCGATGGGCCCCGTAATGAGCAAGTCAATCGTGTTGTTTTTGGTCTACCAGAGGCGAGAGAAAAAGGAGAAGGGGCTTCAAAAGCCCCAAGAGAAAGGACAAGGATGTGGCTAGCACGAGTGGGTATACTAAGGGTTATTCGGCCGCTCACAAAGAAACCGACCAAAGAAGGTAGTTACCAACACCGGTCCCCAAAGCAAAAACCCAATCCAAAGAGCTTATTCGGAAAAACCTCGCCACTCCTATTCCCATGACGTATATGGAGTTATACCGTAACTTATTTGATATGCATGTTGTAGCTCCTTGTTATAAAAACCACCGCAACCTCCATACCCAAAATGGTATAACCTAAATGTCCGGTGTGAGTATCATGCGGGGATTACAGACACTCAATAGAAAATTGCACAGCTTTTAAGAAGTTGGTGGAAAAATTCATCAAAATAGGTGTTGTGGAGATAGGCGACGCACCAAAAGCAGAAGCATAAACTTGGGAGCATTTTGAGCAATGAGATTGCAGAAGAAATTCCTGTAGTATTTAGAAGCTTACCTGGAGTAATGTACGAAATATACTGGTTGCTTTAAGCCTAGAAGCAATGAGAACTCTTTTGTGAAATAGGCTCGTGTTAAAAATTACTATTTCAGTAAAATGCATCTTTTTGAACCAATATTTTTTTGTTCTTTTTCATGCTTTAAATTCTACTGAATATTCTTTTGTTCTTCGTTCATAAATAACCATTCTTGGAATCATTTATTTTCTGGAAATTACTTTCATACTGACAATGGGTCCCAGATATCAATGACATGAGCGACGCTGCTACGGACTCCCATTCTAGTGAGATATGTGTCCGTAAGAATCTAAGGACTTAGAAGATGATAGAGATTGCAGCTTATTTCCAACTTGTTAAAAACGATGATCCTACCTTGCGAAATGTCACCGACACTTAATCGCAAGCCAACGAGGGAGATGAAGATAGAAACTTAGCCCACCGCAAGAATAAGGCAAGACATTATCGCATGATCACAGCCAGACATGTTGGGCCACTGAAACGTGGATTCCTATATGTGAGGCATGGACGCTATCAAGCTAGTCTCCTCATAATCTTTGAACCAACATCGATTCATATTCATAGCCTTTGATTACCTTACCTAGAGAGTAAAGGTCGCTTCACATGTCAAAATTACAAAGTCAAGAATCAACTTCAAATTTCAATTTCAAAAAGAAAAAAACAAAAAAACAAAAAGAAAAAGAAAAAGAAAAAAAGAGAGTGGTGATAAAGGATACCGAAAAGGAACGTGTTTAACGTGATAACACGAATTTATAGTCTGTTCAAAAGTCAGACACCACATCAGTGCAGCAAGAGTGCCAAAAACCATCCAAATTCTTTCTGAGGACAACTGATGTTTGTAAAAGTTGGCATCGAGAAGTTACCATTTACTTTCTATGTTGGCCAAGATCCTCACCGGGGTAACGCTTTTCTCATTGGTTCATCAAAATAAGAGCAATAATCGGAAGTTAAGATTCCTTTTTGGACAAAGTTTGACATCTACGATAAGTCTAATTGAAGCATTCATACAAAGCTACGACAAAAAGGTCCGTTCAAAAGGCTCATTATTAAGAAGGATTCTCATATCCAAAAGGACTCCAGAGGAAAAGTAAGTGCCCTATGCAAAGAAAGAAGGCCTGGGCTTGGAAAACATAGGCACTAATCAAGATGGATGATAAGGACTTGCCTAATCCTATGAGTTCAGATTAGCAAAAAAAAAAAAAAAAAAAGAAAGGAAAAGAAGAAAAGGAGAGGCCAAGATGAAAACCCGCAAAGGGCGCCTTGAGACCAAAGGGGATTTGGGTTGAAAACCCGAGAAGGGCACTCAAATTTTGACCGAAAGTAGGGCATACTGGTAGTCTTGCCACGCTTGGGTTAACAATAAAGAAATATGTTGCGTCTCAAGCATCGACAAAGTACTCCGGATCCCCTAAACACATATTGAGCCTAAAATGGTCCTCAAGAAGTTTGAACAGAGAAGCTCAGGCTGCGATATCTGGGGCACCTAGCTTCTATTTTACCCATTTTTTGTTATTTATTTCCCTTGCAAAATACGGCCAATAAATTTCCTTCTTAATTACATTTGCTATTTTTGCTTTACCTATTTGTTTCGAGCTATGTTCCTAACTAGCTTCTCTCTTATCCCTAGTTATGGTCTCTTTCAGGCATTTTGCATTGAAATAATGATTAAATAACGACACTTTCACAAAAAGAGTTCCGCATATTACTCTAGGAAACTTTTGAGTAGTGCCGGAACCTGAAACAGGACCATTGCTTAAAACTCCTCGAGTTTAAAGGATCAGGAATAATGATGGAGGAAAATTCTGAACTGAGGCTATCTCTTCGAATTTGGTTGAAAATAGTGATCGAACAAAATGACGAGGTATTACGTAAGTAGTATCATCTCGATGAAAAATGGCGATGTATGAATGGGCAATCATTCGCGCGAAGAATGATTTTGTATCCATCATGCGTGCACACCTGGTCATGAAACTTAGGGAATGGAAGGTGTAGAACACCAAATCATTTGAATGAGTTACAAATTCTGTACCCCGGAGTCGTAGTGGGATGGATCGAAGATGGCACAGATCCTACACCCCCTGAAGTTGAAGAGAAGGGATCTGAAGATGGTATAAGCCTTGAAGTTCTATAGGTGCCGTGGAACGGATCTTGAAGTTACATTGGGGCAAGTTATTTGAGCAAAATATGATTGTTTCTTTGAGTTCTTGGCAAAGGTACTAGCAGAGTGAGATAGCAGCGTAATACGTCAGCAATAAGACTCTGATGGACGACGAGCAGAGACAACCCTAAGCATTAAAAAGGGATAATTTCATTTTACATTCATACATCATCATTAGGGACGTTTCGATCATCGCATCCTGATCCTTATATGTTTTTTAACAAAGAATCATTATCATGACATTCCGCGTTCATGTAAATGTCCTCTATAATATCATTTAGTTAGGAGCATTCGATTTATTACGATCATTGCATCTTAATCATTGAAAAAAATCATCATTCTCATGACATTCTGCATTCACGTAAATGTCATCCATAGCACATGTAGTTAGGAACGTTTGAGTCATCCTGATCATAGCATCCGCATCATTTGCATAAGCATAAGCACATAAAACTAAGTTTACGGGATATGTCCCAGAGGACTGTGAAAAACATTGGTGAAGCCACCATCCTATTACCACTAACCAAAGAGTGGAATAGGTTGAAGATTGTTCTATTGCCACTAACCAAAGAGTGGAATAGGTTGAAGATTGTTCTATTACCACTAACCAAAGAGTGGAATAGGTTGAAGATTGTTCTATTGCCACTAACCAAAGTAGTGGAATAGGTTGAAGATTGTTCTATTGCCACTAACCAGTAGTGGAATAGGTTGAAGATTGTTCTATTACCACTAACCAGTAGTGGGATAGGTTGAAGATTGTCCTATTGCCACTAACCAAAGAGTGGAATAGGTTGAAGATTGTCCTATTGCCACTAACCAAAGAGGGAATAGGTTGAAGATTGTCCTATTACCACTGACCAGTAGTGGAATAGGTTGAAGATTGTCCTATTGCCACTAACCAGTAGTGGAATAGGTTGAAGATTGTTCTATTGCCACTAACCAGTAGTGGGATAGGTTGAAGATTGTCCTATTGCCATTGACCAGCAGTGGAATAGGTTGAAGACCATCCTATTGCCACTGACCAGCAGTGGAATAGGTTGAAGATTGTAAATCTTGTCTCTAAACAAAGAGGGAAACATGATCTAAGCCACTGTCCTATTACCACCGACCAAAGCAGTGGAATAGGTCAAATTTGTAGATCTTGTCGCCTCTAACCAAAGAGTGGGGCAAGATCGAAGGCAAATCTCGCTCCCTAAACTAGTAGGGGTCATGATTTAAGCCACTGTCCTATTACCACCGACCAAAGCGGGAATAGGTCAAATTTGTAGATCTTGTCGCCCTAACCAAAGAGTGGGGCAAGATTGAAGGCAAATCTCGCCTCCTAAACGGTAGGGGTCATGATTTAAGCCACCGTCCTATTACCACCGACCAAAGATGGAATAGGTCAAATTTGTAGATCTTGTCGCCCTAACCAAAGAGTGGGGCATCGAAGGCAAATCTGTCTCTCTAAACAGAGGGAACATGATTTAAGCCATCATCCTATTGTCTTGGCCAAGAGTGGAATAAGTCAAGATTACAAACCTTACCCCTGAAGTTGCAATGGAGCGGTTTGAAGATGTAAATCTATCCCCTGAAGTTGCAAAGTGAGCGATTTAAAATAAACAAGTCTCATCCTCTCAAGTCGCAGCAGGAGCAAATTGAAGCTATAGGTCTCATCTCTCTCGAAAAGGCGGTGGAGTGGATCAAAGAAACAAGATGCAATGGACTGAAATGAAGCTATTTGAAGAAGATAAGCACCAAAGAAGTCAAGACTCAACAAGACCGGGCAAAATTGGTCCTTTGAAAGTCTTTGCTCCATTCTCGTTACACAATAATGAGCAAAGAGGCAGTCAGAGAACCCAATTATTGCCCTGCCCAACAAAATTAAAACCCAAATCACCAAGCCCAAACACCAACCTAGCCCAATTGCCAAACCCAAAACAGAAAATCAAAAAGAAAGAAAACCCTAATGCAAGTGGCGCCGCAGCCTAGCCCCACTTGCCCTCGCCTCTCCGACCGTGAGTCCTGCCTCACCACCGCTCCACCGCCCATCGACCCAACCGCCTCACTTGCTCCCCATAACCTGCAAAACAAGACAAAACAAACAAAGCAAAAGCAGAGGAGAATAACAAAAATTAAAAATATATAGTTTGTATTTCATTTTCGGCTATATAAGGCCGCTATTGTACTGTAAATGGGGGGGTCCTTTTTTTACGCATTATCAGAAATCGAAAGCAAAAAAAACAATAGAAGGTTGAAGTTTAATCCTTTCGTTTTCATTTTTATACCGTTACTTTTGTTTTTTCTTTACTTTTTACACTGTTTTCTTTGAAATATTTGTAAATAATAACTAAAAAGAAGGAAGACATACCTAAATCGGGGCCTCCATCGTCTGAACCCCTTTCCTTCTGGTGTAGAAATCGGGCTAAAGGAGAGAGGGCTTGTGGCTCGGCCTCCTAGCGAACTCCAAACAGGGCCCAAGGGTTCATCTCCACGCGTCGTCGTCCACCGGACTGGTGGTGGTGCGTCGATTGGCCAGAGAAACCCCAATCGTCGGGCTAAAAAACAAAAGGGAGAGGAAGAGTTGAGAGAAAAAAGGGAATTGTTGGCTACTTTTTTTTAAAGAATTTTAGGGTTAAAATCTGACTTTGGGGTTTTTTTTTACATCAAACAAAACGGCGCCGCTTGGTTCAAGGGAGACTGCGCATATCCCTTCAAGGGGATATTTACGCGAATGGCCCCTCCCTTCAGCGGCTCCGTTCGATTGGGCCCCCTTTTCATTTTTTTCTTGCTTTTAAATTCGACCCAAAAATTTCTTTCTCATCCCCGATTTAGTCTCAGATCGAAACGCACAGATCGTGGTGGGTTATTTACCCATTTGATCCCCGTGAGCTATTGCGCGCGATGTTGTAGTCCCTGTTCGCCTTTTCTTTGATTTATTGCAATTTTAATCCCCTGGCTTTCATTCTGATTTCAATATAATCTTGGATTTGCTTAATAAATTCATTTATTCATTTGTTTTCCTTATAAATTACATTATTATTATTATTATTATTATTATATTTTTACTATCATTTATTTATTATTGCTATCTATTATTATTATATTTACTACTATTATTTTTTATCATTTTTGTTATATTACTATTATTATTATTATTATTATTATTCTTATTCTTTCTAACCTTATTATTATTCTTGTTATTATATTATCATTACTATTATTATTATCATTTATTTATTGCTATACTATACTATTATCATTATTATTACTATTTTTCTATTATTACTACCATTATTGTTACCATTATTTTCATTATCGTGTTACTAATATTATTTTTACTTATTATTATTATTATTGTCTTATTATTATTGTTAGTATTAATGTATTATTTTCCTTTTCATTCCATTACCCTTTATATTATTATTCTCACCTTATTACCATTATTTTATATTCTATTGTTTTATTATTTAATTATCATCACTATTATTATTTTATTTTCATTATTATTGCTATTACTATTATTTGATATTCTCATTATTCTCATTATTATTATTAGTATTTTATCTATATTTATTTTCTTAGTTTAATATTATTATTTATTTAATTTTTGTTCATATCTATGCTTATATTATTATTATGTATATACCTCTATTTTCACTCCTATATTTGTCATGTCTTATATATTTCTACTTATATTTGTATATCAATATTACTCTCATTATCGTTATTATAATTATTATTTTTCTTTTCTTTTCTTCTCATAAAACTTTCATTTTGTTATTTATTCTTCTATTATTTTCTTACTTTCATCTTTCATTATCTTCATTTTTGACTCGTTCATTTTATTCTATTTCGTTTTCGTTATTTACGTTATCATTCGTACTAACACATTCATTCCCATTTTTGCTACGCATATCCGTATTATGATCTGCTTTTACATTCCATTATAAACTTGCATTACATCAATTTTCACTTCCGACACAAAACGGATTCTTTCACAAAGGTAATATTCCGTATTTAGAAATTCGAGAGGTCGTGCCTCTAAAGTATTGGGTTTCGATCCTTCTCGCTTTGATCTAAATAACCGAATATCCTTTTAAAACAAATACATTTTAAACTAAAAGCTTATTCTCGTGAACTCGAGATGTCGTGTCCTAATGCATTGGATGTGATGTTTTGTTATTCCGAGATAATATTTTCTAAAACCAAAGGCAATATTTTGTATTTAAAAGCTCGAGAAATCGTGCCCTAAAGTATTGGGTTTCCTTTTCTCGTCCATTCTAAATAACAAAATATCCTTTCAATTAAATCCATAAGCTTTGAATAAAAGGTAAGTTCAACTTTAAAGGTCGAAATGTGGTGTCCTAAAGTATTGGATGTAACACTTCACTTTAAAACGAAACGGCCCTTGGCATACACTTCCAATTTATCCAAATTTATTCTTCAACAACAAGAGGGATCGTATTTTGAATTCTTAAGTTTTCAACTTTCGACATTAAGACATTAGATAATCAATTAGGTACCAATTTTGGGCGTATCGAGGGTGCTAACCCTTCCTCAGACGTGAATCGACTCCCGAATCCATTTTCTGATTTTCGTAGACCAAAATTGTGTTTTTGATCTGATTATTAAAAACAAACACTTTTTAAGGTGACCCGATCGCACCTCATCAAAAAAGATTGGTGGCGACTCCTGCTTTTTATTATTCGTTTGCAAAACCACGAGTCGACCGCGTCGTTTACTGTTGTATCAAAAAAATGGTTACGACACTATTGATAGTTAAAATTACTATATTATGTTCTAAGTTGAGCTAAGTAGAGTAAGGATTGTGTTGAGGGGGGCTATTGGTGATTGTGATGTTTAACTTTCAATGTTGTTTGGTTTTATTCAATAAATTGCAATAGGGGAGATTGTTGAGACAAGATGAGCTGATAATTGCTGAGTGGCACTCGGTAGTGCCAACCGCAGACTACCATTGAGGTGCTTAAATACTTGTCTTATTAGGTTTGATAATTTAATTAATAAAATCTTTGGACCTATTAATGTGATGTTTTATTTAAGATACTATGTTCCATTTATTGAAACCAATCCTTGGATTTTAAATAGTGTATTAGATTTAGGTGAATCAAATCAACCCTTGGAACATGAAGGATCGATCAAGACTGTGTGCTGTTTTGGAAATCATATCTTCGATTGATTGTATTTTGATTATTGAGTTGGTAATAGCTATTTTAAGGAGTAACTTTGTATTCATTTAGATTCTATCTTAGCAAGCCAAATATTGATATATGCTTTGAGGTTTGTCTAAGTTTAGTATGAGAGCTTATTGAGTTCATTCTAATATGTTTATTGAGGAACTATTTTTATGAGGGAGTGCAAACTTTTGTTGTAAACATTGTTGAGTGTTTACTGCCCATGTTCTCAGGGGGAGGATTTGGAGGTGAGTGTTTTAGTCTTTTGGTACAAATGTGAGATCTCTATATTTGGAGAGTGGTAGAGTGTGAATCACTTGTTGTATTGTGGATTAGACAAGGATACTTGGAGGTGAGTGTTTACTGCCCATGTTTTCTTCTCTAGCATACAGCATAACCTCTCAAGAATCGCTTTAGAGATTGAATAAACAAGGATCTTTTTTAAAGAACAACTGAAGAAGCAGTAAAATTATAGAACGCAACTCTTTTTGTAAATTGAAAATCGACCAAAATCTCATTATATTGTAATCTTTTTGTATAAAAAAAAACTTAAATTGTAAAATTGAAGGAAAAAAAAAAACATTGATTTCGAAATAGATAAAGAATTATGTTAGCGGTTTATATATATGGAAGAAAGGGAAATTGCATTGTATATGAAATTATTATTATTATTATTTTTATACAATGTTTAGAATTATTCATAATTTTCTTAAATCTTAAAATAAGAGAAATATATTTCAGTATGCTTGAACTCATATTCTTTTATACGGGTAGTAATATCAATACCAACTAATTATTATTATTATTATTATTATAACAACTTTAAATGGTTAAAAAAACATTTGTTGCGTTTACTTCTGAATGCGGCTGAAACGATGACAATTGCTTTCAATTGCGGCTAAAATAAACAATTGGAATTTGGAAGGAGGAAATAAAAAAAAAATACAGATTTAAGCATTTTGCTTAATACCACAAATTCATCTCACTTTTCCAAACTTTTGTAATCAGTCACAACACAGAAAAGTCATTTGTTTTAGGCTTGGATTCGTTACTAATGTAATAATATGTAGAGAAAATTTATTTAATAGATATGTATTAAAATAGCTAATTATGATATTAAAGATAATTCTTATAAACTCAAATTTAAATTAAATTAAAAAAAGAGATCAGTAAACTTTAGTAAAAAAATATCTCTTCAAAATAAATAAAACATTTTCCTTTAGTTTGTTAAAATCAAGCCATGATGAATTATAATTAATACAAAATCTGAAATTCAAGAAATAAATATATCAAGGACTGCCATGGCCCTATGGAGAAGTTTTTCCACGTTTCTATTTTCCGGCTACTTGTGTTGAAAGTTACCCAGGTAGCCTTTTCTAATATAATGTACATTCTCTTGCTTCAAAATTACAAGTGTAAAGTATAAATATCACACTTGCATGTCAAGAAAACGGCTCCAAATTCACATTTATAAAAGCAGAACAACCACGAGTTGTTCGTCATAAACCAATCCTACTTATTTATTTCTTAAATTTTATTCTTAAGAGCACCAATTGATTGAATTGCCAACTATGGCTCCCAAGTCTACTTCTTGCTATGCTCGTGTCTTTTCGATAACTTTATTCGTCATTTTCATGGCTAGTCATGGATCGAACGCCGCCACCGAAGCCCTACTCATAAAAGTTGATCCATCGGGGAAGGGAGACTATAGGAAAATACAAGATGCCATTGATGCAGTGCCATCAAACAACAAACAAGTTGTACTCATATCGGTTAAGCCTGGAATCTACGAAGAAAAAATTATTGTGCCTGCCGATAAACCTTTCATTACAATAAGCGGTTCTAACCCAAATGCCACTGTCATAACTTGGAATGATAGTGGGAATATTTTTGAATCACCTACTTTCTCAGTTTTGGCTTCTGATTTTGTTGCCCGATACCTCACTATTCAGGTATCATATTACCTTATATGTTACTAATATTCAAAAGGTTGGGATTTCGATTTTCAGCCTTTGGGATCCCTTTGATTTAATTAACAAATCCTTTGTCTTAATGTTTATAGAATACGTATGGAGTTGGTGCCAAAGCAGTAGCATTGAGGGTATCTGGAGATAGGGTAGCTTTCTTCGGGTGCAGGATCTTATCGTACCAGGATACCTTGTTAGACGACACTGGAAGGCATTATTATAGCAATTGTTACATTGAAGGTGCTGTTGATTTCATTTGTGGGAATGCTGCTTCTCTTTTTGAGGTAAACACAATTGTAGTAAAACATTAAGATGATTATTTTACAGTTTCGACTCTTACCTTTTCTGATATTCGAACTATTAATTTTTTTTCTCAGAAATGCCATTTGCATTCACTATCAGAAGGAGATGCATCAATAACAGCCCAACACAGAGACTCACCATCACAAAACACAGGATTCACTTTCTTGGGTTGCAAGATAACTGGAGTTAAGACTGCTTTACTAGGAAGGGCATGGGGTCCATATTCCAGGGTCATTTTTGCCTTCACCTATATGTCTAATGTGATTCTACCACAAGGATGGGATGACTGGGGAGACTCATCCAAACAAAGGTAAACAAAAGATTACCCCCAAAAAAAATAACTCAAATAATTTCTGATTCTTTCTTAGTGATTGTAAAAGCAAAATTGTCAATTCCTTTGTTTTTGTTGATTCCACAGTTCGGTGTTCTATAGAGAATACAAATGTTATGGACCTGGTGCTAGTACAAAGAAAAGGGTTGAATGGGCAAAAGAGCTGACTATCGAAGAAGCAAAGCCTTTTTTGACGAAGAACATGATTGGGGGCAAGAGTTGGATCACATCAACGACAAATCGTTTCACGAAATTGTCTTCAAATGCCATTTCTAGAAATAACACTCGACATCATGCCTGATTAATAGCAGCCTTGCTAAAGCTTTGCATTAATTCTTTTTTCTTTTTTAATTCGTTTCTCATGCACCATTTGCAAGGAAGAAAATTAAACTAATGTTAATTGAAGCAGTGTTCTTCAGTATAGTATTTTTTAATTAAATTTTGTAACGGCTCGATTTTCAGTGGTACAAGAAAATACGATTTTAGAATATCATTTTCATAAATCGAGTCTGTAAATATTAAATATGAAAATTTACGGAGAAAATATAAAAATATATTAGAGATTGGTCTAGTAATTTTGTCGAATTAATAGCTAATTAAAGATCATGGACTAAATTGTAAAAGTCCAATCGCTATAGATTTTCCATTGATCAATGGCTTAGAGACTTAAATAACAATTAACCAAAGGTCTAAAGTGGTAAATAGACTGATTTCTAATAAGGGTTAGTGCTTGATGATGACACATTCCACTTAGACTTAAGTGTGATTAAGTTAAGTTTAACTAACTTAATTAACTAATAAATCAAGATTAATTAAATTAAACTAAAACTAATTAAAGTATATAAAGTAAAAATGGTGGAAGGTTGTCATCTTCCATAAGCCTTCACCGTCCACCATTGTTCAAAACAAAAAGAAAACCCTTCCAAGCATTCAAACATTTGACCAAGCAAATTGATATATAATTTAAGTCATTTTCTTGTAATTTATATAGATTTGAGGTCGTAGGAGCTTGATTTAGCTAGCCTACGTACCAATTTGTAAAACTGTTAAAGTTTTGAAAGTTTTAATTGTTGATATCTAGAAGAATTAGGCTTGAAATTGATAGATTTTAAGCTTAGATTATGAAAATGACTAGATTGTAAATTTAATTTAGCTTAATTGTTAACTTTGTTACATTAGGGATTAAATTGAATAAAAGTAAAATCTATCATGAAATTATGTTATAAATTGAAAGTATAAAGTCTGATGAAAGTATGTGAAATCGAATTTTAATTCGAAGCTAGAAAATTAAAGTTATGTTGATCTCGAGTTCAGAGATTAAATTGAATAAAATGTAAAATATGGAGAAATTTTGAAAAATGGAATTATATAAGATCATGCATATCATGACATATGTGAAAAATTTTTCCATTGACTGGTTATATAAAACAATTGTATAGATCAAAATTTGGATCAAATTGGAGTTAATAAGGAAAAAACTAAATTTATTGATTAGTCCTTGGAGAATCAACCAGTTTTGGTGTTCAAATAGGTAAGTCATATGGAATTTACTATCTCACTTAGTATTATATGTGTATGCTTGAGTTTAATTTAATATAAATGATTCTATAGAGTTGTAATGTTATGAACTTGGCACATTTGGCTAGTAATGGATTGAATGAAAATATTATGTGAGGTTTGATTATTATGAAACAATATAGGGTACAAATGTGAAAATACGAATGATTGTATGATATGGAACTAAAGGATGTTACTCTTTTTTAGGGTGTGATATGTAAATGTAAATGAATATAGGGATGATATTGAAAAATGTAAAAATTGATGCCCGTGTGAACTTAGTAAATGTTAGGATACGATTGGCATGCCAATAGGGTCTGGTGTGTGCTTGTACGAGATTTACTATAGATATTAGTGAGATCCAACATTCGTTGCAGATTCTTGGTATCATGTGACACAGGTTTAGCTAGGACAAGTAACCTGATGTGTTGTGATATAAGTTTAGTGTCGAAACCATTTTAAAATCGGGTTTTTAAAAAATGGGGATCGACTTTAAAAAACAAAAACGGGAGTCGCCACCAATCATTTTTACTTAGGTGTGATTGGATCACCTTTTAAAATGTTTTATTTAAAACATTTAATTTTAGTCTACGAAAAATCAGAAAATAGGTTCGGGAGTCGGTTACGTATGAGGAAGGGTTAGCACCCTCATAACGCCCAAAATTTGGTACCTAATCGATAGTATCATGCCCAAATGTTTGAGATTTTAAAAAAAAGTTAAAAAAATGATCCTTTTATTTGAAGGTAAACTAAGACCACCTATCTCAAAGAAATAAGAATACTACACCCAATAAGTTAGGATACAGTATCTCATAACTTCGAAGCTAGATACATCTTTTTAGAAAATTCTTACCTCGAGATACAAAACATCACATCCAATAAGTTAGGATACAACGTTTTGAATTCTCAAGAATAAGTTTTTATGATTTAAAACTTGAGATTTCTTTTATTCCGAAAGAATATAAACATCACATCCAGCACGATTGGACATGACATTTTTTAAACCCTCGTAATTAAAGTCATCTCATAATTTACTGAAATTTATTAAAAGGGTATTTAGTTATTCAGCCAAACGGAAAATCAACACCCAAAGACGATTGGGCATTATTTCCCGAATTTCTAAATACCAAAACATTGCCTTATTTTAAAAACCTTTAAATAAAATATTAATTTTGTAAAAATGTATTTTTATTTTAAATAATAACCATGTGACAATATTGCATTTATACACTATCTAACATAAATATTAAAAGCAATTAAGACATACTAATATTTCATATTAATATAGACAAATAAAGAAATAATAGCACATATAAAATAAAATAGCACATATAAAATAGTACATATAAAATACTACCAATAAAATACAAAATGATATATAGACAACAAAAAATAGCACATATATATATTTGAGAAAATAAAATAAGTTTTGACATAAATAATTGATCCATAACTTAAAATAAAACATGTTCATAATAATCTAATACATAAAACTATATATTTAATAATAAATAATATATTATACCATATAAATAATTTTAGATAAAATAATTTTTTTTTAAAAATAATATAGAATATAATATTATATAATATACAAAAATTTTAAAAATATATAATATAATAACTAATATATACAAGTCTAAATTAATATGTAATAAAAATAATTAAAATAAAATAATAAATAATAATAGTTTAAAAATATGTATATAAAAATTTTATATTATTAATAAGTTAATATATAAATAAAGAAAATAATATAGTAAATTTCATATACTAAAATAATGTTAAAATAATTTAGAATAAAATAAAATAAGAAGATTTAAAAAAAAACAAAGAACTAGGGTTAAATGGCAATAAAACAGATTAAAAGGACTAAATCAAAACACGCCTTAATCCACAGGGATTTATTGGGCAATTAGCTTCTTTTCAAAACGGTGCCGTTCTGATTTTAGCCTTTAAACTGGCCGAGGATTCAATTGAAACAAAATACAAATTCGAGGGTTAATTTAATAAAAATAAAAAAATTAAATTATACTTAATTAAAAAAATTAAAATAGCGAAAGGACTAAAGAGGAAATTAACCCATTTAAAGAAAACACGCGGATCCTCTGATGGCGGGTCGGGTCACGCGGGTCAGAGCCATGAAACGGTGCCGTTTTGGGGTTTAAAGCCCCAGACCAAAACAACGTCGTTTTCAATTCGTATAAAAGGCCAAATTTTCTAAAAACAATTTCATTTTTCTTCAGTTTCAAAAAAAAAGAGAGGGGGTGCACTCCGGAATCCTCTGCCTAGGCAATTTCTGGCAAGGATTCTGGCGAAACTCCGGTGCCGATGACCACCGTCTGCCGCCGGAATTCCTAAAAGGTTAGTTTTTTTTTCTCTTTTTTTTATATTTCAACATATATATTATATATTATATATAGTTTTAAAAAATAAAATAAAATAAAATAAACAGTATACGAATAAGAATGAAAAAAATAAATCAAAACCTCTGCTGATTGGGTTCTTTTGTATTTCTCTTGGAATCTATATGTATTTCTTTCAGTGTATGTATATATTTCGAATCCCCCACCTGTTTACAAATTTTGGAAGGCTTTTATAGCCTTCGAAATAACAAAATAAAAGGAAACAAAAGATTTTTGCCACTGTTTTTGCCATTGTTGCTGTGTTCCTTCTTTTTTTGTGCAGGTGAAATGCGCGGATCTGGCGATGGGGGTGACATGCGCGTTGAAGGCGGCGTGGACAAGGGCTGATGAGGTGCGAGGAGCAGATTGCGGCGCGACACTCGGGCTTCTGCTGAGGCGGCGCCTAGGGTTTCCAAAACCCTAGGCCACTGTTGGTTCTGTTTGGTCTTGGGCCTTTTGGGCCATTTGTGTTTGGGTCTAGGACTGGGGTGTAAGTGGGCTGATGGGTAGTCTGTTTGGGGTAACGGGTATTAGGTTTGTATTTGGGCCTGTTTTAATTTTGTTTCTGTAACAGGACTGTAAAAGGATTTATTATTTTTTTGTTTTGTTTTTATATTTTGGTTTTCAAGGGCACCGGCAAATTGGGCCTATAACATTTAGCTCAGACGGGTAAGCTAATATATATATATATACTTAGCTTGGACAAGCAACTGGTGTGATGTAGTTTACCCGTGTATCTGAGTTTGGTTACTTAGGTTCATCGAGTAAAATGGTATAATCGAAATTGGAAAGCTTGAGAATGTGATGAAATGGACTTAACACTCAAATTGAATTGTCATTGTTTAGATTGAATTGCAAACGAATCATATGTATCTGGTATAGTTCTAAAGATAGATAATGGAATATATAATTGAATTCATTTATGTGTATGTTTGGTATCTTTGAACTATTTATGTTATCAAATATACATGGATACAAATACTCACCTTGTTGATGTTTTGACTACCATGTTCTAGCCAACATTATGCCAAGATATGGTAATTTAAATACTTATGTAAAAGCAAAGTAAGCATAGTAATTTCCATTTGAACTTACTAAGCATTCTAAATGCTTACTCTATTTGTTTCTTTTCCCTTGTAGATCATGGCCTTGTGGAACTCACCGAGCCGTATCATCGTGAAGTTCACATTAACACTAAATCGATAGTAATATGTTTATTTCGGTTTTGAGGTTGTGGTATGTATATAAGGATAAGGTGTTATCGAAATGGTCATTTTCTTGATAGAATGGTAAGTTTGAATTTGTATTAATGGTTAAGTTGCATGTAAAGCTTAGCATATATACTAAGTGTTGCTATTTATTTGATGTTTTCAAGCTTGCACATGATATATAAATACTAAGATTTGCGTACTGAAAGAAATGCTAAGTTTGTAATGCTAAGCATGAAATGTAGCTTGATGTATGTTTTGGTAAATTGTAGGCCAAGTTCATTAATTGCTTCGTTAGTATATTGCACAAGTGTGAGGTATTTGAATTGGAAATGAAGTTAGTTGTTGTAGTTGATTTAAATTCAAGCATTGATTATGTTTATATGGTAAATACTTGAGGTATTATGGTGTTGTTTGGTTTTAAATTAACATGAGCGTGATTTAGTTTAGATTTGGCATGAATCTATGTTATTTAATGGTATGAAGATGTAGGAAGCATTTAGGTGGTTGTTTGAAAGTTTGGATTAGGTACCAAATGTGCTTTTAGCAAAAAATAGGGGCTTTGTCACGACCACAAACTTCCAACGTCCCAACATGATGACGACAGTGAGTGACGTCGCGACGTCAGCAAACATGATGTTGCAACATGACTTATTAAGTTGGTGACATCATGACGTGGAGATTGCAAAGTCACGGCATCGATCCCGAATTTTTAAAACTTTACAGTTTGGTCCTAATTCCTGTACGATTTAACAAAAGAGCTTTTGTAAGCTCGTGGAGAACTTGAAAATAAATGTAATGCATATTTAGAACATGAATGATGCCTATTCGCATATGTGATTGGTCAGATGTTGTAAAATTGTCTGAATTTGCTTCGGTAATGTTTGTAACATCCTACAGCTCAGATCCGACGGTCGGGTCAGGCGAGGGGTGTTACAAATTTGCTGCTATGACATTTTTTAAATAAAAAAATACCTACTTGGTAGTCATGTATTTAAAAAAATAATTTTTAATTAACTTTAATTTAATAAAAAAATTAACAATGTTAATAGTTGGACTTGAATTTTGAAATCTGAAAAGTATATGGACTAAATTCCATGAAATAAAAATACAAGGACTAAGTTCCTATTTTTTGAAAAGTACAGGGACTTGTGACACATTTTAACCTAGTTTTTGAAGAACTAAGAACAATATTGCAAGCAAAATTGAACTGTCGAAACCATTTTTTTATAAAAGGGTCGACTTTGATTTTTGAAAACGAAAACGAACATGGGAGTCGCCACCAATCCTTTTTTTTATAAGGTGTGATAGGGTCACCTCGTAGTTTGATTGTTTTAATGAAATGTTTGATTTATCAAAACAATATTTTTCGGTCTACAAAAATCCAAAAAAACGGGTTCGGGAGTCGGTTACGTACGAGGAAGGATTAGCACCCTCATGACGCCCAAAATTGGTACCTAATTGATTATTTGATGTCTTTATGTCGAAAGTTGAAAACTCGGAAAGAATTTAAAATACGATCCCTTTTTGCATTAATGTATATTTTGTTTTGGAATGCTTAAATAAGTTGAAAATATATTGGAGACCTTATTATCTCGAAGCAACAAAACGTCATATCCCGTAAGTTAGGACATGACATTTCGAATCTTTGAGAATAATTTGGCCTTTGATTTTTATTTGAAATCTTACGTGTTTTAATTTTTGAAAGGATATTCAATTATTCGAATTCAACGAGAAAAATCGAAACCCCGTAAGTTAGGGCACGATTTGTTGACGTGTTCGGATAAAAATTAATGATATACAATATTATGTTGATGAATGACGATACAAAACAATGATATACGAATGAAATGTCGCGTTTAATAAATGACAATAATGAAAATACTAATGAAAATAATATACGATATTCTCATAATATACATTATTTTAACATTAATATGAACAATCAAAGAAAAAAAAATAAAATATAATAAATAATAACAATTATTATAATAATAATATTAGTGACAAAACAATGCACACAAAGAAAATACCAAATTTTCGAATGTTATGGGGACAAAGAAATATATACGTACACAAATAAATATTGAGAAAAATAATATATAAAATATATAAAATATCAAATTAAAATACAAATGAGAGGGGTGCAATTTGTAATAAAGCACAATAGATAATAATAAATAATAATGATAATGATAATAATGATAATGATAATAATAAAAAAAAAGTAAAAATACAATAAAGGAAATAAATTACTTTAAAGTACTAAAAAGTAAAGAACAATAAATAAATAATAAATAAGTAAGTAAAATAAATAAATAAATAAAATAATATATAAAAAATGAATCTATAAATGGTGGAAATTAAGTGAACGAAGATCAAATTGGGATTAAATAATAATAATAATATTATTATTATTATTATTAAATGTACCATAAATAAAACAAACCAATAAAAAAATAAGTAAATAAGTAAAATAAAGTAGAATTATATATATATATATATATATATATAAATTTTAAGGAGTCTAAACCAAATGAATAAGGGCCTAATTGCCATAAAAATAAAATTTAGAACCTAAATTTAAATAGAATAAATGTAAGGATATAAAAAAGGGTTAAATTGGAATCTAAATAAAATTTGGGGGGAAAATTCAGATAGAAAAATAAAGTAGAGGACTGATTTGAACCTTGCGGAAAATACGAGGGGTCAGTTGGGAAAATATCCCAAACCCATAAAGTGCGCCCTTCCTTTCGGCCAAACGGGGGACTGAATTAAAAGTGAATTAAAATTAACAAGTCAAATCTAAAGGAAATAAATAAAAGAATTTGGACTGAATTGAAAACCCCTCCAAAAGCGGAGGGACCACGGGCATAAATAGCCCAAAAGTCAAAAACACGCGGATCCCCCTGGAGCGGGTCGGGTCGCGCGCGGATAGGGGTGAAACGACGCCGTTTTGGCACTTGGAACCAATGCCCAAAACGACGTCATATGGACTCGCTATAAATAGTAAAAATTTTAAAAAAAAAATCATTTCTTCAACCTTCTAAAAAAAAATTTTCTTCCTTTTTTTTTGTCTCTTACTCCCCCTTTCTCCAGTAGAACTCCGGTCAAACGGGCCATCGTCGTCTGCCACCGTACACGGCGGTCGGAGTTCCGAAAAGGGGTCTTTTGCGGCTGCTTCGGTCTTCCCAACCCCGATCCAAAGCCGAAAATTCAATAAAAGCCCTCTAAAATAAAAAATATAAAGGAACGCCTAGGGTTTTCTTCTCCGATCGCCAGGAAGGTAAGAAAAATTGTATTTTTAATATATATGTACGCTATATATTTGAGAAGAAAAAAGAAAATCACCTTTTTGAAACTTTTGATTCTATTTTTTTAAAACTCTCTGTTATTTTTTATTAAATGTCTCTCTCAAAAATACAATAGGTCTTGGGGATTTTTATAGCCGAAAATATAAGTGATTTTTTATCTCTACTTTTGCTATTTCTTGCCACTGTTTCCTTTGCTATTCTGCTGCTTTTGGTTCTCTTTCGCAGGTTTGCTAGAGTCAACGGGGTGCTTTGGCTATTCTCGTGTAAGAGCCAGCCACGCATTTGAGCCAGGGTGGTCGGGCCTCGGGCGTTGAACGTCTTTGGCGAGGCACGTGGAGAGCGCGCAAGGTCGCTAGGGTTAGGGTTTCTTTTACATTTCTTCAAAATTTTAAATGTTTTTGGGCCAATTGGGCCTTGTAGTTTTGGGTTGTAATTTGGACTTATTTTATTTTTAGTTTTGGGTTTTTTATTTGGGCTGATGGATTGTTTTATATCTATTGGGCCCGGGCTAAAATTGGGCTCTACAGCTGCCCCTCTTTGCTCGTTGTTGTGTAACGAGAACGGAGCAAAGACCTTTAAGAAAGACCAATTTTGTCCGGTCTCGCTGAGTCTTGACTTCTTTGGTGCTTCTCTTCTTCAAGTAGCCTCATTCCAGTCCACTGCATCTTGTTGCTTCGATCCATTCCACCGCAACTTCAGAGAGATGTGATTTGTGGTTTCACTCTACTCCGCTGCAACTTCAGGGAGATAAGGTTTATGGCTATGACCTGCTCTACTGTAACTTCAGAGAGATAAGATCCATAACTTGTAGCTTCAATCTGCTCCACTGCAACTTCAGGGAAATAAGATCCGCTATCTTCAATCTGCTCCTACTGCAACTTCAGGGAGATAAGACTCGCAACTTGTAGCTTCAATCTGCTCCACTGTAACTTCAGGGAAATAAGATCTGCTATCTTCAGTCTGCTCCTACTGCAACTTCAGGGAGATAAGACTCGCAACTTGTAGCTTTAATCTGTTCCGCTGCAACTTTAGGGAAATAAGATCCGCTACCTTCAGTCTGTTTTGCTGCAACTTCAAGGAAATAAGATCCGCTACCTTCAGTCTGCTTCTACTGCAAATTTAGGGAGATAAGACTCGCAACTTGTAGCTTTAATTTGTTCTGCTACAACTTCAGGGAAATAAGATCCGCTATCTTCAGTCTGCTCCTACTGCAACTTCAGGGAGATAAGGCTGGTGGCTTCAATCTGCTCCACTGCAACTTCAAAGAAATAAGATTCGCCATAATTTGTAGCTTTAATCTGTTCCACTGCAACGCCAGGGAAATAAGATTTGCTGTCTTCAGTCTGCTCCGCTGCAACTTTAGGGAGATAAGGTTGGTGGCTTCAATCTGCTCCACTGCAACTTCAGGAAGATAAGATTCGCCATAATTTGTAGCTTTAATCTGTTCCACTGCAACACCAGGGAAATAATATTTGCTGTCTTCAGTCTGCTCTGCTGCAACTTCAGGGAGATAAGGCTGGTAGCTTCAATCTGCTCCACTACAACTTCAGGAAGATAAGATTCCCTATCTTCGATCTACTCCACTGCAACTTCAAGGAGATAAGATCTGCAACTTCAATCTGCTCCACTACAACTTCAGGGAGATAAGATTTATGGATTCACCGATCTTACTACACCGTCCTCTGGGGGACATGACGTGTAGAATCGATTTAATGGGCCTATGCTTATGCCAAATGATTAGGATGTCATGATCAGAATGAATCAAATGCTCCTAATTGGGTGTGTATGAATGATATTTGCATGAATGCAGAATGTTATGAGAATGATCCCTTTTTAATGTCTGGGTTGTCATTGCTCGTTGTTCCTCAAGATTCTATCACTGACGCAATATCCAGTTTTCTTGTTCAGCTGATATCTTTGACAGAAAATCCGAAAAAATAGTCACAATTTAGACTCTTCTTTCTCAAATATTTCCAAACCTTAGGTTTGGTAAGTTCTAAATAATAGTCCTTTTTTAGGTTCTTGTACTATATAGAAGCTTCCAGAGTAATATGCAGAACTCCTTTTGTAAAAGTATTATTAGTCCATTAATCGTTATTTCAATGCAAAATGCTTGAAAAGGATCATAATGATAGATAAAATTGAAATTTATCAGGAAAAAAATTTGAAAAGAATGAATTAATCAAAGAAAGAAAACATTGCTGGAATACAAAATAGGTGAGAGGCAAAAATAGGTGCCCCAAATATCACAGCCTGAGCTTCTCTGTACGAACTTCTTGAGGACCATGTTGAGCTCAACATTTGTTTAGGAGATCTAGAGTACTTTGTTGATGCCCCAAGATGTAGCATACCTCCTCCTTGTTAATTTAGGCATAGCAAGACTACCGCATGTCCCAACTTCGATCAAAATTTGAATTGCCCTTTTCTTGGGTTTTCAATTCAAAACCCCTTTGGTCTCAAGGCGCCCTTTGCAGGTTTTCACCTTGGCCTCTCCTTCTTTTTTCTTTTTCTTTTCTCTTCTTTTTTTTAAAAGCGAAGTATTTCTTGACTGAGTCTGAATTCACAGGATTAGGCAGACTCTTGCCGTCCATCTCAATTAATATCAACGCTCCTCCAGAAAAGGCCTTCTTTACCACATAAGGTCCTTCCTAGTTTGGCATCCATTTTCCTCTGAAATCCTTTTGTATGGGAAGGATCTTCTTCAATACCAAGTCCCCCTCATGGAATTATCTGGGGCGAACCTTTTTTTGTAAGCTCGCATCATTCGTTTCTGGTACATTTGACCCTGACGGATAGCTTTCAGCCTTTCCTCTTCGATCAAATTTAGCTGATCATATCGAGATTGGATCCATCCGGCTTCATCTAACTTCAACTCTGACAAAATCTGGAGAGAAGAAATCTCGAATTCAATTGGCAAAACAGCCTCCATTCCATAAATCAATGAGAAAAGCGTTGTCCCGATGGAGGTCCTGACAGACGTTCGATAAGCATAGATGGTAATTTCTCATGCTAATCTTTATGAATCTCAATCATTTTCCTCACGATTTTTTTTACCTCCACTGCACCGTTGATTTTGGGGCGATGTGGTGTTTGATCTTGAACTGACTGCAAACTTCTAATATCGTGCTATTTTTTAAATTTAGTGCATTGTCAGATATGATCATTTTTGGCATTCCATATCGACATATGATTTTTTTTTAAAAAAACTTGCTGACTGTCGACCTTGTGACATTGGCATATGAAGCAGCTTCCACCAACTTAGTGAAGTAATGGATGACCATAAAGATGAATCGATGCCCGCTAGAAGCCTTTGGTGAGATTGGCCCACTGACATCCATGCCCCACATAGAGAAAGTCCATGGAGATGTCATACATGAGGAGATGAAGGAGGCACATGAATCTTGTCTCCATAAATTTGGCACTTTTGGCATTTCTTGGTATAACTGATGCACTCCCCTTCCATGGTGGACCAACAGTACCCGAACCTCATGATTTGCCTGGCCATTGTAAAACCATTAGCATGTGTTCCTCTTCTAAGATTTCCTTAGCCTTAACAGCATCCACACGTCTTAGTAGCCCAAGCATATCTTGATACAATCATGCGAAAACATCTTTGAATTCTTGGAATAACTCAATGACATCTCGCTTTGTCTCTGTGGTGATACAGGCTCCGATCTTCACCTCTTTCTCTTCTCTTAGGCTCACAATGACTCTTTGTAAGGTAGGATCTATTTTTCATCTTGTTCTACCATCCTTAACAAACCAGGAGATAGGTTACAATCTTTGACTTCATCAAAGTCCTGAGATCCCTCTAGACACATATCTTGCTCAAAAGTAGATTCTGAGTCAGTAGCAGCATCGCTCATGTCGTTAATATCTGGAGACCTGTTGTAGGTACGAAAGAATATTCAAAGAACAAATGAATCTAAGAATAATTATTTATGTGGTATGAACATGAATGAAATGAAGAAATAAAAGAATATTTGCTCAAAGTGAGACACAAAAATGTATTTTTCATTGAAAATAAAGGTGTTGGACATGAGCCTATTTCACGAAAGGATTCTTATTGCTTCTAGGCTTAAAGCAACAAGCATGTTTTGAATATTACTCTAAATTAGCTCTAAAAAATACAGGGATCTCTTCCACAGTCCCATTGTTCAAAACACTCCCAAGTATGTAAGGGCAGACGCTTGGAAAATTCTATTCCCCGATTCCCTCTTCAGATACGGCGTTAATGTTCAGATTCCCCGATATTCCTTCCAGGCTTTTGACTTCCTCAAGGAATTCTAGTTCCTTATTATCTATCAGGCCTTGCACCAAGGCCCTGAATTCACTACACTTTTGAATCTCGTGACCTTCTTCATCGTGGAACTCACAGTAGTTCATTGCTTCTCCAGGTTTCTCCCCTGAGTCCTGTGTGATTAATCCACTTTCTACCATTTTCTTCCAAATCTCTCTCAGTGGGGCTTTCACTTCTGCTATATTCATCTTGATTCTCTTTCCCGTATTCTCGCGTTTACCCCTTTGTCAGAATGGTTGGGTAACGGATTTTCTACACCAAATGGATCATTGAATTTCACAATACCCATTTTGATGAGTCTTTCGATTATCTTTTTGAAAGCGGTGCAGTTCTCGATCGAATGTCATGTGATTCCCGCGTGGTACTCGCATTGGGCGTTCGCATCGTACCATTTGGGGAACGGAGGTTGCATAGGTTTTAGGTAGAAAGGGGATACTATATGTGCATCAAACAAACTTTGGTACAACTCCCCATACGTGATTGGGATGGGCGTGAACCAGAGTTTTTCTGAGTTCGGTCTTGGATTGGAATCTTGCCTTGGGGGGACCTGATGGCTGGTAGTTGTCGTCCTTGGCTGGCTTATGGTAATCGGCTTTGAATAGCCCTTGTTATACATACTCGCATTATTCACCTCATTTTCCCTCTTCCTCAGGGCCTTAAAAGTATTGATTTGGGAGCTCCTCTCTCGCCTTTTCCGTTTGTAACGATCTTCAAATTGTTTTGGGAGCTCCACTCTCGCCTTTTTTGTTTCCGCTAGATCATCCATATCAAGGAAAACAGGATTGATTGGATCATCCTCTGGACTAGAACCTGAACCTATCGGGAAGTTCACCGGTGTCGAGGTACCGGTATGGTATTGGGGTCTGATGTTAACGGACACCCTTTGTGGATACGCGTCTGGTTGTGCTTGGGTGTTTGTTGGGGTAAAGTCTGAATGGTATTGGGGTCCTCGTTATCGTCCCCGGAATTAACCATAGGGCTTTTTCCTTTTTCTAACCCTCCAGCTAGTGTAGAGCCCAATTTTAGCCCGGGCCCAACAGTCCATTACAGTCCTTTTTACAAGACCCAATACAGGCCCAAATCAAGCAACCCAATTAAACCAAAATTAACAGCCCAATAACCTAACCTAGGATCAGAAAAAACTAAACCCAAGCAGCTAAGGCGCCGCGACTCCATGTGCGCCCTCGGCGCGCACATTGCCCGAGGGACGGCTCCTCCACCGATTTAGCACCAAAATGGCCCAGCACCTGCCTCGTTGACTCCCTCTATGACCTGCAAACATAGCAAAGAAAAGAAAGCAGCAAAAGCAGAGCAAGAAACAGCAAAAGCAATAGCAGGAATAATAAACAATGTATATTTTTGACTATAAAGCCCTAAAATCGGATTTGTATTTTTAAAAATTTTTAGAATAAAAAAAGAGGTTATTCAATACAAAAAATATCGAATACAAGTAAAAAGATCAAAAACAAATCGCAAAGCATAAAGGTGGTTCTTTTTGTATTTTTATTTTTTTCATTTTTTTTATTAGTGTTCTAAAGGAAAGTAACGAATAATATTAAAAGAGGCAAAGGGGTGAAAGCCGTTACCTTTGACGCCGCGGTCGGAGGCTTCTCCGGTCTTGAGGGTGTGGCCGAGTCAGTGGGCTCGCCAAGAAAAACCCCACCGGCGGCGATTGGGAACTGAAAAGTCCCCTAGTTTTGTCGTTTCTTTTCTTTCTTTCTTTTTTATTTTTGAGGGTCTTTGAGGTTGTTTTAACCCTAAATCTGGGTTCCACTAAAAAACGCAAAGAAAAAAGTGGTTTCAGCTTTTCCGGCCACTGTGGACGGCGACGGCGCCGCCAATGGCCGGCGGACAACTGACGGTCCGATGATCGGCTCCCAGATCAGAGAAAAAGGGGGTTGAGAGAGTTTGAAGGTTCTTAAATTTTTTTTTTTAGATTTTGGGCTAAATGATTTTTTTGACAAAGGATTGATTTATATAGTAAATCAAAACGGCGTCGTTTTGATTCAATGTACCCAGACGCAAAACGGCGTTTGTTTAAAGACCACTGACCCGCGCCTTGACCCGACCCGCAAGGAGGATCCGCGTGTTTTCGATGGAAGGGCTAATTGCACATTTAGCCCTTTCGCTTTTTTATTGTTTTACAATCAAGTTTTTATCTTTTTTAATTTTTGCCCCATAACTTATTGCGATTTCAATTAGGTCCCCATCTGAACGACGTCGTTTTGGAGGAGAAGGGAAAATTGCCCTTTTGGACCCTCCTTGTTATTTGCGTGTTCGAAAAGGTCCTTCTCCTTTCTTTTTATTTCTAATTTTTCCCCAAACTTTTGTTTTAAGTTTCAATTTGGTCCTTTCTTTTATTTCTTTTGTTATTATTATTATTTTATTATTATTTTTTTTGTTTACTTGTTTTTATTATCGCATTAATAAATTAATTAATTTTAATATTACTACTATTATTCTTACTATTCTTACTATTATTTTTAATGTTATTATTATTACATTTATTATTATTATTATTACTTTCCTTACTACTACCATTATTATTATTACCATTATTATTAATGTTATTATTAACATATTATTATTATATTAATTAACTTTGTTATTATTACTATTATTTCCTTAATATTTATTTGCTTAATATTTTTAAATACATTTATTTATTTTATCATTTTATTACTTATTTATTTATATCTTTCTATATAGTTTTAAAACTTCAGAATTTATTATTATTAATGTCATCATCATTATTATTAATGTTATAATTTTTAATTTGTGTTACACTATACTTGTTTATTTGATTAGTACTAGCTCTTTGATTCTAAATTTTTAGTTCTTTTTTAATTATTATTTTTCATTTATTTTGGCTTGTTATTTTATTTCCGTCCTTTATATTGTCATGCATTAACATATTTATTATTCCGTTATGCGCATAAGCACCGTAATTCATTTTACATTTTACTACAAAATCATGTTACATTTTACCTGATACATTAAATTTTGTTTTAAAATAAGCAACACTCCGCGTTTTTTTTTTAATTTCGAAAGGTTGTTCCTTAACTTACGGGGTTGCGATTTTCTCGGTAAATCCGAATAAACGAATGTTTTTAAAGCATAATATTTTTAATTATTCTCGGGAATTAAGAAACAATCGTGTTCTAACTTACAAAATACGATTTCTTTCTAAAACCGAGATAATCGAATGTCTTTTTAAAAAAAATTGGTATTTATCCTCGTTTCAGAATTTAAGATATTGTGTCCTAACTTACGGGACGTAATTCTTTATTCTCGATTAATGTGAAATATACCCTCTTCTCCGAAAATTTTTCTATTAAGCAATGTTTTAACAAGGGATCGTATTTTTAAAACCTCTCCAAATTTTCGATTTTCGACACTAAAGACATCAATTAATCAACTAGGTACCAATTTTGGGCGTATCGAGGGTGCTAACCCTTCCTCGTGCGTAACCGACTCCCGAACCCGTTTTCTGGATTTCGTAGACCAAAAATCGTCGTTTTAGTAAATTAAATTTTTTATTAAAATGACCAAATTATGAGGTGACCCGATCACACCTCATCAAAAAGGATTGGTGGCGACTCCCGTTTTTCATTTTCGTTTTCAAAACTAAAGTCGACTCCTTTTGCAAAAAAATGGTTTCGACAGCTAGCATCTGGGTTAACTGGCTCATCATGTTTCTTTGGAATTTTAGCATCTGATCCCTCATATCTTGTTGAATTTTGGCCAATTGCTCTTGCATCTGTATTTGCATCCGCTCTAATCTCTCCAACCTTTGGTCCATTTCTTTAGTTTTTCCTCGTGTATCGATATTCCAGGGTAACTGCCAAGATTTTAGGGTCTTTCGTGAGTTTTATTGTATATGATGCAATGCAATGCTAATGTATGAAATGAATGCAAAAAAAGAGAAGTGTTGATTCTGATTCAATTTTATTAGAACAACTTTTCTAGAAAACAAATTTCTTTACATAAATCGGATACATATACGGCCTTGCCCTCATACTCCAGGTGAAGACATCGATCCTTTTCTTCATATCCGGATGTTTAAGATCAAATCTCGCGAACTTTTCAATGGATGCCTCTATTAGCTCCTTTTTGCTTGATCCGGGCTGCGACCCATTGCTCACTCATCTCCGTGATGCTTGTTAGCTTCTTTAAGGAAATCGGGACGTTAACGGCTCTCAAATAATCTTTGTCGGCTTGAATCCTCGGGCAACGAAGCAAAGTCGTGTACTCCTCCGTCAGACCATCACCATTCTCTCGTTGTGTTTACTCGGACCATATTCGGACAGTCGCATTATCCTCCACTTTATCAAGAAATCCATTTTCCATGACATGTAACACCCCAAACCCGGCCCAAACGCTACGACCGAATTTGGTGTGCTACAGAGAAAGTATTTTTTTAAAATCCTTTTAAGTCGAATTATCTTTTTGGTAAAAGATGGTTATTTTGTTTGAAACATTTGAGGTGTATAAAATCCATACTTAGGTTTATTTTAAAATATTTATTAAGCCGATTGTAGCCGATTCGGATGTGCCGATGGCACGATAAAACATTTTGCGATTTAAAATTTTAGAAACCACGTGTACTTAATTTAATGTTAGAAAATAGTTTAACAAATTAATCCAAACATAGAATAATAAAATTATGTCTAGGCCTTACTAAAACTTAATTAAAATAAACCAACATTAAATAAAATAAAACAAAGTCCAAGTTCGTCTAATTAAAATTTCCAATTGCATGGCCACCTCGAGTCCATCCGGCTCCATCTTCGCGATCTACTCATCTGCAAAATGTTAAGGGAAAGGGGTGAGTCACCAAGACTCAGTGTGTAAATCCCCCACCCGGAAAATATATCTCATACACAATTCATTAATAAACATGCACATGCAACCCAACCTAACCATCCATACTCCTTTTCTACCCCGTGGTCAAAACCACCGGTGGTCAAAACCACCGATGACTTAGAGTCACAAATCGATGATGGGGCCAACCCATCGTGGTGGTCAAAACCACCGATGACCCTAGGTCACAATATATCAAATGTGGTCAAAACCACTGGTGGTACCAAACCACTGGGACTTAGTCACAAATAATCAATCGTTGTGGTCAAAACCACTGATGACCATAGGTCACAAATAATCTGATGGGGCCAACCCATCTTGTGGTCAAAACCACTGACGACAGTCCATAATTCTTCCCCCTCCTCTCATCAATCCCACCATCACATGCTTTTATAACAATTTTCATAAATCATACCGTGGCATTTAATCATCATGTGATGGCATGCAAATCATATATCAAAAATCACAAATTAGGGGACTTACCCGGAATCCATGTTTAAGCCCACAAGCAAAACACTACCAAAAGGTGAATAACAACAACAATAGTCATGTAAATTAATAAAGTGTGTAGAGAGTTCTTACACACCTGTTACTATCGTAATTCCTAGATCCCGAAAAGCCAATCTACGATGCAAGATCTTGACCCTTCACACTCCACGGATACTAACCACGACACCCGATTCCCGAATCAAATTCTGTTGACAGAGAATGGAGACTTGGGATCGATTTCTTCAAGATCCCGAAGTACCTTTGCCAAATCGATTGTCAACGAAATCTGAAGAGATCTATCCTACTTTAATTATTCGGCCAAGGCTACTAAAGAAATAGCAGGGAGATTCGGCTTGAGGAAGAAAATAATGGGAAATAGGTGCTTAAAGTTTCAGCAACAGAGGAGGAGAGTATTCGGCCAATAGAGAAAAGAATGAAAAATAAGATGAAAATTCGTCAAGGACTATGAGAAGAGAATGATTTTCGGCCTGAAAGAATGAGAAGGAGAAACTAAAAGATGAACAGAGGAATTTTGGCTAGGAAACAAATTGGAAAAAGAAATAAAAGAAAACCAATTTAGATAAAATTCGCACTAATGCCCCTATATTTTGCTGTCCACTCTTCCTTTGAAGAGTTTAAAATTCAATCAATTTCCTTAAATCCTCTCTTGGCCACTAGCTTTAATTAATTCAAAAGAATTTGAATTGAACTCAGTGCCCACTTTTTCTCTTTGCCACCTTTTAGATTAATCAAATAATAATCTAATTAAAATCTAATTTAATCCTTATTATCCGTTATTATCTCATCAAATAAATAATAAAAAATAAAAGAAACCATGTGCTTGCCAAACTCTTCCAAATTAACAAAGAACCCATGTGCAGGCCAACTCCATTTTCACGCCAAACATTAAAAAAATAAACCCCAAAATCTGCAGCTTCTAAGATTCGAACACGGACACTGGTGGAACAAGCGGCGGAGTGTAGCGCCCGAGCCATTCGGCCAGAGCGTTCTTTTGTGACATGAATGCGCCATGTTTTCTTTTAAATCCTACTTCCTTGGTTCCCCCTTGCCTTAACGCCAAAACAAAAATAAAACGCCACTTGCTGCCACATTGATTTGAACCCAAGCCCTTACTAGCGTTACTTCCAGGCCTTTAAGTGGCGCATGGGAGCCACTTTACCACCAGGACTTTCATGTCCAGAAATTCCCAAATTTTTCCTTAAGGGCTCCTTCACCCAGCTCCCCCTTTTATACTTAAAAATTTCAAAAATTTCCAATGCACTCCCTTTTGATCCTAGAGTTTTAAAAACCCTTAAAACATCACCAACCACACTTAAAGCCTACTAACACTTGAGTTATGCTCCAAACACATAACCCCTAATTTAGGATGTTACATGACAAGCTCTCTATTTAGCAACTGAACGTGAATCAACACCTCTTTTCTATGATGAAAATGCAATGCATTCATAACCAGAACAAAAGAAATTACGTTAGTACAAAAACATAAATAACAAATAGAGCACCTATTTGGATGACCTCTAGGGGTTTGGTGTGGTTCTACCTAGGGTAGGCTCTTGGGGCTCATTATATGCGGTTCGGTTCTAAAGTAAGAGTACCTGAACCGGCAGATTCCTCAATCCTCACCCATTATAGGCTCTTACGGACCGAGATCGGTTCAGGGGAATACACTTCCCTATGGCTATACGGAGATGAAAATCTCACGAAGACATAGGTACGGATGTATCCCGAAAGCGATTTACTATCCTATACGGAGGTGAAGACCTCACGAAGGAATAGTTTCTCACTCCCACTTAAAGGGGTAAAATCGACCGATTATGCGATGCAAGACACGGAGATATATTAAAAGACTCGAACCAATGAAACAAACATATCAAAATGATGCAGAAAATGAAATGCAATGAAAGGATCGTAAATTTAAATCGAATTATCAATTTTCGACAAAAAGACAAGAAATAATCAACTCGTGGCTTGACTCTCTTATTTTGTCCCCAGTGGAGTCGCCAAGCTGTCGAAACCATTTTTTTGTAAAAGGGTCGACTTTGATTTTTGAAAACAAAAACGAACATGGGAGTCGCCACCAATCCTTTTTTTATAAGGTGTGATCGGGTCACCTCGTAGTTTGGTTGTTTTAACGAAATGTTTGATTTATCAAAACAATATTTTTCGGTCTACAAAAATCCAAAAAACGGGTGCAGGAGTCGATTACGTACGAGGAAGGATTAACACCCTCGTGACGCCCAAAATTGGTACCTAATTGATTATTTGATGTCTTTATGTCGAAAGTTGAAAACTCTGAAAGAATTTAAAATACGATCCATTTTTGCATTAATGTATATTTTGTTTTGGAATGCTTAAATAAGTCGAAAATATATTGGAGACATTATTATCTCGAAGCAACAAAACGTCATATCCCGTAAGTTAGGACATGACATTTCGAATCTTTGAGAATAATTTGGCCTTTGATTTTTATTTGAAATCTTACGTGTTTTAATTTTTGAAAGGATATTCAATTATTCGAATTCAACGAGAAAAATCGCAACCCCGTAAGTTAGGGCACGATTTTATCGAATCTTTCAAATACGGAACATTGCCTATTTTGTTGAAAATTTTGTTGACGTGTTCGGATAAAAATTAATGATATAAAATATTACGTTGATGAATGACGATACAAAACAATGATATACGAATGAAATGTCGCGTTTAATAAATGACAATAATGAATATACTAATGAAAATAATATACGATAGTCACATAATATACATTATTTTAACATTAATATGAACAATCAAAGAAAAAAATAAAATATAATAAATAATAAGAATTATTATAATAATAATATTAGTGACAAAACAATGCACACAAAGAAAATACCAAATTTTCGAATGTTATGGGGACAAAGAAATATATACGTACACAAATAAATATTGAGAAAAATAATTTATAAAATATATAAAATATCAAATTAAAATACAAATGAGAGGGGTGCAATTTATAATAAAGCACAATAGATAATAATAAATATTAATAATAATGATAATAATAAAATAAAGTAAAAATACAATAAAGGAAATAAATTACTTTAAAGTACTAAAAAGTAAAGAAAAATAAATAAATAAATAATAAATAAGTAAAATAAAAAATAAAAAAATAATATATAAAAAAATGAATCTATAAATGGTGGAAATTAAGTGAACGAAGATCAAATTGGGATTAAATAATAATAATAATAATAATAATAATAATAATAATAATAATAAATGTACCATAAATAAAACAAACCAATAAAAAAATAAGTAAATAAGTAAAATAAAGTAGAATAAATAAATATATATATAAATTTTAATGGGTCTAAACCAAATGAATAAGGGCCTGATTGCCATAAAAATAAAATTTAGAACCTAAATTTAAATAGAATAAATGCAAGGATATAAAAAGGGTTAAATTGGAATCTAAATAAAATTTGGGGGAAAAATTCAGATAGAAAAATAAAGTAGAGGACTGTTTTGAACCTTGCGGAAAATACGAGGGGTCAGCTAGGAAAATATCCCAAACCCATAAAGTGCGCCCTTCCTTTCGGCCAAACGGGGGACTGAATTAAAAGTGAATTAAAATTAACAGGTCAAATCTAAAGGAAATAAATAAAAGAATTTGGACTGAATTGAAAACCGCTCCAAAAGCGGAGGGACCACGGGCATAAATAGCCCAAAAGTCGAAAAAGCGCGGATCCCCCTGGAGCGGGTCGGGTCGCGCGCGGATAGGGGTGAAACAACGCCGTTTTGGCACTTGGAACCAATGCCCAAAACGACGTCGTATGGACTCGCTGTAAATAGTAAAAATTTAACAAAAAAAAATCATTTCTTCAGCCTTCTAAAAAAAAAAACTTTCTTCCTTTTTTTTTTTTGTCTCTTACTCCCCCCTTTCTCCGGTAGAACTCCGGTCAAACGGGCCATCACCGTCCGCCACCGTACACGGCGGTCGAAGTTCCAAAAAGGGGTCTTTTGCGGCCGATTCGGTCTTCCCAACCCCGATCCAAAGCAGAAAATTCAATAAAATCTCTCTAAAATAAAAAATATAAAGGAACGCCTCGGTTTCCTTCTCCGATCACCAGGAAGGTAAGTAAAATTGTATTTTTTAATATATATGTATGCTTTATATTTGAAAAGAAAAAAAGAAAATCACCTTTTTGAAACTTTTGATTCTATTTTTTTAGAACTCTCTGTTATTTTTTATTAAATGTCTCTCTCAAAAATACAATCGGGTCTTGGGGCTTTTTATAGCCGAAAATATAAGTGATTTTTTATCTCTACTTTTGCTGTTTCTTGCCACTGTTTCCTTTGCTATTCTATTGCTTTTGGTTCTCTTTCGCAGGTTTGCTAGGAGTCAACGGGGGCTGCTTTGGCTATTCTAGTATAAGAGCCACAGACGAGCCAGGGGTGGTCAGGCCTCGGGCGTTGAACGTGCTGGCGAGGCACGTGGGGAGCGGCGCAAGGCTGCTAGGGTTAGGGTTTCTTTTTCTGTTTACTGAAAATTTTAAATGTTTTTGAGCCAATTGGGCCTTGTAGTTTTGGGTTGTAATTTGGACTTATTTTATTTTTAGTTTTGGGTTTTTTATTTGGGCTGATGGATTGTTTGATATCTATTGGGCTCGGGCTAAAATTGGGCTCTACATGAACAATGTCAGAAGTAGTGCTACGAGCAGTACGAACTGTTTCAGCCACTAATGAACAACCAAAAAGAACAATGAAGAACACACTGATATGTTTACACAGTTCAGTTTCCCTGCGTCTACGGGACCTTAATATTCCACTATCTTAATACCTCGAATAACAAGTGATTACAAGCTCTAACCCTTACCAGATTAGAATCACACTTTTGCACCTATGATCTAGATCATTCTTCCCTGAAATTTCCCCATGAAAACTTAGGAGAAAAATCAAGTAACACGCTTGATTTTACACTTAATGCACTTCAAAGAAATGTTCCTCAATCAAACAAAAATAAGTTCTCTCATATCAATACAACACGTACACAAGTCTTCTCAATTTATAAGCAACCAAGACTTGCAAACATATTAGATCAATTACAAACAATCTTCTCATCAAAATAGTAGGACAATAAGCTCTGAGAATATCTTCAATAAGTTTAGGATAAGTCTTCGAATTTTCGAGATATTTTACCATGTCACCTGAACCGATCCAAATTACAAATAAAATTCCTAAAATCAAATTGTACAAATAAATAAATAATAGCACTACATGTAAAATAAATATAACTAATTTTTAATTAATCTAATAAAAATCTAATTCAATTGAGAATGATTTAAGATAATTAAATAATAATTTATTTATTGAAGTGAATAATATTCTTTATTTAAATTGAATAGTTGTAATTAATATAGTAAAATAATTATTTCTCAAATTTTAGCATTAAATTTAAGATTGAGACTCATTTAAGGTAATAAATTATTTATTGAAGGCAAAAGTGTATAACTGTAATCAACATAGTAAAATAATTCCATGATGTCGTGATTAGAATTTTAGTGAGGTAAAAATCTCAAACTATTTCATAACCCATTTGATAATGTGTCTAGTCGATATATTTTTATTATTTATTTAAATTAATTTTGGATATAAGTTTTACCTAATTTAGAATTTAATTAATTGTTTTCTATGTAACTATAATTATTATCTAATGTGTCAAGAAACAAGCAGATATGCAAATTGCATGAAAAATTTAACATGAGATTGCAGGAGACAAAGATTTTAAGATTATTTTATTAAGACATTTTATATTTTTAAACTTGACTCTTTTTATTTTAGGATTTTATTAATTTAAATTGTTGTTATTGTTATTATTATTATAAAATATATAATTAGGTGATAGTAGAGGGGGCGACGCATCACAGCCGACCCTTTAGGTTTTATTTTATTTTATTATTCATGTTCTTTTAGGTTAAGATTTTATTTTTATTATTATAGATATTGATTATGTAGCCTCAACCACCTTGTTTTAGTCAATAGGTTTATTTATTATTATAGTATATACTTTGGAGGGAAAGGGGAGAGGCGGACAGCCGCCTTAAAACGTTTATTTTTATTTTATTTTCTTTGAAGAAAATTTCTCCCTTTCATTCTTTAATTTTATAAATTAATTTTTTATTTGGTTTTTGATATCGTGAGAATCGAAACTGTACATAAAAAATTTTTATATTGGTTATTTCTCCTGTTAAAGAAATAGACATTGTTGTCTCACAAAATTATATTGGCATCAAGTAAAAAGGAACTCGTTGATTTAGTATTGATAGACATACAGTTGGAAGTACCGATTCAATCGCTTGTTATTTCTATCTATCGAATAACATATTGGCTTGTCCAGTTAAGTAATTGATTGAATCGGTCAAGGGAAATAACAACTGAATCTAAACGACCTCGCAATTGAGGTTGCTGGTTTGAGTTGGGCCCTTCTAGTTCCCAAGGCTACTAGAGAACTAAATCGTGGACGCATGTTTTGTGGTTGTTCTTCCAGTAAGGGTTAGTTGTTGAGCGTTCTCGCAATTAATTTATACACAGAAGGGTTGGTGGTCTGAGGCGTCCTCGATCACTATAACTGACTTATCGATTAAAGGAGAATATTTGTTATCAATGATCGTTTTAAAACCGGGGCCAAAATCGAGCCTGGAGCTAGAATTTCATCACATTGATTTATTCAATTTAATTTCGTTTCTTTTTTATTTTTACTGTTATTTCGATTTCAATTATCTCTATTTTTTTTAATTTTATCATATTTAAATTCTTCCTTTTATTTTTACACAAATCGTCACACGTCATGGGCACAACAACTACCTAGGCACGCAACCTATTTAAACTGAATAACAATTTTAAATACCCCAATCCTTGTGAGATTAGCGCTACTTCCTATACTGTTATTTATTTATTTATTATTTAAGTGTAGGAATATTATTTTTGATGAATTCAACATCCATAGCCATTAATTTATTGACTATTATAAGTTATTACTAAATTCAATTTCTAGTTGAATTCAATTAATTCATGTAATTATAATAAAAAAATTCATCAGAATTTTGATAGTTATACGTTTTTTTCTCCTATTTCTATTTCTGTTCAACTTTATATTTAAAATACTAGTTTTCACATTCTAATAATGTTAGTCTCACTTGGTTATATATATATATATATATATATATATATATATATATTTTTTATCGTTGAAGTTGTACATTTTAATTAATTAATCAATTAAATTTGTAGGATGATGAATGGGTTCGAATATGAAACCAACTATATTCAACGAAAGGGTAGTCACAGCTATAAGGAATTGCCACCACATGGCTAACAAACATGTTGTATCGTTTGATAATGTGTTTTTAATATAATAAATTAAAATATTTTTGAATAAAAGTTAAAGTTAAATAAAAATTAACAAAATTGTATTTCAAATGATGTCTAAAAGATCCAATTTTGAACCTACTATTTTGAACTTTTAGAAAACTTTTTGAATCAATTTTTAATCAAGTTAAAATAATTTCAATTGAGTTAAAACTATTTTTAAACAAGTCAGTATTACTCCAGGCCAAAAAATATGACATGTATCGATAGTTTCTACAATATCGATACCTCTCCAAAAATCAATACCAAATTGAAATTTTGGTTCTCAAACATTTTAGCCAAGTATCGATACTTTTCATGTGGTATCGATAAAAGTTTACTGGTATCGATATTTCTGGCTCCAACGACCACTGAATTTTGCATTAAATGCTAAAAATATCAATACTTTGTTAGCAAGTATCAATACTCGTGGTTACAGGTGAATTAAATGCACTGGTTATTTTATCCCCAGCAGCTCTATTCATTTTTGTAATAACCATAACGGTTGAAAATTAATTAGGGTGTATAAATATCATCTTTCAAAGGCCCTACAACAATAAGAGAGATTATCAAGCAAAAAGATCAAGTGTTTCTCTTCGTATTTGTGCTTCATTTGCAAACACTCTAATCTTGTAATGATTACTTCTTAGTTTGCTATTTGTATTCACTCTTTGAGAGGGGTTTGTCATAAGGTTTGGGTAGAAACCTTAAGAGAGTTTGTAAGGTTAAACATTATCCTCAAGGGTTGTTAAATTAGCGAATTCGGAAAAATTTTTAGTTGTGAAAAGCTAAGGTAGTGGAGTAGGTAATTGGGGTCGAACCACTATATATCGTCGTGTTCATTGTCTCTATTTATTCCCTTAGCTACCACAAATTTTTTAAAAACTAATTCACCTCCTCTTTTGACAATTTCGAGTTAATTAATCGAACTAACAAAACACATCAAATATAATAAGAGCTTGGTAACCCCTTTTCAAGCAGGCCGAATACCTCATCTTACCACACCTCCTTAGGAACTCCGGAGTGAATACTAAGATGGCCGATGACCCAACAATTGTAATTGGCCAAGGGCAAAATTAAGCCATTTAATTATTTTGGATCATCTTGTTTAGTGAAAATCTTTTTTTTTTTTCGTTTGCTCTTTGGCAAAAAATGGGGCTTCAATAATAATTTAGTTTTCAGTTTTTCTTTTTTGTATAATTTGTTTTCTGTATAGTGTACATCAACATTCTAATTATTGACGCTGAAGGTCCATGCATATACCCATAAACCATGCTATCCTTTTTCTTGTTAAGCAATTTTAATTTCAATACTTATGTAAGATTAATCATAAAATTATATTTAATTTTTTTTATTTAAGTTATTGATATGAAAAATTAAAATGTAATAGAATTGAGTTGAATCCGATTAATAATAAATTTAAGTTTGATTTGATTCAAAATTTAAATTTCGATATTTAATTTAAACTCAATGAGATATCAATTTTACCGACCCTTAGAAAATACAATTATTGGTTCTTATAATTATAAGAGAATATGATATTATATTATGGGATTTCAAACTCATTTTAAATATTTTCTAAACAAAACTTTCATTAAAGTAATTTCAAAATAATAGTTATGATTACTGTCGAAACCATTCTTTTTGTTTGGAAAACGGGGTCAACTTTAAAACGAAAATGGAGTCGCCACTAATCCTTTTTGAGGTGTGATCGGGTCACCTTGAGATTTATCGTTAAAATATTTTGATTTATTAAAACGACAGTTTTGGTCTACGAAATTTAAAAAAACGGGTTCGGGAGTCGATTACGCATAAGGAAGGATTAGCACCCTCGTGACGCCCAAAATTGGTACCTAATTGATTATTTGATGTCTTTATGTCGAAAATTTGAAAAGATTTTAAAATATGATCCTCTTTATTTAAAAGAAAACTTGAATAAATTAAAATGGATGCTAAGACCCTCTTATTTCGAAGAAGTAAAATGTCACGCCCAATAAGTTAGGGTACGACATTTTGATTTCCAAAACTGAGCTTGACTTTCGACTTTTAAAACTTGTATTTAAGCTTAAGAAGGATATTCGGTTATTTGGGTCAAATGACAAAAAAATCGGGACCCAGTGAGTTAGGGCACAATTTCTCAAAATACCAATTTCAGAACATTGCCTTTATTTTTTTGAAATCTTTATCCCGCAATGACGAAATGTCACATCCAGTGAGTTAGGATGTAACGTTTCGAATTTTCAAGAATAAGTTTTTATTTAACTCATATGTTTTGATTTAAGAAAATAATTGGTTCTTTTAGATTCGATGAGAAAAATCGAGACCCAGTAAGTTAGGGTACAACTTATTTCAAATCTTAGAACATGAAATATTTCCTTATTTCAAAATTCTTGATGCCTCGGATAAAATACGATATGATTTTATAATAAAATGTAAAACGAATTACAATGCTAGTTTGTATAATAATATAATGATGATAAAATATAAATAACAATAATAAAGGTAGAAAAAAAATACAATAAAATAAAGGCAAAATAAACAAATAAAATGAAATAAAGGAGAATAGCGACAAAAATAGAGGCTAATAGTAAATTAATAAATAAATAAGTACTCTATACAATAATTAAAAAAAATAAAATAATAATAATAATAACAAAAGTGCAATAATAATAATATTAATAAAATATGTTAATAAACAAATAATAAAAATAATATTAGTAATAATAAAAAATAATAGAGATAATGAAAAATAGCAATAAATATGTTGATAATAAAAATAATAATAATAATAACGGGTAAATATCCCATATATACCAAAAAATTGAATTATTTACGGAAATGGGCCAGTTTGAAGAATATTTACGGAAAATGGTCGTTTCCCCCAAAAACGCGTCCACGTCGGTAGCGTTTTGGGAAACAACAACAAAGCGCTGCCGAGGAGGCGCACTTTGTGCCACCTCGAAGAAAAGCGCGCCGCGTAGCGCTTTGCTTTGCTTTGAGGTGGCACAAAGCACGCCCTCGGGGGCGCTTTTTCTGCGCAGTCAAAACCCAACGGCCAATTTTTTTGACCGTTGGGGCTAACAACAAAAAAAAAAAGTATAAAAAGCGTAACACCCCAAACCCGGCCCAAACACTACAAATGGATCGCATGCCACTCAAAAGAGTTTTGTAAAATATGTCGCAATCTTGGGAAATATTTTTCTTGTATTTAATCTTTTATTCGGGAAAACTTAATAACTTGATAAGTTTAAATAATATATAAATTTCACTTGTTGTTTTATGAATAAAAACCAAAATCTTAATACATGCCTTAGTTTAGTTAAAGTTTAAATGTCAATAATGGAAGCCCAAAATAAAACACAAAACAAAGTATAATAGTCTAGTGGCCCATGGCCTTATTACAATGAAACTTAAAACCCACTTAAGATAAATTTCTTAAAAATAAATAAGTGAAGTCTTTTTGCTGAATCCTCAATGCTCTGTCGCATGGCCACCTTGCTCCCTCCTCCAGCCCGGTCCGATGCACTAAGTGTCACGTGAAATGGTTAAAATAATTGGGTGAGTCGCGAAACTCAGTGTGCAACCCTCATGCACCATCAGATTGGGCCTTAGCCCACAAATCAGCAAATAAAACATAATTTAGCAAATGACATACATAACCCAACCCAATCCTAGGTTTCCATCCGCTACACACCACCCTTACCTTAGCACACACATTGGGGATTTCTATAATCAACCCACACCGCTACACACCATCGATGGCAGACATGCTGCAGTTAGCTACTCATCGTCAAAGTTGTGACAGAGTCACCAGGCTGAAATGGCATAAGCCACCAGAACAGATCACTTCCCCTTTCATCATTCACCCAACCCCAAGCATACAGAGAAATCGGCATACAAAGCATATTCATCAAGAAGGACAAAATCACTAACTTTGATGATTAGCCTTTACCCTCCTCGGGTTTTCAATCATAATGCCGGGTTTTCGGCATTTAACAGAGTATAGCAGATTTATACATACATATATATATATATATATATATTAGCACCCAATCTAATAGTGGGAAAGGTTACACACCTGGTTACCGTTAGGACGACACTCTCTATGTCGACACTATCGTAAGTCGCTAAAACGCTATCTGTCTAAGATTTTGTTCGGATGCTTGGGTCCACAACCTCCTGGCCAATCCCGAACTGCTGACACCGCTCGTTTTTTAAACTTAGGGATTGGTTTTACAGATCCAATCCCCTCCTTTGCCTGATCCATATTTGATTCCATCGAGGGACCTTATCAGTTGCTACCATCGTAACATGTGGTTGTTGATCCATAACATAGGGTTAAGATTACGAATACGATAATCTAACGTAACGAAAAATCTAGAAAACTACCTTACCTTAAAATCCCGAAAAGAGGTATGATACTTAGAGACTAATGATTTTCGGCTTTTAGATCTAGACGATCGTGTCTCCTTCAAATCCCGGAATGCCGCCCAACATAGCACCATTAAACTATTAGTTTTTCGACTTTTGCCTTTCAAGAACCGAAATAGAATATGAGATCTAACAGAAGTCGACACTTACCTTAGTATAGGGAATTCGGCTAGCACTTGGAGAGAAGATTTAGTAATGTCAAAGAAAAAGATTTAAATGCCGGAAGAACTAATTCTCAACTAGGATGAATAAAGAAAAACTATGGAGATTTGGCTTTTTAGAGAAATCGCTCAAAGGGAAAAAGAATGGAGAAGAGGTTTCGGCTTTTGAAGAAATTGAAGAAAAGAAATTGAAGAGGGAGAGACTAAGAATTTCGGCACAATGGAAGGAGAAGAAATTAGGGTTTAAATGTCAGAATCAATGAGATATCCTCCCCTATTTATAGAAATTTCGACACCTATTGTTCAAACCCGAAAACGTCCTTCCTGATAACTAAAAGTCAGGCTAAAAGAAAAGGGAAAATTCGATACCCATATATACTAAAATAAATAAATAAATAAATAAATAGAATAAACCTACACTCCCTAATCAACTCAAACTTATCACTAATTAAATTCCTTTATTATCTTAAAAATTTATCCTCATCAAAAAGTCTTTTTATTTAGCCCAAAAATTCAATTTGAATTTCATTCAAATAGCTTCCCGAACAACAGCCATCTTTTGGCATTTTGGTCCAATTCAAATACCTTCCCACGCCAGCAGCAAAATTTCAAGCTATTGCACACAAGGCAACTCGAAACTGAGACCTCCAAGCACAACCACACGCTACCAGCCACTGCACCAGAACCATTCTTGTGATATATTCCGTTGTCAACTTCTTTTAAAGTATACTTTCCAGCGACCGAATCATCCAAAGAAATCCAAAAATATTAACCAACACCCAGATTCGAACCTCCGCCCTTTTCACTATGAGGCACGTCCCTTGCCACTGCACCACCCGTTTCATTTGAGCCATAATTCCTTCCCAATTAATTATCAACCTTTATTCAGTGCTCCAGATTTACTTAAAAAAAAACCCAACATTTCGCGCACAACACGACTAGAACCTTGTTCCCCCTACTACTCCTAACGCCTTTGCCACTGGGCCAGGCGTTTCCTTATGTCATGAAACAGCCCCAACTAATTATAAGGCCTAAACTCTGGCCTTCATACTATCATATGCGCAATAAAATTTTTTGCCATACCCAAGACTTGAACCTTTGACCTCCAACTTATTCACAACGCCCCAAGCCACCAGACCACCTACTTCTTTGTGATATTTTTTAACCCAACAATATTTTAAAAGCCTTATGACTACCACCAACCTCCCTAAAAAAAAAACAACATTTTTGCTAAAGCCCTAGATCGAGCCTAGGACTTTTCCAACACTACCAACCCTTCCTAAACCTCCTAAAAATTAAACTAAACTTGCAACAATAATTTTTTTTAAAAGACAATGTCCATTCAAACTTTTCATGATAAAATAATTTATTTCTGTTTGAATAATATTTTTAAGAAAAATTAACTATTTAAATGCATTTAGTGACATTATAAAAGTAGAGGGACAAACTGTGTAAAAGTAAAGCATATAAATCAAATCCCCAAATTTTAGCATAATCTAGAGGTCAATTAAAAATTGACCATTATCTTATTTTAGTATAAACCACATTTTTTTTTTTAGTACATTCAAATTATATATACTCATATTGTATATTAACGAAAATTTAACGATAGAAATTGATATTATAAAAAAATATAAGAACTAAATTATATTAAAATATAAAAAATTAAATCGAGAATAATAGAAAAATTAATATTTCTAAATTATAACTTCGTTCATCACACTGATAACATAAATAAAATAATTAATTATATGACAAGGACAAAGTTATAGAAAATATTTGATAAATTGATGCATAAATAGAGTTTAATATTATGCCACATTAAATTTTATTATAATTCAGTTAATATATTTAAAAGGGAGGAAAAATTAGTAAACAATAATTACAAGTTTTTATTTTTATTTTTTTTTAACGATAAAAATCCATTCTCTCGACACACGAATCCACTTATTCTAGGCCCAAATTCAAGGTGTTACAAAAACCCCCCAACCCTTTATTTTTTTCACACTTCATTCCTTTCTCAATTTTCTCTCAATTTTCTCTTAAAGTCCTTGAAATTTACGCTCAAATTTCAAAATAGTCCTTTACTATTTACGAAAAAGCCCTTTATAATTTTTGTAATATATTTTTTTTGGAAAATTTATTAAAATTTTTTATCGGATTACAATGGTCGGGGAATTACTTCGCCTAGACAACAACCACATCTCTGTCGAGCAAATGAAAATGGTAAGTTTTAATTTTTAATTTTTCAATATGATTAAATTTTTTTTTCAATTATGCAATTTTAATTAATTTTTAATTTTATAATTTTTTAAATAGTCTGTAGATCGGGTGTTGGAATGTTATATTCGCAACATGCATGGTCCCCCATCACCGTTGATCGAGAATTACCTGCGGGAAGCGGGTTTTTGGCACGTGGCCATGATAGGCCGGGGGTTCAAGTTGGAGCCGCCTTTGATCAGCGTGTTGATAGAGAGGTGGAGACTCGAGACGCACACTTTCCATCTGCCATGCGGAGAGTGTACCATCACTCTAGAAGATGTGCAGTTGCAGTTGGGATTACCGGTGGACGGATCGGTAGTCACCAGGTCCGCAACATCTACCGATTGGATGGCCGTATGCTACGAGCTTCTGGGTGCCATTCCGGATAAAATTCAAGAAGCTCGGATCGATATGGCCTGGTTACGAGACACATTCCCGGAGCCGAACGAGGGTTCGACCGAAGTAGAAAGAATACGATTAACGTCTAACTCCAAGTACGAGGCGAAGTGTGCAGTGCAAGACGGCACATGTTCATGGAAAATCATGGCGTCGTTGAGGAAAAGGACAGGGTTGTGGGAGATCAAAAAGTACAAAGGTCCACATACATGTCTTGCCGGTACAGTACCACTATGTGTTCAATGATTTTGAATAACACTAATATTATGTAATGTTGCATTATTTAACGTACTTCATTGACAGGTGTAACATAAGATCATCCGAGGATAGATTCAGACATGTTGGCTGACTTAATAATCCCGACGGTGAAGGCCGATCCCAAGACTACGGTGCCGGCCTTAATTGGAAATATTCGTAGCCAATTGGGGTACACGCCTCTTTACGAAAAGGCTTGGATAGCCAAGCGAATATGTTAGAAAAGTTGCACGGTCGGTGGGGCGCTTCATATAATGAAGTGTGGCAATCGTGTCAGTCTTTGGAGAGATATGTCCCAGCGGCTGAGACCTTGAAACGGAACCGGCGTACTACAATGATCGTCTGCTCCGCGGATGCGCAGTGTTCAAGCGTCTGTTCTGGACATTTAAGTAATGCCGAGATGCCTTTATATACTGCAAGCCATTGGTACAAATTGACGGTACCTTTATGTATGATAGATATACGCATCGGCTATTGCTAGCTGTGGCATAAGACGGCTGTGGGAGAATTCTTCCGATTGCGTTTGCAATAACACCGGGGGAGTCAGCTGATGACTAGGACTTCTTCCTATCTAGGTTAAGGAGGCATGTCTTCCCACAACCTGACATATGCGTTATATCGGATCGGGGCCCTGGAATACTTGCGGCAATAGAACGCCAGGGAAGCATGTGGCATCGCACACACCATCGATATTGCCTGAGGCATGTTTCATCCAACTACTATGGGCAACATCGATCTAAAAGACAGAAACAGTAAGTGACCGATATGGGTACGAAATATCTATTAATATAATTTCGTTTATAATATTCAATTTATTCTCAATTGAAGAGTGGTATGTAATATTCGCTATCAACGTATATTGGCGAGTGCGAGATCAATAAAGACCGTTTTCACGAGATGTTGGCGATTTGCACTCGATAACGCCAAGAAGCGCAAACTACTCATGCAATATTCCTTTCGAACAAAGTGGACACAAGCATACGACGGCGGCCTCTACGATATGGTCATATGACCACAAACCTGGCCGAATGCATAAATTCTGTTCTAAAAGGAACCCGTCATCTGCCAATTACATCGGTTGTGCGAGAGACATATTTTTGTTTAGCGGCACTATTTCTGAAGAGAGCAGCGAGTTATAGAGGGCAGATGCAAGGAGGCCATGTATGGAGCCCGAAGGTCTTGTAAGAAATAAACCGTGGGAAGGCACGGGCCAACACCATGCACACGTGTGTCACGATCGTGATGTACCCTATGGTTTCGTGTCACGAGTTTGTGACAGATCGAACCAAGGTATTGTTGGCGGGCATTATCGTGTACACTTGACAAATAGGACCGCGATCGTGGGATATTTGATGCACTTCGTTACCCATGCGCTCATGTACTTGCGGCTTGTCAGAATCTCCGTCTTGATCCCATGAGCTATGTCGACGAAGTGTATAAATTAGAAAACATGTACAACGTGTGGAGACACGTATTCCCACCAGTCCCAGATGAACGTAAGTGGCCGTCGGTATCGCTTGCACCGTATAAGCTGTTGCCGGATAGACAATTGAGGCGCAAACCAAAAGGTCGACCTTGCTCGAGTAGAATACGCAACAATATGGATATCCGAGAAATGAGCAACCAAAGTCGGCTGTGCGGATGGTGTAGGAACCCGGGCTATACATCTCGCTCGTGTCCAAATCGGAATAGTTGACCGTGTTCTTAGCTTTTTTGTCTCCTGGTGGCTATGTAATTTCTATTTTTTTGGAGGAAAACGGTGAACTTTTGTACAAGAACTTTTATTTTATTCAAGTTATTAAAATTAAATTACAAAATTACAAAAAAAAATTAAACCATTTCTATTTTATCAAAGATATTAAAATTAAATTACAAAAAAAATTAAATTACAAAAAAATTTAAATTACAAAAAAAATTAAATTACAAAAAAAATCAAAGATGCCGGTGGGAACCAGTGCCACACGGGGGCGGTCGGCGGTTACGCACTAGATTCCTCCTTCTTCTAGCTTCCGGGGGTCGTGGGAACCTCGGGGCGGAGAATCGGGTTCCTCCCGCGGTGGAGTGCAGTTCTCGGGTGTTGCGATGATGACCCACCTTGATAAAATAATGACCCCGAGGTGTTTGCATAAACCACGGCGGGGTGACTGCATCCCGTACGGCGAAGGAGCCTGGTAGAAAGAAGTGCTCCCCGACGGCGCCTCTTCTGATCCCACATGCGACGTCGGCCTCACGATCGGCTGGCCAGCTGGAGTAGTTGGGAACGGAATCGAACCCGGCCATGCATTCCAACTGGGGTGGGGTGGAAGCCCTGAAACATATATGGGTTAGGAGGATAGATATAAGGGTAGGGTGCGCTTTGGCATAAATGATGACGCCGTTTGTGATGTCGGTGTTGTTGTCGGCCGAACCGATGGGCCCGGTGGATCGTGTAGGCACCTTTGTTCTTTGGGCGGTATGGTTTGTCGGCGCTGTTGATGGCCCCGTCTCATCACCCCTTCTCTTTAGATTTAAAGGGGCCCGACGTTCCCTTCGCTCGCGAAGTTGCCGTCGCCTCTCTTCTTCTGACAACATATACGACTTGCCATGGATCCTAAACCATGGCATGTACTCCAACAGACGCACGCTAACTCGTGGAACGATGATCGGTTCCGATAGGTAAAAAGTCATACCGGTTCTCCCACGCCTCGATATGACTCACCAAAATCTTGGCCAATCCGTGGTATCGCGGCTAGTAAGTCCACTTTGTGCTCATCATCGAGCACCTCAGGTGGCACGGGAATCGGTTGTCGGAATCCAAATTGCCGCAGAACCCGATCTGACTGGTGCATCTCCACGGTCGCGTAGGTGATCAATGGGACCTTAACGTGCCAACTGTTCGGATTTTCGAAGAACTCCTCCGGAATTACTACCCGAATTTTTGGATCCTCGTACGGTGTCCATTGAAACTATATTAAAATTACCAAAATATTAGTTATATACATAATACTAGACACTACATACGAAATACTAAATTATAATAATGAAATTCGAAACTTACTTGTGATTCCGACCGTTGGTCCAATAGGAGCCGTATATCCTCAAGCGAGTTAGGTATTCCAACATGACTCGCCGAATGGTTCCACCTAATTAAATAAAATTTTAGCATGCAATTATATTATAAATCTACGAAATAATTTTAAAATATAATATTAAATTTACCTCGTTATCAGTGGGAATGAATATGGCTGGTCGAGTCGAGGACGTAAAAATGGAAATCGAAACCATGTCCATGACTGCAGTAGTGATAGGAAACCTCCGATTTTTGCTTTACTCGACCGCGTCGCCCTGCACATCTCCCAGTACAACCTCGATAGCACGGCAAACCCCCAACTCAATTCACCGGCTGCTCTGAAATCAACAAGTTTCAGGAGCCATCTCAGGTGGACGAGGTTTCTAGAGAGGTCCGACATCAGATAGCCTCCAATTATCTGGAGAATGTATGCCCGAGCATACCGTATTCTTTCTACTTCGGTTGAACCCTCGTTCAGCTCCGGGAATGAGTCTCGTAACCAGGCCATATCGATCTGAGCTCCTTGAATTTTATCCGGAATGGCACCCAGAAGCTCGTAGCATACGGCCATCCAATCGGTAGATGTTGCAGACCTGGTGACTACCGACCCGTCCACCGGTAATCCCAATCGCATCGCACATCTTCTAGAGTGATGGTACACTCTCCGCATGGCGAGATGGAAAGTGTGCGCCTCTGGTCTCCACCTCTCTATCAACACGATCAAAGGCGGCTCCAACTTGAATCCCCTACTATCGTGGCCACGTGCAAAAACCCGCTTCCCGCGAGTAATTCTCGATCAACGGCGATGGGGGACTATGCATGTTCCGAATATAACATTCCAACACCCGATCTACAGACTATTTAAAAAATTATAAAATTAAAAATTAATTAAAATTGCATAATTGAAAAAAAAATTTAATCATATTGAAAAATTAAAAATTAAAACTTACCATTTTCATTTGCTCGACGGAGATGTGGTTGTTGTCTAGGTTAAGTAATTCCCCGGCCATTGTAATCCGATAAAAATTTTTAATAAATTTTCCAAAAAAAATATATTACAAAAATTATAAAGGGCTTTTTCGTAAATAGGAAAGGACTATTTTGAAATTTGAGCGTAAATTTCAAGGACTTTGAGAGAAAATTGAGAAAGGATTGAAGTGTGAAAAAAATAAAGGGTTGGGGGTTTTTATACTTTTTTTTTCATTGGGCCCCAACGGTCAAAAAAATGGGCGTTGGGTTTGACCGTTGCGAGAGGCTAAAGCGCCCTTGAGGGCGCGCTTTGTGCCACCTCGACAAAGCGCACTTACGTGGCGCTTTTTGTCGAGGTGGCACAAAGCGCGCCTCTCGGCGCGCTTGTGTTGTTTCCCCCAAACGCGCTTACGTGGACGCGCTTTTTGGGAAACGCCCCTTTTTAGAAATATTCTTCAAACTGCCCATTTTCGTAAAATAATTCAATTTTTTGGTATATATGGGATATTTACCCGTTTTTATACCCCAAAATAAATCAAAAAAAAATAAATACCAAGATCCTATGCTGCTATATTTGCTCCCTTTGCTGTGTTTTTCTTTCCTTTTTGCAGGTAAACGGTGAAGATAGGGGCAGGATTCACGCGCTGATGGCGGCATGATGTCCGGCGGTGAGGGGCTGGTATGGAAGCGGCGGCGCAAGTTAGCCCTAGGGTTTACTGAAAATTGTTTGTGTTTTGGGCCAAATGGGCAGTGAAATTTGGGTTATGTAAATGGACTGTGGACATTTATTTGGTTTGTTATTTTATTTATTTATTTATTTATTTGTTTATTTGTTTGTATGGTTTGTGGGCCCGGACAAATTGGGCCTATTACAGCTGCCCCTCTTTGCTCATTGTCGTGTAACGGGAATAGAGCAAACACTATAAAAGGACCAATTTTTACCGGTCTTGCCAATTCTTGACTTCTTGGTCCTCGTCTTCTCGAAATGGCTTCCAACCCAACTGCAACTTCAAGGGTATTGGAATTTCAACTTAACTGCAACTTCAAAAGTATTAAATTATTTGTTCTACTGCTCTTTCAGAGAAATAAGTCTGACGGCTTCAATCTACTTCACTGCAACTTCAGGAAAATAAGATTTGCCATAAGATTTGCTTTCTTCGCTCTGGTCCACTACCACTTTAGAGAGGCAAGGCTCGTGCCTTTGATCTGCTTCGCTACAATTTCGAGAAGACAATATATGCAATCTTCTAGCCTGTTCCACTGTAAACTCAGGGAAACAAGGTTGATGTCTTCGACCTGCTTCACTGCAACCTCAGGAAGGCCAGATCTGCTATTTTATTCTGCTCCACTGCAACTTCAGGGAGGTCAGGTTGATGTTTTCGATCCGCTTCACTGCAAACTCAAGAAGACAAGATCTGCTATCTTGTGTCTGCTCCACTGCAAACTCAGGGATGCCAGACTAGTATCTTCGATCTGCTTCACTGCAAACTCAGGGAGACAAGATCTGCTATCTTCAATCTAATCCACTACAAACTCAGGGACGCCAGGCTGATGTTTTCGATCCGCTTCACTGCAAACTCAGGAAGACAAGATCTGCTATCTTGTGTCTGCTCCATTGCAAACTCAGGGATGCCAGACTAGTATCTTCGATCCGCTTCACTGCAATCTCAGGAAGACAAGATCTGTGAATTCACCGATGTTGTGACACCATCCTCTGGGGACCTATCCTGTAAAATCGGTTTTATGTGTTTATGCTTATGCAAAATGGTTAGGATGCTATGAATCAACTGCTCCTACCCGAATGACATATGTACGAATGCAAAATGTCATGAGGACAATCCTTTTTAATAATTAGGATGTCACCACTTGTTGCTCATCATGGCTCTATCATTAACGTAGTACACTGTCTTCCTACTCGGCTGCCATTTGATAGAAAACCCGAAAACATTTTTGCTCAACTGATTCGCCCCACTAACTTCAGGGTCATTTCCACTGTACCTCAGGGACATAAGGCTTGTACCATTTTCAAACCATCTCACTACGGTTCAGGATTATAGGATTTGAAACTTTTTCGATCCGTTCCCACTACAATTCAAGGGTATAGGACTTGTATCTTTTTCAATGTATCCCACTACAACTTTGGGGTATATGATCTGTAACTTGTTCCATCCACTAATCACTCCCCAGTGACCCGACCAGATGTGTATGCATGATACTCGCATGGATGCAGAATGTCATTTTTTCTTTTTGAGAATGATTCCTTCTACGCTTGGGTTGTCATTGCTTATTTTCTGTCGGATTTGTATCACCGATGCAATATCTAGTCTTTTGATCAACCAATGTCCTTGACAGAAAATCTGAAGAGATAAACTCACTTTGGGCTCAAATATTTCCAACCCTTAAGCTTGGTGAGTTCTAAACAATAGTCCTGTTTCAGGTTCTTATACCATTTAAAAGCTTCCAGAGTAATATGCGAAACTCCTTTTATGAAAGTATTATTAGTCCATTAATCGTTATTTCAATATAAAATGCTTGAAAAAGATCACGACAATGGACGAGAAAGAAATTAATCAGGAGCATAGCTCGAAACAAATAAGTTAATCAAAGATAACCAAGGCAATAAAAGAAAATTGATTGGGGTGTATCTTGAAAAGAATAAAGTAATCAAAGATAGCAAATTCAAAATGGGTAAGATAGAAGCTAGGTGCCCCAGATATCGCAGCCTGAACTTATCTGTACAAACTTCTTGAGGACCATTTTGAGCTCAATACGTGTTTAGAGGATCCGGAGTACTTTGTCAATGCCCCAAGACGTAGCATACTTCCTCATTGTTAATTCAGGCATAGCAAGACTACCACATGCCCTATCTTTGATCAAAATTTGAGCCATCCTTTTCGGGTTTTCGGCTCAAAACCCCTTTGGTCTCAAAGCGCCCTTTGCGGGTTTTCGCCTTGGCCTCTCCTATTTTCTTTTTTCTTTTTTGATCTCAAGGCGCCCTTTGCGGGTTTTCACCTTGGCCTTTCCCTTTTCAGGTAAAATACTTCTTGACTGAACCTGAATTCGCCGATTTGGGCAAGTCTTCGCCGTCCGTCTCAGTCAATATCAATGCTCCTCTAGAAAGGGCCTTTTTTACTACATAAGGTCCTTCCCAGTTTGGCATCTGCTTTCCTCTGAAATCCTTTTGTATAAGAAAGATCTTTTTCAACATCAGGTTCCCCTCGTGGAATTCTCTAGGAAGAACCTCTTTGTCGTAAGCTTGCATCCTCTGACCGTGATGGATAACTTTTAACCTTTTCTTCGATTATGTTCAATTTGTAAAAATGCTTCCATTCCATAAACCAATGGGTAAGATGTTGCCCCAAAAAAAGTCCTGGCCAACGTTCGATAATCATAAAGGATAAATGGTAACTTCTTTGTGCCAATCTTTACAAGTCTCAGTCATCTTTCCTACAATCTTTGTTTTTTTTTCCTTTTTTTCCTTTTTTTGCTGCCTTTACTATACTGTGATATGGCGTCTGATCTTTGAACAAACTTCCAAACTTTTGACATTGTCCTTTTTTAGCACTCTTTGTCGGCACCTGATCTTTTCTTTTCTTTTCTTTTCTTTTTTTTTGAGAATTTGATGACTATCGACTTTGTAACATTGGCATATGAAGCTACTTCCACCCTCTTAGTGAAGTAAACAACGACCACGACGATGAATCGATTTCGACTAGAAGCTTTTGACGAGATCGGCCCCATAATATACATTCCCCACATATAGAAAATCTGTGAAGAAATAGATGAGGCACATAAGTCTTGTCTTCCTTAATTTGATATTTACGACATAACTGAAGCAATCTCCCTTTTATGGTGGACCAATAGTACCCGAACCTTATGATTAGCCTAGCTATTGTAGAACCATTATCATGTTCTTTAAGCACCCTTATGGATCTCTTTTAAGATTTTCCCAGGCGTGTCTTGATATGATCATGCGAAAACATCTTTGAATTCTTGAAAATAACTCAATGATGTCTTGCCTTATTTCTGTGGTGAGCTAGGCTTCGAGCTTCACCCCTTTCCTAGGCTCGCAATGTCCACTGACCCTATGGTAGGATCTATTTTTCATCTTTGTTCTACCATTCTTAACAAATCAGAAGATAGGTTACAATCTCTGTCATCTTCAAAGTCCTGAGATCCCTCTAGACACATATCTTACTAGAAAGGAGACTCTGAGTCAGTAGCAGCGTTGCTCACATCATTGATATCTAGAGACCTTATTGTAGGTTCGAAGGAAGATTCTAAAGAATAAATGATTCAAAGAATGAATATTTTTATGGTCATGAATGAAGAATGAAAGAATACTTGAAACAAAGTCCAAAGAACAATCAAAAGAAAAAAACTAAGAGCAATTGTTTGTACAGTATGAAATGGAAAAAATAAAATAATATTTGCTAAAAAAGATGCATTTTATTGAAATAAAAATTTCGGACACAAGCCTATTTCACAAAAGGGTTCTTATTGCCTCTAGGCTTAAGGTAACAAGCATGTTTTGAATATTACTCTAGATTAGCTCTAAAAATATAATGATCTCTTCCACAGTCCCATTGTTCAAAATACTCCCAAGTATGTAAGGGCAGATGCTTGGAAAAATCCAGTTCTTTCTTCAGATACGTCGTTAATATTCAGATTTCCCAATATCAGACTTGCACTAAAGCCCTGAACTCAATGCATTCTTGGATTTCATAGATCTCATAATATTTACCCCTTTATCTAGATGGTTGGGTGACAGATTTTCTGCCCCAGAGGGATCCTCAAATTTGACAATACCCATTTTAATAAGTCTTTCGATCATCTTTTTGAAAGCGGTGTAGTTCTCGATCGAGTGTCCTGTGATTCTCGCATGGTATTCGCATTGGGCGTTCATGTCGTACCATTTAGGGTATGGAGGTTGTATAGGTTTTAGGTAGAAAGGGGATACTACATGTACATCAAACAAAATTTGGTACAGCTCCCTATACGTGATTGGGATGGGCGTGAATTGGGATTTTTCTGAGTTCGATCTTGGATTAGGTTCTTGCCTTGAGGAGACCTGATGGCTAGTAGTTAACTAGCCTATGGTATTCGATTTTGAATAACCCTTGCTATACATACTCGTGTTATTCGCCTCACTTTCTTTTTTCTTCGGGGCCCTTAAAGTATTAACTTGGGAGCTCCAGTCTCGCTTTTTCCTTTTGTAACGGTCTTCACATTGTTTCGGGATCTCCACATTAGCCTTCTTTGTTTCTTCTATACTATCCAGATCAATGACAATGGGATTGGTTGGATTGCCCCCCGGATTGGGACCTGAGCCTATCGAGTAGTTTATTTGTACCGACATACCGACCTGATGCTGTTGGGGTCTAATAGTAACAGGTACCCCTTTCGGATTTGCGTCTGGTTGAGTCTGGACGCTTATTGGAGTAAAACTTGGGGGATAGACGAGGTTTTCATTATCATCCCCACTGTTGAATACTGGGCCTTTCCTCTTTTCAAGCCCTTCGGCTAGTAACTGACTTAACTGGCCAATCACATTCTTTTGGAATTCTAACATTTGATCCCACATATCTTGTTGAATTTTGGTCAATTGCTCTTGCATCTATGTCTGCCTTTTCTCTAATCTCTCCAACCTTTGTTCCATGTTTTCCAGATTAACTGAAATAATTTTACCTAATTAAGGTCCTTTTGTAAAAGTCTAATGCAAATGATGCAATGCAATGCAGATGCATGGAATGAATGCAAAAGAAAGAGAAGTGTTGATTCTGAATTCAATTCCATTAGAACAACTTTTCTAGAAAGCAAATTTCTTTACATAAAACGGATTATATATGCGGCCTTGCCCTCATATTCCAAGCAAAAACATCAATTCCCTTCTTCGCAAAGGTCAAATCTTGCAAACTTCTAATAGATGCCTCCACTAGCTCCTTTTTGCTTGGGCCGCGACTCATTACTCACTTATCCTCGCAATGCTTGTTAGAAAATCGAGACGTGACGGCTCTCGAATAATCTTTGCCGGCTTGAATCCTCGGGCCATAAAACAAAGTCTTGTATTCCTTTGCAAATTATCAGTCTTTTCTCGTTGTGTTTGCTTGGATCATATTCGAACGACCGTATTATAATCCACTTTATCAAGAAATCCATTTTCCCATGACAAGCTCTTATATTTAGCAATCAAATTTGAATCAACACCTCCTTTCTATGATGAGAATGGAATGCAACCAAAACAAAACAAAACACGTTAGCACAGGAGAAATAATAAACATAGAACACCTATCTGGGTGACTACTGGGGTTTGGCATGGTTCTACCTAGGGTAGGCTCCTAGGTCTATCTATATGCGGTTTAGTTCTAAAGAAAAGGTACCTGAACCAGCAGATTCCTCAATCTTCACCCATTATAGGCTCATACAGATCGAGCTCAGTTCAGGGGAATACATTTCCCTATGTCCATGCGGAAGTGAAAACCTCACGAAGACATAGGTACAGATGTATCCCGGAAGCAATCCACTAGCCCATGCGGAGGTGAAAACCTCACGAAGGCATAGTTTCTCACTCCCACTTAAGGGTGCGACCACAACGGTCATGCAATGCAATGTGCGCAAAAAGTAACAATCATATGTACTGACACAAACAAATGCAACAAAAGGATCGTAATTTTCAAATCAAATTTTTAAATCGAATTTTTGAATTTCCAACAAAGGACAGAAAATAATCAATTTTAACGGATTGACTCTCTTTGATGTCCCCAGTGGAGTCGCCAAGCTGTCGAAACCATTCTTTTTGTTTGAAAAATGGGGTCAACTTTAAAACGAAAATGGAGTCGCCACCAATCTTTTTTGAGGTGTGATCGGGTCACCTTGAGATTTATCGTTAAAATATTTTGATTTATTAAAACGACAGTTTTGGTCTACGAAATTTTAAAAACGGGTTCGGGAGTCGATTACGCACGAGGAAGGATTAGCACCCTCGTGACGCCCAAAATTGGTACCTAATTGATTATTTGATGTCTTTATGTCGAAAATTTGAAAAGATTTTAAAATACGATCCTCTTTATTTAAAAGAAAACTTGAATAAATTAAAATGGATGCTAAGATCCTCTTATTTCGAAGAAGTAAAATGTCACGCTCAGTAAGTTAGGGTACGACATTTCGAGTTCCAAAACTGAGCTTGACTTTCAACTTTTAAAACTCGTATTTAAGCTTAAGAAGGATATTCAGTTATTTGGATCAAATGAAAAAAAAAATCGGGACCTAGTGAGTTAGGGCACAATTTCTCAAAATACCAATTTCAGAACATTGCCTTTATTTTTTTGAAATCCTTATCCCGCAATGACGAAATGTGACATCCAGTGAGTTAGGATGCAACGTTTCGAATTTTCAAGAATAAGTTTTTATTTAACTCATATGTTTTGATTTAAGAAAATAATTGGTTCTTTTATATTCAATGAGAAAAATCGAGACCCCGTAAGTTAGGGTACAACTTCTTTCAAATCTTAGAACATTGAATATTTCCTTATTTCAAAATTCTTGATGCCTTGGATAAAATACGATATGATTTTATAATAAAATGTAAAACGAATTACAATGCTAGTTTGTATAACAATATAATGATGATAAAATATAAATAACAATAATAAAGGTAGAAATAAAATACAATAAAATAAAGGCAAAATAAACAAATAAAATGAAATAAAGGAGAATAGCGACAAAAATAGAGGCTAATAGTAAATTAATAAATAAATAAGTACTATATACAATAATTAAAAAACAATAAAATAATAATAATAGTAACAAAAGTTCAATAATAATAATATTAATAAAATATGTTAATAAACAAATAATAAAAATAATATTAGTAATAATAAAAAATAATATAGATAATGAAAAATAGCAATAAATATGTTGATACTAAAAATAATAATAATAACAACAATAATAATAAAAATAAATATAATAATAATAATATATATATAAATACAATAGTGGTTATAATAAAAATAATAATAATAATACAAATGAGTATAATAATAATAATAAAGTTAATTATAACTAAAAAAAATAGTAGTGGTAATGTTAAAATAATAGTAAAAGCAATAATAATAATAATAATAATAATAATAATAAGATAAAAAAATAAAATTAATAATGAAATAACAAAAATCACAAAAGAAATAAAAAAAAGGACGAAATTGAACTTAAAATAAAAGTTTCGGGGCAAATCCGCAAACAAATAAAAAGGAAGGGACCTATCCGAACGCGCGAATAACAAGGAGGGACTAAAGGGAAAAATATCCCCTCCCTCCAAAATGTTGCGCTTCGTGTGGGATTAAATTGAAACCGAAATAAATTATAGGGCCAAATTAAAAAAATAAAAGAAACTTGATTATAAATTAATAAAAAAGCGGAAGGGCTAAAAGTGCAATTAGCCCTCCCCAGAAAAAACACGCGATCCTGGACTGGGTCGGGTCAAGTGTGGTCAAAGATTGAAACGGCGCCATTTTGGCATTTAAATGGCCAAAGCAAAACGACGTCGTTTTGCTTTTAGTATAAATAATAAAAACCTTTAAAAAAATCATTTTCAGCTTTCATAAAAAAAAATAGATTTCTCTCTCTCCCCTCTCTGCCTGGGCGATATCCGCGTGAAATCTCCGCGAGACTCAGGTCTTGTTGTTGCCATGCATACACTGTATACTGCTGTGGCGAATTCCAAAATGTAAGTTTTTTCCTTTTTTTTACCGTATATTAATACACATATATAGTCTAAAAATAGAAAAATCTTTATGTATGTATAACATTTTTCAAAAAATAATAAAATAAAAGAAAATATAATAAACCTTGGCTGATTTCTTGTATTTTTTCTTCTCTCTCCAAGAAACATCCCCATTTTATAGATTACATTAGGGTTTTTATAACCCCAAAATAAATTGAAAAAAATAAATACCAAGATCCTATACTGCTATATTTGCTCCCTTTGCTACGTTTTTCTTTCCTTTTTGCAGGTAAACGGCGAAGATAGGGGCGGGATTCACGCGCTGATGGCGGCATGATGTCTGACGGTGAGAGGCTGGTATGGAAGCGGCGGCGCAAGTTAGCCCTAGGGTTTGCTGAAAATTGTTTGTGTTTAGGGCCAAATGGGCTGTGAAATTTGGGTTATGTAAATGGACTGTGGACATTTATTTGGTTTGTTATTTTTGTTTTTATTTATTTATTTATTTGTTTGTATGGTTTGTGGGCCCGGGCAAATTGAGCCTATTACAATTACTTATCATTAGTATGTATGTTATTTCTTATATAGACTTAATTTATGTCGCCTTTCAACTATATTTATTTTTCTACTTAATTTTTTTTATCTCAATTATATGACATCTTTATGTGAAAAAATATTTTTTATTAAATGTATATACACATTAAAAAATATATAAAAACGGACATAAATATATAAAAAATTCAGAATAATATATAAAATCTAAAAACAACATATAAATTATAAAAAAAAATTAAAAGGCCCAGTAGAAATTGCTTATTTTTCCAATCCCACTATAAATTCTATCCATATATATTTTGATCGCCAACTCATACATACTAGATCTAGTTGCATTTTATTCGAATAGAGAGAATAATAATAAAAAAATTGACTTTTTTTTTTTCGAAGTAACGCTCATCAACTAGTACTATTTTGGTATGAACTTTTAGAAAGAATTCATCAAATTGCTTCGATCTAAAATCATCCCTTTATATGATCCCCTGTACAGATCTACTAGATATATAAACTTTAATTTCATACATCCTTTCGGTACCGATTCACTTGCTATAATTCATTTAACCCTATATACAAAAAACACTATAATTGAAAATAAATTAGTTGAAATTAATAATATTATTAGAAAAAATGTAAAAATTATAAAAAAATTAATTTTTTTATAAAATTCTAAAATATATAATTCTAAAATTCTAAAAAAGTTGTTTAAATTTCAAGCTTTTTTTTGCAATTACTTGAAATTTAAATACCTTTTTTAATTTTTATAACATTTTTTTATTTTTATATATTATTTTTACTTTTTAAAATTTATAATTATATATTTAGAATTTTATAAAAATGTTTTTAAACATTTTTAATTTCATTATATATTATATATGATTTTTTACATTTTTAACCAATATAATATATAAAATATTTAAAAAAATGACACATGGTGTATTCTAATAGTGTCACATGACTAGTCAACGCCAATCAACAATGGTCAACATCCGGTCAACAATCGGTCAAAGTAAAAAGTGTTTTGGTTAACCAAAGTTGATCTACCATTGATTGATGTTAGCTAGCGTTGGGCGGGCATTGATCAATGTTAACCGACCACGTGACATTATTAGAATACCTATTTATAATTTTATAATTATATATTTTAAAATTTTATAAAAAATTATATTTAAACTTTTTTTTAAAAAATACAATTTTTTAATAATTTTTACAATTTTTTACATTTTTTCTAATAATATTATTAATTTCAAGTAATTTATTTTCAATTATCATTTTTTTTGTAAATTTTTTTTTATAATTTATATGTTTTTTTTCTAGATTATATATATTTTCATGAATTTTTATATATTTATTTTCATTTTTATATTTTTAATTTGTATACACATTTAATAAAAGAAAATTTTTGTTTTCTTATATAAAGATGCCATGTGGCGCTTTGTGATTGGCCATAAGTTTTTTTTAATGTCTGTCAAAAAATGGATTAAAAAATATAACAAAGGCATATTTTAAATACTAATTAGGAAGTAATTGATACTTTAGGTATTAAATTAAAATAAAAAAAATTTATGTACAAAAGTGAAAAAAGAATATACTTCAAAAGCCAAATCGTAAATTAATCCTTTATATAAAACACATATTTTAATATTTAGACATGGCGTAATTCTATCTTACATTGAAAATTAAATAATGTTTATATAAATGGAATGTATATAAAGATGAATATCCAATTATAACTGGAATTATTAGATTATGGTGCACATATAATATGGATGAAAAATTATATAATAAATTTAGAAAAAATATATATAAATCAAATATAACTTTATATGAAATAGTGAAATTGAGATGGTAAAAGTTATGACTTCATTATATATATGTATTTTTCTAAATTTTATATAAAAATATAAAAAGACAAAATATTCTCAAACTAATATTTATTTCTTTGTAAATATAATAAATTTTTAATTGATAATTTTACAACAAAATAAAAATTTAATTGATAATGATACCGACTCAATTAATTTCAATATAAATCCCTTTGATTTATGAACAAATCCTTTGTATTAATGTTTATAGAATACGTATGGAGTTGGTGCCAAAGTAGTAGCATTGAGGGTATCCGGAGACAGGGTAGCTTTTTTCGGATGTAGGATCTTATCGTACCAGGATACCTTGTTAGACGACACTGGAAGGTATTATTACAACAATTGTTACATTGAAGGTGTCGCTGATTTCATTTGCGGGAATGTGGCTTCTCTTTTCGAGGTAAACACAATTGTAATACGACATTAAGATGGTTATTTCATGATTTCGATCCTTATCTTTGCAGATATTTGAATCATTATATTTTTTTCCTTTTATTAGAAGTATAATTGACATTCACTGTCAGAAAGAGATGCATCAATAACAACCCTAAGCAAAGACTCACCATCACAAAACACAAGAATTACTTTCTTGGGTTGCTTGATAACTGACGTTATGACTGTTCTACTAGGAAGGACATAGGGTCCATATTCTAGGGTCATTTTTGCCTTCACTTATATGTCTAATGTGATTCTGCTACAGGGATGGGATGTCTGGAGAGACTCATCCAAGGAAAAGTAAACAAAAGATCCCCCAAAAAAAAACTCAGATAATTTTCATTTCTTTTATAGTGACTCTAATAAAAAGTTATCTATTCCTCTGTTTTGTTGATTCCTTTTTTTTTGTTCTTTAGAAAATACAAATGTTATGGAGCTGGTGCTAGTATAAAGAAAAGGGTTGAATAGGCAAAAAGAGCTGACTGTCGAAGAAGCAAAGCCTGCCTTTACGAAGAACATAATTGGGGGCAAGAGTTGGATCACATCAACGACAACTCGTTTCAAGAAATTGTCTTCAAATGCCATTTCTAGCAATAACACTCGACATCATGCTTGATTAATGGCAGCCTTGCTGAAGTTCTACATTAATGCATTTTTAATGAAAAGATTCATTCATTTATTCATTCATTTCCCTTGCATTATTTGAAAGGAAGAAAATTAAACTAATGTTAATTGAATCAATGTTTTTCAATATAGTATTTTTTAAACAACTAATAACAATATTTGCAAGCAAAACTTAGTAATCCTATATAGGGTTATTTAATAAATGATGGAAGAATGAGTTTTTGTTTTTGGACTATTTTGAAGCCCAAAAATGAAAATAAACCATTGGATCATAATGAACAAGTTGAGTTGTGACATATTGAACAAATTTTCACGAAATTTTATCAGGGGTAAAATCGACAAAAAATTTTACCGGGGGTAAAATTGTTAAAATTTTACTAGGGTAAAACTGGGGTGAGAAAATTATTTAATATGTAGATATTAAATTTTATTTTGGGAAATAGAAAAAATTGAATCAAGTTAGATCATATTACAGAGTACTGGGTCAAAAAGGCCCAGGAAATACTAGTAATTGGACTTGATGTGAGAAGGCCCAAAACCCATCATGTAAAGAGGTGGGACGGCAAAACCCTAGTATTATTAACTAGGGTTTCCGCCCCCTATATCCTAGATAAACTAGTATATTATTTTTCTAGTGGAAATAAACTTCTACAACTCTACAAGAATTCTACCTTCTCTTCCTATAAATAAATGGCACCGATAGAGTTATACACACAACTTTTGAGAGATTGCTATTCTGCAAAAAAAAAAAAATAGAGAGAATTTATTCTCAACTTATAAACATATTTTTCAGAATAACAATTTTACCAGATTCTATTAAAGAAGAAAGAATTTCCGTTTTCACCACAAAAGGAAATATTTTTCTAGTTTTGTGTTTTGATTCAATTGGTTCGGGTCCACACTCGAAGCAGTTTGTGGTACGAGAATAGCCAGAAAATATCAAGGATCCTCTTATCCAAAAACATAGGTATGAATTCGATTAAATTTTATTGCTATAAATATCACAAATCGGGTCGGTTTTTAAAATTTTAATTTTTCTCTGTACAAGAAAACCATTTTCAAATTGGATTTTAATTTGTCTGTTTTGTTTCTCTTCTCTCCGTTTTGCCTAACAATTAGCTTCTTTGTGTCTCATTTTTCTACAATACCTGCACTAGATTGAGCTTTTGTATTAGCGAGATTCACCATATTGGCCTCTTTCTCTACCACGACCGCGTCCATGAAATTCTCCCTTGCCTTTGAAGGAGTCTTCCTTCACTTGAAAAGCATTTTCCTCATATTTTTCATGATACCTAATTCTAGCTTCATGGGCTATCAAAGAGCTCATCAATTCATCAAAAGTATAAGTGGACAGGTCCTTAGTTTCTTCATTTGCAGCAATAGCATGATCAAATTTTGATGTTAAGCTTCTTAAAGCCTTGCTCACAACAATTTCATTACTCAAAATTTCACCATAATATCTCATTTGATTAACAATCCCAGACACCCTAGACAAGAATTCTTGCACTGATCTTGCATAATTAAAGTCTCAAAATCACAATGTAACAGCCCGTTTATGACCCTAATCGGAACGGTGGTTTCGGAACCACGAATCTGAATTTTACAATTTATTTGATTATTATTATTATTCGGGTTTAATAATTATGCTTGATCATGTATTAGAATTTCATATGGTTAAATTCTTGTTAATGTGAATAATTTTAGTAAAAGACCAAATTGAACAAGAAGGAAAGTGATAGCTATTGTGGAACTTAGGATTTAATTGAATAGGTTTTATTTTTGATTGGCCTTTAAGAGGCAATTTGGCCATTTTGGAATAAGGGTGGACGGCAACATGGCTAAAAAGCCATTAGGAAATAATTTTTATATATTATATTATTATATGATAGTGGAGAAATAAAATAAGGTTGGATAATAATAAAATAAGAAAGACATGATATTGTTTCATCTCTCTCCTTTCTCCATCTTCTTCACCGAATTCTCAAGGAAGAAAGAAGCTTAAAACTTCCATTTTTATTTCGGTTGTGCATGTTCCATTAAGGTGAGCATTTGAGCTTAATTTCTATGAATTCTTGCATTTTTGAGTAAGTTATTTCAAATGCTATCAAATACATGTGAAAAATTTTGAGTTTGAGACATGTCTTAGATTCGGCCATGATAGATATTTTTGTTTTGTTATGTTTAATAGTTAAATATTAGATATATGCTTGAAATCAACATGGTTGAGTTGGAAATTTAGATGAATGGAGAATGATGGTTTAGATTATGAGGTTTTAAAATTTAGAGTGCAAAATGCAAAATAAATGGTTGGTATAGATTTGCATAAAGATGGAGAAAATTCGGCCCTTAAAAAAAAATTCAAATTCCATGTATTTTTGTACTTTATGCTTTGGGGATTAAATTGTGAATGATGTAAATTCTAAGGGAAAAAGGGTAAATTCCATGATTAGGTGTTAGGATCAAATTGGATAACATTTTAAGACTTTAATGAGCTAGGGAACAATCGGCCTTAACTCCTTAGTGAATAAATTGGCATGATTTCGAATGATTATAAACTTTGTATATATTTGTGTAATATGTGAAATATCAAGGACAAATTGATAATTTGTCCCTTATTCGTTTATGACTAAATTGAGTAGAAAAGTATTGAACGAGCTCAAATTTAAATTTGTTTAGATCAAGTTCCTAAGGAAAAAGGGTTGGATAAAGGAAAAGCGAGGTTGAACGAGTGATCGAGAAGTTTATTCGTCCCATCCGAGGTAAGATTTAAGAAACCGAGTAGAATTAAATCTTATATTACAATGCAACTTCTTCTATTAGAGATAAGTATGTCATATATATGTATAATGTTTGAATGTGTTATGAAGTTGGATTAATTATGGCCGAATGTGATATAGCTTGGGATAGAGAACATTTAATTTATATTTTACTATAAGTCATTACATGTGATACAGTGGAGTGATATTTCTATTATTTGTAAATGATATGCTAAGAGGAATGTTAGTAACGGCTCTTTGTGAGCGATACGTTACGAGGAATGTTAGTAACGGCTCTTTGTGAGCGATACGTTACGAGGAATGTTAGTAACGGCTCTTAGTGAGCGATACGTTACGAGGAATGTTAGTAACGGCTCTTAGTGAGCGATACGTTACGAGGAATGTTAGTAACGGCTCTTAGTGAGCGATACGTTACGAGGATGTAAATGTAACTCTTTTTGTGAGCGATACATTACTAAATCTTCTTTTTCTTCAACAAAAGTGTGAATATGAAGTTTGATAAAAGATTTCTATTGATAATAAATGTAAGCAAACCGAAAGGTATGGGTGTAAATCTTAATAGTTATGCGCAATGGTTAAACAGAAAGGTAGTAAACGGGAGGTATGCACTATACTCATTACCTTGGAATTTTGGTAACTTGGAATGTGAGTATGAGTTTCAATAAGTAGAAGAGTTATATATTCACTATACTGTATAGACTGAAGGTATACTGAAATAAGTATAAGTTTTATATATATATATATATACATATTGCCTTGAAGTTTACTGTGAAAATCGGGTAATTCAGTGAGGACATGACGTATGCAAATTTTGAATAAATTTTGATAGGTGTATGAGTTGTTTAAATCTTACTAAGCTGTAAAAGCTTACTTGTTTCTCGGTTGTTTTGCATTGTAGATTTCTTTTTGGACGCTTGGCTCATACTTGGGGTCATTTTGGAAGCTCATCACACAATCACCGATCTCGGTATCTCTTTAAATACGAGACTTTTGAGAATTATGGCATGTATAGGCTATGTCACTTTTGAGATGTTTTCAACATTGTGTCTACTTATAAAGCCATGCGAAAATGGCTATGCTTTTGTGTTTAAGTATAGTTTGGTCATGTTCAAATTTATTTTCATTATCACGTATGCTTGAAATTAATATAAGCTTACTTTGAAAGTTTATTAAATACTATGCTATGTGTGATAGTTGAGTACACCAACCTGCAATTTTAAATATAGTTATATTGTAATTGGGTTGACAGTTGTCTATATGCTATTCGTATGTGTATGACATGAAATGTTAGTCATGGTGTTAAAGATGTGGTTGACATAAATTGAAATTTGTGCAGGTATATACTATAGGTGATATAAGAGAGAATAAAACTGAGGTGCATTCATGGTAGACATTTGGCAATGTCTTAGTGTTGTTTTACTCTTAAATTACCTCATCGAGTAATGTTAGATGTTCGCTATATTTTATAAATGGATTAATCGGTGATTCAATAATTAGTTAAGGTGTATTCATGAAATATACATATATTCATAAGTATATTGAAAAATTGCTTAATTTGATAAGAAATTATGAAATGAATGAATTGGTTTGGATCTTATGATTGTAGTTGGAAAGATTGTAGAATGAGTATATTGGTTAATGGTTTTATTTATACTGTGTAAATAAATGAATTGATATTAGAAATGATATATGTCTAATAAGGACTTGAAGATGAAGGTTGGGTTGAGTGCTATAATTATTCGGCCATTGCATTATACATGGCCACTCAAATAGTGACTTGCTTAATGAGAGTAAGTAGACATTAGGTAAGGTGAATGAATATTTTGCATGATATGCATGTTGATGAGATGGAATTAGATGGAAAATACATTTTTATTTATGATAGTAAGAAATGGAAGGCATTTTACAAATATAAATGTTGATGGTAATGAATTGATTTGTGTTTGGATTAGTAATGCCATAACCCTAATCCGGCGATGGATACGGGTTAGGGATGTTACACACAACGAAGAGTTTGTAATTTTACAGTAGTTACCTTTGATGCAGTCGTAAACCAACTAAAAATCTAACTAAGGCAAATGCACCTATCAATTAATAGTATAGCTACGGTGAGAAAAGATATCATTCCCACAAAGACTAAAAGTACTAGTAATTACCGTCTTTCTATTATTTAACTGATAAATTCGAGTGATCAATTAAAACTAAAATTAACTAATTTAATTAACTAACGAACACGAAAAAGAATAAATCAGGAAAATAATCGAGTAAACAACCAAGAAGTGAAACAATACCCAGAAAAGAATTCACCTAGATTTCATCTATCATTATCAATCTAAATTACGCAATTTCTCCACTTAGTATCTTGATCCGTAGAAACCCCTAAATTATGCTAATATATCTCTTCAAGAATAAGAGCAACTGACTCTAAGTTGATTAATTGAAAAAAAAAATCTAATTAAACCCCCTATTATCGCATTAACTCGATCTATGGATTCCCCTATTAGATTTGACTCTAATCCGGTAGATTTATGTTGTCCTATTTCTAGGATTGCATGCAACTCTGCTCAATTATGCTAGATCTACTCTTAAACAAGGTCTATTCCTCCTTTGATTTAAGCACACCAAACATGAATTAATAGTCTAGAAATATTAAACCAAGAATTAAGCACATATAATTGAGAACAAGATCTAAGTCTTTATTGTGTAAAATAAAAATCAAAAGACATAATTCATCATAGGGTTCATCTCCCTATGTGTTTAGAAAATTAGTCCATACTTGTAAATAAAAAAATCCAAAACACAATATTAAGAAGCTCATAATAATCTCCTAAGAAATCAAATGGGAATCTTCAATCTTGATGGAAATCTGCTTCAGAATTGACTTCAATGGTGTTTTCCGAGTTGTTTTCTTGACTATTCTATGACGGCTCACTCCCATCTTCTTATTTTTGTCATATATAAGTCTCAAAATGCCCGAAAAACCTAAAAATTACGTTTTTCTACTGTTCGGAGTGCAATTTGCAAAATTGACACGGCCGTGTGTTTAGGCTGTGTGGAATGGTCCAACCCATATTGCTCTAGTCACTTGCTCCAATTTTTTGATTTTTGCCCGTTTTTCGCTTCTTTTGCTCCTAAATGCTCTCCTAAGTATAAAAACATGAATTTAAAGGATTAGGAGCATAAAGTTCACCATTAACATAGAAAAATAACCCAAAAATGCATTAAGAACGAGATTAAAACATGTTACTTTTAGCACCTATCAACCTTCTTGTCACCCAAATACTCTTGCTTTAAAAACTCCCATCCTTGTTTGGAAGTGTCAGCTACTGAAATTCGAGAAAATATGTCATCCTCAAGGGTTGACTAAATTAGCATTAGTATTTTTGCATTCTTCTTGCAACTTTCTTTCAATTTCTAGTCGGGTTCTGCTGGTGCTAGATCTGGCTTTTCATACTCGTTTTCCACCAAGTCTCATAATTCTTGAGACTTGAACAACATATTCATTTTGAGACTCCAAAAATGATATTTTTCACGTTTGAAAATAGGAATTAGGGGTTGTGCTGTTGGGTTGGTTCCGTTACTTGCCATGACTCTCTCAATTTAGGATTTTTTTTTTCACCACACTCAAATACTCATTTCTTTTGAAGGATCGAATCCTGATTTATTTTTACTGATACCACAAATGTTGGTAAACTAGACAAAAGAGAATGCAAAGAGACAAGTAAAAGACAAGAATTGAAAATACTTGTAATTTCTTGACAAGAAGAACATTGTGTACATGAATTAAATGATGCTAGTGATAACTAAAAATACTATAAATTAGGAACATAAACCCACGACCAGATTTAGATCCATATATAACTAACCACTAAACAACTTAATAACAAACAAGATCATCCTATCCACTAATTGATAAACATGCTCAAATAATGATAACCGCGAATAGCATTTTGAATCATCTTTTCAACATTTTCTTCGTATCTAAGTACTAACCACCAATTTTATTTTGAAATTAGCTTTCTCTTTTCTTTTTAGTTAACACAACATTTGAGACTTGGTTAACATATAAAAAAAGGAAACGTGAGTCACTTATATTTAGATCCAAACCTATGTAAAATGGCCAAGGCTCTACAAGCTATAGCTGAGAAAGTGAAAAAAGTAAGAAGTTCCTTGGGTTTCGCTTTCCCTAATAACATTTTCAATGAAGAAAAAAGTAAAATAAAATGAGGGACCTAGATCTACCCATGTAAGGTATAGGAGAGAAAGATCAGTAAGTGTATCTTTCCAAACAAAGAAAAACCCAAACCTTTAACTATATTCAACTCAACTTATTAATTAGTTGTTTCTAAAAAAATCCCCAAAAAATCAAGTAATGGTGGAAGGAGAAGAAGAGATACCAAACACAAAGTAAAAGAGAATACATTTTAATCTTTGAAATCAACATTAGGGTTGCTCCAAATAAAGAAAAAAAAATAGCCATTATAATTTGGGTTTTCTAGGCAAATCCTTATTTAAGATGCTTGGATGATTTCTCTCCATAATCTTTGCAACATCACAATATCCTTTAAATAAAATATCATAGTTATAAAAAAATAAAGAAAGTAAATAATCCCGAAATAATAAAGACTCTACAGAATATATAATCCCAAGATTGGATTCTGGGTATAACAAGTTTCCTTGTATATATATAAATTATATGTTTGAAATATAATAATTAATGAAAAAATTACAACTCAAAAAGATATAACTTTAAAAACTATTAAACATAACCTAACACTATAGAATTATATTGTCCAGATTGGTGTTGCAACACTAGTTCTGATGGTGTAGTTAACAGTCAAATTTCTAAGATTAATAACATAATTATGTTATAGCAGCTAAGGTTATTGTTTGTTATATTAGTAATCCCACATCGCGAAGAGATATATAGCATAAAGAATATAAATAATAAATTCTTTATGAGTACATAAATTTGAGTTAGATGCCTAACCCATTAAGAAGGTTGGGTATATATATTTTTAATTTATTTTTTGGAATAATTATAATATTTTATTTTATTTTATTTCTTAAAATAATTGAAATGATATGTTTTTTTTCTTGAAATGTTTCAAATTAAAGAAACGTAAATTTTATGGAAAAGTATTATTGAATAAACATTTTGTGTGTCAAAAGATATGTATTAAAAAGACACATATTTCGATGTGTAATTATTTAGTGTCTATACAAACCTCAAATTATGTCATTTTCATTATTATATTTTTGTTTTTTTTATGACTTATTGTATTGTAAATACAAATAAAACCTTAAGGAAAGTGATTCACTTAATTTTCATTATTCGAGTTTCGATGCTAAATAAGAATTTTTTGTGTATTTTATGTGTTAAGTGATTTTGGTGTTTAGATGTGAGGTGCTTATTTAACTGTTATTTCACTGGTATTTGGTGTTTAGGTTTATTGAGTCTTAAACTAGGTTACAGCATAAGTCAAAATTTTATAATGAAGAAAAGTACAAATATATTGCGTAGGAATTTACTTGGCCAACCTATGTAACTATGTTGCTTTCTTGCTTTCCTTTTAACAACATGCTGGGAAATGGAGCTTCTTCGCTCTTTCCATATGACAAAAGACTCCATGTCCACTTCACATCACCATAATCAAACCTAGATTTACGGAAACAAGTGGACCTTTATACGACACCAAAACAATGACACATAAATATTTCAATTAGGATAAAATATCCGAATGTCTTATCATTTGTATAATATTAATTATTAATAAATTTAAACTTTATATAAATATGAAATATTTTAAGAATAAATATTTCTATAGTACTATACAATTTGTTGATTTTTAAAAATTAGCAAAAATAAAATATATAATATTCATAAGAATATTTTAAAATTTTAAAAAATTATAAAAATTCAAGAAATGATAAATGTTCCAAAATTTTGAAAAAAATTAGGTTTTTTTAATAACATTATAAAAATTCAAATTTAAAAAAAAATTCGTTTTTTTTAATTCAAAAAGTTCTTTTTGTATTTTTTTTTTCAAAATTTGAAAATATTTATTAATTTTTTGAATATTTAGAATACTAAATAATGTTTATTTTTTGAAAATTCAATGAATCGCGGATGGACATAAATAGATTTTTTTACAATTTATTTTTGTTCTTTCCACCATGTTAGCTTTTATAAATGTAAATACATAACAAAAGGTTGTATTTTTTTCAGTTAATATTATAGTCAATTATCCTTGTTAACTCATGTTTGAATAAAATAGTAACTAAATTGCTCTTCACCTAATAGTTTATTAACAAAAATAGTTAATGTTATTATCATTTTCTTTTTTCTATACTTACCTTCTAATAATATGGGAGATAAAATCCCACTATTTATATTGAGGAGTATTAAATTGTTTCAAATTCTATATTTATAAATTATTATAATATTCAAAACATAATTATAACAAAATAAAATATAAAAATTCATACAAATACAGAAAAAAAGTTTATAAAAATTCATTGCTCACTGAAAAATGCAATGGTAAAATGAATTTATATATATATATATATATATATATAACTCTTTGTAATTTGTAATTTGATTGATTGTTTTTTAATTTAATTAATATCGTTGTTATTGTAACAATTAAAAGAATATGGTTTCTTAGCACTTAAACATGTTTTTTTTTCTATTCAAAATTAAAAAAAGAAATTATAGGAGAAATAGATTTTGTATAAAAATGAATACTTTGTAATTTGGAATGAGTCAATAAATTTAATTATATATACATTTAATTATATACATGTTTTTCATAAAGAAAACGATTAGGTATTTTTTGACAAAATAATTTTTATATATATTTTTTGATATCTTTCATGTTCGTTTTTAAAATTAGATACAATTAATCTACACTTTTTTCTCTCAGCACATATTTATATGTTTTGAATATTTCTTTTTTTTTTTAGATAAAAAATTGTTGATTCGAGGCTAAATTAACTGAATAAGCTATTTTTTAAATTAGGCCTTTAGGATATTTTAAAATTTAATTAAGGAAATAGGTCATTTTTAGGAAAGAGAAAATGAAAGCGCGCCCAGCTTAGGCGCTCTCACACAAATGGCGTAAAAGCGCACTCCACCGGACGCACTTTCCCTCAACGGTAATTTTTTCTTAATAGATAAATACCCCCAAATTTCTATTTTTTTTTCATTCACATCCTTCTCTCAAACTCTTTCAATCTTTTTATTCAATATTTATTTATATTTTCATTTAAAAATTATTATTTTTAATTATATCATATTTTTTTTCGTTCGGATCTATTTCTTGAGAATGGAAACCTTTGTAATCCGCTTCAATAACAACCATATTTCTGTCGCCCAATTAGCAATGGTAATTCGTTATGTTTAAAATTTCGTTAATTTTAATTTTTTTATTTTTTTATAAATCTAAATATTTTTTTTTATGTTATAAATAGGTGTGCTACAGGCGTTCATACATAATTTTGAGGAGCCTCCAATCCCTGAAATTCGTGGATACCTACAAGAGGCTGGATTCTTACATGCGTCTCGCATGCAAGGAGGCTGCAAACTCGACCCCACACTAACCAAAAAGATGGAGGCCTGAAACACACATTTCCGCCTTTTATGCGGCGAGTGTACAATCACACTCGAGGACGTAGCGTTACAGCTCGGTCTGCAGGTGGATGGGCCAGTCATCACGGGATCAACGGTGGTTCGAGGGAAAGTTGACCTCTACATGGCCATGTTGGGAAAGGTTTCGAATAGGTTTAAAAGTGGCTATATATCAACCAACAGGTTGGAGAAAATTTTTGATAAGCTTCCCGACGACGCAACGGAAGAATTCATACAACAGTACACCCAAGCATTCATTATGAGGTTAATCGGGGGCATTTTAATGCCCAATAAATCTAAAAATTGGTGCACTTAAGGTGACTTCTACATCTAATTGACTTTAGTGAATGTGCAAAACTAAGTTAGGGATCTACCGTGTTGTCGACGTTATATCGGAAGCTTTGTCCGGCAACGCAATCGAATAAGATGTCGATCGGTGGTTGCTTACTGCTACTGCAATCGTGGGCCTAGCGGCGAATATCGTTTCTACGTCCCAAAGTGATCGACCCATATATATTCCCATTGGTGACGAGGTAAACATCATTTATCAATAAATATGTAGTTTATGCAGTAAATGTTTTTATTTATTATATGTTTCTACTAATATATCGCTTGTATAGGTAGAACCATAGGCCGAGTTATGTAGGATTGCCTGATGAGTTGGAAGGCATTAGGCTGTTGTAAGATAAACGCTCGAAAATCGAGGTTAATTACCTATCCTTTACGAACATATATTAATTACACAATGATTCATTAAAAAAATCCATACGTAAGGATATTTACAATTCTACTTTTCAGTTTGAAAGAATGCCGTATGCCAATCCCAAGATCATATCTTGCATCCCGACGAAAGTGTTGGACAATCGTGAGAAATGAGATGCGAATGTGCCATTGATGGTGTATGTGACGGTGGACATGCATGAATCAGACCGGGTTCTACGGCAGTTCGGGTATTGGCAACAAATTCCACCGCCATCGCAAGACATGAAGGAACTGCACAAGGTGGACATATGGGGGAAGAACGACAAGGACTGGGCGGAGAAGCACAATGAGCATCTCTAGGCTTGGATTGTAGGATGGAATCCATGCCCACCCATGAACCATTTTTCTCAGCGGATACAATGGCAACTGATGATTACTTGACATGGTTTAAAGTCATCGACAAGTCGTATATGCTACCACCGAAGGCGAGTAGGAAAATTTGGCCGAAGAGGCAACGTCGACTGCCACAACAGCGTAGGAGGGGACGCGGTTGCACTGTAACACCTCGAAATTTAGGGTTAGAAGTATTAAGGTCTGATGGTTGGGTTAGTGCTTCGAATGGGCAGTTAAGTTAATTTTTGCATTTTAAGAACAAAATAAGCCTGCTAGTTCAATGGTGAGTTGTTAGCTTTCCTTAGGTTTCGTGTTCGAATCCCCTTGTGCGTAAAGTGAAAATTTTCTTTTAATTTTTGAAAGATCCAAATTTAAAGAAAATTTGATTGGTTATTTAGTTACATTTTAATTTTAATTTTTTGTTTTATTTTATTTTTAAAAAATAAAAGTAATTAAACCCCTCGAAATTTTGCTCACGTTTGTTTTCCCTCACTCCCTCTCTCAAATCAGTTTCGTTTTCTCCTTCCCAATTTTCAAATTTTTATTGTTTTTACCACTATACTTATTTACCTATCATTTTATTTTGTTTTTCTTTGAATTTCTTATCCGATTCGTTGGTTTTCTATTTTGTTTCACTGATTGGTATACGTGTAATTTGAGAAATCTAGTGTTGTTTTTTCTTTGCACTCAAGCGTTAATCTTTGTCGTTTCTGTTGTATCTTGATTGTTTTTGCATATTTTTGCTTAACAAAGAATTGAAGTGGAACTAATGTAAGTATTAATTGGTTGAATTGAGTTGTTTCGATCGTTCATTGGTGCTTTGAATTAAAATTTCAAGTGTGTTTCTTAAACATTGTAATCGGAGGTCATTTTTGTTTTGAATTTCATGTTCTGCAACTAATTTTGGGGTGGTTTATGACCCACACGGGCATGTGCCACACACGGGTGGTCTAGACGTCCGTGTGCTGCTGTAAGAATTAGGTAAACTTTGGGCCACACAGTTTGGAGTGGGTCACACAGGCTGGCTACACGGCTGTGTGACCTTTGTTAAGGAAATTGTCAATCACACACGGGCATGTCTTTTAGCCACACGACTGTGTGTTTCAGTTACATGGGTGTGTTGTTCGGCCATACGGACGTGTTTCCCTTACTTTTAAAATTGTGTAATTTTATCACACGGGCAAAGAGAGTTACACGATCTGGCCTCACGACCATGTAACCCAGTCACACGAGTGTGTCCCTGAATCACAGAGGCATGTCCCTCAGTCTCACGGTCGTGTACCCTTGTCATATAGTCTGGACCCTCCCACACAGCCTGGCCACAGGATCGTGTGGTCTTATTTTTAAAATGTTTCCGTAGTGTTTGCTAATTGATTCGTTTTGATCACTGAATGTTCCTTTGTATGTTCAAGTCTCTGTAGGATTGTTTGGAAGTTGAATACTAGTTGTGGTAGGTCTTCATAAGGCGTGTTTTTGTTAGAATAATTTTTTATATATATGAAATTCTCAAATTTGTTTTGGTTATATACTTAAGTTAATGAAATGACATTATGCATAATATTCTGATATATGGAAATGTCTGGATGTTTTGATCAGAATATTGCATTTCATGGATTATGTTATTTCATAATCAGATGTGATAATATTTGATTCGATATACGTATCTACTTTATGTAATTTGCATACGCATTTGCATCTGTGTTTGAAGATTTTTTCTGAAGAAAAGGAAGTTTGATTCGGTAGTTAAACTGCGTTATAAATTCGTCAACAGTGTGACTGCATATCAATAATGAGGCAAATAACCTCTTCGTGGTGTGAATTGGTTAGACGGGTCCACCATAACCCGATTATGGTGTGTAGAGGTTGGAAAGGGTTTAGTATACCCTTATTGGTGTGTGTGTGGGATTTACAGAGATGGTATGTGGAGGTTGGATAGGTTGACACTTTGGTATGGGCTACATTGATCATGATTGCATTCTGTACTCTAACTTGGTTGTGATAGAACAATGTGATGTTCTATTTCGATATGGTTTGAAAACGACTGTTTGATTTCTTGCTAGTATATGATTCTATTTGTTAATATTAGTTAAATGTTCATGTTTTAGGGTGCTTTATTTTGAAGTGATTTCCGAATATGGTTCAGATTGAGCTGTTGCATGTCTGTTTGATTATTTATTACTGCGTTTTTCGTTCACATTTGTTTAGACTCACACTGATCTTTCGTAACTCACTCTCTTGTTTTCTCTTTTCAGGTAACTCTCGAGATTAGGCGTTAAACTTGGCAAGTCGAAGTATCAGAATGACACATTTTGGTTTGAATAAATAAAGTTTTTATAAGTTTTGATAATCTGATTTCATTTGAACTGTGAAAAAATTTTATGAGCTGTGGTTGGGTTTTGGCTTGGACTTTTTGAAAAGCTATGGGTTGTCGGTTTTTAACAAAATTGAGTTTCTATACATGGACATTGATTTTAAGTCTCTTTTGTTTCAATAGCTCACAAGTTTTTAAAGTATTATTAATACAAATTTCAATTCATAGTAAAAGAACGATTTTCCGCTGCAATGATGTTTTGAAACTTCGAATAATAATTCGCTTAGTTTGAAATGGTTGCAAACCGTTCTGGAAAGTATCATTTTGGTCTAGTTTAGTTTAACGAAAATTAAACCATAGTTTACAAAACGTAAGACAAGATTTTATTGAATTTTGTTAATCATAAGAAGTAAATGGATTTCGAGAAGGAATTTAGTAATTTGAATATCGTTTTATTTTGGGACATTTCGTTGGCCAATGTGACCTCCAAAATTCAGTCAAAACATCTGGGCTGGGTTTTGGGGTGCTACATGCACGATGGGTTCGTCATCGGCTCCGAAAGAAGAAGCATCGCCTGTGGCTACAAATTATTCGAGTCAATTCGCTCACCTTATTCTCGTTCAATTCACTAACCCGACACTTTTTTCACAAGCACAACCACACCACGGACCATCGTTGCACGTGGTCAATTTTTATGTTCCCACAAGTACATATCTCGGGGTACCAACGTCCCCCACATACTACACCCCAAGATGATGTCGATGCTGAACCCCATGTCAGGATAGATGGTAACGTATGCACTGTCACCGACGACGATACCGATGTAAATACCCATGCAACAATCGATGCCGATGTTGATGCCAATGTACCTGGAACTTTGGGCACCTTATAGTTACACGCCTATACTGACCCAAACACCGCGTGCATCACATTTTTACCGGGGTGGCTCATCGTCGCAACCACCAGACACGAGAGTGGCAGATACACGATGGTAGGCGATGATGATGCAACAATCGACCATGAATGAAGATGATGACGCTGCCGATCCCGAAGAAATAGTTGCTTAGGGGGTCATGCTAGGTACATATTTAGGCGATGATGACGAGGAGGAGGAAGTCTATAGGCTCACACCTCTAGATACACCTCCGGTTGTACACCCGGTTCCACTTAGAAATCCTCCACATGACTATCGTCCATCACCTTGTGGTACACATTCTCCCCGATGATATGATTGAGTGTATTTTTTCTGTTATAAATATTGTGATGTAAATATAAATATGTCATAAATTTAAAAATCGTGGTTATTCATTCAAAAAATACCTTTGTATTTATTAGTATCTATCATGAGTTATGCATAACTTAACAATAATTAACAAATTTAACCAAAGGGAATACGCAAAGCACGCTAATGAATATGAAATTTGGTAGAAAGTAATGTTATCGACGCTGATGCCCCAACGTATGCCTTGGGTTTCTACAACACCTGCATAATTTTTGTTGACCATCTCTCTCTCGAATATCCATATTGTTCCCAAAATACACAATTCAACATACACATTATAAAAATACATAGAACTATACCATATGAACTTACTAGGACAAATAACAAAAGTAGGAGTGTTAAGGACTAATATGTAATATTTCCTTTTCCTCGATTATCAATCGGTTCTTGATCTATACAGTAATTTATTTCCAATTATCAGTTACATACACTTTAAATCATCGCATTTCATGTATATGATATCTTTTATTCATTTTTCACAATTCCCTTAAAGTTTTGCTATTTATTCAATTTAGTCTCTAAAATTGAAACAAGTATATTTTTCACATTTAAATCCCAAAATTTTAATCTGAATTTAAATTCATCCTTATACAGCCCTCAAGCATATATATATTTATAAGAATTTCATGCCAATTTAACATATTTTTATTTTATTCCCCAAATAAGAACCTGCGTCGCATCCCGAAAGGTCGCCCAATTTCTACCCGGATAAGGAACAATATGGATATTTGAGAGAGAGGCGATCAATAGAAATCATACAGGTATTGTAGAAACCCAAGGTATACGAAGACAACATATTTTCTGTACAGGGATACATTGGGGCCTTAGAGTCGTTAAAATTACTTTCTACCAAATTTCATATTCATTAGCGTGCTTCGTGTATTCCCTTTGGTTAAATTTGTTAATTATTGTTAACTTATGCATAACTCATGATAGATACTAATAAAGACAAATGTATTGTTTGAATGAATAACCTCAATTTTTTTATTTATTTATGACATTTATATTTACATCACAATATTTATAACACAAAATACACTCAATCGTATTGCCGAGGAGAATGTGTGCTGCAAAGCAGTGGATGAAGATTGCGTGGAGGATTTTTGTGTCAAACTGGGAGTACAACCAGAGGTTCAACTAGAGGAGTAACTGGAGGTACGGGCCTGTAGACTTCCTCATCTTTATCGTTATCACCTGAATATGTACCTAGCACGGCCCCCTGGGCAACCGTTTCTTTGGGATTGACAGCATCATCATTTTCCTCTGTGGTTGATTACTAGGTTGTCCTCGTTCGCCATCATGTATCCGCCACTACCGTGTTCGGTGGTTGCAACGATGAGTCACCCGATAAAAAAAATGATGCGTGCGGTGTTTGGGTCACTATAGGCGTGTAACCATAAGGTGCCCCAAATCTAGGTACGTCGACATCGACCCGAGCATCGACTGCTCCATAGGCGTCTGCATTGGTATCATTAACGTTGGCAGTGCATACGTCAGCATCTATCTTGACATGGGGTTCAGCATCGACACTGGCATGAGGGTGTAGTATGCGAAGGACGTCGATGCCCTAAAATATGTACCTACGGGAATAGAAGAACCGACCACATGCGGTGGTGATCCATAGCGCGGTGGGGTTTGTGGAAAAAACATGGGGTTAGTGAATTGAATAGGAATAAATTAAGCAAAATGACCTAGATATTGCGTAGCCACAGGTGACACATCTTCTGCCAGAGCTGATGACGAACCCATCGTGCAACCGCGTCTTTTCCTACGCTATTGTGACGGTCGACGTTGCCTCTCGGCCAAATTTGCCTACTCCTCGCCTTTGGTGATACTACGGCTTACCGACGACTCTAAAGCATGTCAAGTAATCATTAATTGCCGTCGTGTCCACCGAGAAAAATGGTTTGCGGCCGGGTATGGGTTCTATCCTACGATCCCAAGCCTAGATGTGCTCCTTATGCTTCTCCACCCAGTCCTTGTTGTTCTTCCCCCGCATGTCCACCTTGTGCAATTCCTTTATATCTCGCATTGAAGGTGGAATTCGTTACCTACACCTAAACTACCGTAGAACTCGGTTCGATTCATGCATTTACATCTTCGCGTACACTATTAACGGCACCTTTGCATCCCACATCTCATGATTGTCCAACACTTTCGGTTGGATGCAAGATAGAATCTCAGGGTCGGCATACGACATCCGTTCTAACTGAAAAGCAAAATTGTAAATATCATTACGTATGGATTTTTTTAGCAAATCATTGCGTAATGAATATAGGTTCGAAAAGGATAGGTAATCAACCTTGATTTTCGAGCGTTGATCTAACAACGACCAAACGTCTTTTAACTTGTTAGGAAGTCACACGTAACTTAGCCTATAGTTCCACCTGTACAAGCGATATATTAATAGAAACATATAATAAATTAAAACATTTTCTGCACAAACTACGTATTTATTGATAAATGATGTTTACCTTGTCACCAACGGGAACATGTATGGGTCGATTACTGTAGGACATAGAAACGGTATTTGCCACTAGGCCCACGACAGCAGCATCAGCAGGCAACCACCAATTGACATCTTATCTGGTTATGTTGCTGGACAAAGCTCCCGGTATAACGTCGACAACATGGTAGATCCCCAACTTAGTTTTGCGCATTCACTGAAGTTTATTAGACGTAGAAGTCACCTTACATGCACCAAATTTCTAGACTTGTCGGGCATTAAAATGCCCTTGATTAACCTCATGATGAATGCTCAGGCGTATTGTTGTATGACGTCCTCCATTACGTTGTTGGGAAGCTTATCGAATTTTTTCTCCAACTAGCTGATCGATATCCGACCACTTTCGAACTTGTTCGGGACCTTCCCTAACATTTCCATGTAGAGGTCCACTTTCCCCTGAACCACTGCTGATCTCGTGATGGCTGGCCCATCCACCGATAGACCGAGCTGTAATGCTACATCCTCGAGTGTAATTGTACACTCGCCGCATGAAAGGTGGAAAGTGTATGTTTATGGCCTCCATCTTTCCACCAACGTGCTGATTAGTATGGGATAGAGTTTGCAGCCCCCTTGCATGCAAGACTCATGCAAGAATCCAGCCTCTTGCAAGCTACCCACGAATTTTAGGGATCAAAGGCTCCCCTGTATTATGTATGAATGCCTCCAGCACACGATCGTCCGCCTATTTATAACATAAAAAATATTTAGATTTATCAAAAATAAATAAATATTAAAATATTAAAAAAATAACAAAATTTTAAAAATAATGAATTACCATTGCTAATTGGGCGACAGAAATATAGTTGCCGTCAAAGCGGATTAGAGAGACGTCCATTCTCAAGAAATTGATTCGAACGAATAAAATATGATATAAATAAAAATAATAATATTTTTAAATGAAAATATAAATAAATATTGCATAAAAAGCTTGAGAGAGTTTGAGAGAAGGATGTGAATGAAAAAAAATGAAATTTGGGGGTATTTATAAGTTAAAAAAAGTTACCGTTGGGATTTTAATTTTTTTTACCGTTCGGCGCGACAAGGGTCAAAAACTCGTTGCATTTTACCGTTGAGGGAAAGCACGTCCAGTTGAGCATGCTTTCACTTTTTTTTTCTCTTAAAAACAACCTATTTCTTTAATTAAATTTTAAAACAGCCTAAAGACTTAATTAAAAAAAAAAAAGGTCACTCAGCTCATTTAGCCTTGATTCGGTGCTAGATAATTGAAAATAAAGTTACATCAATTTTGCTCAACAAACTTAGACTAGCTATAGGTTGTTTCCTTTTTTTTTTTATAAAAAGTAATAAGGTTGTTTTAATGGCTAGTTATAGGTTGTTTTAATTGGAAAAGCCGACCATGTTTTATGAATTTGCTTTTATCAATATATTGATAGGAAATGTTTTTATTTTCATAAATTAAATTAAAAGATTATCTTATTATCTTGTTTCATTTTTTATTATTTAGAAAGAGTTAACCATATCTCATTACTTAAATTAGTTGATGTGGCGTCTGCTCTGGTAGTACAAATTTGCTATTGTAGCATCACTACAGCAAAACAGACTTTTAGCGGTGTTTTTTTAGGCTTTTAGCGGCGTTTATAAGCGCCACTAATAGTATTAAAAGCGCCGCAAAAAACGCCGCTAAAGACAACGCCGCAAACTTTAGCGGCGTTTATGAGAAAAAAGCGCCGCTAAAAGTTTAGCAGCGCTTTACCCACAAACACTGCTAGAGGTCATGACTTTTAGCGGTGCTTTACCCACAAACGCCGCTAGAGGTCATGACTTTTAGCGGCGCTTTTCCAACAAACGCCGCTAAAGGTCATGACTTTTAGCGGCGCATTTCCCACAAATGCCGCTAAAAGTCTTGACTTTTAGTGGCGTTTTTTCACAAACGCCGCTAATTTGTATAGATTTGCAATAGATAATTTCTCCAATATCCTACCCTTCCTGCTAGGGGTGAGTATTCGATTGAGTCGAGTCGAATCGAGTCAAAAAAATTCGAGTTAGTCGAGTTGACAAATCATATTTTAGCAACCGAACTCAATTTGAATTTTTTTCGAATCGAATCGAATCGAGTGAAAAAATTTCGAGTTAAGTCGAGTCGAGTTAACGAATCATATTATTTATACTCAATGTTGTGTTTACATGGACCGATTATTTAACTAGTAGACGAAATACAAGATTATTTAACTACATAAACAATATAATTGTTTTACATTTTAACTTAATGAGTAAATATTTATCAAAACAACGTAATTTTGCCTTTTACCTTAATAGTTTTGAATTTTAACTTTAGAAAAGGTAAACATTTATCAAAACGACGTAGTTTTGCCTTTTCTTATTCGGATTTTCGGATAACTCGAATTGTGTAATTCATGTTCGAGTTAAACAAAAAAACTTAATTTTTTATTCGAGATGATTCGAATAACTTGATTAACTCAAATAACCCGAACTATTTAATTCAAAATTTGAATTTTTTATCGAGTTTTTCGAATCGAATCGGATTTTGCTCACCCCTACTTCCTGCATTAAATCCAACCAAAACAAGCAAATGTAGCATATAATTCCAACCTAAAACAGCAAATGTAGCATAAAAATCCCACTAAAAGCATTAAATCTAAATGATACTTCAAATTTAATAAAAGATATATGATGTAAATTAATAAATGAAGTATAACTGAAAATATTCTTACAATAATGTTAAATGTAACAATGTTAAAAATAATCTTACAACGAGAAAATAAATGTCTAAGATGGCGACTTTTGCATTCAATGAAACATCTCGCATCATATGTTTGAAGTCGTAGTCATGCACTCATCGTACTTTCTCGCTCTGCTCTCTGCTACCATCGCTTCCTCTGCCTCCTCATTCTTTGCATTCTAAGAATGGTGCGAACAAAGCTAACTACAGCGAATACTAAGTATTTTTCCCTTCACGAGTTAATAACAAAACTTTGTCTATAACATTGTCAAGGATAAAATTACACCTACAAGCAATGAAGATAAGGTAATTAACACCCAAACCAAAAACTATAACCAAATTAAGGATAAAAAATAAATTAAGGTCATGGGCAGCAAAGAATTTCGGGTAAAAGAAACAATAATCAACTAGTAATCTATTTTTATCGAAAACACTTCACAACATAACTCGTTTGAAAAACAGTACTTCACAAATACTAATCTACTAATCAATTTACTGCAGTTTATAAAATTTAAATTTAAAACGTGATGAAATAGCAAATGAACAAATATCGATAAGGGGAAAAAAACAAACTTTTATAAATTATAGTTTTATAAAAAAACAAATATTAAAGTTGACAATACTCAATTTTATTGTAAATTTAGATCTTAATATTTATATTTTTTTATCAATTTAATCCTTATTATTTTAGCTAAATTTAAAATTATAAAAATAAAAAAATAAAATTATAAAATTATAAAAAATAAAATTTAACATAGTATTATATGTTACATTAACAAATAATTTAAAATTATAAAAAATTAAAATTAAAATTAAAATTAAAATTAAAAATATAAAAAGTTCATAGAAATTCAAAATATTAAAATTAAAATGAATTCATATCACTAATCATTCATATCACCAATATTAAAATTAAACTACCCTTAAGCCGAGTCTTAGGCTTATTCATGCTAGGTACATACACATCACCTCTTTTTCAAGCATTAACTAAGCTGAAATTTAATAGCTCCTTATGTGATAGTGGTCGAAGACTAAAGAAAATAATGAAAAACAACCATTAATTCTAGTCATGCGGGCATTAAAAGGATAGCGCACCTTCGCAACAAACCGCAACTTTGCAGACTTTGGGACAATGTTATCTGCCAACTAATGCTAATAACTATGTATCTCCAAACCCAAACTTAAATGTTTCCCCAAACCAAAACCCTGCAATAAAACAAATACTGTAACATCCTGAATTTTTGGGCTTATGCGTTTAATGGGTGGATATGTTTAATGTGTTAATTTAAGTGTTAGGGGTCCAAATTGGGCTCAGGCTTAGGTAGAGGCCTTGATTAAAATTATTTGTTTGGGCATTATAAGGTTTAAAAGGTAGAATGGATGGCAACAAGGCTAAAATTTAGGGGTTTTAATGTTTAAAATATATGGATAATAAGCAGATAAAGGCTATTATTTAGGAATTTATTTTATGTGGATGATAAGCAGATAAAGGCTAAAATTTAGGGATTTTAATTTTTAAAATATGTGGATAATATGCTGATAAAGGAGGGAGGAGTTAGAGATAATTAAGTCTCTTTTAGATGAGCAAGTAGATTAAGATAAAGGAGAAAAGATAGGATTTATCTGCAAGGTTAGGTAAGTGCCGAAATTTCTATAAATAAGGGGAATATCTCTTCAATTTCAGCATTTGGGTTTTTCTCTCATTCTTTTCTCTTTTTCTCTGAGTAAAAGCCGAAAACTCCTAAAGTTCCACCTTCTTTTTCATTCTCTGCAAAAGCCGAAATCTCTAAGCCTATTCCCTCATCTTCACTTTGATTCAAAAGCCGAAACTACACCTATTCTTCTCCTTAATATTCATTGGTCGAATCTCCCTTAGCCATCTTTTCAATTTTTAGTTCTTTCAAAAGCCGAAAGCGCGATAGATCATCTTTCCGAGATTTTTGAAGCAAAGCGTAGATCGGTTTAGCAAGGGTATCTACATTAATAAGGTGTGTAATACTTCCCCACCATCTAGATCTAATCATAAAATGCATGATCATAAGATTTATATGTTTTGATAATTGCCAACATCTCGGTTTATTGATGAAAGCCCAAGGAGGGTAAAAGCGGATCACCAGGTTAGTAAATAATTTGTTTAAATGTTATAAGTAAAATGCTTGTATGTGATTGCATGGGTTGGGTTGATGAAAGGAGGAATTTATACGTTATATGTGTAGCGGTTTTTCCGTGATTCGATGTAACGGCTAATCTGCCGTGAAATCGTTATACGAGCCGGCCATTAAATGTTATACGAGCCGGCCATTATATGTTATAAGGGCTTCGGCCATCATATGTGGATGAGCGACATGACCGCCATCATGGTGTGTAGCGGTGTGGGTTGATTGTAGAAATCCCCAATGGTGTGAATGGCTGGTACGGGGGCGTGTAGCGGATGGAAACCTAGGATTTGGGTTGGGCTTTGCATACTATTTTTGATGTATATTAATCTTGATTATTTTGTTTTATGGGGCTAAAGCCCAAATCTAATGGTGCATGAGGGTTGCACACTGAGTCTCGCGACTCAACCAATTATTTAAAAATTTCAGGTAACACTTAGTGCTTCGGACCGGGCTGGAGAGGAATGCAAGGTGGCCATGCAGAAGAATATGTGGATTTAGCAAAAAGACTCAAGTTATTATTTTATATTTTTAATTGGTGGATTTTAAAATTTCGTTGTAATTTAAGCTTTAATTACTTTTAGTTATTTAAATTCTTATTGAACTAATGTATCTATTTAAATTTGGGTTTTTAATTTATAAAGGCATATTTTATTTAAACTATCAACTATTAAATTTCTCTCGAATGAGAAGATAAACTTTAGAAAAATATTTTTTCTGAAAATACGACATGTTCTTCCAAAATTTTTAGTGACATACCAGATCCGGTCGTGGTGTTTGGGCTGGGTTTGGGGTGTTACAAATTGGTATCAGAGCCAGGTTTCGATCCTGGGACCTGTGGGTTAGTAAATAACTTGAGTCTTTTTGCTAAATCCACATATTCTTCTGCATGGCCACCTTGCGTTCCTCTCCAGCCCGGTCCGAAGCACTAAGTGTTACCTGAAATTGTTAAATAATTGGTTGAGTAGCGAGACTCAGTGTGCAACCCTCATGCACCATTAGATTTGGGCTTTAGCCCCATAAAACAAAATAATCAAGATTAATATACATCAAAAATAGTATGCAAAGCCCAACCCAAATCCTAGGTTTCCATCCGCTACACGCCCCCGTACCAGCCATTCACACCATTGGGGATTTCTACAATCAACCCACACCACTACACACCATGATGGCAGTCATGCTGCTCATCCACATATGATGGCCGAAGCCCTTATAACATATAATGGCCGAAGCCCGTATAACATTTAATGGCGGCTCAGATAACGATTCACGGCATTAGCCGCTACATCAGATCACGGTAAAAATCGCTACACATATAACGTATAACTTCCTCCTTTCATCAACCCAACCCATGCAATCACATACAAGCATTTTACTTATAACATTTAAACAAATTATTTACTAACCTGGTGATCCGCTTTTACCCTCCTTGGGCTTTCATCAATAAACCGAGATGTTGGCAATTATCAAAACATATAAATCTTATGATCATGCATTTTATGATTAGATCTAGATGGTGGGGAAGTATTACACACCTGATTAATGTAGATACCCTTGCTAAACCGATCTACACTTTGCTTCAAAAATCTCAGAAAGATGATCTATCACGCTTTCGGCTTTTGAAAGAACTAAAAATTGAAAAGATGGCTAAGGGAGATTCGACCAATGAATATTAAGGATAAGAATAGGTGTAGTTTCAGCTTTTGAATCAAAGTGAAGATGAGGGAATAGGCTTAGAGATTTCGGCTTTTGCAGAGAATGAAGAAGAAGGTGGAACTTTAGGAGTTTTGGCTTTTACTCGAGAGAAAGAGAAAAGAATGAGAGAAAAACCAGATCTTTTGAAATTGAAGAGATATTCCCCTTATTTATAGAAATTTTGGCACTTACCTAACCTTGCAGATAAATCCTATCTTTTCTCCTTTATCTTAATCTACTAGCTCATCTAAAAGAGACTTAATTATCTCTAACTCCTCCCTCCTTTATCAGCATATTATCCACATATTTTAAACATTAAAATCCCTAAATTTTAGCCTTTATCTCTTATTATCCACATAAAATAAATTCCTAAATAATAGCCTTTATCTGCTTATTATCCATATATTTTAAACATTAAAACCCTAAATTTTAGCCTTGTTGCCATCCATTCTACCTTTTAAACCTTATAATGCCCAAACAAATAATTTTAATCAAGGCCTCTACCTAAGCTTTGAGCTTGATTTGGACCCCAACACTTAAATTAACACATTAAACATATCCACCCATTAAGCATAAGCCCAAAAATTCGGGATGTTACAGGTTCTACCCCCCCTTAAAAAAATATCGTCTCGAAATTTCCAACTAACTATTGTCGTACTACCTAAGTCTCACTACCATGCTTTATTTGCAAGCACTCAATTTCTAAACCCAAAATAAACACTTAGTACACTATGGTAGAATACGCACGGTATTCACATCAATAGTGTACTAAGTGTTTATTTTGGGTTTAGAATTGGAGTGCGCAGCGAAAGCATGGTAGTGAGACTTAGGTAGTATGATTAATAGTTAGTTGGAAATTTTGAGGACGATATTTCTTTAAGAAGGTAAAACTGTAACATCTCTCGAATTTTTGGGCTTATGCGTTTAATGGGTGGATATGTTTAATGTGTTAATATAAGTGTTAGGGGTCCAAATTGGGCTCAGGCTTAGGTAGAGGCCTTGATTAAAATTATTTGTTTGGGCATTATAAGGTTTAAAAGGTAGAATGGATGGCAACAAGGCTAAAATTTAGGGGTTTTAATGTTTAAAATATATGGATAATAAGCAGATAAAGGCTATTATTTAGGAATTTATTTTATGTGGATAATAAGCAGATAAAGGCTAAAATTTAGGGATTTTAATTTTTAAAATATGTGGATAATATGCTGATAAAGGAGGGAGGAGTTAGAGATAATTAAGTCTCTTTTAGATGAGCTAGTAGATTAAGATAAAGGAGAAAAGATAGGATTTATCTGCAAGGTTAGGTAAGTGCCGAAATTTCTATAAATAAGGGGAATATCTCTTCAATTTCAGCATCTGTGTAACATCCTAAATTAGGGGTTGTGTGTAATTTAATTATTTGTTTCCATGTGTGTGTCTGCTTGAAGAAATAAATACTATGATTTATTTCGCATGTTCTAAGGTCTAGATTTAAACCCGAGCTAGGCCTGACTTAGTGTCAAAAATTTCTTTTTAAGGGTTAAAAGGAAGGAAGCTAGGGGATAGGGGTTAAATAAAATTTTAGGCGAAACGTGACACAAAAAAACAAAGCATGGCTAAGTGGTCTTCATGCGCCACTTAGGTGCCTTGGAGGTGCGTCAAAGGGAGGTCTTAGGTTCGAATCTTGGGAGTTACAAGGGGAGGAGTTTTATTTTTGGGCTTAGGCGTTAAGGAAAAGGGGGCCAAGAAGGAGGGCCTTAAAAGTTAAATGGTGAGGTTTATGGCATGAAAGTCGGGGTGGTGGAGCGGCTTGGAGCGCCACTAGGAGTCCGGAGGTGGCGTTGAGCGGGGAGCTTGGGTTCGAGCTACCCGAAGATGCGTTCTGGGAGTTTTATTTTCTTTTGCATTAAAGAGGATCGGCCTAGGATGGCCTTATAAATAAATGGTGGGAATATTTAACATGAAAGTCCAAAAGGAAGAGTTGGTTTGGGGCGCTTAAAGGTGGTTCTTCTTTGCTGCTGCTTGCTTGGGTCATTGGTTCGAGTCCAAGAAGCGACATTTGGATTTTTATTTTTCCTCTTTCTTTGCTTTGGCGTGAAGGAGAGAAAGAATTGGCATGAATGTGGACTCTTTAAATTGATAAAGATAAGGTTTTATTTTTGCAAAAATTCTGCTGGAAGGGGGATTATTAGTAGTTTAATTGTTATTAATTGTTGAAGGTGAATAAGGGATTAAATGTAGGATAATTCGCTTTGTTTTGTGATAAATAAAAGCTGGAATTTATCACCTAAAAGGAGGAATTGGCCAGCATTGGGACTCCTTGGGGGTGTTCAAAATCGATTTTTGTACAAGAAGAAGTGCCCAAAATTCCAGCAACCATTTCTTCTTCTTTTTCTCTGCTTCTGCCCGAATTTCCCTAGGAAATCCTTCAAAATTTTTCCAACATCTTCCTCTTTTACTTAGCCAAAAATCACCATTGATTTCCCTACATATTTTCTTTTCTTTTCTTCCTCCATTAGCCGAACCCCTACCATCTTGTCGCCAAAATTCCTTAGACAAATTGCCCAAAATTATTTAAAATTCCAGCATCTCTTTAGCCGAATCTACTCCTCCCTATTTGTTTGTGGTTTTGGCCAAACATCAAAGAAAAGGGTGCTCTCTTCTTCCCCAATCGGTTTAAGAGGAAGGTAAGTGGTGGTAAGGACTTGATTTAGTAATCTTTTTCCTTTAGGTATTCGTTAAGCCAAGAAGGCTTGGAGGTTAACTATTTTGTGTCTTAAGGTGTGGCCGATTGTCGTAGGTGAACTATCGTTTGGCTCGGGATTTGGTAGGAAACCAAATCATTTGTAAGATAAAAGATCTAGCATCGTAGATCAACTTTTCGGATCTAGGAATTACGATAGTAACAGTGTGTGTAAGATCTCTCTACACACTTTATTAATTTACATCTTTGTTATTATTTGCCTTAGATCTTTTGTTTGTGGTTAGCTTGTGGCATAATCATGGATATCGGGTAAGTCCCCTAACTTGTAATTTTGATATATGTTTGCATGCCATCACATGATGTTTAATACTATGACATGATTTATGAAATTTGATGTATAAGCATGTGATGGTGGGATTGATGAGAGGAGGGGATGAAATATGGATGTGCGTCGATGGTTTTGACCACAAGATGGGTTGGCCCCATCAGATTATATGTGACCTATGGTCATCGGTGGTTTTGACCACAACGATTGAATAATTGCGACTAAGTCCCGGTGGTTTGGTACCACCAAAGTGGTTTTGACCACACTTGATATTTTGTGACCTATGGTCATCGGTGGTTTTGACCACATGATGGGTTGGCCCCATCATTTAAATTGTGACTTTAAGTCATCGGTGGTTTTGACCACACGGGGTAGAAAAGGAGTATGGATGGCTAGTTGGGTTGCATGAGCATGTTTATTAATGAATTGTGTATGAGATATATTTTTCCGGGTGGGGATTTACACATCGAGTCTTGGTGACTCACCCCTTCCCTTAACATTTTGCGAGATGGGTAGATCGCGGAGATGGAGTGGATGGACTCGAGGTGGCCATGCGGTGGAAATTTTAATTAGACGAACTTGGACTTTGTTTTATTTTATTTAATGTTGGTTTATTTTAATTAAGTTGTAATAAGGCCTAGACACAATTTTATTATTCTATGTTTGGATTAATTTGTTAAACTATTTTCTAACATTAAATTAAGTACACGTGGTTTCTAAAATTTTAAATCGCAAAATATTTTATCGTGCCATCGGGCACACCTGAATCGGTAACAATCTGACTTAATGAATATTTTTTTTAAAATAAACCTAAGCATGTTTTTTTTATATACACTTCGAGTGCTTTAAATCGAACACTATCTTTTATCAAAAAGTTAATTCGGCTTAAAGGGATTTTTAAAAATACTTTCTCTGTAGCACACCAAATTCGGTCGTAGTGTTTGGGCCGGGTTTGGGGTGTTACAAAATGGTATCAGAGCCCGGTTCAAAGCTCGGCTGTGGGGGGGCCCAAGGCCCAAAATGTTTCGGTAAGCCTTTTTGAAATATTTTTGGTTTTTGAATAGCATGGCCCGAGTCTCCGGCACCAATCCGCCCAGGTAAGTACTTCTGAATTTTTGTATGAATTATTACTGGTAGAGGGTAGGTATGGGACGTAGAAAGTATGATAGGTGTTTGAATTTTAGGACTAGCCCACTCCAACAGAATACATAAAACTTTAAAAGCCTAATTAAACAAACCTAGGACCAAGTCGCCGAGTTAGGGTGTGGTAACCTTGAGTGCGCATGTCTAGGATTGGATCCTAAGAGCTTGGTACTTAGCGGTCCTCGTGACTCACCTCCTCTTCGCGGGATTCCTACTGCAGTGCGTAGCTTCGGTTCACCCCGACCAAGAGGACTCGGTCTTAGGCTAAACACGCTAAATAAAACCCGAAAGGGATTAGCCATGTTTTAAGGAAAACTCTAGTTTTAAAATCACTAAAATATCTCTTTTAAATAGTAGGACAAATTTATTTTTGGAAAATTTTCAAAATATTCTCGATTTATCAAAATTACCAAAATGCCCTTAGTGGAAAAATTACGAAAATGCCCTTTGTTTTAGAATTTACCATATTACCCCGATTTCAATAAATTCTCAAATTTTGTATTTCAAAATAATACCCTGACTCTTGAAATTTACAAAATTATCCTGATTGACAAAATTACCAAAAATACCCCTGGGTTAGAAATGGGCAGAAATGTCCGAAGAGTGAATAAGTATGAAAGGTATTAGGGAATGGATGAGCCCTTCTGTGTGAACTAGTGTAGAAGATTTAAAACTTTGTGTGTGATCGAAAGAATCTCTATTACACTCTCCTCATAAAATTTCTTCGCGGATAACCAAGTGAAACAAGTACTAATGCATAAAATTCTTAAACAGATAAACGCAATCGTTAGAATGAGTTCAAGAGGTCGTGGACGTCCGCCGCGTGGCCGTGGTAGGGGTAGGATGACGGTGTCTGAACCCGTCAGGTCAGGACAAGGTTCTGAAAATGAGGTACCACTGCCACCACCACCTCCTACTTTTAGAGTGAGGCCGGATCGGGCCGGTGGCGGCGAGTATCGCAAGCTATGTTACGAGTCTTGGAGATGGTGGGTGGGCTGGTGGAAATGTGGGAGCTCGGAAATCTGTTCTCGGCGACTCCGATCTAACGGAGCGGAGGTATTCCGAGGTGTGTCGAGTGGCACCTAGTGCGTGAGAATCGGCTAGAGTCAACCGAAAGGATCATGGATGATCTTGACTTTGACCGAGGAAGAAAAAAGCTGAAAGGGCGATGTCGCTTCTAAAGGATGAGGCGTGTCGGTGGTGGCTTACGGTTCGAGATGGGGCTACAGCAGATGATTTGACTTGGGAGTATTTCGAACCACCTATCGTAAAAAAGTATGTGGGTACCGGCTACACCGACGCCAGCAGAGAAAGGCTTTTCCGGGATTAGTGCAAGGAACTAAGTCCGTGCTTAATATATGAGGCCGAATTCCTTCGGTTGAGTAGGTATGCTCGTGGTATTGTGGGTACAGAGCATGAACGCTGTGTTAGATTCGAGGATGGGGTGAGAGATGAGTGAGGATGATGATAGCTCCACAACAGAACGAGAGTTTGCTGTTCTTGTGGAGAAGTCTAAAGTTCTTGAGGAGTAAGGCAGATCAGTAAAGCGGAACCAAGAACGGAATTGGAATAAGAGAAGCTCGTAACCTTCAAGGTTCTTGGGTAGTGAAGCAGAAGAGGGCGAAGTTTGATGGGTGGGATCAAACGCTAGGCTCTTCTTTGCCGCAATACCCAATGGCCGCCACAGTGTGTGCTCGGTGTGGCAAGCCTCACAAGGGTGAGTGTTGGAGTGGTAATCGAGGGTGCTTTGAGTGTGGATCGTTCGATCACCATGTAAGGGATTGTCCTCGGAAGTTAGCTAGGAATCAACCAGAGGGTCAGAACCGTGCTCAGGTTAGAAATGAAGGACCACCACGGAGGGTCGAGGTGCGGCTAGAGGTAATGATAATGGTAACGGGCGTGGTCGAGGTCTTGAAGGTGCAGAGGCGAGGCAACCAAGGCTGGTTTATGCGGTTGGCGTCGCGAGGAGGAAGATGTGCGGACATAACAACGGGTAAGTTTCTTATTTCCTAATACCTCAATTGTCTTGGTTGTGGTTACGTTAGTTCATTCTTATGTTGCTAGTAAAATGTATGGAACTTGGATTATGAGCGTGGGGAATGTTTCTAGGGAGTATGATAGTTCTTTAAGATCAGTGCTGCAGCAGAAGATAGCGTAGTGTGATGAGTTAAGGATGCACGATTGGATGATAGTAAGTAATTTAGAGGACGAAATTATTTTAAGGGGTAGAATTGTAACATCCTAAATTAGGGGTTGTGTGTAATTTAATTATTTGTTTCCATGTGTGTATGCCTTGAAGAAATAAATACTATGATTTATTTCGCATGTTCTAAGGTCTAGATTTAAACCCAAGCTAGGCGACTTAGTGTCAAAAATTTCTTTTAAGGGTTAAAAGGAAGGAAGCTAGGGATAGGGGTTAAATAAAATTTTAGGCGAAACGTGACACAAAGAAACAAGATGGCTAAGTGGTCTTCATGCGCCACTTAGGTGCCTTGGAGGTGGCGTCAAAGGGAGGTCTTAGGTTCGAATCTTGGGAGTTACAAGGGGGAGGAGTTTTATTTTTGGGCTTCTGGCGTTAAGGAAAAGGGGGCCAAGAAAGAGGGCCTTAAAAGTTAAATGGTGAGGTTTATGGCATGAAAGTCAGGGTGGTGGAGCGGCTTGGAGCACCACTAGGAGTCTGGAGGTGGCGTTGAGCAGGGAGCTTGGGTTCGAGCTACCCAGTATGCGTTCTGGGAGTTTTATTTTCTTTTTCATTAAAGATGGATCGGCCTAGGATGGCCTTATAAATAAATGGTGGGAATATTTAACATGAAAGTCCAAAAGGAAGAGTTGGTTTGGGGCGCTTAAAGGTGGTTGCTGCTGCTGCTGCTTGGGGTCGCTGGTTCGAGTCCAAGAAGCAGCATTTGGATTTTTATTTTTCCTCTTTGCTGCTGGCGTGAAGGAGAGAAAGAATTGGCATGAATGTGGACTCTTTAAATTGATAAAGATAAGGTTTTATTTTTGCAAAAATTCTGCTGGAAGGGGGGGATTATTAGTAGTTTAATTGTTATTAATTGTTGAAGGTGAATAAGGGATTAAATGTAGGATAATTCTGCTTTGTTTTGTGATAAATAAAAGCTGGAATTTATCACCTAAAAGGGAGGAATTGGCCAAAGATTGGGACTCCTTGGGAGGGGTGTTCAAAATCGATTTTTGTACAAAGAAGAAGTGCCCAAAATTCCAGCAACTATTTCTTCTTCTTTTCCTCTCTTTCTTCTGTATAGAATTTCCCTAGGAAATCCTTCAAAATTTTCAGCATCTTCCTCTTTTACTTAGCCAAAAATCACCATTGATTTCCCCTACATATTTTCTTTTTCTTTTCTTCCTCCATTAGCCAGAACCCCTACCATCTTGCTGCAACTAAATTCCTTTAGACAAATTGCCCAAAATTATTTAAAATTCCAGCATCTCTTTAGCCGAATCTACTCCTCCCTATTTGCTTGTGGTTTTGCCCTAACATCAAAGAAAAGGGTGCTCTCTTCTTCCCAATCGGTTTAAGAGGAAGGTAAGTGGTGGTAAGGACTTGATTTAGTAATCTTTTTCCTTTAGGTATTCGTTAAGCCGTCGAAGGCTTGGAGGTTAACTATTTTGTGTCTTAAGGTGTGGCCGATTGTCGTGAGGTGAACTATCGTTTGGCTCGGGATTTGGTAGGAAACCAAATCATTTGTAAGGATAAAAGATCTAGCATCGTAGATCGCTTTTTCGGGATCTAGGAATTACGATAGTAACAGTGTGTAAGATCTCTCTACACACTTTATTAATTTACATCTTTGTTATTATTTGCCTTAGATCTTTTGTTTGTGGTTAGCTTGTGGCATAATCATGGATATCGGGTAAGTCCCCTAACTTGTAATTTTTGATATATGTTTGCATGCCATCACATGATGTTTAATACTATGACATGATTTATGAAATTTGATGTATAAGCATGTGATGGTGGGATTGATGAGAGGAGGGGATGAAATATGGACTGCCGTCGGTGGTTTTGACCACAAGATGGGTTGGCCCCATCGGATTATATGTGACCTATGGTCATCGGTGGTTTTGACCACAACGATTGAATAATTGCGACTAAGTCCCAAAGGTTTGGTACCACCGATGGTTTTGACCACACTTGATATTTTGTGACCTATGGTCATCGGTGGTTTTGACCACACGATGGGTTGGCCCCATCATTTAAATTGTGACTTTAAGTCATCGGTGGTTTTGACCACACGGGGTAGAAAAGGAGTATGGATGGCTAGTTGGGTTGCATGAGCATGTTTATTAATGAATTGTGTATGAGATATATTTTCCGGGTGGGGGATTTACACACTGAGTCTTGGTGACTCACCCCTTCCCTTAACATTTTGCGGATGGGTAGATCGCGAGAGATGGAGCCGGATGGACTCGAGGTGGCCATGTAGTGGAAATTTTAATTAGACGAACTTGGACTTTGTTTTATTTTATTTAATGTTGGTTTATTTTAATTAAGTTGTAATAAGGCCTAGACACAATTTTATTATTCTATGTTTGGATTAATTTGTTAAACTATTTTCTAACATTAAATTAAGTACACGTGGTTTCTAAAATTTTAAATCGCAAAATATTTTATCGTGCCATCGGGCACACCTGAATCGGTAACAATCTGACTTAATGAATATTTTTTTTAAAATAAACCTAAGCATGTTTTTTTTATATACACTTCGAGTGCTTTAAATCGAACACTATCTTTTATCAAAAAGTTAATTCGGCTTAAAGGGATTTTTAAAAATACTTTCTCTGTAGCACACCAAATTCGGTCGTAGTGTTTGGGCCGGGTTTGGGGTGTTACAATCTGGGTTTTTCTCTCATTCTTTTCTCTTTTTCTCTGAGTAAAAGCCGAAAACTCCTAAAATTCCACCTTCTTATTCATTCTCTGCAAAAGCTAAAATCTCTAAGCCTATTCCCTCATCTTCACTTTGATTCAAAAGCTGAAACTACACCTATTCTTCTCCTTAATATTCATTGGTCGAATCTCCCTTAGCCATCTTTTCAATTTTTAGTTCTTTCAAAAGCCGAAAGCGCGATAGATCATCTTTCCGAGATTTTTGAAGCAAAGCGTAGATCGGTTTAGCAAGGGTATCGACATTAATCAGGTGTGTAATACTTCCCCACCATCTAGATCTAATCATAAAATGCATGATCATAAGATTTATATGTTTTGATAATTGCCAACATCTCGGTTTATTGATGAAAGCCCAAGGAGGGTAAAAGCGGATCACCAGGTTAGTAAATAATTTGTTTAAATGTTATAAGTAAAATGCTTGTATGTGATTGCATGGGTTGGGTTGATGAAAGGAGGAATTTATACGTTATATGCGTAGCGGTTTTTACCGTGATCTGATGTAGCGGCTAATGCCGTGAACTGTTATACGGGCTTCGGCCATTAAATGTTATACGGGCTTCGGCCATTATATGTTATAAGGGCTTCGGCCATCATATGTGGATGAGTAGCATGACTGCCATCATGGTGTGTAGCGGTGTGGGTTGATTGTAGAAATCCCCAATGGTGTGAATGGCTGGTACGGGGGCGTGTAGCGGATGGAAACCTAGGATTTGGGTTGGGCTTTGCATACTATTTTTGATGTATATTAATCTTGATTATTTTGTTTTATGGGGCTAAAACCCAAATCTAATGGTGCATGAGGGTTACACACTGAGTCTCGCGACTCAACCAATTATTTAACAATTTCAGGTAACACTTAGTGCTTGGACGATGTATCGAGAGGAGCACGCAAGGTGGCCATGCAGAAGAATATGTGGATTTAGCAAAAAGACTCAAGTTATTATTTTATTGTAACATCCCGAAATTGGGCCTAGTAGGATTGGGCCCAATGGGCCTTGATTTAAAATTTTTGTGAACGGCATTAATGCAAGTTAGACTTATTAGGTAAGTTATTTTGGAAGGTTAGAGGGCTTCTATGAAGTCCCGGGATCAAATATTAGCTTTGGGGAAATTTTGGTTTTAGGTGAAAAAAACACGGAAGTTGGCGGAGTAGGCCTTAAGAATAAAATGTAGAGGAAAATGACACAAGTGGAGGTGTGGTGTAATGGCAAAGTGACGCCACATAAGAGACAAGGGGATGACGCCATAAGGAAGGAAGGAGGTCCAAGGTTCAAGTCTTGGCTTTTGCATTTTGGTTTTGTTTTTACTTGGACCTCAGAATCTGGCTATAGACTTATATTTAGTTGCGCATGGTTTAAGACACAAGAGGAGCTTGTGGCCAAGTGGCTAGCAGCGTGGATTATGTTGCAAGGGAGCACAGGTTCGAATCTCATGAGAAGCAAGGGAGTATTTATTTTATGATGCTGGACGGGAAGAGTTTCATTGAATTTAAACTCTCGACGTGAAGGGATCCCACATCGGAAAGATACAAAGAAGGAAGGTGAAGTGCTAGCTATATAAAGAGCATTCCAGGAGGAGAGTTGACACACCTTGGAAGGCGTTTGGGCACAGGAGTGGTCGGAGCGCGGATTAACACCAGATTCCTATCAGGTAATCATTAGATCGCGGATTTGGGAGCTGAGGTGGACTCGTGGAGGCTATACATATGTTTACTCGTAAATTCATTTCTTTTATTTGGACTTATTTTTATTTGAGTTTTTGTTATGTAATAAGGCCTTGGGTATTTTATTTGGTTTCAGCTTTCAATTTGTTTATTGCTTATTATTAAATGATCAATATGGGATTTTCCTAAAATGATAATAAACCATTTCTTATTCAAAATTTCTTAAACTCGATTTCTCACCACAACTATAAAGAATATGAGCTTTTTAACGAATGCACAGTTTTTAAACATTCCTTTCATGTGACATGCCAGATCCGGTCGTAATGTTTAGGCCGGGTTTGGGGTGTTACAATTATGGTATCAGAGCCTAGGTTCAAAAACTCGGCTGTGGGTTTGGGTTTAAAAAAATGTTTTCAAAAGATGGTTTGGAAAATGGTTTAGAAAAATATATATCTGTTTTTTTTTTTTTTGAAATATGGCACCCGAGTCTCTGGCACCAATCCGCACTGTAAGTTTCCTGATACTTTGCTTTGTTATATGCTGTATTTTGAATATCTATTCTGTGTGTTTGGGTTGGATGTGATGTTCGGATATAGAGTTGATTGCGTACGAAATATTTGTCTTCTTTAATGGTTAGTTTTTTTTTAGTATGTGTAGGATTTCTAAATTCTAGTTAAAAGTATATTAGGGTTATTGGAATCAGAGTGCGCAGCGTGAGCCTGCAGCGTTGTAGTTTAGGTGGTGCAGAATGTTCTGTAGTTTGGAAATTTCGAGACGAAATTTCTTTAAGGAAGAGGGTAGATTTGTAACATCCCGAAATTGGGCCTAGTAGGATTGGGCCCAATGGGCCTTGATTTAAAATTTTTGAGAACGGCATTAATGCAAGTTAGACTTATTAGGTAAGTTATTTTGGAAGGTTAGAGGGCTTCTATGAAGTCCCGGGATCAAATATTAGCTTTGGGGAAATTTTGGTTTTAGGTGAAAAAAAACCTGGAAGTTGGCAGGTAGGCCTTAAGAATAAAATGTAGAGGAAAATGACACAAGTGGAGGTGTGGTGTAGTGGCAAAGTGACGCCACATAAGAGACAAGGGGATGACGCCATAAGGAAGGAAGGAGGTCCAAGGTTCAAGTCTTGGCTTTTGCATTTTGGTTTTGTTTTTACTTGGACCTCAGAATCTGGCTATAGACTTATATTTAGTTGCGCATGGTTTAAGACACGAGGAGCTTGTGGCCAAGTGGCTAGCAGCGTGGATTATGTTGCAAGGGAGCCTGGGTTCGAATCTCATGAGAAGCAAGGGAGTATTTATTTTGCGGTCTGGACGGGAAGAGTTTCAGTTGAATTTAAACTCTACTGACGAAGGGATCCCACATCGGAAAGATACAAAGAAGGAAGGTGAAGTGCTAGCTATATAAAGAGCATTCCAGGAGGAGAGTTGACACACCTTGGAAGGCGTTTGGGCACAGGAGTGGTCGGAGCGCGGATTAACACCAGATTCCTATCAGGTAATCATTAGATCGCGGATTTGGGAGCTGAGGTGGACTCGTGGAGGCTATACATATGTTTACTCGTAAATTCATTTCTTTTATTTGGACTTATTTTTATTTGAGTTTTTGTTATGTAATAAGGCCTTAGGTATTTTATTTGGTTTCAGCTTTCAATTTGTTTATTGCTTATTATTAAATGATCAATATGGGATTTTCCTAAAATGATAATAAACCATTTCTTATTCAAAATTTCTTAAACTCGATTTCTCACCACAACTATAAAGAATATGAGCTTTTTAACGAATGCACAGTTTTTAAACATTCCTTTCATGTGACATGCTAGATCCGGTCGTAACGTTTAGGCCGGGTTTGGGGTGTTACATTTATATTTTTAATTGGTGGATTTTAAAATTTCGTTGTAATTTAAGCTTTAATTACTTTTAGTTATTTAAATTCTTATTGAACTAATGTATCTATTTAAATTTGGGTTTTTAATTTATAAATGCATATTTTATTTAAACTATCAACTATTAAATTTCTCTCGAATAAGAAGATAAACTTTAGAAAAATATTTTTTCTGAAAATACGACATGTTCTTCCAAAATTTTTAGTGACATACCAGATCCGGTCGTGGTGTTTGGGCCGGGTTTGGGGTGTTACAAATACACATTCATAAACCCAGTACACTAGATACACACACCAAGTGCTAGCAAATATTTACCTAAACCAGCTTGCAAATAAAAAACAAAAATTCGTGAAGCTTCCTCAAATGCTAACAAATTTCCTAAACAACAATCTAACACAACTACTCAAGAGGCTAGCAACATTTCATCAAAGGAGAAAATAAAAAATAAGTACAAGCGAAGAGAAAGCAGCAGTTATAAAAATAAGGGTGAAATTCACTGCTATTACCTTTACACACTTTGGCCTACTTAATTCGGTCTCGACCAAAATGAGAAAGAAATAGAATATTTGGAGCTCAATAAGCTGCCTTTACAAAAAACCGTGCTCTATATCAAGAACTTGCAGAAATAATCACATAACATAACTATATGTGGCTATATTAATCACATAAGAAACTTAATAAGTGAACTAAAAACCAGTAACATAACAAAGCCATAGACTAAGTTATCTGACAAATATAATACGCAAATCATGCTAAGAAGTGAAATACTTGAGACATCATCATTTCAATACATACAATGAAGAATCAGACAAGCTGAAACAGGAAACCACAATAAAAACAGTTTCCACAAATCTGAGCATGCATACAAACAGACATACAAAACATTGATAAATCTACTCAAAGTATACTCAAAGAACCCAACTGTTCTTATCATTTCTATATACAATTTAAACCTATCCCACCCCCATTTACGCTTTCTACCTTGACAAGCCTAATTACAAATTGAAAAATAATAACAGCTTAATAACAACAATTTTACACTAAAATAAGTGCTTTCTCAATCTTGTATATAAAACTAAAACAAGTCTTTGTCTTAAAAAGTCCAAACAGTTTTGTTCAAAAGATGAAAATCAGACATACCAAATTAAATTCTACAATCAGATGCAAACCAGTTGGCAACTACAGTTGCATTTGGCCTATCAATAGTAGGATGATTTAAAAGTAAAACAATTTAAGAATGAGAAAAAAATCAAAATTTTTATAAGTAATATATTTTAATAACATAACAGGATTAGTATTAGATACGAAACCTGAGTTATATATTGGCTAGAAATCAATTTGAGTAATACCCAAAGCTGCAAACAATCTTCTTGAAATATTGAAGTTGTCAATACTCAATTTTAAGAGTATTTACCTGAAAAGAACTCCACCCAACAGTTCAACCTGCATCAAATTAGATATAAACTTTGTTATAGCAGTTGCCCACCAAAGAAAATGCTCCCTTACCCTTAAGAGAGTGGAATATATGAAATGGGAATGACCGTATTGATAAAACATCTTGTTAAATATGTCACAAGATTTAAAACCCTAAAGTATCAAGTCCTGTAAAATCCTAAAAGCAGAGAAAGAGCTTTTCTTCTGAAGGTTCAAACAACATTAAACTGTCATTCTATAAAAGATTAACTCCTAATTTAAACAAATTATTTATATGTCCTATATTTCCAAATTATCAGCAATTAATACCAGACACTGATCTGTGCATATTTCCAATTTATCATCAGTTCTTCAAAAATAATAGGGAAAAAGGGACCCCGATTAAGTATCATCATAATCAGAGTATTACTAGAAAAAGAAAAGGTTTAAAATTTCAATAGTTGCTTTCACCAAAAAAAAAAATTCAATAGCTGCAAGGAAGAATAAAACATACATGATAATATTTCCACGAAAACTAATAAAAAAATCATTGGTTCTAAAACAATGAAATGAATCCATGGAAAAAAGAATAATATTAAAAATGTTAGCTGAAAGTGGGAAAAAAAATACTATATCAGTTGAACAAATACGACCCTTCTCTTTCTATTATCAAGACTGAAGAAACTAAAAAAACGTCTCAAAAATAACATTAGAAAAGACTTACACATTGGTCCAAAGTCACTATTGAAGTCTTCCTTTGACTGTCGACGGCGATGAGGCAGATGAAGGCCGACGCGATGTGGCAGAATGGACAATCGACGGTAAAGCAGTAGATGGTCAGATTGGATTTGAGGATTCTAATTTTTGGGAATTTAGGTGAAGACACTAAAGGATTTCGAGAATAAAACTAAAGGGAATAAAACTGAACATAAAGAAACGGCGCCGTTTTGCAAAAAAAGTTTTTAAACTTTGTGGCGTTTTTTCCTAGCGCCACTATTGCTGACTTATAGCGGCACTTTTACCCTAGCGCCGCTAATACTTGAACCTAATATAAAATGAGTTTTTGCGGGCTATTGCTTATCTTTAGCGGCGTTTTTGAAAACGCCGCTAATACTTCACTTTTTTACAATTTTTGTTAAATTTTATTATACATAAAGTTTACCTACTATCTCTTAAATAATTTAAAATATAATGATAATTTTAATATATTAAAATTAAAATTATCTCTTTTACCATTATATAATAAATTATTTAATATATAATTTAAAAAATAATAAGTCATATACCCAAAAAACTTTAAAAGTATTTTAAATAATAGTATTTTATTTTTTTCATTTTTAACATATATTTTTCAATGTTATTAGTTCTAAATTTTTTCTACGTGTCATTAATTTTTTTGAATATTTTAAAAATTAAATTACAAATAAATTTTATTTTAATTAATATAAAGAAATTAGTTAAATAATAGATCGAAGAGGATGAAAGAGTGCATGAGTTTTCAAAATAATACATGATGGCCACTTGGATGATGGATCGAAATGCAAGGAAGCGATACAACACCGCTTTGTTTAAATTGCACCATAAGCCGGCCCCTAAACCCCTAAAACCTAAAACCCTAAACACATAACCCTAAACCCTAAACTATAAACCACTATAAACCCTAAAACCCTAAACCATAAACCCTTATAAACATATAAACCCTAAAACCATAAATACTAAACCTTAAACCATAAACTCTAAACCACTAAAACCCAAAACTATAAACATTAAACCCTAAACCCTACGACCTACACCTTACACCCTACACCCTACACCCTACACCGTAAATGCTAAACCCTTAACACTAAGGCAAAAACCTTAAACACTAAATGTAAAATAAAATTGAATTATTATACAGTGATCAAAACAACGCTTTTTTTGTTTTGAAATAAGCTTTTAATAAAGGTAACCTTTAGTGGCGTTTTTATAACCTTTAGTGGCGTTTTTTATAAAAACGCCGCTAATGCTTACCTTTAGCTGCGTTTTACAAGAAAACGCCGCTATTGCTGTATTTTTAGCGGCATTTTCTTAAAACTTATATTGACACGAAATTTTTTTAGCGCCAATTTTTTTACAATTTTTATATTGACACGAAAACGACGTCATTTTCTTTTGAAATAAAAAATTTATTTTGCGCCGTTTTTAAGTAAAACAAAAATGCCGCTAATTTTTTACAATTTTTATATGTAATTAAAACGACGTTGTTTTGTTTTGAAATAAAAATTATTTTGCGGCGTTTTTAACATAGACGCTGCTATAGCTCAATCTTTTGCGGCATTTTCTAGTTAGCGCCGCTAAAGTCTAAATTTTGCGGCGTTTTGAATAAAATCGCCACTAAAAATGCCGCTAAAAGCCTGTTTTGCTGTAGTGCATGTGTTTTTTTCACTCTTCTGATTCTTTTTGCCTTTTTTTTTTTTGTCTTTGTTTCGTGTATTCATTCTGATTCTTGGTTGAGCTATTTTATTCTAGGTTTTTTTTTTTTTTTGATGGAGAATGAAATGGTCTGACTAAATATTGATGATGATGAGGATGAAACATGATAGGTTAGTTGTATTTTTGTTTATGTATATTTTTATTTTTTAATATATTGATTTAATAAAAATGTTAATAAATTAAATTAATATCCTTATATATTGTCTTTAATAGTTTTTGTGCGCAAATCAAAATAGAAACAAATATTAACTCACTGGTTATCTATTATTTAACTAATATTAAATAGTATTACGTGGTTGGATTATAATATGGAAAGACAACTTATATTAGTAGATGAACCTAATACTAGTTGGAAACGAGTAAACCAATTGAAAGACTAATATGGTATCTATCAACTTCAACTGGGAGATGTTTTGTCTTGAGCATCGGAGTGGATGATTCCCAGAAGATAGAGACATACATGCGACTAACTGAACTGACAATACATCAAACATGACCCAAGTAGAATAGATCTTGAATTTGTTTATGGATTTATTTACTTGTGATGTTCATAGTGTAACATACCTTAAACCTAAGTGAATGATGGACTAATTATGTGTGCCTCATATACTTTTATGTAAGTAAAAGCCTGAGTTCAAATAGATAAGGAATCAAAAGTTGTGCGTTGGTTATATGACTTCTGCAGTATGCAACATCATTCATAATAGTGGAATTCATAGCCCAATAAATAGGTAAATGATATCCTCTCATTGACATTCATGATTGACAAAAATTAAACATGGCCACAAGTCATTTGTCTTTGGGATAAGTGACTTAATTACTATTTGATAGTAATTGACTTTTCATGAAGAAAGATGTAATGGTTACAATGAGATAAAATAAGATCATATTGGGAGAATATGTAGCACCCCAAACCCGACCTAGACGTTATGGCCAAATCTGGAAAGTTACATCAGTACGTGAAAATTTTGCTTTCCCAAAGTTTGTTTTGTTACGAAATTGAAAACCAAAGTTTATGTAAGTTAGTCACGATTCCTCGATAGGAAAAATTTGTAAATTTTCTAAAAAAGTTAATGTGAACATATTAATTATTAACTTCAAAAACCCAGCCTTATACAATCGTAATGCTTAAATCACTTGCTTTGTAAAACTTGTAATTCTAACTAAAACTTTGCAACAGAAATTCCAAAAACAATGTTCGTAAATCGTGATTTCGTCAAGTGAAAACATTTTATTTAGTCGATTGAGCATATTTTTAAACTTATTTTATTAACTTTCGTAAAATCCCAATTCCTATTTTTGTGGCGAAAAAATATTGGTTTGTATAATTTTGAAAACCCAGCATTGATGTTGATTAACACAAATCGTACAGAAAAAAAAAACTTTGATAAGTAAAAGAAACCCAAAGGCAAAATTAAAAATGAGAAACAAAACCAAAAGCCAAACCACTTTATGAGTGAATCAATCCGAGCTCCCGCATACCGTCCAACTAAATTTACAGCTTGCTTGAAAAGTCAAAAATAAAATAAAGGGGTGAGCTATAAAGTTCAATGTATAACCAAACTCAAACAGAGAACACATATGTCACAATATACAAACCAGAGTATCACATAGAATTTCATCACCAACAATTGAGCCGAACTGAGAATGTCTGATTATGCCAATGTGGTATTTTTCAGAAAACATAATGCGTATTTTTCAGAAAACTTCCTACCCAACTCCGCTACACACCAAAATAGAGTTCCCCAGAACTCATCCTATCAAATCACACCAAAAGATAATTGTTGACATTGCCACCAGAGTTGCAGTTAAACTGTCAGATTAAATATATGTGGTCAAGCCACTATATCGCAGCAAAGCTAACAAAATAGATATGAGTGGTCGAGCCACCATAATTGCGGCCAAGCTACCAGATAGAAATGTGTGCAAACCACTAGAAAATACAGATCGTTAAACTACCAAAACTTACTCCTTACCATATTATCCCAACCCCATAAAATGTGACATGGCATGCATATACAAAATCAAAACGATAAGCATGTTGAACATGTATCCATATTCTTAATAGAATCCAGTGAGCACGAGCTTTCATGCTTTGCAGACAGATATATCATATTATGAATCAGTAAAACCAGAAAAGCCACAATGTCACATGCATGGTCAAATATCAAATTCAGAGATTTACAATTTAACATATTCAGACATCATAAACTCACACACAACATTGCAACCCAGATTGAAAGCTGTCAGACTTGTCAGAACACAGTTCATTCATATATATTTTACATACCTTAAACACATTACATATAATAGCACACTAACAAATACCTTGTTTTCAAGTCATATTTAAGTAGTACAGACCCTAAGAAAGGTCTAATTACACATCGCACACCATAAACAGGCTTAGGGTAAATTTTCAAAAAATGGGCCCACAAGCCCGTATGGCCCATACGACCCAATTGACCAACCCATGTGGCCCACACAACCCAAATAGCCTAGACCGTTTGGCTCACATGGCCTGGCACACAACCATGTGGTGTCGGCAGCCCCAATTTTGACTTTCAGTCGTTTGCTAATTTCTCGAGTTTTCGTTACACACCTTTTCAAATTCCGTCGTAGATCCAAAATCGAGTATTCCAGTACCTAAAAACATCATACGCTTAGCAAATTTAGCTGACGATAGTGAATCAATTAAGTGGATATGGTTTTCAATTTTACTAAAATACTAACCAAACAAAAATATAATCAACTCAAATAGCAACAACAACCCTAATTTCGCATTAAAACACTTACCCTAGGACGAAATCAGCACCCTTACAATCTTAATTCACTGAGGGGTTAATCACATCGCGATTTCCACCTAAAACAAAACCCACATAATTAAATATATGAAACACTACTACACATAAATCCCCCACTTTACAGAAAAGGGTAATAGAAATCCTCGAAAGCTGAAATAAAAATAATTAAATGATATTTACACAAGAATCGAGTTGCAATCTATTTAATTAACACCCACCTCCGAAATTGAACGACACAAAGATCAATAAATAAGAAAGCAACAAAAATTTAGAGACGAAAGATGAATAAAGAATAAAGTTTGAGAAATTCTCTTTCTTTACTGGAAACCAACATGAAACAAACAAATGAGAGGAATGGGAAGAAACGTGGAATACATTAATAATGGGGAAGAAATTTTGGGGAAATCTTTTTAATATTTTAAAATAAAATAAAAACACCTCCAAACTAACTATTAACCCTACTAATCTAATCCTCATGTAACATATTTTTTTAGAGTTCGATTAAACCCAACTTCCACAAGATGGACGACACACAAGAAAAAATGTAACGCCCCAAGTTTTTAAATATGTTTCTGTAATTCATTGATACAATATATGTCTGCTTTAGTGGTTATGTGTTCTGGTGTGTGTGTGAGGTCCCAAGTTCAAGTTACAACTTGGGTAAATTTTGGTTTTTTTTTAATAAAGCTCTAATCTTGTCAGTAGGCTTTTAAGTAATTGTTTGTAATTTTATATCAGAATGGGCCTGCTGGTCTGGTGGTTAAGTGGTGTGTTATCATGCTGGAGGTCTTGGGTTCGATTCTTCGCGTTGACAAGGGATGTAGTTTTTTGCTATGTGGTTCGGTTGGAGTTTGAATTAGTTTAGACTGTAACACCCCAAACCCGGCCCACAAGCCCTGACCGGATCTGGTATGTCACTGCGGAAACCGTTCGAAAAATATTTTAACTTAAGGTAAAAACATAGAAATTCATTGTCTTTAGAACAACATTTTATAATTAAAATGCAAAGTAAAAATTTGATTAGTACAAAATATCCGGGTTAAAACTTTAATAAATATTTTAAAGATATAAATTTCCGAAAATAAAAACATTTCCAAATAATAATTTAATCGTCATCTAGCTTAAACATAATAAAATGCTCAAATACTTTAACTGGGCTTTATTACAATAAATAATTTAACAAAAATACTTAATAATATCTTGTTTTAAATAAATAAAACGTCTTCTCCGCATGGGCCACCTCGTATCCACTCCAACCCGGTCCGATCAACATTTCTCACCGCGATGTTGGTAAAAATTGGGTGAGTCATACTGACTCGATGTGTAATTAATCCACTTGAACTCCACCCACATAACAAACCACATGTGAACCCACATACCAGATATCAATGCACTTATTCACATTATTTCACTTATTGGGCTTGGCCCATATCCACATTAATCCATATAACATACTGGGCTTGGCCCATTTCATCATCAACCCATATGACGGATAATGAGTTTATGCAAAGTGCACCCAACCCAACCTAGGGTCCATCCGTTACACCTACCTTGGCGGACTGCTGCCCCCAGGCCGTGTAGCTAATCCACCGATCAACTAAGTGATCCCACATATCTTACCTTGACGGACTGCTTTGCTCAAGGCCGTGGCTAAGCCACCGATCACTGAGTGACCCCACATGTCAATATCCATGAGGTGACTCGAGGTCATCCTCAATCCACGGTGATGCACACAGCTATCATCCGCCGAGATGTGGCACCTAGCCAACACCTCCCTTGATGAAGCACATAGCTAACATCAAGCGCTAATGTAGCACAAGGCTAACATTAGACCACGTACATAAAGTACACCCTTTCCTTCGATAGTCATTCATATCCCATCCCATGCACATGCAACATATGATAATGTCATAACATAGTAAAATAATGCATGCACATGCTATTCGGCATACAAACATATTCTCATTGGCATATTCACATTCTTAATAATTAACACTGACCTGATTTCCGATATACCCCTTAAGGGTAACCATTCACAATCGCCACTGCACATATTAGCATTTACACAACACATACAATATACCATAAACCCGGAAAACAGTGGGTTAATCACACACCTGACTATTTAGCGAAATCCCGAACTATTTGATTCTAACACGATGAACGGAGTTTTTCCTCCTCCCTTAATGCCGATTTGGTCTCCTACCAAATCCCGAAGGCTTTGATTATCTCTGCCGATTTATCCCTAACATCCATAGATAGAATCGGTCATCCATTAAATACTAAATATGGCCTATAGCCGAGTATTAACAACCATTTACCTTGCCTATCCAAAACCCGAATACCTGCTTGTTCCTGAAGCTGTCGATATCCATATTAGTAAATGTTAAAATGGGCTTAACCCCACAATCCATAAAAAAATTGGCCCTTGGCCGAAACTACATACGCTTACCTTGGGTTTTTAAAATCCCGAAAACCTCCTACTGTAGTCGACTTAGCAGAAAACCCGAAAATCTTCCTTCAAAGTTCGGCCAAAGATCATTAAGGAATTAGTCTTGAACTTTTTGCTTAATTGAAAAAAATAATGACAAGAGAATCCTTACCCTCAAGAACGAAATCGGCAAAATCCCTTTTTCTTGAATCCACACACTATTCGTCTATAAGAAAACAATGATAGAGGGTTTTGGCTTCGTGACATGCTATCTGCAGGAGAAGAGAATATAGCCCCTTGATATTCGGCTATGGCTTCAAATAGAATAGAAATAGATTTGGTGTTGAAAGAATGAGGAGAAGAGTAGGAGAAAGTAGAAGAAATTTCGGCAGTGGTAACAAAGGGGAATTCGGCTTCAATTTTACCAAGAAAAAGAGAGAATTTACTCAAAGTTTCGGCGGCAAGATAAACACCTTTACTAACTAAAATTCTGCACTTATGCCTTCCCCCACAACCGAATATGCAAGCCCCTAGAGTCAAACGAATGGCCACCACTTCCCCACTTATTAAACTCCTATTTTAACTCTTTATCACTTTATCAAATAAAATAAAATAAACCCTCACATTATCCCTTATCTTCCTAAGATAAAATAAATAAAATAAAATCCCATTATCCTACTCTTAGCCGAATTTTAAACAAAATAACAAAGCTTATCCTCCTCCAATTGAAAGTCCCATGTGCCGTCCACTGCTCTTTCTCCCTAACGCCAGAATACAAAAATAAAAATACTCCCCTTGCTGCCCACCAGACTCGAACCCGAGCCCTCTTCCCATAGCTTAAGGCGTCACTTGCCCAAGCCACTTTGCCAAGGCGTTTTTGTGACATGACTCACCTGCATTTCTTTTAAGACCTTCTTAGCCCAGCGCCTTCTTGACGCAAAAATAAACGCTCCTTCCTGCTTCCTTCGCAACTCGAACCAAGGCCCTTACCCCCCTGCACCTGGCGTCTTTCACCAAGCCCTTAAGTGGCGCCTCGCAGCCACTTTACCACACGATTTCTTGTGGCAATAATCCCCTAAAAATTCCTTTAAAACCTCCTTAGCCCAGTTCCCCTTCTCGGCGTAAAAATAAAAGTCTCCAATGCTTCCCGCGTTGCTCGAACTCTGGCCCATTGGCACACGTTGGTAGCGTCACTTGTATGGGCTTTAAGTGGCGCCTCCTAGCCACTTTGACAAGCTAATTCTTGTGTCTATTTTCACATACATTTTCTCTTAAGTCCCTATCAACTTAGCTCTCTTATTAAAACTTAAAACTTAATATTTCCCCAGGCTCTCACCTATTTTCTAGGGTTCACAAATTTCATTATACACATTCACAACATACTCAAGCATGCTATTTCATATAATTAAGCATAAATGCATAAGCCCATTTTCAGAATATTACATAGACTTCGAGTAGTGGGTGGTTAGTAGGATTTGAGGGAGAAAATAAGGTTGTGGATGTAGTGGGGTTTTTGTGAAACTCATTCCCTCCTTTAGAATTCTTCCTGCAGAAAAAAAAACCTGACATATTTTTCCTCTTCCCTACGCTGTCATTTTTTCTTCTTCTTCTTCCTTTGTTGTTCTATCTCCTCATTTTTCCCTTTTCCCTTTTCATTTTTCTATTTGTTTGTTAATCAAGACGAGTTTCGTCGACCCCATGGCTCTGTACGTTGTTGGTAAGTTGGTTCTGACCAAACCTTGTTTGATTAACGTACTGTCGGCTAATGGGGCATGTTTCTATCTTAGGTGAAGTTTAAGGGGCTGGAGATCGGCCATTTTCATTTTAAGGGGGCGAAGTTCTTATGGTCCGAACGGAAGTAAGGTTTTTGATGAATGTAAGTAAACTATCTTGTTATAATCTCGTTTAGGTTTTGTTAAAATCACTGAATTTGAATTTTGGATCATCGATGATAGGTTCTGAAGTGCTCGGGGTTGCTTTAGCTCGAATCAATACCAGGTGTGTACCCAGAAACACAGAAACTGAGAATCGGTGAAAGCTAAAAAATGATTCTGTCGATGTCACACGGCCGTGTGGTAGGCCGTATGTAAGGCTGTGAGCCACAACACGGCCGTGTGATCGATGAGCCAGGCCATGCGCAAGTGATACGTCTGTGTGATGGTCGGGCAAGGCCGTGTGCGACTCACGGGCTTGACCTATTGGGCCGTGTGGGTCACACGGGCGTGAGGGCCCACACGGATAGGCCACATGGGCGTGTGAGCCCATTTTTTTGAAATGATCTGTAAGGTTGCACAGGTCACCCAAGTTGACTGTGGACCTACTGTAGGGTCGGTAAGTATTACTTAGACCCCTATTAATGTGATCTGATTATATGGTGTTTGACTGAGCATGATATCTGTACTGAACTAAATGTATGATCTGTTATTTGCATGTTGCATGTCATGTTTGGTATGTTGCATTGCATCGGGGAGGGTTGATGATATTTCGGAGGAAGTGTCTGAAAGGCTTTAAGCCTGTAATCTGGTAGCTCCGCTGCATTATTCTGTTTATGTGCCGCATTTCGGTACAGTATGGTGTGTAGGGATGGGTGGGTTGATTATATCCCACATGGTGTGTAAGTGGGCGAGAGATGGTGTGTAGAGGCCGTGGGTAGGATTACGATATTCGATATGCATTACAGATCTGATTGGGCTGAGGCCCTAATATATTTCTGATTCTGTATCTGGTCGGGATAAGGCCCTATCATATATATCTGATTCTGCATCTGAGTGGGCTAAGGCCCAACTATTTCTGTAATGGGCTCTGGCCCAGTCTGTGATTTCTGATTTCTGGTGATTACTCTGTACGTTGATATATGTGGGGATTACACACTGAGTTGCGAAACTCACCCTTTTCTGTTTAATCTGTCCAGGTAATTTCCAGCGTTAGACGGATCGGTGTAGCGGAGGACTCGACAGTGACCACTGCTACTACCTCACGATAGATTTATGGTGTATACTTATCCTGGTTTTATTTTTTATTTGGGAAATTTTAATGTAGTTATGGCCATTGCATATTTTGCTTAAATTTTGGATTTGCAACGTTTCTGGTTTTACTGCTATTAGTAGGAAAACTCGAGTTTTCAATACAAAAACATTTTATCAAAATACACACAAATTCGCAAACTATTTTAAAAGCTTCCGCAAAGTATAACATTTTGAAAATGGATAAGGATTGGAAACAAATGACACGTTTTTGAAGTTAGCATAAGATAATGAAAAGCGGTACAAACGGAGAAATGGTCTTAACGTCATTGTGATTTCTAAAGCACTATCATGTGACATTGCCAGATTCGGCCATAACGTCTAGGCCGGGTTTGGGGTGTTACAAAAAACAGCAAAAATAATCCCACTTGCATGCACAAGGATTCAAACACAGGACCAAAGGGTAAGTTAAAACCTTACCACTGAACCAGCATACTCATTCTTGTCAAAACTTGAGCAAGAATTGAATTTAAGTCAGATACTCAAAATAGGAATTGGGGCTAAAATAACAAACAATTCAAGAAACATTATTCGAACCCAAAACCTCTCACACGCAAACATAACACTTACCCACTAAAACAAATGAATTAACTTAATTATAATTTATTTTGTGACTAAATGAGTTTATAATTAATAGGTGAAAAGATAGAACTTAATTATAAATCATTTCAGCCCTAATTATATATGTTCAATTGATCCCTCTGTTAGCTCGTTGAAACCAAAAATGAATTTCATAAAGAATCAAATGAACAACAATTGATGAAAATTTATAAAGATAGAGAAATGGGTTACATTCGGAAATGAATGTGTTTTCTCACTAAATACGGAAATGACTTGAGAATTAATTTGAGTTTTTCAAATTATTATTTAACCAAATAATTGAAGTTTGAAAATAAAATTAAATTAATTAGTCATTGTGAATATATTGAATATAGAAATTAAATATATTTTCTCATAGATACTTTAATGGTAAAGTTGTCATGACTTTAACAAAATTAGAATTGTGTTGAGAAAAAAAATATTTAATTGGAAAATTAATTTATCTAATTAATTTAATTCAATAAATAATATTTATTTTGGGAAATATAAAAATATGTATTAAGTTGAATTAAATTAAAAAGTATTGGGTTAAAAGTCTAGAAAGCACATATAATTAAACTCAATACAGGAAAGCCCCAAAACCCCTAGTTAAACTAAGAGACTAGTTTTTTCTATGAAATAAATATTGTAACAGGCCCAATTTGCCCGGGCCCAATAGAATAAACCCAAAACAAAACAAAAACCAATAAAAATAAAATCCAATAGATTAAAAGTCCATTACAAAACCCAATAACTAAACCTATCCCAAAAAAATAGCCCAAAACCTAAACTAAAGTCAGGAAACAGAAACCCTAGGGTTTCTTTTAGCGCCGCGCACCGCCCGAGGGACAGCTCCTCCGCCGACCTTGCACCAAAATGGCCTACTGGCCTCGTTGACTTTCCAAGGAACCTGCAAAATAGAGCAAAAAATAGAGAAAGCAACAGAAACAACAACAGTGGCAGAAGGAGAGAGAAAAAGACTTGTAAATCGGCTATAAAAGCCTTGAATCAGATTTGTAAAAGGGGGGATTTTTTAAATAAAAAAGGAAGAAACTTTGAATACAAAAAAAACGAATTCAAAAATCGGATTGTAAGATCTATGCTCTTTTATTGTTTATTTATTTTATTTTTCTTTTATTTCCTACTTCGAATATACATACATATATGTATATTTTTTATTTTTCCTTTAAATGGAGTATATGTATGTACAAATATAGCAAAAAAAAAATTCTTACCTTTACGATCTTCCGGCCGCCGTATACGGCAGAGCCGGCGACAGAGCACGGCGACGAGTGGTGGTCCGTGACCGGTGCTTGGCCGAACCTGGGCTTGAAGGCAGAGAGAATTGAGAGAAAAAAAAGGGAGACTTTGCTTTTTTTTGAAAATGATGACAAAAATGAATAAAAAATAATAAAAAAATGCTTTTATAAGGGTGTGAAACGGCGTCGTTTAGGGCCTATTTCAGAGACCTCAAAACGACGCCGTATAAGGCAACCCGTGTGCGACCCGACCCACCTGCCGAAGGGATCCGCATGTTTTTGTGACTTTTGGGTTATTTATGCCTGAGGTCCTTCCGCCTTTGTTCGCTTTTAATTTTAGTCCCACTTCGCACTATCCTTTTCTTAGATTTTGCTACATAATTTTGCGTTTGTTTCAACTTGGTCCACACTGAAACGCAGTGCATAGTGTACTTAGGATATTTTCCCATTCAGTCCTCATTATTTTCTCCACGTTATGTTTGGGCCCTTTTTGTTTTTACTATTTACAATTTATACCTCTTAATCTCTGTAACACCCCTAAACCTGGCCCAGACGTTATGGCCGAATTTGGGAATGTCACATCAAAGGCACAATCTCAAACAATTTTGCTAAGTTAAAATCTAAGGCCAAAAAGCCTAAAATCCTTTAATCTTGTTAAGTTAAGAAGAAATCCCATGTTTTAAAATAAAAGCCCATAGGTTATAGTTATTTTGAAAACCTTGTTAAACTTTAGAAATTTATTTAAGTTGAAATAATAATTAAGCAGCGGGAATAATAATAAAACCCATAAGTAACGTCAAATTGGAGATACAAGGCCTTACTACAACTAATGAAAATAAAGGATTTAAACTAAAATCATTCGAAACAAATAAATAAAAAAACTTCTAATTAACTTGTAATGTGGCCATCTCCGAGTCCTCTTCCACGTCGAGCCGTCTACTGAGCGTCACCTTAAACATTAAATAAAATGGTGTGAGCTTCAAAACTCAGTGTGTACGACCCTTGGCAATCAAATCAACATGCAATTATCACGTTGGGCCTAAGCCCTATCAAAATCGGTGGTCTTGGGCCTTAGCCCACAATGACCTCATATCATATCATATCATATGCAAAACAAGGTAATACAAAACCCTCCCCAAAAATCCATCCGCTACACACAATTTCCCTTCCAACGTTTACACCTGTGGGGAATTCTAGCTCGACCCACCCCTCCGCTACACACCAATGGTAGCACTCACAATGGCACTACTCAACGTTGCAGCAAAGCTGCTAATCATATAATGGGCTTAAAGCCACCGGTGGATCCACGGTCGTCAAGCGACTATGCGATCCTCAAATTCTTCCTCCGTACCATAATTCCCACCCATATGCATCCTAAACAGAATATCATATGAATGCGGCATGCACATGAGTAACATCCATAAAACTCATACTCATCACATAGGGGTATTTTAGTCATTTCACAATCACGTAATTCTACCCTACAGGGGTATTATCGTAATTCTACCCTACAGGGGTATTTCTGTAATTCTGCCCTACAGGGGTATTTCCGTAATTCTTTCATCTCGAATTTTAGTTATGAACTTTGGCCCATCAACAAGTCCTTGCGGTTAAAGTGAACAAATACTATGCACCAGGTAGGATCTCAGAAAAGAGGAGGTGGGCCACTAGGACCGCTTAAATACCAAGCTCTCCCTAGATCCAATCCAAGACATGCATATGTCCATTACCACACCCTAACCTATCGACTTGTCCACAGATATTTTTTATTATTACAAGAGTTTTATTGTATTCAAGAGTTTATCAAACTAGGCCTAGAGTTCATTAAACCCTAACATATATTTCTAAAAACCCATAAGGCCCATTAAGCCCATTTCATGTCATATAGCCCATTAAGCCAATATCATGCTCATATAGCCCATTAAGCCAATTTCATGCTCATATAGCCCGTTAAACCAATTTCATGCTCATATATCCCATTGGACTCGAATACGATCAAATCATACAACCGTTCATGCCAATTCATCATTCATGCTCACATATCAACCATTACCGTCTTGGGCCCACAAGTTCGGCAGGCCCATTTAGCCACTTTTGGCTTTTCGGCTTTTCGGCATTGCCGATATCGTGTGTGTAGTGTTTGTACACACTTGGTAATAGCGTGTGCTACGAATTTCTCTTAGTCACGAACCTACATTCGATATTCCTTAATCATTAATCATAGGCTAAATACAAACTTTATCAAAAATCGAAACCTCACCGTAGGCTTACCGTGTGCGACAAGCCTTAATAGCTCCTTTCTTTAACACCAACTGCGATTAGACCCTAGATCTGTACCAACTTAAACATTAGAGCCTAAGTAATAGATGACTTGCATCCAACACAAGTCACCGTCACAACATATATGACCATTCGGCCAACCCTTAAACCGAAGTAAAGAACACTTACCCTTGCTAACGATCCTACCACGCTTGCGATCTTTGAACCTTATCCTTGTTACCACAGAGTTAACGATAGGTCAGTTAGATAGCCTTTTGGATTTTTGCAAAACGTACAAGAGAGGTTAACCGAATACTTACCAAATCCACTTTCGATCCTGCAGCATAATTTCAGCTTTTGAGATTAGTATGGTGACAGAGACAATTCGGCACAAATAGGGACAAGAAGAGGAGAAGTGATCGGCTAGAACTAAAGGTGAACAAGAAAAGGAATTTAAGAAGAGAAGGTATGAGGAATTCGGCTAGAGAGAAAACCAAAATTCGGCAAAGGAATGATGGGTTTTTTTTCGGTAAATGGAAGAATTCGGCTAAGGGGGAGAGAAAGAAAAGTAATGGAACCCAAGGAACCTCTCAAAGGAATTCGGCACCTCCTTTTATAGCCAATAGCCGAATCCTACCTTCCCCCGCAGTCCAATTCGGCACCAACTCTTTCCACTTCTCATCTCCTAACTTTTCTCCATGATATCTCCCTTATCTCATCCGAAATTCTCTCCTTTATCAGCTCACAAGACCAATTCAAACACTTCAACGAAAGAGTTCAAATTCCATACAACTCTGGCCGTCCACTATGCAAAATTAAACACTCCAAAAACACTTTACCGCTACTCGAACCTTGGACCTCTTCACGCCACCTTGTTGCTCCCCTAGTGACGCCACCTTGCCACTAGACCACAAGCCCATTTGTGTCCTATTTTCCCCTTAATCTGCTTAAGAGGCCTAATGCCTGAGACTAGGGTCCACTAAAGCAAGAAAAATAAATTTTTCCCTTCGGTCTTCCCTATCTCTAAGACTTCAATTAATCTCGATAATACCTTAAAATTAATATTCTAAGTGCTACTCATACATACCAACCTCAGTGCACAGAAATTTAAAGTTTCAGGATTTTTGGGGCGTTACAACCCAATAGGCCCAAATCTACTAGGCCCAAATTTGGGGCGTTACAATTCTACCCCCCTTAAAGAAATTTCGTCCTCGAAATTTCCAACTAACTATTAATCGTACTACCCAAGTCTCACCACTATGCTTTCGCTACGCACTCTGATTTAATAACACATAAACATTGCATGCATACAGTTTCTATACCGAAAAATATCGCATCCACACAAAACATACCCGACTTAATGGTGATTGAACAATCCTGAGCCTTATGCTCTTCAGACCTGCATCTTAAACACGCTCCTGACTTCCTCCAAAGATTCACCGAATGGCGCCTTATACAATATTCGCAAGTCGAAAAGTTTGGGCGTACCTTAACATGCTTCACGTAAGCGAGGCTGCGCCCTAGAAGATCGCGATCTCTTTTTTTCTTACAGATCCACGCACCTAACCCGAAGTGTTTCACCAATTTCTTTAATCTCCTCCAAGTACCTCCTAACTAGTGAAACGGAAGACATCATTCTAACACTTCCACGGCCTCTGCGCGACCCCTTGCACTTCTTCTAGCGCTCATCGTTTCGTGCGTATTTCTGAGTTAGAATTTTATGAAATTAGTGCATAGTTGTTAAAACACATGTCTTATGCGAGTGACAATTTAAAAGTTGTTTCGCGGTCGTAAATCCACTACAGGCTTAAATTCCCTACGGGTTTTAGTCTCTAAGAACCTATTGTTTAAAGTAGCCCAATATTTAATTATAGTTCAGTAATTTAAACAAGTAAAATAATAGAAAAACTTACTTGGCTCGACGTTAAGGGCTCGGTGAACCACACTGCAAGATCCTGCAAAAACTCTTTAATCCACTTGTTTTAAAAATCAAAAATCTAAGGCCCATTTCACAGCCCGAGCTTTGCAACTGGACTCTGATACCATTAAATGTAACACCCCAAACCCGGCCCAGACGTTATGGCCGAATTTGGGAATGACACATCAAAGGCACAATCTTAAACAATTTTGCTAAGTTAAAATCTAAGGCCAAAAAGCCCAAAATCCTTGAATCTTGTTAAGTTAAGAAGAAAGCCCATGTTTTAAAATAAAAGCCCATAGGTTATAGTTATTTTTAAAACCTTGTTAAACTTTAGAAATTTATTTAAGTTGAAATAAAAATTAAGCAGCGGAAATAATAATAAAACCCATAAGTAACTTCAAATTGGATGTACGAGGCCTTACTACAACCAATGAAAATAAAGGATTTAAACTAAAGTCATTCGAAACAAAAAAACAAAAAAACTTCTAATTAACTTGCAATGTGGCCATCTCCGAGTCCTTCTTCCACGTTGAGCCGTCTACTGAGTGTCACCTGAAACATTAAATAAAAGGGTGTGAGTTTCGAAACTCGGTGTGTGCGACCCTTGGCAATCAAATCAACATGCAATTATCACGTTGGGCCTAAGCCCTATCAAAATCGGTGGTCTTGGGCCTTAGCCCACAATGACTTCATATCAGATCATATCATATCATATCATATGCAAAACAAGGTAATGCAAAACCCTCCTCAAAAATCCATCCGCTACACACCATTTCACCCGCTACACACCATTTCCCTTCCAACCTTATACACCTGTGGGGAATTCTAGCTCGACCCACCCCTCCGCTACACACCAATGGTAACACTCACAGCGGCACTACTCAATGTTGCAGCAAAGCTGCTAATCATATAATGGGCTTAAAGCCATCGGTGGATCCACGGTCGTCAAGCGACTATGCGATCCTCAAATTCTTCCTCCGTACCATAATTCCCACCCATATGCATCCTAAATAGAATATCATATGAATGCGGCATGCATATGAGTAACATCCATAAAACTCATACTCATCACATAGGGGTATTTTAGTCATTTCACAATCAAGGGTATTCTCGTAATTCTACCCTACAGTGGTATTTCCGTAATTCTGCCCTACAGGGGTATTTCCGTAATTCTTTCATCTCGGGTTTTACTTATGAACTTTGGCCCAACAACAAGTCCTCGTGGTTAAAGTGAACAAAAACTATGTAACACCCCAAACCCGGCCCAAACACCACGACTGGATCTGGTATGTCACTAAGAAAATTTTGGAAGAACATGTCGTATTTTCAAAAAAATATTTTTCTAAAGTTTATCTTCTTATTCGAGAGAAATTTAATAGTTGATAGTTTAAATAAAATATGCCTTTATAAATTAAAAATCCAAATTTAAATAGATACATTAGTTCAATAAGAATTTAAATAACTAAAAGTAATTAAAGCCCAAAATAAAACAAAACATAAACTAGTGGCCCATAGCCTTATTACAACGAGATTTAAAATCCATTAATTAAAAATATAAAGTATTAACTTGAGACTTTTTGTTGGATCCAGTTGGTCTTTTGCATGGCCACCTTGCTTTCCTCTCGGCCGGTCCAAGCACTAGGTATCACCGAAAGGTTAATTAATAGGGTGAGTCGCGAGACTCGATGTGCAACCCTCATGCACCACTAGATTTTGGCCTTAGGCCCATAAAAATGATTAATAATTCCATTTAAAAAAATAAATAATATGCAAGGCCCAACCCATTTGCCTAGGTTTCCATCTGCTACACGCCCCATCACCGACCATTCACACCATTGGGGATTTCTACAATCGACCCACACCGCTACACGCCAAGATGGTAGTCATCTTGCTCATCAACATATTATGGCCGAAGCCCTTATAATGAGATCACGGCATTAGCCGCTACAACATATAATGAGATCATGGTATAAACCGCTACACATATAACGTATAACTTCCTCCTTTCATCAACCCAACCCATGCAAATCATAAAATCAATATGCTTTTATCATATAAAGTCAAACATTCAACGACATGGTGATTTGCTTCAACCTTTTGGGTTTCCAACATTAAACCGAGATATCGGTATTTATCACAACATATAAACTTTTGAGCATACATTAATAATCGATCTAGATGGTGGGAAGTATTACACACTTGATATCGCGAAATCCAATATTCTTAGTCGATGTCCTTGCTATCCGGATATATTATCCTCAATGTAAAGCCTTGCTCAAAAGCCGGAAAAAACACACAAAGATTTAGCCCCTTCAACAATCGGCCAAGGTTAATAAATCCCAAATTACACGTTAAAACTAATAGATCCCTTACCTTGAAATCCCGAAAGTAACACGATTCTATAACTTAGAGATCTATGCGATTGACTCCACTAAAGTTCCCTTGATTTTTGGCACAAGTAGGCACCACGAAGTAATTCGGCAATCACAGGAGATGAGATCTAGGGATTTAGGCTTTTAGGAAAATCCCTGAAAGAGTATGAAAAGAGAAGGCTGATGTGTCTTTGGCTTTTAAAATACTTGAGTGAAGAGTTTTGGTTTCGACAGAAAAGAGAAGAAGAAAAGAAAACAAGGAAGAGACATGAAGATTTCTGCTAGGAAGAAAAAGAATGGAAAGAGTTCCGCTTTTGAATCAAAGTGAAGATGAGGGAATAGGCTTAGAGATTTCGGCTTTTGCAGAGAATGAAGAAGAAGATGGAACTTTAGGAGTTTTCTGGCTTTTACTCGGAGAAGAAGAGAAAGAATGAGAGAAAAACCCGAGATCTTTGAAATTGAAGAGATATTCCCCTATTTATAGAAATTTTGGCACTTACCTAACCTTGCAGATAAATCCTATCTTTTCTCCTTTATCTTAATCTACTAGCTCATCTAAAAGAAACTTAATTATCTCTAACTCCTCCCTCCTTTATCAGCATATTATCCACATATTTTAATCATTAAAATCCCTAAATTTTAGCCTTTATCTGCTTATTATCCACATAAAATAAATTCCTAAATAATAGCCTTTATCTGCTTATTATCCACATATTTTAAACATTAAAATCCCAAAATTTTAGCCTTGTTGCCATCCATTCCACCTAATCCTAATGCCCAAAATTTAGCTAACTTAAATTAAAAGAATTGGGCTCCATGAAACTTAAATTTGGGCCCCTTACTCCCTTGTGTGGCGCCACCTCCTAAGATTGGGCCACAAGCCCACTTTGGTATTTTAAACATAGATACTACCTTTTAAACCCTATAATACCCAAACAGATAATTTTAATCAAGGCCTCTACCTAAGCCCGAGCCCAATTTGGACCCCTAACACTTAAATTAACACATTAAACATATTCACCCATTAAACGCATAGGCCCAAAAATACAGGATGTTACAGTTCTACCCCCTTAAAGAAATTTCGTCCTCGAAATTTCCAACTAACTATTAATCGTACTACCTAAGTCTCACTACCATGCTTTCGCTGCGCACTCCAATTCTAAACCCAAAATAAACACTTAGTACACTATGGTAGGGTACGCACCGGTATTCACATCTAAAGCGTCCTCGTCCCCTTGTACTCATGCTATCGGTTCGCATTTATCTGATTAAAATTTTTTTGAATTATTGGTTTTCTTCCACTGATTATCCACGAGCAGTCTTATGATTAGTAGTTTTAAGAGTAGTTCTTTCAGATTCGCAATTCGAGTCTCAAGTTCACCTTTCCTAGTTCTAAGAACTACATACATTCAACCATCAACATACAGACAACATCCATGCACCCATATTCAACACATAGGGGTATTTTCGTTATTCCACTACCCATGGGTATTTTTCGTAATTTTATCCTACAGAGGTATTTTCGTAATTTTTCATAATAAAGTTCCTTGTTGATTTCATGAAATAAGGATATTTTGGTAATTTTGAAATCTGGGGGTATTTCGAAAATTTTGAAATCCGGGGGTATTTCGGTAATTTTGAAAATTAGGGGTAATTTAGTAATTTACAAATGAGGGGTACTTTGGTCATTTTGTAAATCAAGGGTAATTTGGTAATTTTACAAATCAGGGGTATTTTGGTCATTTTACAAGTCAGGGGTATTTTCAAAAAAAATTTACAAAACTAAGAAGGTATTTTTTTTAAACAGGGGTATCTTAGAGAATTTGATTTCAAAAGAATAATAGTGGCGTTCAAGTGTTTGTGGTTTTGATTGATGTTGTGTGTTGTATGTTTTTTTCTTTTAAAACCGTTGACTTTGTAAATCGTGGGTGTTTCAGTAAATCAGGGGGTATATTTGCAAATCATGGTATCTTGGTACTTTTTTTCAAAATAAAGGTATTTTAGCAATTTTGTAAAAATAATGTGGTTTGGTCCTTTTCGGGTTTTAATTATAGATTTTGGCCCACAACAAATCCTCGTGGCTACGGTGAGCAGTCCTACGCACACTGGTAGGATTCCAGTGAAGAGGAGGTTAGTCACTAGGATGCTTAAATACCAGGCTCTTCCGGATCCAATCCTAGACATGCATATGCATGTTACCACACCCTAGTCTTGTGGCTCGTTCACGGGTTTGTTTAGTGAAATTAAGTCTTATGAAAATTTAAGAAGTGGTTTAAACTAAGCCTATAGTCCATCAGAGTCTATTTAAACTAGTCTACGTCCCATAAAGCCCATAAAGCCCACATGTATATCACACAATGGTTTAGGGTACTTACCTGGCGGACTTGGGCCGGAGACGCAGGTGCCATGCCGAGCTAACAGACCTGTTATCCTTTAAAAACATATATGTTTCAAAAGCCCATTTTTAGAAAACGTTTTGAGCCCAAAAACCCCAGAGCCGAGTTTTGAACCGAGCTCTGATACCAATTTGTAACACCCCAAATGTAACATCCTAGATTAGGGGTTATGCGTTGGATGCATAATTCAGGTGTTAGTAGGCTTTGGGGTATGCTTGGATATGTTTTAAGGGTTTTGAGAACCCTAGGATGTAGGAAAGTTCATTGGAAAAATTTTGGATTTTTAGTTAGTAAGGGGGAGCAAGGCCAGGGAGGCCTTAAGGGAAAAATATAGGCATTTTTGGACATGAACTTGGGCTTAGTAAAGTGGCTTGGGACGCTACTTTAGGGGCCTTGGAGGCTTGCGGCAATGAGGCGCCAGTTCGAGTTGCGGAGGAAGCGAATGGGATTTTATTTTTATGCGTCAAGTAGGAGCTTAGCTTGGGAGGTCTTAAAAGAATTTCATGGCGGGTTTATGTCATAAAACCACTACGGCAGAGTGGCTTGGAGCGCTATATGCGGCTTGCGGCAACAAGGGCCTCGGTTTGAATCACGGGCCAAAATGAGCGTGTTTTTATTTTGGTTTTTGGCGTTGAGACAAGGGAGCTTGGGAAAGAGGTGTTAAAAGAAATTCAGGGTGAATTATATCACAAAGAGGCACCTTGGCACAGTGGCCTGGGGCATTACCTACAGTGAAGCTCCAGCAGGTATTGAGTTCGAGTGGGAGCGGCGAAGCTGAGTGTTTTAATTTTGGCTTTTGGCGCCAGGAGAGAAGGAAGCAATGGACGACAATTAGACTTTTAATTGAAAGAGGATTTAGCTTACTTATCCTTTTAAAATTCGGCTGGAGTAAGGATAATTGTTGGTTTTATTTTTGTTATTTGTTTATTTTGAATAGGTAGAGATAATGGGTGTATTATTTTAGATAATAGAGGTGTTATTTTATTTTAGTTTAATAGATAGATAAGAGATAAGGTGTTGGATTAATTATTTTAAAATAGGAGTTTAAGTTGGGATTTGATAAGTGGGAAAGTGGTGGCCGATTGTTGGACTCTAGGAGCTTGAATTTTCGGTATAAATATGGTGCTAGTGTGTGCTAAATTTCTCCTTCCAAAACCTTTCTTTTTCATATTGGTTATTGTCGCAATTTAGTACCTCTTTTCCCATTGGTGCCGTTCTTCCTCTTGTGCAAAATCCATTTATATTTCTTTCTTTCTTGAATTTTCAAAGTGCCGAAATTCTTCTACTTTTCCCTTATTCATCTTTTTATTTCTTCCAACCCCAAATTCCCTTGTAGCCGAATATTTCTTGTGATTTAAAGCCTTAGCTGAATCTTATAGCTTTCTCCTTCTCCTTTCTTCTCTTGAGATCATAAAGTGCCGAACCACCATTGTTGTTCTCAGAAGCCGAATCTTTAAAGGAGGGTGCTGTCGACTACTTACTTTAGGCTCTTCAAAGCAAACATGTAATAGTGGGGCTTCGACTATTCAAGGAGTAAGTGGTGATTCGGGATTTTTGGTAAGTTAGGTAAGTGTTATGTGATATTCGGCTATAAGCCATATTTTGGATATTAAGGGTTGATCGATTGAGTACTTTGGTTCTTAGGAGCAAATCGACGGGAGTAAGAAGAGTTTCGGGATTCTAGATTGTGTTAGATTCAAGTAGTTCGGGATTTCGCTAAATAGACAGGTGTGTGATTAACCCACCGTTTTCCGGGTTTTTATGTTATATATGTATTTTATTAAATGATGTTTTAATTATATTTATGTGCATAAGGGCTTGGGATATGAATATTGGAGGACAGGGTGTACATATTTATGTACGTGGTCTAATGTTAGCCTTGTGCTACATTAGCGCTTGATGTTAGCTAGGTGCTACGTCAAGGGAGGTGTTGGCTAGGTGCCCATCTCGGCGATTGATAGCTGTGTGCATCACCGTAGATTGATTGATATGTGGGATTCCTACGGGATCGGTGGCTTAGCCACGGCCTTGAGCAACAAAGTCCGCCAAGGTAGGATATGTGGATCACGATGTGATCGGTGGTGGATTAGCCACGGCCTTGGGCGAGGAGTCTGCTAAGGTAGGTGTAATGGATGGACCTAGGTTTGGGTTGGGTGCATTTTGCATAATTGTATATGATATGTGGATTAATGTGATATGAGTATTTAATGTGGAAGTGGGCCAAGCCCGGTTGATATGTGGATCGATGTGGAAAATGGGCTAAGCCGGTATGTGGAAATTTTGTGGGTAACTACCTATTGGATGAATGTGATATGAATATGGGCCAAGCCCGAAATGTGTTAATATGTGAGTATGCTATTTTGTTATCGATAAATGGGTTAATCGTGGTTAACATGTGGGTGGAATTCGGTGGATTAATTACACACCGAGTCAGTGTGACTCACCCAAATATTTTATCAAACATTGCGGGTGATATGATGATCGGACCGGGTTAGAGTGGATACGAGGTGGCCCATGTAGAAGATAATTTAATTAATTAAGTATTTATAGTTTCAGTATTTTGATTAAGTCTTTATTGTAATAAGGCCCATTAAAGTATTTAAGGTTGTTTAAGTATTTTTCATTAAGTTTAATTATTATATTTATTATGGATTGACAATTTAAATATTGATTGCAAATGATTTTATTTTCTTAAGTGTGTATAATAAAGTTTTGAATCCGGTGTTTTCATAATAATTTAATTTTTACCTAGAATATTTTAAGTCACGAAAAGGTTTTATTAAAGGAAACAAATTTTTAACGATTTTTACTCTTAAGTAAGAATATTTTCGAACGTGTTCCGCAGTGGCATTTCAAATTTGGTCGAGTGAATGGGCGGGTTTGGGGTGTTACAAATTGGTATCGAGCCCTGGTTCAAAACTTCGGCCTTGAGGGTTTTGGGTCCAAAAATAATTTTTCCAAGGATGGGCTTTTCAAAAGTATGGGCTTTCATAAACTTTTCAGTTATTCGGCATGGCACTGTATCTCCTACAGAAGTCCACCGTAAGTACTTCTAATTTTTGAAGTGACTTGTTTATGTGAATCAATTATGGGCTTATTTGGGCTCGTAGATTAGAATATTAGGGCTATTGAACCCTAGGGCTAGTGCACTCAAACACATGCATAAGACTTAAGGACTATTAAACAAACTCAGTGAAGTAAGTCGCCGAGCTAGGGTGTGGCAATGTTGTGCGCGCATGTCTTGGAGTGGATTCGATGAAGAGCTTGGTATTTAAGCAATCCTAGTGACTCACCTCCTCTTTATTTGAATCCTACCTGGTGCGTAGTAACCGTTCACCCTAACCAAGAGGACTTATTCACGGGCTAAACCCGATAATTAAAACCCGAAGGGGACTAGCCATGATAAAAACCCTAGTTTTAAAATCCCTAAATTACCCTTTTAATTGTAGTAAAAGATTATTGTGAAAATTTTTCCAAAATATCTCCGATTTACAAAATTACAAAAATGCCCATGTATTGTAAATTACTAAAATACCCTTAGTTCTTAAGATTTTCAAAAAATACCCTCGACGTTTGCTACAATATTTCTACTTTACAAAGATATCAAAAACTTACATTTTACAAATAACAAGATACCCGATTTGGAAAATTTACTTAATCGCTTCGACTTCCAAAATTACCAAAATAACCTCAATTTCTGAAATTTTTGCAACACCTCGATTTGGAAAACAAAATAACCCGAGATTTTGTCCTCGACCTCATTCTCGAACCTTGTCCCGACTGACGAGTTCGGACACGATCGTCATCCTACCCCTACCACGTCCACGGCGTCCACGTCCTCTAGAACTCATTCTATCTACCGCGCTTTTAATCGATTAAGAAAAATTTTATGCGTTAGCATTTGTTTCACTTTATTACTCGCGAAGAAGTTTTATGGATGAGGCTTAATCAGAGATTCTTTCGAGCAAACAATGTTTCAGTTTCCTATCCTAGTTCACACAAAGAAGTCCATGCATCCATTCCTTAATACTTTCCATACCTATTCACTCATCGGACATTTCTGCCCATTTCTAACCCAGGGGTATTTTCGTCTTTTTCCTACAGGGGTATTTTCGTAATTTTCCAGAACCAAAATATGTTGCTGACGATTCCCAACGCTAAGTTTTTGAATATTTGTAAAATGGCTGAAATTTTTGGGCAAAAATCATTGAATCAATATTTTATGGGTTTGGGGCATTTTGGTAATTTTTTACTCCTAAGGGTATTTCTGTAATTTTCCACAAGTCAAGTTTTCCGAGAGAACATTGTATACGTAGTGTTCTAGGGTTCAAAAGGGTTATTGGACAAGTTTTGAAAACATTAGGGCTGGTTATTCATTCTATTTCGAAAAACAAGGCTAATTCCCTTCTCGGGTTTTAATCATTGTTTTTAGCCTATGACCGAGCCTTCCCGGTCGGGGGTGAACCAAAGCTACGCACTGTGCGAAATTCAAGTGAAGAGGAGGTGGGTCACGCGGACCGCTTAAATACCAAGCTCTCACTTTGAACCTTTCTAGACATGCGCACGCAGAGTTACCACACCACCGAGCCCTCTCGAGTTAGGGTGAACCGGACGCTCGCGCACCGGTGGGATACTGCGAAGAGGAGGTGAGTCACGAGGATCGCTTAAATACCAAGCTCTTCCGATCCAATCCTAGACATGCGTGCGGGGGTTACCACACCCTAGCTCATTGACTAAGTCATAGGTTGGTTTAGTTCTTTAAGTCTTATGCTTCGTTGTGTTTGAGTAATCTAGCCTTAGGGTCCAAGTCCTATAAGTCTATCTACGTTCCATGCTTCCTACCCTTCTACAGAATATAATTCACAGAAAGGTTTAGATGTACTTACCTGGGCGGATCGGTGCCGGAGACTCGGGCCATGCTGCTTAAAAACAATTCAAAAGGCCTACTAAAACATTTTTGGGCCTTGGGCCCCACACATAGAGCTTTGAACTGGGCTCGATACCAGTCAGAACAACCCAAACCCGGCCCAAACACTACGACCGAATTTGACTTGTCACGGAGAAAAACCATGTGATCACCATTTTAAACCCTTTTAAGTTTTATAGAAAACTTCTCATCTTTGGTTATCTTGCCAAAGTAATACTTGAATTTAGTTTGGGAAATTTAATTAAGTCCAATTATTATACCGGTTTCAAGTGTGCCCGATGGCGCGAATAAACTTTTTCGTGTTAACTTAAGAAAACATGCGATTTAATTCAATTTAATGATATAGTTTTAAGTAAACATCCCACATAAAGAAAAACACAAATAGAGTTTATGGAGGCCTTATTACAACCAATAGTAAAAATAAGCAAATATAAAGTTCTATAAATTTAAATCCACTGCATGGCCACCTCGAGTCCAACCTGCTCCTCCACCGCCATCTACGAGTCACCTGAAAAATGTTAAAGGAGAAGGTGAGTCACCAAGACTCGATATGTAACCCTTCCCCTGGTTAATACAACGGTTCATACACCACATATAACGATTAATTAAGCGGTATATCGTGTACCCAACCTAGCCAACCAAACACCTTTGTCTACCCCATGTGGTACCAAACCACTTTGGTGACCGTAGTCACGATGTGTTACCAAAACACCGGTGGTGCCAAACCACTTTGGTGACATATAGTCACAATGTGCTACCAAAGCACTTGGTGTCCGTAGACACAAATCGGATGATGGGGCCAACCCATCGTGTGATACCAAATCACCGGCGACGATCCCATATCTCAAGTGGGGCCAACCCACGGTGGTGTTAACCACGGGGACAAGTCGCTATGAGGTACCAAACCTCCGAGGTACCAAACCTCCGGTGACATATAGTCACGATGTGCTACCAAAGCACCGGTGCTCGTCAACCACGATATCACCGCCCCTCCTCTCATCAACCCATGTCAAACAGGTTAACAACAGTACATACATATATCACATGTATCAAATAATCCATGCTTCCCAAAAGCATTATTATCAATCCCATACAAATAGAGACTTACCAGGATCCTTGCTTGTACCATTAAGGTACTATTGCCACATCTACATAGAGCAGATTCACACATAACATACACTTAATACACTGTATTAACTATTATAAGTGTGTATGTACACACCTGTCACCAACGAGGAGTCTAATCCCGAAGATTAAAGAAATCGGCCTCCCAAGATCCACTTGTTCCTATATTCGGCCAAACATGGGAGTTAGTACTATGGCCTATTCGGCCAAACCAAATATTTAAAAGGGTTCTCTTTTTGAACCCTAATCCTTACCCGAGTGCCTTAGTACCCAAATCACTATACTCAATGACTTTACTTCCACGAAATCGGCAACTATTAGTAGCCTTCTCTAACTTAAACGAATATTAACTAAATTCATAGATCCTTACCATTACTTACCCCAAAATCGATTGTTATAGGTTTGGAGGATTCAACCTATCGCGTGGAGATCCCGAAGTCCTAGGTGAAATCGGCTTCAACCAACAAGATTAGCCCATCATTAGCTTATGCCGAATTTCGGCTTTCCTTAAGTCCAAATCGATAGATCATAAGAGTGAACACTAAACATTCGGTTAGAACCCTTTTACTTCTCAACCGATTGGAAAGAAAGTCCCAAACGTCCCAGTACCACCTTTGATATTCGGCCAAAGTGCCTCCAAGTAAGAGAAAAGACTTTCGCACCTTTCGCAAAGGGTGTATTTGGCCAAGGAAAAAAATAATGGAAGAAGGGGATGAAGTTTCGGTAATAAAAAGTGAATATTCGGCCAGCAAAGAAAAGAAGAAAAGGGACTTGAGGGTGGAATTTCGGCAAAAGAGGGACAAAGATTGGAGTTTTGGAACCTTGGAACACGTTGTAAAAAAATAACCAAGTTTCTCTCTAAAGAATTCGGCTATGCTCAATAGTGAAGAAAAGGAAAATAGGATGATAGCTAGGAGCCTTAAATAGAATTCGGCCCCCCCCCCTTAGTTGCCTTGCCGTCCACCTCTATTACCCAAAGAGTTCAAACTCCATCAATCTCCTTGAATTGCTCTTGGCCACTCATTCATTTTAATTCAAATAATTTTGAATTAATCACCTAATAATCCCTTTTAATTTAAATAATATCCTTGATGCAATTATCATATCTCTTGTATTATCAAAAGGTTTAAGCAAATTAAAACTAATTTAAAATGCTTAAATTATCCCTTAATAACAATAATAAAAATCCCTTTATTATCCAAAATAAAAAAGAGTTAAAGGAGAGAAAAACTCTCCTCAAGTGCCGTCCATCCATAATGCAAAAAGGAGGGATCCTTGTGACTCGAACCAAGGCTCTCCCTTCCCCTTAATGTGGCGTCACATGCTAGCTCTTAAGTGGGCTTCTTTTTGCCACTTTACCAAGGGCTTTTTGTGTTAAAAATACCCACATTTATTCTTATAACACCACTTACCAAGGCTCCCTTCTTTTAAAAGTTAAAACTAAAATTTCCTACCAAATCGAGCCAACACAAAGCCTTAAATTGACCATTATTATTCCATAAATAATGACACAGCAGTTCATACATAAGAAAAATAATTTATTTCCAAATAGCCCCGTTTTTGGGATGTTACAAGGGTTTTGAGAACCCTAGGATGTAGGAAAGTTCATTGGAAAAATTTTGGATTTTTAGTTAGTAAGGGGGAGCAAGGCCAGGGAGGCCTTAAGGGAAAAATATAGGCGTTTTTGGACATGAACTTGGGCTTAGTAAAGTGGCTTGGGACGCTACTTTAGGGGCCTTGGAGGCTTGCGGCAATGAGGGCCAGGTTCGAGTTGTAGAGGAAGCGAATGGGATTTTATTTTTATGCGTCAAGTAGGAGCTTAGCTTGGGAGGTCTTAAAAGAATTTCTGGCGGGTTTATGTCATAAAAACCGCCACGACAGAGTGGCTTGGAGCGCTATATGCGGCTTGCGGCAACAAGGGCCTTGGTTCGAATCACGGCGCAATGAGCGTGTTTTATTTTGGTTTTGGCGTTGAGACAAGGGAGTTTGGGAAAGAGGTGTTAAAAGAAATTCAGGGTGAATTATATCACAAAGAGGCGCCTTGCACGATGGCACAGGCGTTACTGCAGATGAAGCTCCAGCAGTATTGAGTTCGAGGAGTGGGAGCGGCGGTTGGGTGTTTTAATTTTGGCTTTTAGGCGCCAGGAGAGAAGGAAGCAATGGGCGACAATTAGACTTTTAATTGAAAGAGGATTTAGCTTACTTATCCTTTTAAAATTCTACTTGGAGTAAGGATAATTGTTGGTTTTATTTTTGTTATTTGTTTATTTTGAATAGGTAGAGATAATGGGTGTATTATTTTAGATAATAGAGGTGTTATTTTATTTTATTTTAGTTTAATAGATAGATAAAAGATAAGGTGTTGGATTAATTATTTTAAAATAGGAGTTTAAGTTGGGATTTGATAAGTGGAAAAGTGGTGGCGATTGTTGGACTCTAGGAGCTTGAATTTTCTGTATAAATATGGTGCTAGTGTGTGCTAAATTTCTCCTTCCAAAACCTTTCTTTTCATATTGGTTATTGCTTAAATTTAGTACCTCTTTTCCCATTGGTGCCGTTCTTTCTCTTGTGCAAAAGCCATTTATATTTCTTTCTTTCTTGAATTTTCTAAGTCTTAAAAATTCTTCTACTTTTCCCTTATTCATCTTTTTATTTCTTCCAACCCCAAATTCCCTTGTAGCCAGAATATTTCTTGTGATTTAAAGCCTTAGCTGAATCTTATAGCTTTCTCCTTCTCCTTTCTTCTCTTGAGATCATAAAGTGCCGAACCACCATTGTTGTTCTCGAGGCCGAATCTTTAAAGGAGGGTGTTTGTCGACTACTTACTTTAGGCTCTTCAAAGCAAACGTGTAATAGTGGGACTTCGACTATTCAAGGAGTAAGTGGTGATTTAGGATTTTCGGTAAGTTAGGTAAGTGTTATGTGATATTCGGCTATAAGCCATATTTTGGATATTAAGGGTTGATCGATTGAGTACTTTGGTTCTTAGGAGCAAATCGACGGAGTAAGAAGAGTTTCGGATTCTAGATTGTGTTAGATTCGAGTAGTTCGGATTTTAGCTAAATAGACAGTGTGTGATTAACCCACCGTTTTCCGGTTTTTATGTTATATATGTATTTTATTAAATGATGTTTTAATTATATTTATGTGCATAAGGGGTTGGGATATGAATATTGGAGGACAGGGTGTACATATTTATGTACGTGGTCTAATGTTAGCCTTGTGCTACATTAGCGCTTGATGTTAGCTAGGTGCTACGTCAAGGGAGGTGTTAGCTAGGTGCCCATCTCGGCGATTGATAGCTGTGTGCATCACCGTAGATTGATTGATATGTGGGATTCCTACGGGATCGGTGGCTTAGCCACGGCCTTGAGTAGCAAGTCTGCCAAGGTAGGATATGTGGATCACGATGTGATCGGTGGTGGATTAGCCACGGCCTTGGGCGAAGTGCGCTAAGGTAGGTGTAATGGATGGACCTAGGTTTGGGTTGGGTGCATTTTGCATAATTGTATATGATATGTGGATTAATGTGATATGAGTATTTAATGTCGAAGTGGGCCAAGCCAGTTGATATGTGGATCAGTGTGGAAAATGGGCTAAGCCCAGTATGTGGAAATTTTGTGGGTAACTACCCTATTGGATGAATGTGATATGAATATGGGCCAAGCCTGAATGTGTTAATATGTGAGTATGCTATTTTGTTATCCGATAAATGGGTTAATACGTGGTTAACATGTGGGTGGAATTCAGTGGATTAATTACACACCGAGTCCGTGTGACTCACCCAAATATTTTATCAAACATCGCGGTGATATGATGATCGGACCGGGTTGGAGTGGATACGAGGTGGCCCATGCAGAAGATAATTTAATTAATTAAGTATTTATAGTTTCAGTATTTTGATTAAGTCTTTATTGTAATAAGGCCCATTAAAGTATTTAAGGTTGTTTAAGTATTTTTCATTAAGTTTAATTATTATATTTATTATGGATTGACAATTTAAATATTGATTGCAAATGATTTTATTTTCTTAAGTGTGTATAATAAAGTTTTGAATCCGGTGTTTTCATAATAATTTAATTTTTACCTAGAATATTTTAAGTCACGAAAAGGTTTTATTAAAGGAAACAAATTTTTAACGATTTTTACTCTTAAGTAAGAATATTTTCGAACGTGTTCCGCAGTGGCATTTCAAATTCGGTCGTAGTGAATGGGCCGGGTTTGGGGTGTTACACCAAACCCGGCCTAAACACCACGACCGGATCTGGTATGTCACTAAGAAAATTTTGGAAGAACATGTCGTATTTTCAGAAAAATATTTTTCTAAAGTTTATCTTCTTATTCGAGAGAAATTTAATAGTTGATAGTTTAAATAAAATATGCCTTTATAAATTAAAAACCCAAATTTAAATAGATACATTAGTTCAATAAGAATTTAAATAACTAAAAGTAATTGAAGCCCAAAATAGAACAAAACATAAACTAGTGGCCCATAGCCTTATTACAACGAGATTTAAAATCCATTAATTAAAAATATAAAGTATTAACTTGAGACTTTTTGCTTGGATCCAGTTGGTCTTTTGCATGGCCACGCTGCGTTCCTCTCCACCCGGCCTCAAGCACTAGGTATCACCGAAAGGTTAATTAATAGGGTGAGTCGCGAGACTCGGTTTGCAACCCTCATGCACCACTAGATTTTGGCCTTAGGCCCATAAAATGATTAATAATTCCATTTAAAAAAATAATATGCAAGGCCCAACCCATTTGCCTAGGTTTCCATCCGCTACACGCCCCGTACGACCATTCACACCATTGGGGATTTCTATAATCGACCCACACCTACTACGCCAAGATGGCGGTCATGCGCTCATCAACATATTATGGCCGAAGCCCTTATAACGAATCACGGCATTAGCCGCTACAACATATAACGAGATCACGGTATAAACCGCTACACATATAACGTATAACTTCCTCCTTTCATCAACCCAACCCATGCAGTCATAAAATCAATATGCTTTTATCATATAAAGTCCAACATTCATCGACATGGTGATTTGCTTCACCCTTTTCGGGTTTCCAACATTAAACCGAGATATCGGTATTTATCACAACATATAAACTTATGAGCATACATTAATAATCGAGATCTAGATGGTGGGGAAGTATTACACACGATATCGCGAAATCCAATATTCTTAGTCGATGTCCTTGCTATCCTGGATCTATTATCCTCAATGTAAAGCCTTGCTCAAAAGCGGGAAAAACACACAAAGATTTAGCCCCTTCAACAATCGGCCAAGGTTAATAAATCCCAAATTACACGTTAAAACTAATAGATCCCTTACCTTGAAATCCCGAAAGTAACACGATTCTATAACTTAGATATCTATGCGATTGACTCCACTAAAGTTCCCTTTAGATTTCGGCACAAGTAGGCACCACAGAAGTAATTCGGCAATCACAGGAGATGAGATCAAGGGATTTCAGCTTTTAGGAAAATCCCAGAAAGAGTATGAACAAGAGAAGGCTGATGTGTCTTTGGCTTTTAAAATACTTGAGTGAAGAGTTTCGGTTTACGATGAGAAAAGAGAAGAAGAAAAAAGAAAACAAGGAAGAGACATGAAGATTTCGGCTAGGAAGAAAAAGAATGGAAAGAGTTTCGACTTTTGAATCAAAGTGAAGATGAGGGAATAGGCTTTGTAACACCCTAAAATTTGAGTATCGATTATTGCATGTTTTGGTGTTTAGGTTACGTAGGAAAAATTTTCTTATTTCTTTTTGTGCCTACTATAGTTCGGAAGAAGAGTATAGAATTATTCGGGTATGAAATATTTTTTTTTAGTTCGAGAATTTATTGAAGTGAAGCAAGTGGCATTGACACTTAAGTTGAATTAAGTGTTAAATAGTAGCATAAGATGAGTATATGGCAAAGTGGTGTTGGCGCATGAGTTAGTGCTTGAGGGAGAAGGTTCGAATCCCTTGTTTAGCATCTAGATGAATTTTATGTTTAATTTTTATGCACATGTATAGCAAGTGTCGGCCAAGTACATATATGGTAAGTGTTGACCTTGTTATTTTTGGTTAGTATATCAAAGGATTAAGGAAAGTGTTAACTTATGGTATAGAATCAAGAAAGTTTGGAAAGATATGGGGACATAAGGCATATATCAAGGAAAAGTTTTGGAAACAAATTCATGGTCATTTGACCAATGAATATGGACGGCAATGAGGCTAGGAGGGAGGTTGGCCGTATATGCTTGTAGCTTGGTAGGGTTTAGGAGTTGTTTTTGGTCATTCTTAGTTTTTGTGCAAGTTTTGCAACCTTTTCTCAACCCTTTTTCCTTTAGCCGAATTTGAGCATTGGTAAGCCTTAAATTTTTACCATTTGGTCACTTTTGTCTATCACTTTGGTATTCTTTGTATGCCTTTTCTTTTAGTGCCGAAATCACCTATACCAAAAGCCATTCTTTTTCTTTTCTTTTACCATTGCCGAATGTACCTAGCTCCTAAACACATCTTTTTCTTCTCTTCTTTTTGAAAATCAAACAACATCATCACCATCTTTTCTCTTATTTTTATTTCTTTTCACTCAAATTTTCTCCATTAAACTCTCTCATGGCCGAATGCTAGTGTGCCCATAGTCAAACATTATCTCTTTTTCTTTGGTTATACATAGCCTAATCCTTCATCAAACATCATTCTCAATCCTTTCTTTTCGATCGTGGTCAATAGGTAAGAATTCTTTTTAGTTACGATTAGTTAATAGTTCATACTATTAACGTTTCCATTCGTTATATTTTAGTGCGATAACGGAAGATAGGGGATCAAGTGTTCGTGAGTAACATAGAAAGTTGGAATCGATTTAAGTGTTAAGGAAACGTTTGGGCGACTCTCGTATTGTGGGACAAGGATTATTGTGGTAAGGAAATTTCACTCTTAAAAACTTTTGGTCATATTGTTTTGGTATAATATTAGAATGGTTAATGATCTTTTGTCTTCTAAGACATTCAAGATAGGGAAGAAACGGGCCGTACATAGTGTTCGGAAGAAGGGTGGTACCATTAATCCCCTAAGTATAAACAAAGGATCAGATCGCGCAATCCGGATTTCCACCGGTTGTGGACGTTCATCCGAGGAGAATCAATTGTTTGAAGTAGTTCGTACTCCCGAACCATTATTTGTTCGTGGATTCGATTCGGTTAACGAACCATCAATCGGGAGAAACCGCAAGTGGAAGTAGTTCAAAAATCCGAGGGTAAATTTTAGATCGTTATGTTTAAATCGGTTTATTATTAGATTATAATGATCATAAGTTATCGTGATATGTATAGGTGTTGACGAGCGGGAAAGTTTAGTCCTCACCATAGCAAGGTGTGTAACTTCACACTTATCTTTCGGGTTAGATACTAAACCGTAAGAAATTTGATAAATCGTAAAAATGGCCAAATCGTAAATGTTATAGTAATTAGTACTTTTGTGTAAATGCATGAAAACGGCTAAACCAAAAATCTACGAAAAATTTCTAGATCGATAAATTGGGCGAAAAATTGCTAGATCGATAAATTGGCAAAAAAATTGCTAGATCGATAAATTGGGCGAAAAATTGCTAGATTGTTAAATTGGGCGAAAAAGCGCTAGATCGATAAATTGGGTCAAAAGACTGCTAGATCGCTAAATGGGCCAAAAACCTTCTAGTTTGACATTTGGGCCTAAGTTCGCTAGATTGCTAAATGGGCTAAATACTATTTTGTTTAATGGACCCAAATGAAAAGTTTAATTAAAAACTCATTTGTACTATGGATTACTTGATAAATAATTTATGGTTAAAGTTTGTTATTCATACATAATTGCATGGGATGGGATACATGATGAAGAGAAGTAAGGCCTGTGGCCATGAATCTAGTTCAGTGGCTCTGCCACAAATGTTGGCTTAATGCCTCTAGTTCGGTGACTATGTCACAATCTAGTTCGGTAGTGCACTACAATATTATTTAAAAAGGCTAAATGCCTACGATTGGTGTGTTTGGCGGGGTGGGTTGACTTGATCCCCACAGGTGTGCTGGTTGGTACGGGGGTGTGTAGCGGATGGAAATTAGGTTTGGTTGGGAAATTCATTTTACATGCATTTTATATATGTTATTTCATTTTATATTGTTAAAATTTGTAATTGGGCTCAAGCCCAAATTAATGCCTTGATGGTCTGGCCCAACGATGATGGTAAGTGAGTTACACACTGAGTTCTTTGTAACTCACCCCGTTTTATTATCCATCTCAGGTAATGGAAATTGACGTGGACTTGGGCCAGGAATGACATGGTGGAGGCCATACTACGAGCTTGGGTTTTATAAACTATGAACTCTATTTAAATTACTTATTTTATTTTGGGTATGTTGTAATAAGGCCTCTAATTATATTTTTATGGATTTTTATGTGTGGATGGATTTAATTTTATTTTAATACTCTTAATATGGGCGTATGTTAAAATCTATAAAGTTTTCTTAAAAATATTGTGTTTTATAACAAGTTTGGACACCTAAAATATTTTTTTCAATTTCTTTAAATTTTCTTTTAAAACTACGTTAAGGTTTAGCATTACTGATTACTTAAATCGTTAGAGAAATTTTGGATGTTCGTTCGGTGTGACAAACCAAATCTTGTCTTAACGCATAGACCTGGTTTGGGGTGCTACATTTAATGGTATCAGAGCCAAGTTTCAAAACTCGGCTGTGGTTTGGGCTCAATAAAGATATTTGTTTGAGAAACAACTCAAATTTCTAGACTTTTTGATTTAAAGGTAGTATGGCACCATGAGCATCCCGCGCCAAGTCAAGTAAGTATCTGTATATTGATTGTTTATTATGATTGTGATATGATCATAAGAAACACTCTAGAACTTCTAGTTTTAGGTGTTGAAAACCGTAGAGATTGAGACAATAGGATATGGTTGCGAAAACAACTCTATCTCTTTCATATCATAAAACATTGTTAATAAACAACTGAAATAGTATTCTGATTCATAAAACTCTTAATCATATTAAATCACCATTATGAGCTCTAGAGGACGTGGTCGTGGGCGCGGTGAGGCGTGGCCGTGGTAGAGGACGAGGTGTTAGAGGCGCAACCAAAACACCGGATCATATGCGGAAATGGATGCACTGCGTCACTCGAAAGTGAGACAGGATCACATAATAATATGGAAGAAGATAATGCGGTGACGTGAGCAATGCTACGAGTCCTTGAAAGGGTCATTGGAGCTAGAACCGGGCCAACACTCGTGGGTCGATATCGAACGACCAAATCAAGTGGTGCCGAGGTTTTCGAGAGGTGTCTCAGGTGTAGCTCCAAATGTCGCTGAATATTGGCTTGAGGCGATGGAGCGAATTATGGACGATCTTGAGTGCAATTGTGGAACAAAAATTAAGGAGCGGTGTCCTTGTTAAGGGACGAAGCATACCAATGGTGGCTTATCATGCGAGAAGGCACCGTCGCATTAGTCAATTGGGAATTCTTTAAAGTTTCCTTCCAAGGGAAATATGTAGGAACGAGTTATGTTGATGCCGTAGGAAGGAATTTCAGTCCGGTCCAAGGAATAAGACAAAGGCGACATATGAAGTCGAGTTTTGCGCTTGAGTCGCCATGCTCGAACAATAGTGGCAACAGATCATGAGCGTTGTGTAGCTTTGAGGATGGCTTGAACGATGAATTGCGGGTTTTGATAGCCCCACAACAAGTTAGAACTTTTGCCACGCTTGTGGAAAAGGCTAAGATAGCCAAGAGGCTAAGAACTCGAACGTCAAAATCGGGAACGAGCTAGAGGCAAAAGAGATATGAAGTATTCGGTGTTCTTCAAAAAGGTTTGCGAAGAGGCCTCGGAACGAGGAACCACTCAAGGAAGAACACACAGTAGCTGTGAATCGAGTCGAGATTGTGCTTTGATTGTGGGAAAAGGCATTCGGAGAGTCTTTGGAAGAAAAAGCAGTGCTTGCTATAAATGCGGTCGATGGATCATCAATATAGGAATTGCCCTCGTCGAATGGATACAACTCGTGAAGCTCGTAATCTTGATGCACCACCGGCAAGAGGAATTCAAAGAACCACCGAGAGGTCGTGGACCAGTCGTGGTGGTAATGGGGCCGACGTGGTCAAGGTGCGCGAATGGTCGAGGAAATGGTCCTAGAGGCAACGCAGATGCAAGACAACCGGGATTGGTATATGCGATAGGCCGCAGTGAGGAGGGTAATGCACTGATGTGATAACCGGTACGTTCTTCATTTTTGATGTACCGTTATTGCTTTGATAGATATTGGTTCTACCCATTCGTATGTTGCTAGCACCATATCCGGAAACTTGAAATTAGACTCAAAATTTCGATAATGAGATGAAGGTAATTAGTCCTTTAGGACAATCGGTGATTGGTAAATAAATTGTTTAGAGGTGTGCCCTTAGAAATTCAAGGAGAAATATTTGTGGCAAATTTGATGGAATTGCCTTTTGGCGAGTTCGATATCATTTTGGGCATGGATTGGTTGGTTAAGCACCGGCGAAATTGGATTGTCTTGAAAAGCGGATGTCAATAAGGACGGTGGAGGATAAAGAAATAATTATGATAGGCGAGCGAAGGAATTACTTGGCAAATGTGGTATCCGCACTTAAGGCGAGAAAAGTTGGTGCGAAAAGGGTATGGAGCATTTTTAGCATTTATTAGTGCTTTAGATGCCAAAGAGTTGTCGATGGAAGATGTGAGAGGACGGTGAAGGAATTTCCGGATGTATTTACGGAAGAACTTCCTGTGTACCTCCGGATCGGGAAGTGGATTTTGGTATTGAGCTTTTGCCGGAGCGGCTCCGGTGTCCATTGCTCCTTATAGAATGGCACCAAAGGAGTTGGCGAGCTTAAAGCTCAAATTCAAGAATTGCTAGATCGAGGCTTTATTCGACCGAGTGTGTGTCCGTCCGGGAGCACCGGTTTGTTTGTTAAGAAGAAAGATGGGTCGATGCGTATGTGTATTGACTACGAGCAATTAAATAAATTGACGATCAAGAATAGGTACCCTCTGCCAAGAATTGACGACTGTTTGATCAATTGAAGGGAGCTTGCTTTTCTCAAAATTGATTTGAGATCGTGTTATCACCAACTTAAAGGTGAAAGAAGCGGATATTCACAAGACGGCTTTCCGAACTCGTTATGGACATTATGAGTTTTTGGTGATGCCGTTTGGGTTGACCAATGCACCAATTTGCATTTATGGATATGATGAACCGGGTCTTTCAACCATACTTAGACCGGTTTGTGGTGGTATTCATAGATGACATTTTGGTATATTCAGGGAATGAAGAAGAGCATGATTCGCATTTGCGAATTGTATTGCGCTTACCGGGATAATCAATCGTATGCCAAATTCGGTAAATGTGAATTACGTTAAGGGAAGTGACTTTCTTGGGTCATGTGGTGTCACCAAGGAATAAGGGTGGATCCTCGGAAGATTGAGGTCAGTATTGGATTGGAAACCACCAAAGTCGATGAGTGAGATTCGGAGTTTCTTGGGTTTGGTGGTTACTATAGACGCTTTGTTGAGGGTTTTCGTTGATTGCTTTGCACCAACAACTAAGCTTTTTATGAAAGAGAGTACCGCTTATATGGACTGAAAAACAGCAAGAAAGTTTTGATGAATTAAAGAAGATTTTGACTAAGCGCCGGTATTGATTCAACTTTGGCCGGGAAAGGAGTTTACGCTTTATTGTGATGCGTCGATACGGGATTAGGTTGCGTATTGATGCAAAATGGGAAAGTGGTAGCTTATGCTTCCGTCGCTTGAGACCACACGAAGTAAACTACCCTACTCATGACTTGGAGTTAGGCTGCGGTGGTGTTTGCTCTAAAGATTTGGAGGCATTACCTCTACGGTGAAAAGTCTATCATCTATACGGATCACAAGAGTCTTAAGTATCTTCTTACTCGTAAGGAATTAAACTTGAGACAACGAAGATGGGTGGAGCTGTTAAAGGACTATGATTTCTCAATTGAGTATCATCCTGGAAAAGCTAATGTGGTAGTAGACGCGTTAAGTCGTAAGGTGGTATCTGATTTGAGAGCAATGTTTGCCCATTTAAGTTTGTACGAGGATGGTAGTCTGATAGCGGAACTCCAGGTGAAGCCTCTGTGGTTAGAGCAAATTAAGAAAAAGCAAATATTAGATGGAAAGTTGGGACCTTTACTTCAACAAGTTGAAAATGGAGGAATAGAGGATTTTGGTATAAACACGGAAGGTGCGTTGTGCTTTCGTGGAAAAGTCTGTATGCCTAAGTGTAACACCCTGGTTTAGGGGCCATGCATGTTGGGTATAATTCATGTTCTAGTAGGTTTTGGGTATGCTTGGGTGTGTTTGAGAGGTGGTAAGAATGTTTGGACTCAAGGGGAAGACTTTAGAAAATTTTGGATTTTTAAGTGCAAAAAGGGGAGCTTGGCGATGGGTGTCTTAAGAGAATTATTTGGGAGATTATGACACAAGAATTGGGCTGGTGGAGTGGCAAGGGAGACGCCACTAAGAGCTTGGGGAGGTGACGTCTCAGGTGTAAGGGAAGGGGCCAGTGTTCGAGCTGCGAAGGCAGCACTTTGGCCTTTATTTTTGGCGTCAGAGAGGTAAGAAGTTGGGTGGCTTTTGGATGCTTAAAAGATGGACAAAGACTTGGTCTTTGTTTTTAAATTCGGCTAGGAAGAGGTTTGACTCATTCAAACCTTTTTGAATGAGTGTTAGGGAGGAAAAAGGGGAGGGAAATAAGGGATTTGGTGAGGGGTTGAAGCTTTGGCCGAATGTGGGAGTCTTGGGGGTGGTTTTTCGGTTTGTGGGATGTGTGTAGGTGTGTGCCGAATCTTAGTCCTATAATTAGGAGGGCACCCTTTTGAAAATAGTTTTTCTCCTTTTGTTGTTTTTTTAGAAAAGTTCATTCTCTCATCTCCCTCTTGTGCGAATTTTATTTGTTCTTCTCTAGTTGTTGTTGCCGAATTTGTAAGCAAGAGAGACCTCTTCTTTCCCCATTTATTTTGCATAGGCCAAACTTCTTTTGAGCACCATTGCCAAACCTCTTAACCCTTTTCTTTTAGCCTAAGCCGAATATCCACACCTCTTCTCCTTTTCTCTTCTTTATGTTTTAGCCGAATCTCCTCTCACCCTTGTCGAAATATCCTCTTAGTAGCCTAGTGTGGTTGGTCGAATATCGCCAAGGGCGACCTCTCCTAGTTCTCCTCCATTCGGTTTAAGGGAAGGTAATGTGTTCGACCTTAGCAGTTGATGTGAGTTCTTTGTTTTAATGGCCGAAACCGAAGGATTGGCCTTAGCTTGGTGTGGCCGAATGTTCTCAAGGGCCTCAAGTGTTATGTTTCTAAGTTTTGGGCCAAATCTAATATGGTATTATTATGGGTTGTTTAAGGTGGTGGTTCGGCAGAGAGTTAGTCAAGCAGCATTTCGGGATTGGATCGTTTTTGCTATTAAGGTGCGTAATCAACGCACTATTTCTACGATTGTTGGTTTGTTAATGTGTTTACATATATGTGATGTGTGGTTGCCGAATGTGATGGCTTGTGTGGTGAATGGTTATTTTGGGTAACCATATGTCAGGTGAGTAAAGTCTTTTGTATGAAATTATTTATGATAAATACATGATTTGGTATTTAACATGAGATGCCTTCTCTTTTGTTATGATCTGACATATTACCTTTTTCATACATATATGGGAGGTGGATTGATTCGGTGGAGGAAGAAGTGTACACATGATGTACGTGGTCTAATGTTGGCTCAGGCTACATTAGCGCTTGATGGTTAGCTTTGTGCTACCTCAAGGGAGGTGTGGCTCGGTGCCCATCTCGGCGGTTGATGGCTATGTGCGTCACCGTAGATAGTTATTGATGCTGAGATCATTTTGGTTGATCGGTAGCTCAGCCACGGCCCTGAGCAGTGAGCTTGCCAAGGTAAGATGTTAGGGATCACGATGTGATCGGTGGGGAGTTTCCCACGGCCTTAGGCAGGGAGTCTGCTAAGGTTGGTGTCACGGTTGGATATTAAGTGGGGCTGAAGTGCATTCTTGCATGAACTGTTTCGATGGCTGTGTGGGTATGGGCCAAGCCCATACATGTGGAAATCTGTGTTTTGATTATGCACTGAGTCATTATGACTCACCCCATTATTTTTCTAACATTTCAGGTGACGCGTAGTTTGGACCGGGATCGGAGAGGACACATGGTGGCCCATGCAGAAAGAAGAATTCAAATATTTTAAGTTTATTTATACTGAGTATTTGGGTTTAAATATTGATGTAATAAGGCCCTTTCTATTTTCATTTATTTTGGGATTACTTTATTATTATTTTTAAATTATGGTTTGATTTCTTTGATTTACTATGTGAAAACGATTTAGATTTTAGCCACTTATTTACTCAACAAATTTATAAGTTAATCAAGTGTTTTAATATGAACATTTCTATTTAATATCAAAGTCTAAAAGTATAGTTTTAAAAGTACATGGGTTTTACCAGAAAGATAGTAAATTTTCGTGTTTTAAATTCTAAGGAAAGAAAAAAAAAATTTCCACTAACATAACCAGATTCGGTCGTAGTGAATGGGCCGGTTTGGGGATGTTACTGATTTAATATCGAGCCCTGTTCAAAACTCGGCTTTGAGGGTTTTGGGCCCAAAACATTTTTTTAAAATGGGCTTTTCAAAGATATGGGTTTTATAAAAGGTTTTCAGTGTATTCGCATGGCACTGTACCTCTCTCCTACTCAAGTCCACTGTAAGTACTTGGACTTGTGAAGTAGCTTGTTATATGTGAATTGTTATGGGCTTATTTGGGCTCGTAGATTAGTGAACTAGGATCTATTGAACCCTAGGACTAGTCTACTCAAATATATACATAAGACTTAAAAATTACTAAACAAACTCAGAAGTTAGTCGTCGAGTTAAGGTGTGGCAACCATCGCAGACGCATGTCTAGGAATGGTATTCAATGAAGAGCTTGGTATTTAAGCAAATCCTAGCGACTCACCTCCTCTTTACTTGAATCCTACAGTGCGTAGCTACGGTTCACCTTAACCAAGAGGACTTGTTCATAGGCTAAACCGATTATTAAAACCCGAAAGGATTTGGCTCGATTGTTTTAAAATCCTGCTTTAAAATTATCAATTTTACCCTTTTGGTCTATAAACCCTAAATCTAATTTTGAAGGACGTTTTTTTTATTTATAAAATTACCAAAATGCCCATGATTTCCAAAATTACAAAAATAACCCTAATTTTTGAAATTTGTGCGATACCTCTGGTTTGAAAAACAAAATTTCCAAGATGACCCCTGTGATTTTGTAAATTTTGAAATATCTTTAAGTTGGAAAACTATTTTCAAAATTGACCCAGAATTATTACCTATGTACCTCTTATAGGAAAATGACGAAATTACCCCTGGGTAGGGAAGGAAACTTGATTGCTCGAAAGAACTACTCTCTGAAACTTCATTGCATAAAATTTCTCGTGGATAAAACAGTTGAAACAAGAATTTCTAATGCATAAAACTTTTTAAAAGAGACTAAATCGAGGCGCTAGATATGAGTTCTAGGGGCGTGGTCGCAATACTCGTGGACGTGGTAGAGGCGGGATGTCGATTGTCCGAACCGGTTGGGTCTCGCCATGGGTCGAGAGCGATGTGCCGCCACCACCGGTGTTGAGGTGGAAACAAAGAGGATCGGGACCGAGGAGACGACGTAGTATCACAAGTCGCGTACTACGAGTGCTCGAACGAGTGGCGAGGAGCCAATATGGGCAATAGGAATCGGAGTCGTGACTGAAAGGCTTAGGGGCGAATGGAGCCGAGGTCTTCAGAGGAGTGTCTGGGGTAGCTCCAAACGTGGCGCAGGGGGTGGCTAGAGGTCATTGAAAGGATTATGGACGACTTAGATTTATCTGGTGTGGAGAAGCTTAAGGGTGTTGTTTCGTTGCTGCGAGATGAGGCCTACCGGTGGTGGCTCACTAGTTAAGGAAAGTACCCTGCAGGTCGAGTGGATCGGTTATTTTAAGATCAAGTTCGAGGGGAAGTATGTCGGAGCGAGCTATGTGGATGCTCAGAGGAAGGCGTTCCTCAAGCTGGTGCAAGGTAGCAAATCGATAGCGGAGTACGAAGCTGAGTTTCTGCGTTTGAGCCGGTATGCTCGGGGCATCGTGGTAACTAATTATGAGAGATGCGTCAGATTTGAAGATGGGCTACGGGATGAGTTGCGAGTTTTGATTGCTCCGCATCAGGAAAGAGACTTCGCCGTTTTAGTGGAGAAAGCTCGAATAGCTGAGGAGGTCAAGATGGCTGAGAGGCTCAATAGGGAAAGGAACCGTGATAAGAGAAGTGTTGGATCGCTAGAAGTGGTTGAGAGGGTCCAGAAAAGACCGAGGGTTGAGACTCCTGCTCATATTGTTAAGACAACCGAGAGGAATCCGGATCGTCCGCAATGCGCAGCGGTGGAAGGTACCATGTTGGCGAATCGCCGGAATCGTGTTCGAGAGTGCTTCGATGCAAGTCCAAGTCTCATCCGATTAAGGATTGTCCCCGCATCCGAATGGGACTCGGCGTAAGGCCAAGGTTATGTGCAACCAGTAGAGGTGGTCGGCAAGCGGCGACAAGGGGTCGCGGTTCGAACCATAGAGGAAATGGATTCGCCGAGGTCGTGTGGCGATGAACGCAGTAATGGTGGCACCGAGGCAAGGCGACCAGTGTCCGTTTATTCAGTTCGTCGGAGAGAGGATAATGATGTGCCTGATGGGTCAACTGGTAAGTTCCTTAAGTCTGGAATATTCTTTGTTGTTTCGTTCGTGTTGATGACTGTTTGATTTGTTGCTCGTAAAGTAGTTGGAACCTTGGGTATGAACTTAGAAACTGTGCCTAGAAGGTATGTTAGCTCTTTAAGATCAGAGTGCGCAGCCATAGCGTAGTGGGAGGAATTGGATTGTTAGTTTAGACAAGTAATTTCGAGGACGAAATTATTTTAAGGAGGGTAGAATTGTAACACCCTGGTTTAGGGGCCATGCATGTTGGGTATAATTCATGTTCTAGTAGGTTTTGGGTATGCTTGGGTGTGTTTGAGAGGTGGTAAGAATGTTTGGACTCAAGGGGAAGACTTTAGAAAATTTTGGATATTTAAGTGCAAAAAGGGGAGCTTGGCGATGGGTGTCTTAAGAGAATTATTTGGGAGATTATGACACAAGAATTGGGCTGGTGGAGTGGCAAGGGAGACGCCACTAAGAGCTTGGGGAGGTGACGTCTCAGGTGCAAGGGAAGGGGCCAGTGTTCGAGCTGCAAAGCAAAGACTTCTTCGGCCTTTATTTTTGGCGTCGAGAGGTAAGAAGTTGGGTGGCTTTTGGATGCTTAAAAAGATGGACAAAGACTTGGTCTTTGTTTTTAAATTCGGCTAGGAAGAGGTTTGACTCATTCAAACCTTTTTGAATGAGTGTTAGGGAGGAAAAGGGAGGGAAATAAGGGATTTGGTGAGGGGTTGAAGCTTTGGCGAATGTGGGAGTCTTGGGGGTGGTTTTTCGGTTTTGTGGGATGTGTGTAGGTGTGTGCCGAATCTTAGTCCTATAATTAGGAGGGGCACCCTTTTGAAAATAGTTTTTCTCCTTTTGTTGTTTTTTAGAAAGTTCATTCTCTCATCTCCCTCTTGTGCCGAATTTTATTTGTTCTTCTCTAGTTGTTGTTGCCGAATTTGTAAGCAAGAGAGAACCTCTTCTTTCCCCATTTATTTTGCATAGGCCTAAACTTCTTTTGAGCACCATTGCCAAAACCTCTTAACCCTTTTTCTTTTTAGCCTAAGTCCTAATATCCACACCCTCTTCTCCTTTTCTCTTCTTTATGTTTTAGCCGAATCTCCTCTCACCCTTGTCGAAATATCCTCTTAGTAGCCTAGTGTGGTTGGCCGAATATCGCCAAAGGGCGACCTCTCCTAGTTCTGCTCCATTCGGTTTAAGGGAAGGTAATGTGTTCGACCTTAGCAGCTGATGTGAGTTCTTTGTTTTAATGGCCAAACCGAAGGATTGGCCTTAGCTTGGTGTGGCCGAATGTTCTCAAGGGCCTCAAGTGTTATGTTTCTAAGTTTTGGGCCAAATCTAATATGGTATTATTATGGGTTGTTTAAGGTGGTGGTTCGGCAGAGAGTTAGTCAAGCAGCATTTCGGGATTGGATCGTTTTTGCTATTAAGGTGCGTAATCAACGCACTATTTCTACGATTGTTGGTTTGTTAATGTGTTTACATATATGTGATGTGTGGTTGCCGAATGTGATGGCTTGTGTGGTGAATGGTTATTTTGGGTAACCATATGTCAGGTGAGTAAAGTCTTTTGTATGAAATTATTTATGATAAATACATGATTTGGTATTTAACATGAGATGCCTTCTCTTTTGTTATGATCTGACATATTACCTTTTTCATACATATATGGGAGGTGGATTGATTCGGTGGAGGAAGAAGTGTACACATGATGTACGTGGTCTAATGTTGGCTCAGGCTACATTAGCGCTTGATGGTTAGCTTTGTGCTACCTCAAGGGAGGTGTGGCTCGGTGCCCATCTCGGCGGTTGATGGCTATGTGCGTCACCAGTGAAGCGATTATTGATGCCGAGATCATTTTGGTTGATCGGTGGCTCAGCCACGGCCTTGAGCAGTGAGCTTGCCAAGGTAAGATGTTAGGGATCACGATGTGATCGGTGGGGAGTTTCCACGGCCTTAGGCGAAGTCCGCTAAGGTTGGTGTCACGGTTGGATATTAAGTGGGGTTTGAAGTGCATTCTTGCATGAACTGCTTCGATGGTCAGTGTGGGTATGGGCCAAGCCCATACATGTGGAAATCTGTGTTTTGATTATGCACTGAGTCATTATGACTCACCCCATTATTTTTCTAACATTTCAGGTGACGCGTAGTTTGGACCGGGATCGGAGAGGACACATGGTGGCCCATGCAGAAAGAAGAATTCAAATATTTTAAGTTTATTTATACTGAGTATTTGGGTTTAAATATTGATGTAATAAGGCCCTTTCTATTTTCATTTATTTTGGGATTACTTTATTATTATTTTTAAATTATGGTTTGATTTCTTTGATTTACTATGTGAAAACGATTTAGATTTTAGCCACTTATTTACTCAACAAATTTATAAGTTAATCAAGTGTTTTAATATGAACATTTCTATTTAATATCAAAGTCTAAAAGTATAGTTTTAAAAGTACACGGGTTTTACCAGAAAGATAGTAAATTTTCGTGTTTTAAATTCTAAGGAAAGAAAAAAAAAATTTCCACTAACATAACCAGATTCGGTCGTAGTGAATGGGCCGGGTTTGGGGATGTTACACTAAGGACTCAGATCTGAGACAAATGATTCTTCGAGAGGCGCATAGTAGCCCTTATGCTATGCACCTGGAGGAAATAAGATGTATCGGGATCTTCGTGAACAATATTGGTGGCCGTGGTTGAAGCGTGAGATTTCGAATTTGTGGGAAAATGTTTAACTTGTCGCCAAGTGAAGGCGAACATCAATTGCCGTCGATTATTACAACCTGTAAAGATTCCTCTTTGGAAATGGGAGCGGATAACAATGGATTTTGTTAGTGGGTTACCTTTAACACCTACTAAGAAAAACTCGCTTTGGGTAATTGTTGATCGCTTGACGAAGACCGCTCATTTTCTACCAGTTCGCATTTGGATTACTCGTTACGTGGTTGGCTAAGTCATGCGATCCGAAATCGTGAGGTTGCATGGGGTACCGCGCGTCTATTATATCGAGATAGGGATCCTAGGTTTACGTCCACGGTTTTGGAAAGCATTGCATGAAGCTTTGGGAACAAAGCTAAATTTCAATCGGCCATCCTCGATCGATGGTCAATCGTAAAGAGTAATTCAGATTCGGAAGACATGTTAAGGGGTTGTATAATCGACTTCAAAGGTAGTTGGGAGGATTTTCTACCATTGGCGTAATTTGCTTACAACAATAGCTATCGATCCTAGCATTCGGATGGCACCCTACGAGGCATTATATGGTCGTAGGTGTCGTTCTCCTAGTTGTTGGACCGAATTGGGCGAGCACGACAGATGTTAGGTCCAGAGCCGATCTCAAACGGAAGAAAAGTAAAAGCTATTCGAGCACGGTTAAAGGAAGCTTGAGATAGACAAAAGTCGTATGCAGATCCGAGCGTAGAAGTATCGAGTATGCCGTGGGGATCAAGTTTTCTTGAAGGTCTCACCTTGGAAGAAGATCTTTAGGTTTGGGAAGAAGGGCAAATTGAGTCTTAGATACATTGGACCATATCGTGTGGTGAAGCGTGTTGGTCCAGTGGCCTATCAGATCGAATTACCTCCTGAGTTGAGCCAAATTCATAATGTTTTTCATGTTTCCATGCCGAGGTGCTATAGATCGGATCCTTCGCATTATAGTACCCTGGTAGAAGAAGTGGAGTTGAAGTCGACTTGTCTTTTGAGGAGGAACCAAAGGAAATCTTAGACCGAGATGTTAAGGTGCTAAGAAAGAAAACCGTGCCGTTGGTCAAGATTTTATGGCGTAACCACGGAGTGGAGGAAGCTACGTGGGAGCTGAGGATGCAATTCGACAACAATACCCTCACTTTTTCAACTGTAAATTTCGAGGACGAAATTTTTTTAGGAGGGTAGAGTTGTAACACCCTAAAATTTGAGTATCGATTATTGCATGTTTTGGTGTTTAGGTTATGTAGGAAAAATTTTCTTATTTCTTTTTGTGCCTACTATAGTTCGGAAGAAGAGTATAGAATTATTCGGGTATGAAATATTTTTTTAGTTCGAGAATTTATTGAAGTGAAGCAGTGGCATTGACACTTAAGTTGAATTAAGTGTTAAATAGTAGCATAAGATGAGTATATGGCAAAGTGGTGTTGGCGCATGAGTTAGTGCTTGAGGAGAAGGTTCGAATCCTTGTTTAGCATCTAGATGAATTTTATTTTTAATTTTTCTGCACATGTATAGCAAGTGTCGGCCAAGTACATATATGGTAAGTGTTGACCTTGTTATTTTTGGTTAGTATATCAAAGGATTAAGGAAAGTGTTAACTTATGGTATAGAATCAAGAAAGTTTGGAAAGATATGGGGACATAAGGCATATATCAAGGAAAAGTTTTGGAAACAAATTCATGGTCATTTGACCAATGAATATGGACGGCAATGAGGCTAGGAGGGAGGTTGGCCGTATATGCTTGTAGCTTGGTAGGGTTTAGGAGTTGTTTTTGGTCATTCTTAGTTTTTGTGCAAGTTTTGCAACCTTTTCTCAACCCTTTTTCCTTTAGCCGAATTTGAGCATTGGTAAGCCTTAAATTTTTACCATTTGGTCACTTTTGTCTATCACTTTGGTATTCTTTGTATGCCTTTTCTTTTAGTGCCGAAATCACCTATACCAAAAGCCATTCTTTTTCTTTTCTTTTTACCATTGCCGAATGTACCTAGCTCCTAAACACATCTTTTCTTCTCTTCTCTTTGAAAACCAAAACAACATCATCACCATCTTTTCTCTTATTTTTATTTCTTTTCACTCAAATTTTCTCCATTAAACTCTCTCATGGCCGAATGCTAGTGTGCCCATAGCCGAAACATTATCTCTTTTTCTTTGGTTATACATAGCCGAATCCTTCATCAAACATCATTCTCAATCCTTTCTTTTCGATCGTGGTCAATAGGTAAGAATTCTTTTTAGTTACGATTAGTTAATAGTTCATACTATTAACGTTTCCATTCGTTATATTTTAGTGCGATAACGGAAGATAGGGGATCAAGTGTTCGTGAGTAACATAGAAAGTTGGAATCGATTTAAGTGTTAAGGAAACGTTTGGGCGACTTCGTATTGTGGGACAAGGATTATTGTGGTAAGGAAATTTCACTCTTAAAAACTTTTGGTCATATTGTTTTGGTATAATATTAGAATGGTTAATGATCTTTTGTCTTCTAAGACATTCAAGATAGGGAAGAAACGGGCCGTACATAGTGTTCGGAAGAAGGGTGGTACCATTAATCCCCCTAAGTATAAACAAAGGATCAGATGTCATCCGATTTCCCACGGGTTGTGGACGCTCATCCGAGGAGAATCAATTGTTTGAAGTAGTTCGTACTCCCGAACCATTATTTGTTCGTGGATTCGATTCGGTTAACGAACCATCAATCGGGAGAAACCGCAAGTGGAAGTAGTTCAAAAATCTGAGGGTAAATTTTAGATCGTTATGTTTAAATCGGTTTTATTATTAGATTATAATGATCATAAGTTATCGTGATATGTATAGGTGTTGACGAGCGGAAAGTTTAGTCCTCACCATAGCAAGGTGTGTAACTTCACACTTATCTTTCGGGTTAGATACTAAACCGTAAGAAATTTGATAAATCGTAAAAATGGCCAAATCGAAATGTTGTAGTAATTAGTACTTTTGTGTAAATGCATGAAAACTGCTAAACCGAAAAATCTACGAAAAATTTCTAGATCGATAAATTGGGCCGAAAAATTGCTAGATCGATAAATTGGGCGAAAAATTGCTAGATCGATAAATTGGGCGAAAAATTGCTAGATTGTTAAATTGGGCGAAAAAGCGCTAGATCGATAAATTGGGTCAAAAGATCGCTAGATCGCTAAATGGGCCAAAACCTTCTAGTTTGACATTTGGGCCTAAGTTCGCTAGATTGCTAAATGGGCTAAATACTATTTTGTTTAATGGACCCAAATGAAAAGTTTAATTAAAAACTCATTTGTACTATGGATTACTTGATAAATAATTTATGGTTAAAGTTTGTTATTCATACATAATTGCATGGGATGGGATACATGACGAAAGAGAAGTAAGGCACGTGGCCATGAATCTAGTTCGGTGGCTCGCCACAAATGTTGGCTTAATGCCTCTAGTTCGGTGACTATGTCACAATCTAGTTCGATGAGTGCACTACAATATTATTTAAAAAGGCTAAATGCCTACGATTGGTGTGTTTGGCGGGGTGGGTTGACTTGATCCCCACAGTGTCTTTGGTTGGTACGGGGTGTGTAGCGGATGGAAATTAGGTTTGGTTGGGAAATTCATTTTACATGCATTTTATATATGTTATTTCATTTTATATTGTTAAAATTTGTAATTGGGCTCAAGCCCAAATTAATGCCTTGATGGTCCGCCCAACGATGATGGTAAGTGAGTTACACACTCGAGTTCTTTGTAACTCACCCCGTTTTATTATCCATCTCGGTAATGGAAATTGACGTGGACTTGGGCCGGGAATGACATGGTGGAGGCCATACTACGAGCTTGGGTTTTATAAACTATGAACTCTATTTAAATTACTTATTTTATTTTGGGTATGTTGTAATAAGGCCTCTAATTATATTTTTATGGATTTTTATGTGTCGATGGATTTAATTTTATTTTAAGACTCTTAATATGGGCGTATGTTAAAATCTATAAAGTTTTCTTAAAAATATTGTGTTTTATAACAAGTTTGGACACCTAAAATATTTTTTTCAATTTCTTTAAATTTTATTTTAGAACTACGTTAAGGTTTAGCATTACTGATTACTTAAATCGTTAGAGAAATTTTGGATGTTCGTTCGGTGTGACAAACCAAATCTTGTCTTAACGCATAGACCTGGTTTGGGGTGTTACAGGCTTAGAGATTTCGGCTTTTGCAGAGAATGAAGAAGAAGATGGAACTTTAGGAGTTTTCGGCTTTTACTCGGAGAAGAAGAGAAAAGAATGAGAGAAAAACCTAGATGCTGAAATTGAAGAGATATTCCCCCTATTTATAGAAATTTCGGAACTTATCTAACCTTGCAGATAAATCCTATCTTTTCTCCTTTATCTTAATCTACCAGCTCATCTAAAAGAGACTTAATTATCTCTAACTCCTCCCTCCTTTATCAGCATATTATCCACATATTTTAATCATTAAAATCCCTAAATTTTAGCCTTTATCTGCTTATTATCCACATAAAATAAATTCCTAAATAATAGCCTTTATCTACTTATTATCCACATATTTTAAACATTATAACCCCAAAATTTTAGCCTTGTTGCCATCCACTCCACCTAATCCTAATGCCCAAAATTTAGCTAACTTAAATTAAAAGAATTGGGCTTCATGAAACTTAAATTTGGGCCCCTTACTCCCTTGTGTGGCGCCACCTTCTAAGATTGGGCCACAAGCCCACTTTGGTATTTTAAACATAGATACTACCTTTTAAACCCTATAATGCCCAAACAGATAATTTTAATCAAGGCCTCTACCCAAGCCTGAGCCCAATTTGGACCCCTAACACTTAAATTAACACATTAAAAATATTCACCCATTAAACGCATAGGCCCAAAAATTCAGGATGTTACAAACTATACACCAGGTAGGATCTCAGAAAAGAGGAGGTGGGCCACTAGGGCCGCTTAAATACCAAGCTCTCCCTAGATCCAATCCTAGACTTGCATATGTCCATTACCACACCCTAACCTATCGACTTGTCCATAGACATGTTTGATTATTACAAGAGTTTTATGTTATTCAAGAGTTTGTCAAACTAGGCCTAGAGTTCATTAAACCCTAACATATATTTCTAAAAACCCATAAGGCCCATTAAGCCCATTTCATGTCATATAGCCCATTAAGCCAATTTCATGCTCATATAGCCCGTTAAACCAATTTCATGCTCATATAGCCCATTGGACTAGAATACGATCAAATCATACAACAGTTCATGCCAATTCATCATTCATGCTCACATATCAACCATTACCATTTTGGGCCCACAAGTTCGGCAAGCCCACAGCATGTGCGTAGTGTTTGTACACACCTGGTAATAGTGCGTGCTGCGAATTTCTCTTAGTCACGAACCTATATTCGATATTCCTTAATCATTAATCATAGGCTAAATACAAACTTTATCAAAAATCGAAACCTCACTGTAGTCTTACCGTGTGCAACAAGCCTTAATAGCTCATTTCTTTAACACCAACTGCGAATAGACCCTAGATCTGTACCAACTTAAACATTAGAGCCTAAGTAATAGATGACTTGCATCCAACACAAGTCACCCTCACAACATATATGACCATTCGGCCAGCCCTTAAACCGAAGTAAAAAACACTTACCCTTGCTAACGATCCTACCATGCTTGCGATCTTTGAACCTTATCCTTGTTACCACAGGGTTAACGATAGGTCAGTTAGATAGCCTTTCGGCTTTTCGCAAAACGTACAAGAGAGTTTAACCGAATACTTACCAAATCCACTTTCGATCCTGCGGCCTAAATTCGGCTTTTGAGATTAGTATGGTGACAGAGACAATTCGGCACCAATAGGGAGAAGAAGAGGAGATGTGATCGGCTAGAACTAAAGGTGAACAAGAAAAGGAATTTAAGAAGAGAAGGTATGGGAATTCGGCTAGAGAAAACCAAAATTCGGCAAAGGAATGATGGGTTTTTTTCTACAAATGGAAGAATTCGGCTAAGGGGAGAGAAAGAAAAGTAATGGAACCCAAGGAACCTCTCAAAGGAATTTGGCACCTCCTTTTATAGCCAATAGCCGAATCCTACCTTCCCCCACAGTCCAATTCGGCACCAACTCTTCCCACTTCTCATCTCCTAATTTTTCTCCATGATATCTCCCTTATCTCATCTGAAATTCCCTCCTTTATCACTCACAAGACCAATTCAAACACTTCAACGAAAGAGTTCAAATTCCACACAACTCACGGCCGTCCACTATGCAAAATTAAACACTCCAAAACACTTTACCACTACTCGAACCTTGGACCTCTTCACGCCACCTTGTAGCTCCCCTAGTGACGCCACCTTGCCACTGGACCACAAGCCCATTTGTGTCCTATTTTCCCTTTAATCTGCTTAAGAGGCCTAATGCCTGAGACTAGGGTCCACTAAAGCAAGAAAAATAAATTTTTCCCTATGGTCTTCCCTATCTCTAAGACTTCAATTAATCCCGACATTACCTTAAAATTAATATTCTAAGTGCTACTTATACATACCAACCTCAGTGCACAGAAATTTAAAGTTTCAGGATTTTTGGGGCGTTACAACCCTATAGGCCCAAATCTACTAGGCCCAAATTCGGGGCGTTACAATCTCACTTAATTTTAATTTAATCCTTTTATTTAATTTCAGCCCTATTTTCTTATTAATTTCTTGTGTTTTTTGGTTTATTTTATTTAGTTACTTACCATTTCTTTTTCTCAATTTTAATTTTCGTATTCATTATATATTTTATTTTGCTTTACTTTATTTATCATTTCATAATTTTCTTTCCTCTATTGTTATTATTATCATATTATTTATTTATCCATTTATCCTTTATATTATATTCTTTATATATATATATATTAAGAATATTAATATTTTCTTTATTTTAATACCTATTGTTCGTATTATTTTATTTTTGTTACTATTATTATTATTATTTTCTTTACTATTATTATTGCTATTATTTTTATTATTACTATAATTATATTTTCTCGTATTATTATTACTATTATTTATTTGCTTTTTACTACTATTATTCGTTATTACTATTATTAGTATTATTATTATTTATTATTACCACCATTATTATTTTATTTTTGTTACTATCATCGTTGTTGTTGTTGTTATTATTATTATTATTATTATTATTATTATTATTATTATTATTATTATTTATTTGTTTATTCGTTTATTAATGTATTATTACTATTATTATTATTATTATTGTTTTTTAATTTTAGTTTGACCTTCACTCATTTAATTCCCACCATTTATAAATTCATTTTTATATATTCTATTATTCATTATTCATTTATTTGTTATTTTATTTGCTATTTATTTATTTATTGTTCTTTACTTTTTAATATTTTAAAATAATTTATTTTCTTCATTGTATTGTTACTTTATTAAATTATTATTATTATTATTATTATTATTATTATTATTATTATTATTATTATTATTTATTATTATTATCTATTGTGCTTCATTACAAATTGCACCCCTCTTATTTGAATTTTAATTTGATATTTTATTTTTAATATCTTAAATTATTTTTCTCAATATTTATTTGTGTACATATACATTTCTTTGTCCTCATAACATTCGAATATTATGTATTTTCTTTTGTGTGTATTGTTTTGTCACTAATATTATTATTAATATCATTGTTATTTCTTATTGTATTTTTCTTTGAATGTTCATAGTAGCATTAAAATAATGTACATTATGTGATTATTGTATATTGCTTTCATTAGCATATTCATTATTGTCATTTTATTAAACGCGACATTTCATTCATGTATCATCTTTTTGTACCGTCATTCATCAACATAATATTTTGTATCATTAATTTTTTTTTCCGAATATGGTAATAAAATTTTCAAAAATAGGCAATATTCTGTGAAACACCCCACACCCGGCCCACGAGCCTGGACCGGATCTGGTATGTTCCTTAAGTAAACCGGTTTCAATGTCCTTTGTTACTTAGAGAAAATTTGTGTAATTTTAGAAAATTATCGTTTTGGGTTGGCTTAAGTTGGAAACCCATTTATTTTACTTAGAAATCATTTTATTATGGTGACAAAACAATTTTAGGGTTTATTTTGAAAGAAATAATTTTAATTAAACTTTAGTCAAAAATAATTCTTAAAATAATAAATTAAAATAAATGTAAAAGAAATCCAACTTGGGCCTTATGGCCTTATTACATCAATCAAAACCCAAAAATAAAATTAAAGTACTTAGTAAAAATAAAAGTCCAAATCTTTAAATTTCTCCTTGCGATGCATGGTCACCTTCACTCCTGCCAGGCCCGTCCATTAATGCTCATCACCTGAAAAATATTCCCACAACGGGTGAGTCAATGAGACTCAATGTGTAACCAACACTAACATTCAATAGATCGGGCATACATATTCATATCAAACACTTATTCATACAATGAGATATCAATGATGATGCAACCCGGACCCAAAACCTAGATGCCATCCGCTACACATCCCCGTACCAACCTGCACACCGTGGGGACTACTAAGACGACCCTCCATCCGCTACACACCTTCGAAGGCAGTCGCTGCATCGACGTGCTCATCTCCCATATAAAATTTGTGGCATAGCCACCAGATATAGTTGTGTCAAAAGACACCAGATTCGAGATAATGTAACCAAGTTACCATATTCGAGATAATGTGACCAAGTCACCACATTCGAGATAGTGAGACCAAAGTCATCACATTCACTTCCCCTTTCTCATAAATCCCGAATGACCCATATTTTTTTTATATCATGCATCTCATACTTAAATTCACATTCATATATATTTTCACATGTTATAAAATAACATATTTCATAATCCTAATGGGAGTAGGAAACGCGTGCTGAGTACTTTTGTACCACATTAGGGTACTTAGCCATATTCACATTAATATATATATATATACATAGATTAAATATTGCCATGTATCCTATTAAATGATAGTGGGGATTACACACCTGATTCGCTTAATGAAGTCCTTGAAATCCCGAAGAACCGATCTACTGATTTAGATCCTTAACTCCTATATTCGGCCAATCATTTAAACACATTAATAAACCTTTTTGGCTTTAAAACCAAATCCTAGTAGGATTTGTATACTGAAAACCTACCTTGTTGCCGATTGACTTAAGAATCAAGTCCCAAAACTTTGTTGTATTTCTTCTTGCATTCGGCCAACATTAAAACACATCATAGGTTAGTTTCGGCTTTTGGGAATAAATCCAAATACTTAAAATAGGCTTTGGCCGAATGTCTTAAACACATACCTTTGTGATCTCAAATCCCGAAAAGTATCCTTGCTTTCCTAGGGATGTCGAAATTCCTATAATCACATGTTAGGTTTAATCTAACATTAAAACTTAAAACAAGACCTTTGGATCTTATAGTTTCTTACCTTAGATCCCGAAATATTCCTCCTTGTAGTCGACAGTTGTAGAAACTCGAGAGATCCCCTTAATACTTCCCTTGCTTAGATTCACAGGGAGATTCGGCTATGGCTTCTAATGGAGAGGAAAATATTCGGCTAGGTTCCAACAATTACTTAATTTCGACTTGACAAAAGAAAAGAAAGAAAAGAAGAGAGGAGAGCACTAAGAATTTGGCAGAGAAAGGAGGAAGCAAAAATTGATGAGTAGCCCTCCTTCCTTCCTTTTATAGCCGAAATTATCATCTAAGGAGTCCCTTACTTGGCCACCACTCCTCTATCTGATAACTTTATCCTTTAATTATCATAAATAAAAGAGTTTAAATCCAACATTTATCTCTTCAAAATAATCCAATTTAAAAATCCTTTATTTATCACCCTTTTAATCGAATATTTATGAAAATAAAACACCTCCTTTCTAGAAGCATGTGCCGTCCACCTCGGTCTTACGGAAGCAAAAATAAAACCTCCTTTATTTGCTTCCCAAGTGACTCGAACTCAGGCCCATTCCTCTTGCATATGGCGCCATTTCCATAGGCCCTAAGTGGCATCTTGAGACCACTTTTCCAAGCTTTTTTTGTGTGTCAAATTTCACAAACTTTTTCTTTTAAGGCCACCTTGCCTTGATTTCCTATTTTAGAATTTAAAACTTGACATTTCAGGTCATTTCTAAGTTTCCTAAAATTTTCGATCGGCTCTGTAAACTTGCCATTTTCTTACATTTCCAAGTTTCCAGAAATGTGTACTTTCCATTTTTGAATCATTTCCTTACATTTCCAGGTTTCCAAAAATGTTCATTTCCATTTTCATTTTCATACATTTCCGAATTTCCAAAAATATTAAAAATTTATTCATATTACTTAAGACTTGTCATTTCGTACAATTAAACCAAAATGCATAGGCCCTTTCCGAGATGTTACGCTTCTACCCCCTTAAAATAATTTCGTCCTCGAAATTTCCTAACTAAAATAACTGAGGGTATTGCTGTCGCATTGTCTCCTCTGACTCCCACGAAGCTTCTTCCGATCCATGATTGCGCCATAACACTTTGACTAGAGGAACTGACTTCCTTCGTAGTGCTTTCACATCACGTTCCAAGATCCGAATCGGCTCTTCCTCGTAGGATAAGTCCGCCTTAGTTCCACCTCTTCAACAGGTACCACATGAGGCGGATCCGATCGGTAGCGACGTAACATGGATACATGGAATACGTCGTGCATCTGCTGCTGCAACTCGGTGGCAACTCCAATTGGTATGCCACTGCCCAACTCGCTTCGAGTGCTCGATAGGGCCTATAAACCTTGGGCTTAACTTCCCTTTGCGCCCAAACCTCATTACCTTCTTCCAAGGCGAGACTTTCAGGAACACTTGGTCTCCCACTTCAAACTCTATTTCCTTCCGCCTAAGGTCCGCGTCACGATTTACGCCTATCGAGGGCTTCCTTCAACCTTGCCCGAATTATCTCAACCTTCTCCTCGGTTTACGCCACTAACTCCGGACCTAACACTCGCCGTTCTCTAACTCACCCAACAAGTAGGAGTTCTACACTTCCGACCATACAATGCTTCATATGGTGCCATCCGAATGCTAGCTTTGATAGCATGTTGTTGTAGGCGAACTCGGCTAGAGGCAAATAATCTTCCCAACTTCCTCGAAATCCATCACACAACCTCTCGGCATATCCTCCAACACTTGTATAACTGCGTTGATGCCGCCTGTCGATTGTGGATGAAAAGCCGTAGTGAAGTCCAACTTAGAGCCTAAGGCTTGATGAAGTGCCTTCCAAAATCGAGACGTAAACCTTGGGTCTCTATCGAGATGATTGATCTTTGGTACTCCATGTAACCTCACGATTTACGCCACATATAACTTGGCTAACTTTTGAAGAGAATAATCAACTCTTACTCGGAATAAAATGCGCGACTTGGTCAAACGGTCCACTATCACCCATACCGAGTCCTTCTTAGTAGGCGTAAGGGGAAGCCCACTAACGAAGTCCATGGTAATTCTCTCCCACTTCCATCTGCGGAATCTCAATGGGTTGAAGCAATTACGATGGAACTTGGTGTTCACCTTAACTTGCTGGCACGTCGGACATTTTCCCACGAATTTAGTAACTTCGTTTAAGATCGGACCACCAAAATTGTTCCCTTAGATCTCTCATGCATAGCTTAATGCCTCCGGGATGCATAGCATAAGGGCTACTATGCGCCTCCAAAGAATCCTTTGTCTTAACTCCTCGTCTCTTGGTATACAGACCTTTCCTTTATAGCACAATACTCCTTCGTCGCTAACGCCATAATCCTTTAATCCTCCGTTCATTACTTACGTAACTTAGCACTTAGGTCCTTATCGATAAGCTGTCCCTCTTTCACCTCCTTCAGCCATGTGGGCTTGACTTGCAATTCTGCCAACAGGCTTCCATCATCATATAAGCTCAAGTGAGCGAACATAGCCCTTAGATCCGACACAACCTTCCAACTTAAGGCATCAGCTACCATATTTGCCTTGCCCGGGTGGTACTCTATCGAGCAATCATAATCCTTCAATAACTCCACCCACCTTCGCTGCCTCAAGTTCAACTCCTTCTAAGTCAATAGATACTTAAGGCTCTTGTGGTCTGTGTAGATCACTGACCTTTCTCCATGGAGGTAGTGCCAACAAACCTTAAGGGCAAAGACCACTGCTGCTAGTTCCAAGTCATGAGTTGGGTAGTTAACCTCATGAGGCCTTAACTGCCGAGACGCATAAGCGACCACTTTACCATCTTGCATTAGCACACATCTTAATCCCGTATGCGAAGCGTCACAATACACCACAAAATCCTTGCCTGCCTCCGGCTGAACTGGCACTGGAGCTTCCGTTAACACCTTCTTAAGCTTTTCAAAGCTCTCTTGTTGCTTATCTGTCCATTCAAAGGGTAATTCTATTAAGTCAGCCTGAAAGTTCACTCCCTGAATTTCTAGGGGTACGTTCCAAAAGATCTTATCCACAACTACAGTTTGGCCTAATGGGCTCACTACAGTCATCTGTGTAACACCCCAAACCTGGCCCATGAGCCATGACCGGATCTGGTATGTCACGGAGTAAAAACATTTTGAAAGATTTTGATTAACAGGTGGAAATCTGAAAATATTGTTTATAAAACGGTGTCTATATAAAAAAAACATTTGGTGGGGTTGATTTTATAAACATGGTTGAGTTGAAACCCTTTTTCCTTTGAAAACATTTGATCATTTTAATTTTAGAAAACATCGGAGTTATAGTTAACTTGGTAAATTTTGTTACCCGACGGTAACATCTTTGAAAACTCGTAAAGGTACTTATTTTGAAAACGTTCTTTTAACCGATTTATTTAACAATTTATAAATTCATTAGTAATATGGTAGAAGTAAAGTAAAAACAACTACTTAAACATCAAATTAACAACTAGCGGCCTTATTACAATCCAAACCAAAATTTAGTAAATAATAAACTTTAATCATGCTAAATATAAATTCAAATCCAAGGAACAAGCATGGCCGCCTCGAGTCCTCTCCGGCTCCGTCTCCGCGATCTACTCATCTGCAAAATGATATGGGAAGGGGTGAGTCACCAAGACTCAGTGTATAAATCCCCAACCCGGTAGTGCAAACTCATACACAAAATATTAGCAAGACATGCAAAACATGCAACCCAAACTAGCCATCCATACTCCTTTAACTACCCCGTATGGTCAAAACCACTGGTGGTCAAAACCACTGGTGACCGGAGTCACAAATCAAGTGATGGGGCCAACCCATCGTGTGGTCAAAACCACTGATGACCATAGGTCACAATTATCAATATGTGGTCAAAACCACTGGTGGTACCAAACCACTGGGACTTAGTCACGATTTATATCAACGGTGTGGTCAAAACCACTGGTGACCGAAGTCACAATCAAGCTGATGGGGCCAACCCATCTTGTGGTCAAAACCACTGGTGACAGTCCATAGAGAATATTCCCCCTCCTCTCTTCAATCCCATTACCAACATGCTCATATCATGCTTAACATATTATCATAAATCATGCATACAAGTCATGGCATAGCATCTTACCCATCATGTCATTCATAGAACATATTTAAAGTCTCAAGCAACTTACCCGGAATCCATGCTCATGCCCACAAGATAAATCACTATCACAATAATTAATTGTAACATAATAAGCACTGCCAACTAATAAAGTGTGTAAGAGTTTTACACACCTTCTTAACCGAAGATCTAAGGAGAAATCCCGAATCTATGCGATATCACAAAATCTCGAAACGTATTCCCGTACTGCTCCTACATTCGTCCACTAAAGGTTAGTATCAAAAAGCCTTATTTGGCTAAACTAATAATCCCGAAGGACTAATCGCACCCATCATCAAAATATGGCCCTAGGCCGAATCTTTATTATCACTTACCAAAGCAAATTGAAACCCCGAAAGCTTCTGTTTTCCTTTGCCGATTAGGCCCTAAAACCATAGTGCACATTCGGTTACCACTTAAATGCCATCCATGGCCCATAGTCGAATATAAACAACCACTTACCTTGAAGAATCGAAATTCGAAAGACTCCTTCAAAGCACCCTAGCGTCGACCCTATTGTTTCCTGGAAGAGACTAAAAGTGAATGGATCCCGGCTTTTAGAACTTGCGATAGAAAAAAGAAATCAGGGCACTTGAGATTCGGCTATGGCCTTTAATTAAGAGCATGGAATACAAATGGAAGAAAACACTTACATGGTTCGGCTAAGCCCTTCCAATGTTGATGGAAAAATCGATCACAAAAGAAAGGTATATTCGGCTAACACCAATTAAAAGAAAAAGCTTGGGAGAGGGATATAGGTTCGGCCAAGCTAGCAAATAGGAGAAGAAAAAAGAATTATAAATGGCCTTAATGCTCTTGGAGTTTCGGTCAACAAACAAAAGAGAAAGAAAAAGATGAATTCTCTTTTCTAAAAATCGACATACTAATCACCTTTCAAAGCCGAAATTACTACTCTAAAGAGTACTATAATCGGCCATTGCTTCCTAAAGTGATAAACTTTATCTTTTAATTATCACCCATTTAAATTAAAAAAACAATATTTATATACTATCCTATCTCTTACCCACCTCTTCAAATAAATAAAAAATATAATAATCATTCAACTCTTCCAGCCGAATTTAAAAGCAACACCAAGCTTATCCATTTGAGAGTCCATGTGCAGACCACCAGCTTTCTCTCCCTTCACGCCAGCATGCAAAAATAAAGCACCAAACTGCTGCCCCCATGGTTCGAACATGGGACCTGATGGAGCAGCTGCACTAACGCCCGTAGCCACTCTGCCAAGGCGTTCCTTTGTGACACAACTCGCCACAATTTCTTTTAAGCGCTCCCTTGTTAGCTCCCCCTTTTAGCGCAAAAATAAAAGTCCCTGATGCGCCTCGCGTTACTCGAACCCAAGACCAGCGCCAGGCGTCACTTCCAGGCGCTTAAATGGCGCCCTTAAGCCACTTTACCAAGGCCATCTTTGTTTCCAAAAGCGCATATAACTTCTCTTAAGACCTCCCTGGCCCAATTCCCTTCTTGACGCAAAATACAAAAATAAAACTCTCCCATGCTGCCCTCACGACTCGACCCTCGTCCCTCCTGAAGCCCCCTTGCACCTTAGCGCCCCAAGCCACTTTGCCAAATACTTTCTTGCGTCCTAACCTTCTCAAAATTTCTTTTAAGGCCTCCCTGCCTAGTTTCCCCTTTTTACCTAAAAATCCAATATTTTCCAAAGTTTTTCCCCTTCACCCAAAGTTCTCAAAAACTCCTAAAATATATCCCAACACACTTAAAGCCTACTAATACTTGAGTTATGCTCCAAACGCATAACCCCTAATCTAGGATGTTACAGTTCTACCCTCCTTAAAAATAATTTCGTCCTCGAAATTGCTTGGCTAAATGCACTCCTACTCGCCACACTACGCTTATGTCGCGCACTCTAATCTTAATAAAACCATCATACTTCCTAGGCACAATCTCTAAGTTCACATCCGTGGTTTCTGTGCACTTCACTAGCAATGCAAGAAAACTCTACAATAATCAAAGCAATTAAGGGTATTCCAGAAATAAAGAACATACCCGTTGTCACATCTGCACATCTTCCTCCTCCCGACGGCCAACTGCATAAAACCAACCTTGGTTGCCTCGCCTCTGCACCTTCAAAGCACCTCGTACCACGCCCGTACCATTACCATTACCCCTAGCCGCACCTCGTCCCTCTCGAGGTTGCTGGCCATCCTCTCGAATTGACCCCGTCCTGACCCTCGCTTGAGTCCTAGCCGACTTCCTCGGACAATCCCTTACCCGATGCTCCATTGATCCACACTCAAAGCACCCTCGATTACCATTCCAACACTCCCCCGAGTGGGATTTCCCGCATCTACCACACTGAGGTGGCCACTGAGCAGGCCTTGCGGCTCTTTCTGATTCCCCAAATCTAGCCCTCTTCTGTGAACCTCCAGGGGACCCTGAAAGCCCAAAATTCCTTTTATCCTTACTTACCCCGATTCCGCCTCTCAATTCACTTCATCCGCTTGAGCTACCTTAGCCTTTTCCACGAGAACGGCAAATTCCCTTTCACACTGAGGTGCGATTAACACCCGTAGCTCATCTCTCAGCCCGTCCTCGAACCTAAAGCAACGCTCATGTTCTGTGGCCACCATACCCCGAGCATACCTACTTAACCTCAAGAATTCAGCTTCATATTTGGGCACCGACTTATTCCCTTGCACCAAATTTAAGAACGCCCTACGCCGCTGCTCATCAATATAACCAAATTTCACATACTTCCTCCGATATCTCGCCTTAAAATAATCCCGGGTGATATCGCCGATCACAGCACCCTCTCTCGACCGTGAGCCACCATTGGTACGACTCATCCCGGAGGAGAGACACTATCCCCTTTAACTTCTCCTCAGCCGAGAAATCCAAGTCATCCATTATTCGCTCCGCTGCCTCCAACCAATACTCACCCGTGTTGGGAGCCACTCCGAAACTCCTCTAAACACTTCGCTCCGTTGGCCTGAGTCGTTCAACCACGGATTTTCGGCTTCGCACCGCGCCGCCTCGGCAACTTATTCCAACACTCGTAGTACGCCTTGGGATACTACATCGTTACCACTGTCTAGTCCTCGAAACTCGGTTTCGCGCCGGCGATCCAAGATCACATTACTGCACCTGCTTGGCTCCGACAAGGTCATCCTACCCCTACCACGGCCACGCGGCGGACGTCCACGACCTCTTGTACTCATTCTTCTCATTCGCGTTTATCTGATTAAGAATTTTATGCATTATTAATACTGTTCACTGTTTACCCACGAGCAATTTTATGAGAAATATTTTTTGAAGTGATTCTTTCGGAGTCGAATCTACCTATAGTTCCAGTTTCAGGCTTATCTCCTAGTTCTAAGTACATCCATCACACAAACAACATTCGCAGACCATATCCAACGTGTAGGGGCATTTTTGTCATTTCACTACCCGGGGGTATTTTCGTAAATTCATAAATCGAACATTTTTCGAAAAAAATTGTGAAATAGTTCTTACAAGTTAAAAGGGTAATTTTAAGAGTTTTAAAACTAGAGTTTATTACAAAATTACGGCTAGTTCCCTTTCGGGTTTTAGTTATTGTGTTTAGCCTATGACCGAGTCCTCTTGGTTAGGGTGAACCGAAGCTACGCACCAGGTAGGATTCCAGCGAAGAGGAGGTGAGTCACTAGGACTGCTTAAATACCAGGCTCTTCCGGATCCAATCCTAGACATGCGCACAAGGGTTACCACACCCTAACTCGGCGACTTAGTCATAGGTTTGTTTAATTAGGCATTTAAAGTCTTATGTGATTGTTGGGGTAAGCTAGTCCTAGGGTTCAAATACTTATCATACTATCTATGTTCCATTTCTACCCTTCTACAGATAATAATTTACACAGTAGTTAGAAGTACTTACAGGCGATTGGTGCCGAGACTCGATGCCATGTCTGTTCAAAACAAAACCATTTTCATAATATTTCACAGAGGCCTACCAAAAACATTTTGGGCCCTTTGCCCCCACAGCCGAGTTTTGAACCTGGCTCTGATACCAATTTGTAACACCCCAAACCCGGCCCATGAGCCATGACCGGATCTGGTATGTCACGGAGTAAAAACGTTTTGAAAGATTTTGTTTAACAGGTGGAAATCTGAAAATATGTTTATAAAACGGTGTCTATATAAAAAAACATTTGGTGGGGTTGATTTTATAAACATGGTTGAGTTGAAACCCTTTTTCCTTTGAAAACATTTGATCATTTTAATTTTAGAAAACATCGGAGTTATAGTTAACTTGGTAAATTTTGTTACCCGACGGTAACATCTTTGAAAACTCGTAAAGGTACTTATTTTGAAAACGTTCTTTTAACCGATTTATTTAACAATTTATAAATTCATTAGTAATATGGTAGAAGTAAAGTAAAAACAACTACTTAAACATCAAATTAACAACTAGCGGCCTTATTACAATCCAAACCAAAATTTAGTAAATAATAAACTTTAATCATGCTAAATATAAATTCAAATCCAAGGAACAAGCATGGCCGCCTCGAGTCCTCTCTCCCGCCGTCTCCGCGATCTACTCATCTGCAAAATGATATGGGAAGGGGTGAGTCACCAAGACTCAGTGTATAAATCCCAACCCAGTGAGTGCAAACTCATACACAAAATATTAGCAAGACATGCAAAACATGCAACCCAAACTAGCCATCCATACTCCTTTAACTACCCCGTGTGGTCAAAACCACCGTGGTCAAAACCACCGTGACCGGAGTCACAAATCAAGTGATGGGGCCAACCCATCGTGTGGTCAAAACCACCGATGACCATAGGTCACAATTATCAATATGTGGTCAAAACCACTGGTGGTACCAAACCACCGGGACTTAGTCACGATTTATATCAACGGTGTGGTCAAAACCATCGTGACCGGTCACAATCAAGCTGATGGGGCCAACCCATCTTGTGGTCAAAACCATCGGTGACAGTCATTAGAGAATATTCCCCTCCTCTCTTCAATCCCATTACCAACATGCTCATATCATGCTTAACATATTATCATAAATTATGCATACAAGTCATGGCATAGCATCTTACCCATCATGTCATTCATAGAACATATTTAAAGTCTCAAGCAACTTACCCTAATCCATGCTCATGCCCACAAGACAAATCACTATCACAATAATTAATTGTAACATAATAAGCACGCCAACTAATAAAGTGTGTAAGAGTTTTACACACACGCTAACCAAGATCTAAGGAGAAATCCCGAATCTATGCGATATCACAAAATCCCAAACGTATTCCCGCATCGCTCCTACATTCGCCCACTAAAGGTTAGTATCAAAAGCCTTATTTGGCTAAACTAATAATCCCAAGGACTAATCGCACCCATCATCAAAATATGGCCCTAGGCCGAATATTTATTATCACTTACCAAAGCAAATTGAAACCCCGAAAGCTTCGCTTTCCTTTGCCGACAGGGCCCTAAAACCATAGTGCACATTCGGTTACCACTTAAATGCCATCCATGGCCCATAGTCGAATATAAACAACCACTTACCTTGAAAAATCGAAATTCGAAAGACTCCTTCAAAGCACCCTAGCGTCGACCCTATTGTTTCCTGGAAGAGACTAAAAGTGAATGGATCCCGGCTTTTAGAACTTGCGATAGAAGAAAAGAGAATCAGGGCACTTGAGATTCGGCTATGGCCTTTAATTAAGAGCATGGAATACAAATGGAAGAAAACACTTACATGGTTCGGCTAAGCCCTTCCAATGTTGATGGAAAAATCGATCACAAAAGAAAGGTATATTCGACTAACACCAATTAAAAGAAAAAGCTTGGGAGAGGGATATAGGTTCGGCCAAGCTAGCAAATAGGAGAAGAAAAAAGAATTATAAATGGCCTTAATGCTCTTGGAGTTTCGGTCAACAAACAAAAGAGAAAGAAAAAGATGAATTCTCTTTTCTAAAAATCGGCATACTAATCACCTTTCAAAGCCGAAATTACTACTCTAAAGAGTACTATAATCGGCCATTGCTTCCTAAAGTGATAAACTTTATCTTTTAATTATCACCCATTTAAATTAAAAAAACAATATTTATCTACTATCCTATCTCTTACCCACCTCTTCAAATAAATAAAAATATAATAATCATTCAACTCTTCCAAATTAAATTTAAAAGCAACACCAAGCTTATCCATTTGAGAGTCCATGTGCGGACCACCGACCTTTCTCTCCCTTCACGCCAAAGATGCAAAAATAAAGCACCAAATCGCCGCCCCATGGTTCGAACATGGGACCTGATGGAGCAGCTGCACTAACGCTCTGTAGCCACTCTGCCAAGGCGTTCTTTTGTGACACAACTCGCCACAATTTCTTTTAAGCGCTCCCTTGTTAGCTCCCCCTTTTAGCGCAAAAATAAAAGTCCCTGATGCGCCCCGCGTTACTCGAACCCAAGACCAGCGCCAGGCGTCACTTCCAGTCGCTTAAATGGCGCCCTTAAGCCACTTTACCAAGGCCATCTTTGTTTCCAAAAGCGCATATAACTTCTCTTAAGACCTCCCTGGCCCAATTCCCTTCCTGACGCAAAATACAAAAATAAAACACTCCCATGCTGCCCTCATGACTCGACCCTCGTCCCTCCTGAAGCCCCCTTGCACCTTAGCGCCCCAAGCCACTTTGCCAAATACTTTCTTGCATCCTAACCTTCTCAAAATTTCTTTTAAGGCCTCCCTGCCTAGTTTCCCCTTTTTACCTAAAAATCCAATATTTTCCAAAGTTTTTCCCCTTCACCCAAAGTTCTCAAAAACTCCTAAAATATATCCCAACACACTTAAAGCCTACTAATACTTGAGTTATGCTCCAAACGCATAACCCCTAATCTAGGATGTTACAATCTGCCTATCAGAAAGTTCAGAGTCTAGGCCTAGTGTTTCCACTACACTACATGCAACATATGAATGAGTCGAACCCACATCAATTAGAGCAAAATAGGGCTTGCCAAAAATAAAGAACGTACCGGTTATAACATCCGGCGCGTCTCCATCTTCCCTCCGGCGAACCACATAAACCAAACCCGGTTGCCTTACCTCAGCATTAGCAGCACCTCTGCCCTGTGTTCCACGGCCTCTGCCAGTACCATTACCTCGGTTACTCGAACCACGACCTCGTTGAGGCTGCGGTCCTCCTCTACCAGCCTGACTAACATTCTGAGCTGCTGGTCGGCTTTCCTCTGAGTTCTTGGGACAATCCTTGATCACATGGTCCTTGGACCCACACCTAAAACATCCTCCTGTTTTCCTCCAGCACTCTCCCAAGTGCTTCTTTCCACACACATCACAAGGACGATACCGCCCTTCTGGACCAACTTGCTGACTTCGCGGCCCATCAACTCTAGGCCTCTTATGAACCTTTCTAGATGATCCAAAACCTCTTTTGGGCCTATTCCTATCCATAGCCTGCTTTGTAGAATCCTTGATTCCCTCGGCCACCTTGGCCTTTTCTACCAAAGCAGATAACTCCCGCTCCTGATGCGGTACTATCAACAGTCTCAGATCATCCCTTAGCCCGTCCTCAAAACGGACACAGGGCTCATGCTCAGTTGCCACTACACCTCGAGCATAACGGCTCAACCTCAGGAGTTTAGCCTCATATTCTGCAACAGACTTGTTCCCTTGAACCAGCCCTAGAAAAGCCTTCCTTTGCTCATCAGTATACTTGGTTCCCACATACTTCCTTTGAAATGCCTCCTTAACATATTCCCAGGTCAGATCCTCAGCCGTGGCACCATCCCGAACAGTTAACCACCACCGATACGCTTCATCGCGTAGAATAAAGCCACCATTCCTTTAACTTCTCATCGTGGGTCAAATCAAGCTCATCCATTATGCGCTCGCGTTGCTTCCAACCAATACTCACCAGACTGGTGCCACTCCGATACTCCTCAAAACATTTCACTCCGTTAGCTCCTGAGCCGCTCAGTACGAACTTTTGGGTTCCCGAATTTCCTCCCGCACCAGCCACCAATTCCAAAACTCGCAAAGCCACACCTACGACACAAAGATCTTCCCCGCCTGAGCTTGTTGCTCACACCAACACCGGGGGTGGTGGTGGCGGTGGTATTTCATAGTCGATCTCTTGACCCGATCTAACTGGTTCGACACGATCATCCTTCCTCTACCTCGTCCCCGACGACCACGTCCTCTAGAGCTCATTTCTAATGTCGAGATCCGATTAAGAAGTTTTATGAATTAGTACTTTTGTTTCGCTTGATTACCCGCGAAGAAGTTTTATGAAAAAGAATTTAGGAGTGGTTCTTTCAGTATTCATACATACACACACGCCTTCTCATTCATTCATACATCCATCAAACAATTATGAACTTTTGTTCATTCAGAGAAATGTTGTAGTTTTCATTGTTGTCGCTTTTCCACTACCCGGGGGTATTTTCGTAATTTTGTCCTACAGGGGTATTTTCGTAATTTTTCAGAAGAAAAAGTTCCTTGGTGATTTTGTCACAAAGTATTTTGGTATCTTTAAATTCCCGAGGTATTTTGGAAAAATTTTGAAATGTGGGGGTATTTCGGTAATTTTAGACCTCTGGGGTAATTTCAGAATTTTTCACAAACCGGGGTAAGTTTGTAGAATTTAATAAATCAGGAATATTTCAAAGGTTGCAAAACTTTGGGGTTCTTTTGAGACTTCTATTTTCCAAAACGGTGATGTTGCAAAAATTTTGGAAATCGTATTCATTTTGGTAATTTTGTAGGTTAGGGGCAATTTTGTAATTTTCCAAAATCAAGGTATTTTTGATAGTTTGCGAGTTAGGGTTTTTGAACATTTATAAAGCAATGAAATTTTGATAAAACTCTTGGGTAGTTTGACATTTTATAAACCAAGGGCATTTTGGTAATTTTATCACTAAGGGTATTTTTGTAATTTTCATAAATCGTAATTTTTTTGTTTTTTTTCGGAAATTTTGTAAAGATAGTTTTCGTGGATTAAAAGAGCAATTTTAAGAGTTTTAAAACTAGGGTTTCGTTGTTTTTATAAAACACGGCTAGTTCCCTTCTCGGTTTTAGTTATCGTGTTTAGCCTATGACCGAGTCCTCTTGGTCGAGTGAACCAAAGCTACGCACTGTGCAGGATTCGAGTGGAGAGGAGGTGAGTCACGCGGATCGCTTAAATACCAAGCTCCCACCGAAACCATTCCTAGACATGCGCACGCAGGTTGCCACACCTCACCGAGCCCCTCGGGTTAGGGTGAACCGAAGCTACGCACTGTAGGATTCTGCGAAGAGGAGGTGAGTCACTAGGACCGCTTAAATACTGTGCTCTTTCGGATCCAATCCTAGACATGCGCATGTGGGTTACCACACCCTAACTCCGTGACTTAGCCATAGGTTTGTTTAGTGCATTAAGTCTTATGTGTTTGTGTTTGAGTAAACTAGTCCTAGGGTTCAAGTTCCTATCATACTATTCTACGCTCCATGCCTTTTCTACCCTTCCATAACTCATAAATCACATAATCATATAGATGGTTAGGGTACTTACCGTGGATCATGGTCGGAGACTTAGGTGCCATGCCGAGAACTCGCTTATTTTTAAAATACTTTCAAAAAAAAAAACTTACTTGGCTCGATTTGAAAACGTTTTGGGCCTTAGCCCACAGTGCCGAGAGTTTTAAAACTGGCTCGATATCAAATCAAACATTCCACCCGCCCACGAGCCCGACCGGATCTCGTATGTTCCTTAAGTAAACCGGTTTCAATGTCCTTTGTTACTTAGAGAAAATTTGTGTAATTTTAGAAAATTATCGTTTTGGGTTGGCTTAAGTTGGAAACCCATTTATTTTACTTAGAAATCATTTTATTATGGTGACAAAACAATTTTAGGGTTTATTTTGAAAGAAATAATTTTAATTAAACTTTAGTCAAAAATAATTCTTAACATAATAAATTAAAATAAACAAAGTAAAGAAATCCAACTTGGGCCTTATGGCCTTATTACATCAATCAAAACCCAAAAATAAAATTAAAGTACTTAGTAAAAATAAAAGTCCAAATCTTTAAATTTCTCCTTGCGATGCATGGTCACCTTCACTCCCGCCGACCCGGTCCATTAATGCTCATCACCGTAAAAATATTCCCACAACGGGTGAGTCAACAGACTCAATGTGTAACCAACACTAACATTCAATAGATCGGGCATACATATTCATATCAAACACTTATTCATACAACAGATATCAATGATGATGCAACCCGACCCAAAACCTAGATGCCATCCGCTACACATCCCCGCACCAACCCGCACACCGTGGGGACTACTAAGTCGACCCTCCATCCGCTACACACCTTCAAGGCGCCACGCTGCACGACGTGCTCATCGCCCATATAAAATTTGTGGCATAGCCACCAGATATAGTTGTGTCAAAAGACACCGATTCGAATAATGTAATCGGTTACCATATTCGCATAATGTGACCGAAGTCACCACATTCGAATAGTGAGACCAAGTCATCACATTCACTTCCCCTTTCTCATAAATCCCGAATGACCCATATTTTTTTATATCATGCATCTCATACTTAAATTCACATTCATATATATTTTCACATGTTATAAAATAACATATTTCATAATCCTAATGGGAGTAGGAAACGTGCTGAGTACTTTTGTACCACATTAGGTACTTAGCCATATTCACATTAATATATATATATACATAGATTAAATATTGCCATGTATCCTATTAAATGATAGTGGGATTACACACTGATTCGCTTAATGAAGTCCTTGAAATCTCAAGAACCGATCTCACCGATTTAGATCCTTAACTCCTATATTCGGCCAATCATTTAAACACATTAATAAACCTTTTGGATTTAAAACCAAATCCTAGTAGGATTTGTATACTCAAACCCTACCTTATTGCCGATTGACTTAAGAATCAAGTCCCAAAACTTTGTTGTATTTCTTCTTGCATTCGCCAACATTAAAACACATCATAGGTTAGTTTCGCTTTTGGGAATAAATCCAAATACTTAAAATAGGCTTTGGCCGAATGTCTTAAACACATACCTTTGTGATCTCAAATCCTAAAAGTATCCTTGCTTTCCTAGGGATGTCGAAATTCCTATAATCACATGTTAGGTTTAATCTAACATTAAAACTTAAAACAAGACCTTTGGATCTTATAGTTTCTTACCTTAGATCCCGAAATATTCCTCCTTGTAGTCGATAGTTGTAGAAACTCGAGAGATCCCCTTAATACTTCCCTTGCTTAGATTCACAGGAGATTCGGCTATGGCTTCTAATGGAGAGGAAAATATTCGGCTAGGTTCCAACAATTACTTAATTTCGACTTGACAAAAGAAAAGAAAGAAAAGAAGAGAGGAGAGCACTAAGAATTCGGCAGAGAAAGGAGGAAGCAAAAATTGATGAGTAGCCCTCCTTCCTTCCTTTTATATAGTAAAATTATCATCTAAGGAGTCCTCACTTGGCCACCACTCCTCTATCTGATAACTTTATCCTTTAATTATCATAAATAAAAGAGTTTAAATCCAACATTTATCTCTTCAAAATAATCCAATTTAAAAATCCTTTATTTATCACCCTTTTTAATCGAATATTTATGAAAATAAAACACCTCCTTTCTAGAAGCATGTGCTGTCCACCTCAGTCTTCTGGAAGCAAAAATAAAACCTCCTTTATTTGCTTCCCAAGTGACTCGAACTCAAGCCCATTCCTCTTGCATATGGCGCCATTTCCATAGGCCCTAAGTGGCATCTTCAGACCACTTTTCCAAGCCTGTTTGTGTGTCAAATTTCACAAACTTTTTCTTTTAAGGCCACCTTGCCTTGATTTCCTATTTTAGAATTTAAAACTTGACATTTCTGGGTCATTTCTAAGTTTCCTAAAATTTTCGATGCTCAGAAAACTTGCCATTTTCTTACATTTCCAAGTTTCCGTAAATGTGTACTTTCCATTTTTGAATCATTTCCTTACATTTCCAGGTTTCCAAAAATGTTCATTTCCATTTTCATTTTCATACATTTCCAAATTTCCAAAAATATTAAAAATTTATTCATATTACTTAAGACTTGTCATTTCGTACAATTAAACCGAAAATGCATAGGCCCTTTCCAGGATGTTACATTCTGTATTTGGAATTCTGAGAAATTGTGCCCTAACTTACTGGGTTCCGATTTTTCATTTGACCCAAATAACCGAATATCCTTCTTAAAATTAAATGCATGAGTTTTAAAAGTCAAAAGACAAGCTTAGTTTCGAGGATTTGAAATGTCGTATCCTAACTCACTGGGCGTGACATTTTACTTCTTCGAAATAAGAGGGTCTTAGCATCCAATTTAATCTATTCAAGTTTTCTTTTAAATAAAGAGGATCGTATTTTAAAACCTTTTCAAATTTTCGACATTAAGACGTTAATTAATCAACTAGGTACCAATTTTGGGCGCATCGAGGGTGCTAACCCTTCCTCGTGCGTAATCAGCTCCCGAACCCATTTTTTGGATTTCGTAGACCAAAAAAAATCTTCGTTTTAGTAAATTAAATTTTTTATTAAAATGATTTAATTACGAGGTGACCCGATCACACCTCATCAAAAAGGATTGGTGACGACTCCCGTTTTTCGTTTTCATTTCCAAAATATAAAGTCGACGCCCTTTACAAAAAAAATGGTTTCGACAGCTTGGCGACTCCACTGGGGACCCAAATAAGAGAGTCAAGCCACGAGTCTATTACTTTTTGTCTTTTTGTCGAAAATTAAAAACTCGGTTTAAATGTACGATCCTTTTGTTACATTTCATCTGTCTTTGTTACGACTTTCATCATTTTGGTTTGCTTTTCTGGTTTAAATTTTTTATATGTACCTGCACATTGCATCGCATGATCGGTCGATCTTACCCTTTTAAGTGGGAGTGAGAAACTATTTCTTCGTGAGGTCTCCACCTCCATGTATGACATTGGATCGCTTTCGGGATACATCCGTACCTATGTCTTCGTGAGATTTTCATCTCCGTGTAGCCATAGGGAAATGTATTCCCCTGAACTGAACTCGATCCATATGAGCCTATAATGGGTGAGGATCGAGGAATCTTCCGATTTGGGTACCTTTGCTTTAGAATCGAACCCCATATAGCGAGCCTTAAAAGCCCACCCAAGGTAGAACCACTTCAAACCCCTAGTGGTCATCCAAATAGGTGCTCTATTTATTTCTTTCTTGCTTGATTTTGCTTTGTACTAACCTGTTTTGTTTTGTTCTGGTTACGATTGCATTGTATTTTCATCATAGAAAAGAGGTGTTGATTCACGTTCAGTTGCTAAATAGAGAGCTTGTCATGGAAAATGGATTTCTTGATAAATTGGAGGACAATACGGCCGTCTGAATATGGTCCGAGAAAACACGAGAGAAGGGTGATGGTCTGACGGAGGAGTACGCGACTTTGCTTCGTTGCCCAAAAATTCAAGTTGACAAAGATTATTCAAAAGCTGTCAACGTCCTGACTTTTTAAAAGAAGCTAATGAGCATCACAGGGATGAATGAGCAACGGGTCACAGCCCGGATCAAACAAGAGAGAGATGGAAAATGTATCCCTTGGAATTGTTTACGAAATTTGATCTTAGCACACCCAGATATGAAAAAAAGGGTCGATGTCTTCGCTTTGAGCATTTACAGGCTGGATGTTTTCCTTAAAGCACTGGGGCACGTGGACGAGGTAGTTTCAGATTTGTTCGATAGACTTGACAAGAGGGTCACGCCCGTCCCTGTAATTTTGGCCGAAACATTTTGATCTTTGAATTCATGCCGAAGAGCGGGTGAAGGAAAATTTATTGGATGTGCGCAGATCTTGTTGGCTTGGTTTCATAGCTGCTTTTGGAGGGTGAAAAGGGTTTTTTATCAAGTATTCTCAGAGAACTACTCTCTATTTAAAGAATTAGTTGCTCAAATACAAGAGGTGGCCAATCATTGGCAAACCATAGCAGTTCAAGCTGACATGCTAAGTTTGAAGTAAATTTAAATCAGATTAGGGTTAGGAGTTAACCTAGCGTCTTAGGGAGGTTAAGGCTTTTAGTATTAGGGCAAGGTCGTATATGTAATCTGTTTTATGTAAAGAAATTTGTTTTCTAGTAAAGTTGTTCTAACAGAATTGAATCAGAGTCAACACCTCTTTTTGCATTCATCTCATACATTAGCATTGCATTGCATCATATGCATTAAATTTCACAAAAAAAACCCTAATTAATCAAAAGAGTTAGAATTCTTTGAAGAGGTTAAAGGCCCGGAAGGAATGTTGGGAAATTGGAGCATTAACACTGCATCCAAAGAGGGAGCCAGAGAGGAGAATTCATCAGGCATTTGTCCTTGCGTACCTGGGAATGTTTTGAGCGATGGGACTGTGGAAGAGATCCCTGTATTTTTTAGAGCCAAATTCAGAGTAATGTCCAAAACACGCTTATTGCTCTAAGCCTAGGAGCAATAAGAATATTTTTTGTGAAATAGGCTTATGTTCAACATCTATATTTTCAATGAAAATGCATTTTTGTGTCTCACTTTGAGCAAATATTCTTTTATTCATTTATTTCATTCATGTTCATACCACATAAATAATTATTCTTAGATTCATTTGTTCTTTGAATATTCCTTCATACCTACAACAGGTCCTTAGATATCAACGACATGAGCAACGTTGCTACTGACTCAGAATCTACTTTTGAGTAAGATATGTGTCTAGAAGGATCTCAGGACTTTGAAGACGACATAGATTGTAACCTATCTCCTGATTTGTTAAGGATTCTAGAACAAGATGAAAAACAGATCCTACCTTATAAAAAGTCATTGTGAGCCTAGGAGAAGGGAAAGAAGTGAAGATTAGAGCTTGTATCACCACAGAGACAAAGCGAGACGTCATTGAGATTATTCTAAGAACTCAAAGATGTTTTGCATGATCGTATCCGGATATGCCCTCTACTAAGACATGTGGATGCTGCTAAGGCTAAGGAATCTTAAAAGAGGAACACATGCTAATGGTTTTATAATGGCCAGGCAAATCATGAGGTTCGGGTACTGCTAGTCCACCATGGAAGGGGATTGCATCAGTTATACCAAGAAGTGCCATAAGTGCCAAATTTATGGAGACAAGATTTCTGTGCCTCCTTCATCTTTTCATGTATGACATCTCTATGGCCATTCTATATGTGGGGCATAAATGTCAGTGGGCCAATCATGCCAAAATTTTCTAACGAGTATCGATTCATCTTTGTGGTCGCCGATTACTTCACCAAGTGGGCAGAAGCTGCTTCATATGCCGATGTCACAGAGTCAACGGTTAGCAAATCCTATGTCAATATGGAATCCCAAAAGGGATCATATTTGACGATGCATTAAATTTAAACAACAGTACGACATCAGAAGTTTGCGGTTTGTTCAAGATTAAACACCGTATCGCCTCAAAACGAAAGGTAAAAAAATGAGGAATCACCGGGAAAATGATTGAGACTCATGAAGATTGGCATCTGTGCTTGTCGAACGTCTGTTAGGACCCTCACTGGGGCAACGCTTTTCTCATTGATTTATGAAATGGAGGCGGTTTTGCCCATTGAAGTCAAGATTCCTTCTCTCTGAGTTTTATTAGATTTGAAGTTGAATGAAGCAGAATGGATTCAATCCCAATATGATTAGCTGAACTTGATCGAAAAAGAAAGGCTAAGGGCTATCCTCAGTGTCAATTGTACCGAAAGCGAATGATGCGGGCCTATAACAAGAAGGTTCGCCCTAAAGAATTCCATGAAGGAGACCTAGTTTTGAAAAGGATCCTTCCCATACAAAAGGACTTCTGAGGAAAGTGGATGCCAAATTGGGAATGACCGTATGTGGTAAAGAAGGCCTTCTCTGGAAAATGTTGATTTTGATCTAGAGGGATAACAAGGACTTGTCTAATCCTATGAGTTCAGATAAAAAAATATTTCATTAAAAAATAAAAAGAAAAAAGAAGAAGTAAAAAAAAAGAAAAAAAATGAAAATGAAAATGAAAAGAAGAAGGAGAGGCCAAGGCGAAAACTCGCAAAGGGCGCTTTGAGACCAAAAGGGTTTTGAATTGAAAACACGTAAAGGGCAATTCAAATTTTAATAAAAAATGGGGCATGCGGTAGCCTTGTTTTCTCCAATTTAAAAAGAAGGAGAGACGTTACGCCTTGAGACAAAAGGGGTTTTAAAACCCGTAAAAGGCAATTCAATTTTTAATAAAAAATGGGGCATGCGGTAGTCTCGTTTTCTCCGAATTAACAAGAAGGAGAGATGTTACGTCTTGGGACATCAACAGAGTACTCTAGATCCCCTAAACACATATTGAGCTAAAAAATGACCCTCAAGAAGTTTGTGCAGAGAAGCTCATGCTGCGATATCTGGGGCACCTACTTTCCTCTCACTTATTTTGTATTTCAGCAATGTTTTCTTTCTTGGATTAATCTATTCTTTTCAGATTTTGTTCCTGATAAATTTTAGTTTTGACCATCGTTATAATCTTCTTCAAGCATTTTGCATTGAAATAACGATTAATGGTGTAACACCCCAAACCCGGCCCAAACAATATGACCGAATTTGGTTTGCTACAGAGAAAAGATTTTGAAAACCATTTTAAAACCGATTTTGAAATTAGTCGAAATGCCTTTCAATTTAAATTTTCTTTGTTAAAAACCAAACTTAAAATATTTGCTGAGTCGAGTTGTTTACAAATTTCAATGTACCCGATGGTACTTTAAAACATTTTATGCTTAATTTGAGAAAACATGTGCAACCGCTTTAACATCATCAAGTAGTTTAAACCAAACATTCAAACACGCAGCAATAATAAAATCATACTAGGAGGCCTTATTACAAATAAGCAACATAAACCTAAAAGAAAGATAAATAAAATCCAAAATTCATTTATTAAAAGTCTCCATCGCATGGCCACCTCGAGTCCATCCGGCTCTCTCACCCGCGATCTACGAATCACCCAAAAAATTAAAGGAGAAGGTGAGTCACCAAGACTCAATGTGTAACCCTTCCCGGTTTAGTGCAACAACATACACAAATTATAACCAGCTTAACATGCATAAGTTAAAAATGCACCCAACCTAACCATCCATACGCCTTTTTCTACCCCGTGTGGTACCAAACCACTGGTGGTGCCAAACCACCGTGTCCAAAGACACAATTGTGTTACCAAAACACTGGTGACATATAGTCACGTATGTGATGCCAAATCACCGGAGATACCAAATCTCTCGTGTCCAAGACACAAATCGAATGATGGGGCCAACCCATCGTGTGATACCAATTCACCGCGACGATCCCATATCTCAAAGTGGGGCCAACCCACGGTGGAATTAACCACAGGGACAAGTCGCTATGAGGTGCCAAACCTCCGGAGGTACCAAACCTCTGGTGACCGTAGTCACGATGTGTTACCAAAACACGGTGTCCGCTCGACACGAATATCACTGCCCCTCCACTCATCAACCCATATCAAACAATTATGTATATTTACTCAAATCATGCAAAAGGTTTATTTTAACAACATTAATAAATTTATCATTGCCATATGTCCAATAATACACATACCAAATGTGTCATGCTTCCCAAAAGCATCAAATAGTAATCTCATAGTCGCAAAGACTTACCCGAATCCTTGTTAATACCATGATGATATTACATCCATGTCTACATAAATCGATTAGGCATAATATAACACTTAGCATATTAAAAGTTATAAGATGTGTATGTACACACACACAGTATTTAACGAAAGCCTTAAATCCCGATTAGACAAATCGGCCACACAAACTTTCCTTGTCCCCAAAACCTTCGAACACTATCCAACACACTCCTAAAAGAATCGGCCTCACTTCCCTACAATCAACCATCATCATTAAGGTTTATTAGCCTTCTGGCTTAAACGAAACTTAAAAGAATAATCCTTTGAAATAAACCCTTACCACCTTACCAAAAACCGATTGCTAGAGAAGTCCCAAAGAAACCTATGTTACCTTCAATATTCGCCTAAGAGATTCAAGATAGAAGAAGAATATTTTCGGCACAACAAAGAGGTATATTCGGCTATAGGACAAAAAAGAAAATAATGGGAAGAGAAATATAATTTCGGCAAAGAAGAGTGTATAGGAGGTTTTTGATGTTTAAGCAAAACAAATGGGAGAACAAAAGGTAAATGCAAGTTTCGGTTTTTGAGAGAATGAAAAGGAGAAAATAGCAAATGATCAAAAATGACCAAATGGTCAAAAGAGTTTAGGCTTACCACAATGTAGAATTCGGCCAAAAAGAAAAGTGTTTGAGAGAAAATGTTTTGCAACTTTTGCACCAAATGAAAGAAATGACCAAAAAGAAAAGACTTCAATCCTAGCCAAACTAAGGTAAAATTTCGGCTCCCCCCTTTAGCCACTTTGCCGTCCAAGTTCATGGCATAAAGGCCATGAATTTGTTTCCAAAACATTTCCCACAAACCAAGCCTTTGTCCCCTCAATTTACCATAACTTCAAGATATCTTACCATAACCTTAGGAATCGATCCCTTATTCCATGCTTTCCTTAAACAACAATTCAACTTACCAAAAATTATTAGTCCACCTATCATAATTATGTTTGACCGTCCATTAAAGCTAACATACAAAAATAACTTTTAAAAATGCTATACCTACTACTCGAACCACTAACCTCATGCAACCTTTCAAGCTCTTTAACCAACTTGCCACTAATTCATCTTGTGCTTTAATATACACTTAAATTAACTTAAGTGCTAAGCTCATTTAATCCTCTTCATTAAATAAGCCATACTAAGAATTATCCTACTAAACCGAGCTTACTCAAGACCCCTAATTAAGTCTTATAACACCACAAATAATATCATAGAAATTTAAACACAAGCAAAATAATTCAATCACGAATAACCCCTATTTCAGGATGTTACAAATGGACTAATAATACTTTCATAAAAGGAGTTCTGCATATTACTTTGGAAGCTTCTAAATAATACAAGGACCTGAAACAGGACTATTATTTAGAACTCACCAAACCTAAGGGTTAGAAACATTGGAGAAAGGATAGTCTAAATTACGGCTATTTCTTTGGGTTTTTTGTCAGAGGTACCAGCTGAGCAAGAAGGCAGGCTACTGCGTCAGTGATAGAACCTTGATGAACAACGAGCAATGACAACACAAACAATAAAAAGGGATCATTCTCATGCATTCGTACAAATATCATTCATACACATTTAGTTAGGAGCATTTGATTCATTCTAATCAGGACATCCTAATCATTTGGCATAAATATAGGCCCATGAAATCGATCCTACACATCATGTCCCCCAGGGGACGGTGTAGCAAGATCCATGAACCCACAAATCTCAACTCCCTGAAGTAGCAGTGGAGCAGATTAAAGTTATATATCTTATCTCATTGAAGTTGCAGTGGAGTAGATTGAAGATGGTGAATCTTATCTTCCTGAAGTTGCAGTGGAGCAGATTGAAGCCACCAGCCTTATCTCTCTGAAGTTGCAACGGAGCAGACTGAAGACAGTGGATCTTATTTCTCTGAAGATGCAGTGGAACAGATTGAAGCTACAAATTAGCGGATCTTATCTTCCTGAAGTTGCAGTGGAGAATATTGAAGCCACCAGCCTTATCTCCCTGAAGTTGCAACGGAGCAGACTGAAGACAGCGAATCTTATTTCCCTAGCGTTGCAGTGGAACAGATTAAAGCTATAAATTAAGGCGAATCTTATCTTCCTGAAGTTACAGTGGAGCAGATTGAAGCCACCAGCCTTATAATCTTATCTTCCTGAAGTTGCAGTGGAGCAGATTGAAGCCACCAGCCTTATCTCCCTGAAGTTACAGCGGAGAAGACAGAAGATAGCAAATCTTATTTCCCTGGCATTGCAGTGGAACAGATTGAAGCTACAAATTGGTGAATCTTATCTTCCTGAAGTTGCAGTGGAGCAGATTGAAGCCACCAGCCTTATCTCCCTGAAGTTGCAATGAGCGGATCAAGACAATGAATCTTATTTCCACAAGATGCAAAGTGAATAGATTAAAGCTACAGATTACGGCGAACCTTATCTTCCTGAAGTTGCAATGGAGCAGATTGAAGCCAGTAGACCTTATCTCCCTGAAGTTGCAGTGGAGCAGGTTGAAATTACAAATTCTTATCTCTTTGAAGTTCCAGCGGAGTAGATGGAAGCTACAAATCTCTTCTCCCTGAAATTACATTCGAGCAGATCGAAGCACTATTTCCTATACTTCTGAAGTTACAGTGAGTTAGAGCGAGGCTACTTGAAGAAGAAGAAAAAAAGCGCCGAGACTCAGCAAGACCGGGCAAAATTGGTCCTTTTTGAAGTTGTTGCTTCATTCCCGTTACACGATAATGAGCAAAGGGGGCAGCTGTAACAGGCCCGATTTGCCCGGGCCCAATAGAATAAACCCAAAACAAAACAAAAACCAATAAAAATAAAATCCATCAGATTAACAGTCCATTACAAAACCCAATAACTAAACCTAGCAAAAAAAAAATAGCCCAAAACCTAAACTAAAGTCAGGAAACAGAAACCCTAGGGTTTCTTTTAGCGCTGTAGCCTCCCATGTGCGCCCTCGGGGCTCGCACCGCCCGAGGGCCGGCTCCTCCGCTGACCTTGCACCAAAATGGCCTACTGGCCTCGTTGACTTTCCAAGGAACCTGTAAAACAGAGCAAAAAAAGAGAAAGCATCAGAAACAACAACAGTGGGAGAAGGAGAGTGAAAAAGACTTGTAAATCGGCTATAAAAGCCTTGAATCAGATTTGTAAAAGGGGGGATTTTTTAAATAAAGAAGGAAGAAACTTTGAATACAAAAAAAATGGATTCAAAAATCGGATTGTAAGATCTATTTTCTTTTATTTTTTATTTATTTTATTTTATTTTTCCTTTATTTCCTTCTTCGAATATACATACATATATTTATATTTTTTATTTTTCCTTTAAAAGGGGTATATGTATGTACAAATATAGCAAAAAAAAAATCCTACCTTTACGATCTTCTAACCGCCAGATACTGGCGAGCAGCGACGGCTACACAACAGCGCGTATGATGGTCCGTGGATCAGTGCTTAGCTTGCCGACTGGGCTTGAAGGCAGAGAGAATTGAGAGAGAAAAACGGGAGACTTTGCTTTTTTTTAAAAAAAAAATGATGGCAGAAATGAATAAAAAAGAAAAAAAACTTGCTTTTATAAGGGTGTGAAACGGCGTCGATCCGCGTGTTTTTTGCGACTTTTGGGTTATTTATGCCTGAGGTCCTTCCGCCTTTGTTTGCTTTTAATTTTAGTCCCACTTCGCACTATCCTTTTCTTAGATTTTGCTACATAATTTCGCATTTGTTTTAACTTGGTCCACACTGAAACGCAGCGCATAGAGGACTCGGGATATTTTCCCATTCAGTCCTCATTATTTTCTGCGCGTTATGTTCGGGCCCTTTTCGTTTTTACTATTTGCAATTTATACCTCTTAATCTCACTTAATTTTAATTTAATCCTTTTATTTAATTGCAGCCCTATTTTCTTATTATTTTCTTGTGTTTTTTGGTTTATTTTATTTAGTTACTTACCATTTCTTTTTCTCAATTTTAATTTTCGTATTCATTATATATTTTATTTTGCTTTACTTTATTTATCATTTCATCTTTTTCTTTCCTCTATTGTTATTATTATCATATTATTTATTTATTCATTTATCCTTTATATTATATTCTTTATATATATATATATATTAAGAATATTAATATTTTCTTTATTTTAATACCTATTGTTCGTATTATTTTATTTTTGTTACTATTATTATTATTATTATTATTTTCTTTACTATTATTATTGCTATTATTTTTATTATTACTATAATTATATTTTCTCGTATTATTATTACTATTATTTATTTGCTTTTTACTACTATTATTCGTTATTACTATTATTACTATTATTATTTTTATTTATTATTACCACCATTATTATTTTATTTTTGTTACTAGCATCGTTATTATTATTATTATTATTATTATTATTATTATTATTATTATTATTATTATTATTATTACTCTTATTTATTTATTTATTTATTCGTTTATTAATGTATTATTATTTACTACTATTATTATTATTATTATTATTATTATTTAATCTTAGTTTGACCTTCACTCATTTAATTCCCACCATTTATAAATTCATTTTTATATATTATATTATTCATTATTTATTTATTTTATTTTATTTTTTATTTTTTATTTATTGTTCTTTACTTTTTTAATATTTTAAAATAATTTATTTTCTTCATTGTATTGTTACTTTATTAAATTATTATTATTATTATTATTATTTATTATTATCTATTGTGCTTCATTACAAACTGCACCCCTCTTATTTGTATTTTAATTTGATATTTTATTTTTAATATCTTAAATTATTTTTCTCAATATTTATTTGTGTACATATACATTTCTTTGTCCTCATAACATTCGAGTATTTCGTATTTTCTTTTGTGTGTATTGTTTTGTCACTAATATTATTATTAATATCATTGTTATTTCTTATTGTATTTTTCTTTGATTGTTCATAGTAGCATTAAAATAATGTACATTATGTGATTATTGTATATTGCTTTCATTAGCATATTCATTATTGTCATTTTATTAAACGCGACATTTCATTCGTGTATCATCGTTTTGTACCGTCATTCATCAACATAATATTTTGTATCATTAATTTTTATCCGAATATGGCAATAAAATTTTCAAAAATAGGCAATATTCTGTATTTGGAATTCTGAGAAATTGTGCCCTAACTTACTGGGTTCCGATTTTTCATTTGACCCAAATAACCAGATATCCTTCTTAAACTTAAATGCATGAGTTTTAAAAGTCAGAAGACAAGCTTAGTTTCGAGGATTTGGAATGTCGTATCCTAACTCACCGGGCGTGACATTTTACTTCTTCGAAATAAGAGGGTCTTAGCATCCAATTTAATCTATTCAAGTTTTCTTTTAAATAAAGAGGATCGTATTTTAAAACCTTTTCAAATTTTCGACATTAAGACGCTAATTAATCAACTAGGTACCAATTTTGGGCGCATCGAGGGTGCTAACCCTTCCTCGTGCGTAATCGACTCCCTAACCCGTTTTCTGGATTTCGTAGACCAAAAATAAATCGTCGTTTTAGTAAATTAAAATTTTTATTAAAATGATTGAATTACGAGGTGACCCGATCACACCTCATCAAAAAAGATTGGTGGCGACTCCCATTTTTCGTTTTCATTTCCAAAATATAAAGTGAACGCCCTTTACAATAAAAATGGTTTCGACAAATATTATTTGTGTTCTACTGATTCAACCAAGATTCTTCTATCTCTCCCTATAAATAGATGGCACTAGTAGAGCTAAAGATACAAAACTTTGAGATATTATTATTCCCGAAAGTAGTGATAAATTATATTATCTAGGAATAAAAATTCTATCAGTTTCTATTTAGAGAGCATTCCTTCCTATTGAAAGTAAGAAATTGTTTCTGGTTCTATGTTTGATTCATGATTGTTTGTGTAACAGCCCGTTTTTTTAGTGGTGTCGGAAACAGTGATTTTGGAACCATAATCCCGACGAGTGAGTCTGTAAATATTATTATTTAATATTTATGAATCAAATATAATGTTATAGTGAATTTTAATTTTATAAATTTTGTTAATTGGATGGTTAATTAAAATACAAGTGGTTTGGTTCTTAAGTTAGTGGTTTTGTAAAATGAATTATTGAGACCTCATTTTTGTAAATCAAGTCTGTAAATATTTCTATTAAATATTTATAGAGCTTTTATATAGGTGAATTAAATTTTGGCCCGAAAATTTTAGTGATTAAATGTCTAATTAAGATATAAGGACTAAATTGTAAAAACTACAAAAGTTAATCGATATTAATTTTTATTAGTTTAAAAGGTTAAATAGTATAATATTAAGGTTATAAGTGGAAAATTAACAATTTTTATAAGGCATGGACGGTTAATGATGTGTTTTTAGTTTGATCTTTATTAATTATTAAGTTAAAATAATAAAAGGTTATTGTTTAATTAAAAAGATAACAAAATGAGTGGAAAAAGAATGTTTTCTTCATTCTAATCTTCCACCGTTCGAAGCCATTGAAGAGAAAATAGGAAGATTCAAAATTATTTCGAGCTTTCGGCCCTTACATGTTGTGTAATTGAGGTTGGTTTTTCGTAAATTTTATATTTTTGAGATCGTTATAGCTTAATCTAGTTAGCCTGAATACTAAATTATAAAACTGTCAAAGTTTTAAAAAGTTATTATTGTTAATTTTTGAGGTTTTTGATGTTAAATGGTTGAGTTTGAAGCTTTATTATGAAATAAGACTATTTTGTAAAATAATGTTTGTTAGTTTTGAACTTAGGGACTAAAATAAAAATATGTTGAAATTGGAATGAAATTCTTATAAATATAGATGTTTGAGAGTTATATAAGGATGAATTTAAAGTCAGATTAAAATTTTGGGGTTTAAATGTGAAAAATATGCTTGTTTCGATTTTAGGAACTAAATTGAATAAAAGAAAAACTTTAGGGAAATTGTGAGAAATGAATAAAAAAATTTAGGGAAATTGTGAGAAATGAATAAAAGATATCATAGACATGAAATGAGATGATTTAAAGTGAATGGAACTAGTAATTGGAAATAAATTATTGTGTAGATCAAGAACCGGTAGATAATCGAGGAAAAGGGAAAATTACATATTAATCTCTAACGCTTCTGCTTTTGTTGTTTGTCCTGGTAAGTTCATACGGTATAGTTCTATGTATTTTTGTAATGTGTATGTTGAATTGTGTATTTTGGGAATGTTTGAATCTATACTTAAATGTGGCAAATTGATACAAATGTGAGAAAAAGGATTGAATTGAAAAGTGATATATTGCTACATGTATTGAGCCCGGATGAACATGAGATAGGATACAATTTGCATGTCAATATGTTTATGTAACACCCCCAACCCGTATCCCTCGCTGGAATAGGGTTACGGAGCATTACCAGAGTTTACCGATCAAACAGACAAAAATTTCAAACATTTCGTATCATATAATATTCATGTCAAAAAATCATCCTAGGTGCCAACCAATGTACCCTCATTGGTACCACATTTATATCATCAATTTATATTATTAAAACATCATTCAAATTCAAAATATAAACATGCCAAAATTCATCAATTTGGCCTATCTCATATATATACTTAAAACATTAACTTAAATTCACAAGCACATACCAAGCTTTTATTCCATTTACCATACTATACTATGGCTTCAAACACAAGCACATGTTATATATATATACTAAGCCAACATTATACTTATAACCTCATATACATTTCATCCACAAAATAACTAACATTTAGACACCCTAGATACATGCCGACACAAAATATAAACATCACCACATTTGAGTTTGGGATCATTGTTGGATGTTGAATCGGCGATCAAAAAGTTAAGTATCTAACCTACGCACGGAAAATAAAACCGTACGCTGAGTAAAACTTAATGGTATTTCTGTAATCTGAATATTTAAAGACAAAACAATATAATATGCACATATTAATTATATGCACAATTGAATATTTAAAACCACATTTATTCATACATGGCATTAGCCATACAATACTCAACTCATGAATACATCATTATATACCATAATCAATTTTCATCGCTTACTATATAATAGTTTTCCATAATTTGTTCCACATATTATTTAAACAATGACACTATCTATTCCACATTCAATTCATGAGTATATAACCCATGTATTCCATGTATTTACAACATATTTCACATTCTATTTTCAGTTCACTATTTCAATTTCATTTCTCATACCATGCCATTTCAATATCAATTATAAAACTTTAATTATATGTTTACCCTTAATAACACGACTCTGACTCGGACGGATACACATATCCAACCAACACACCAGTTTTGCACCCAGTGCCTCATCGGATAATTCGAAGTAGTAAATTGACACCCAGTGTCTCATCGGTTAAACCGAAGTAAATTGGCACCCAGTGCCTCATCGACTCGAAGTCGAAGAAATCCCTGAACTCTTCCAATCCTATGGCATGCCATCTATATCTGACTCAGCCCGATACAGTTAATAAGGTTTCAATTCACTTTCCAAATTCAACAAATATCCAAATTTCACATTAGCACATTTACTCTTATATATATTCATTTCAATTGAAATAACCAATACATTCATAATATATCACTTCAATCCATTCAATCAACTTTAATTCAATTAAATATTAAAGTGCCAAATACTCACCTCAACACTTACCATATGCATTGTAATATCCCGGGTTAGGGGCTATTTTGTGGTTGCATGTTTTGCATGTGTTTAGTGTGCTGTGTTGCTGTTTGTGTAGTTTCGGGGCTTAATTGTAGGTTAGGAGTGTGCCTGAGTAGGTAGGAGAATTTTTGTTTTTAGGCTTTATAGGAGAGGAGCTGTGGAAGCTGGGGTTTAAGAATATTATTTGGGGTTTGGTTGCACAAATGAGGAGCTGGCAAAGTGGCAAAGTATGTGCCACTTGGGGCTTGAGTGTGGCGTCAACTACAAGGGGGAGAGATCCTGAGTTCAAGTCGCAGAGTTCCCCATTTTGGCTCTCATTTTGGACGGCATGGAGGAAGAGTTAGAAGGCAATTCGAATTCTTCCTTGGACTTGGTCCACCCATTCAAATGGAAGGTGGAGAGCAAGTTGTGGAGGTAGACTTGGTCAAGCTAATTTGAATGTGTGGTAGGGAGTTAATGGGGAGTGGTGGCGAAATTTTGGGATGTTTGGAGGTGTTGGCCAGAACTTGGGAAGCTTGTTGGGGAGTGGCCGGTTGGTGAGTGTGTTAGGGGCTAGTGCCGAATTTCCCTTGGATTGTTGGTGCATTTTCTGGTCTTAGGAGGGTAGCAACATAGCTCTTTCATTTTTGTCAAAACAAGCCGAATTTCATAGTAAGTTTCACCTTTTGTTTTCTTTTGGCAACCGAAAATGCAAGCACATTTGTGCCGAATTTCTTTGTTCTCTTGAGTAGGGTGTAGCCGAATATCTCTTCCCATTTCCTCTTTTCTTTTCAAGTGTGTAAACCAAAACCTCTAATCTCTCTTCTTGCATTTTTGATTTTTCTTTCTTTCTTAAAAACTTTGTAGCCAAACTCTCTTCCAAAAACACATTCTTCATCTCTTTTTCTTTCAAAACCCAAAGGTACCTTCTCCTGCTCATTTTGTTTCTCCTTAAAACCATTTTGCGAAACTTTATTCTCATTTCACTTTATCCTTCTTGTTTTTTTACTCAGGCCGAATTCTCTTTTCTTTTGTTTAAGTTCTAGCCGAATCTTCCCTCTTCTAGTAGTACTTTGTAGCCGAATTTTTGAGTGGGGGAGTGATCTCGTTTGTCTTCTTTCAAACGTTGGAGCAAGGTAAGTGGTGGCGAATGCTCATTTCTTTTCTCTCCCTAGTTTTCTACCAATTTTGGGGAGGTTCAAAGTTGACTTTCGGCATTGGTTGAAGGGTGTTAATCTCTTATGTCTTGACCGAATTCTTTTTAGGCTTTCGGATTCAAGCGATCCAACGGTCGTTATCCGAACTCGATTGTTTGGTAAGTGGTGGTAAGAACGAGTTCTTTTAGTATATTCTTTTAGTTTTCATTAAGTCAAGTTATTAAAGGATTAACCGTTGTCATTTGTTAGAGGGTGGCCGATTGGTAAGGGAACCATTGTTGGTTCGAGTTTGGTAGGAAACCAAACCATCCGCAAGGTAAGGGTTTAAGTGTTAACCCTCTTGTGTTATCCGATATCGCCAAATGGTATAGATGGCTAACCTATGTTTGGCCGATTATAGGAGCAGAGTAATCGAGGGATTTAGACCGGTTCTTTGGAGCTAAGGCTTTCGTGTTAGCAGGTGTGTAAACTAACACACTATACTTAGTAATATTGTTATTAAACCTGTTTGCCTATTAAAAACCATGACAGTATGATGGATTATTGGATACCCAAACGGGGTATGTGTACGTATCCGGTAAGTCTAATTTATTACAAGTTCTATTATGGATACCTTGGGTATTATGATCTATGTTAAGTATGCTATGAGATGTAATGCTAGACATGTTGGCATGATATGCATGATTTGTATGATATGCATGATTACATGAGTATGGTATGTTGATGGGTGATATGAGTGGAGGGAGCAGTGTGATATTTTGTGCCGACGTGAGCACCAGTGTTTTGGTAACACACTTTGTGACTTTGGGTCACCAAAGCTTTGGTAGCACATTTGTGTCTTTGGGACACCGAGGTTGGGCACCTCATTGCGACTTGTCCCCGTGGTTAACACCACCGTGGGTTGGCCCCACTTTGAGATATGGGATCGCTCACTAGTGATTGGGTATCACACGATGGGTTGGCCCCATCATTCGATTATTGTGACTACGGTCACCAATGCTTTGGTAGCACATTTGTGTCTTTGGGACACCGTGAGGTTGGGCACCTCATTGCGACTTGTCCCCGTGGTTAACACCACCGTGGGTTGGCCCCACTTTGAGATATGGGATCGTCGCTAGTGATTGGGTATCACACGATGGGTTGGCCCCATCATTCGATTATTGTGACTACGGTCACCAAGTGCTTTGGTAGCACATTTGTGTCTTTGGGACACCGGAGGTTGGGCACCTCATTGCGACTTGTCCCTCGTGGTTAACACCACCGTGGGTTGGCCCCACATGAGACATGGGATCGTCTCACTAGTGATTGGGTATCACACGATGGGTTGGCCCCATCAATTGATTTGTGACTACGGTCACCAAAGTGCTTTGGTAGCACATTTGTGTCTTTGGGACACCAGTGTTTTGGTAACACATTGTGACTATATGTCACCAGTGGTTTGGCACCACCAAAGGTTTGGTACCACACGGGTAGAAAAGGAGATACGGATGGTTAGGATCGAGTTGCATTAATTATGTTGCTATGTATGATGTGTGTTAGCATGTTGTTTCATCGGGAGCGGGATTTATGCATCGAGTCATTCGACTCACCCTCTCCTTTGACATTTCAGGTGACTCGTGAGACGCGACATGGAGCCGGGTGGACTCGAGGTGCACATGCCATGCTTTAATAAAAGTTTTGTCTCGACTATTCACTTTGGGTACTTTAGCTTACTTTTTTGATTTGAGATTTAATTTGGATTTGTAAAAGGCCTTTAAATTATGTTTTATGATGGGTACGTTTTAATTAGATTCTCAACCTGCTTAACAAATAACTTGGCATGAAATTTTACTTAAACTTGGAAAGACAACATTTTCAAAATTATATCGCAATGTGTTTTAAACTATACCATCGGGTATCTCGCTATGTTTAGCTATACAATAAACTCAAATGATCTCCAAATCAAACTCGATTTTCTACTAAGTCTGAAATGTTTCGAAAAGGCACTAAGAAACTATTGGAAATGCTAAATGAAATCAACTCGTTTTTAACCATATACTTCGGATAAGTTTCCAAAATCTAATCAAACAGGCCTACTCAAATTTTCTTCAAGTTCACTATGTTTTCGCCCCGCTTTTAAACGAAAAATCTTATCTCTCAAAAACGCTTTCCCGTAGCATACCGAGTGGGATTCGGACGTGGTGTCCCGTCCGGTTTGGGGTGTTACAATTGTGGTATCGAGCCAAGTTCAAAGGCTCGATCAGTGGCCCGAGGCCCAAAAAGTTTTTAAGAGTTTATCTTAAGTGTTTTTATGGTTTGAAAGGCATGGCACCGAGTCTCCTGCACTGGGCCGCGCCCGTAAGTACCCCGCACTATTGCTTGTGAATTGATTGGATGTGATATGATTTGATGAATAGCAATAGTATACTACTTTAGAGATTGAAACTGATAGGATTCTCGTGAACTCGCGAGAACAAATCCTCTTAAAATATTCATAAGACTTGCTTCTAAACAAGTGGAATAAATACCGATGCATAAAAATTTTTAATCGAATCACGAGGGAAGATTAGTCATGAGCGCTAGAGGTGGACGTGGTCGTGGACGCAGGTCGTGGTAAGATGACGCTTTACGAGCCCGTAGGATCTGGTCGTGGTTCGTAAAATGAGATACCGGCCCGCCGCCACCGAGGTGGTGAGTTCCAAGATCGATCGACGACGCAGCGGTGTCACAGCGATGCCGCGAGTGTTAGAAAGGGTAGCGGAGTTGGTGGTGGCGCGGGAGTTAGGAAATTGCTTTCTGAGCGACTTCGGGCAAATGGGGCCGAATTCTTCCGAGGTGTTTACGTGTTGCTCCCAAAGATCGCTGAATATTGGCCGAGGCAACCGAGCGGATCATGGATGATCCGGACTTGACCGCTGAAGAGAAGTCGAAGGGCATCGTATCGCTTCTCCGGATGAGTCATATCGCGGTGGCTCACGGTTCGAGATAGTGTGGCAAAGAGAGGATCTAACATGGGATTATTTCAGGCCGCATATCAAAGGAAATACATCGGAGCTAGTTATATTGACTCCCGGCGGAAGGCATTTCCGAGGCTTGTTCAGGGGAGTAAATCTGCTTCGAGTACGAGGCCGAGTTCCCCGGTCGAGTAGGTATGCCGGGGGCATTGTGGCCACCGAGCATGAGAGGTGTGTTCGCTTTCGAGGATGGTCTCGCGAGACGACTTGAGGTCGCGATTGCTCCTCGCAAGAGCGCGAGTTTGTCTTTGTCTTAGTTGAGAAGGCTAAGGTGGCCGAGGGTGTTAAGGAGTCGGTGAGGCGGGGCATGGATAGAAATAGGCATAAGAGGAGCTTTGGGTCTTCTCGGATCGTCGGGTAATCCGCAGAAGAGGGCTAGACCGAGTGGCCCAACCACCTGCTAGGTTTGTTGTTTGCTAGCGTGGACCGCCGCAGCGTGATCGCAGTGGGAAATCTCATTGGGGTGGTTGCTGGATCGGAGGAAAAGGTTGCTTCGAGTGTGGTTCTCTGAGCACCGTGTGAGGGACCGTCCGCGTAGGTTGGCTAGGATTCGATCCCGAGAGTCGTACCGTAATCGCCCAGAGGTAGTGGACCGCCACCGCAGAGGGGCCGTGGTAATGGCAGAGGTGGTAATGGTTCTGTGGGGCCGTGGAGCACCGGCAGAGGTGCGGTAGTTCGATGCTGAGCGGCTGGATTAGTGTATCTTTGAGGCGCCGGAGGAGGCGACGCACCGGACGTCATAACCGTGACGTTCTTGATTTTTGGTTCTCCTTATACGCTTTGATTGATGTGGGTTCAACGCACTCTTATGTTGCCGAGTATAGTAGAGACCATGGATTTAGACTCGAGATATCTTCTAGGCGGATGACCGTGATTAGCCCTCTAGGTCACTCTGTAGTAGTAGATAAACTGCTTTAGAGAGGTACCCCTAGAACTCCAAGGGGTAGTGTTCGCTGCTGATTTGATGGAGCTGCCGTTTGGGGAGTTCGATCTGATTCTTGGGATGGATTGGTTGGTCAAGTACCAGGCGAGGTTGGATTGCGCAGCCAAGCGCATGGTTCTTAAGACGGTTGAGGGTGATGAGGTGGCTATGATAGGTAGTAGGAGGGATTACTTATCAAATGTGGTATCTGCTCTGAAAGCGGAGAAGATGGTCGAAGAAAAGTGTGAAGCATATGTAGTTCATGTGTATGCCTTGGAGGCTAAAGAGTCTGCTGTGGAGAAGGTTCGTACTGTTAAGGATTTTGCTGATGTGTTTCCTGAGAAGCTTCCAGGTTTGCCGCCGGATCGCGAGGTAGAGTTCGGGATAGATCTGTTGCCGGAATCTGCGCGCGCTGTCTATTGCTCCGTATAGGATGGCGCCAAAAGAATTGGTGGAGCTTCGTGCTCGCATCCGTGAGTTATTGGATCGAGGTTTTATCAGCCGAGTGTTTCGCCGTAAGTGCGCCGGTACTTTTTGTTAAGAAGAAAGATGGTACGATGCGGATGTGCATAGACTACCGCCGATTGAATAAGTCGACGATTAAAAACAAGTATCCGCTGCCACGGATAGACGATTTGTTTGATCACCAAGGGTGCTCGCGGTATTCTCGAAGATCGACTTGAGGTCCGGGTATCACCGCTTAAGAGTTAAGGAGGCCGATATCCATAAAACAAATAAGCTTTGGACTCGGTATGGACACTACGAATTCTGGTAATGCCATTCGGGTTGACTAACGCGACCGCAGCGCGTTTATGGATATGATGAATAGGGTGTTTCAACAAAGATCCGGATCGGTTAAATCGTGGTTTTCATAGACGACATCTTGGTGTACTCAGGGACGAGGAAGAGCATGTTAAGCATTTGCGAGTGGTGTTGCGATTTTGAGGGAAAAGCAACTCTATGCTAAGTTCGAGTAAGTGTGAGTTCGCTTCCGGAAGTGACTTTCTTGGGTCATGTAGTGTCGGTGAGGGATTCGAGTAGATCCTCGTAAGATTGAGGCGCTTTTGGATTGGAAGCCGCCTAGGTCGATGTGGTCGAGATTCGGAGTTTTCTGGTTTGGCCGGATACTACCGAAGGTTTGTTGAGGGTTTCGTTGATAGCAAATACCGATGACCAAGTTGTTGAGGAAAGAAGTTTCGCTTTGTATGGACCGAGAAACAAAGCAGAAAGCTTCGATAAGTTAAAGAAGATTTTGACCGAGGCTCCGGTTCTAATTCAACCTGAGGTCGGTAAGGAATTCACACCTATTGCGATGCATCACATACGGGCTTGGGTTGTGTGCTGATGCAAGAAGGTAAGGTTGTGGCTTACGCTTCTCGACACCGAGGCCACATGAGGTCAACTATCCGACGCACGATTTGGAGCTAGCACCGTGGGTCTTCGCCTTAAAGATTTGGAGGCACTACTTGTACGGAGAGAGATCGATAGTCTACACAGATCACAAGAGTCTAAAGTATCTACCGACTCGTAAGGATTTGAATTTGAGGCAGCCGCAGATGGGTCGAGTTGTTTGAAAGATTACGATCGCTCGATTGAGTATCATCCGGCAAGGCTAATGTGGTGGCGCACGCGTTGAGCCGTAAGGTTGTCTCGGACTTAAGAGCATTGTTTGCCCATTTGAGTTTGTATGACGATGGGAGTATTCTCGCAGCAGAGTGCGTGTTAAGCCTACTTGAGTTGAGCGGATCGAGAGAAACAGCTTATCGGATGAGGTTCTGAGTCTTGCGCGAAAGTTGCAAGTGCAGATGGTGGTTTGGAGGGTTACAAACTTGTCTAGTGATGAGGTTTTGTGTTTCCGTGGTAAGGCTTGTATGCCTAAAGATGTTGAGCTGAGACAGAAGATTCTTCAGGACGCACATAGCAGTCCTTATGCTATGCATCCTGGAGGTAGCAAGATGTATAGAGATCTTAGAGAGCAGTTTTGGTGGCCTGGTTTGAAAAGAGAGGTGACAGAGTTTGTTGGGAAGTGTCTGACTTGTCGCAGTCAAGGTGAACATCGATTTGCCGTCGGGTTTGCTTCAGCCTGTGAAGATTCCTCAGTGGAAGTGGGAAAGGATAACCATGGATTTCGTCAGTGGGTTACCGCTTACGCCAAGCAAGAAGGATTCAGTTTGGGTAGTGGTGGATCGACTGACTAAATCAGCTCACTTTATTCCGGTGAGGGTTGACTACTCACTTCAGAAGCTAGCGGCTTATATGTGTCGAGATAGTGAGGTTGCACGGCGCGCGCCGCTTTCGATCATCTCGGATAGGGATCCCAGATTCACGTCAAGGTTCTGGAAAGCGTTGCATCAAGCTCTGGGTACTCGTTTGGATTTCAGCACGGCTTTTCACCCGCAGTCTGACGGTCAATCAGAAAGGGTCATTCAGGTCTTAGAGGATATGCTGAGAGGTTGTATCTTGGATTTCAGAGGTAGTTGGGAGGAGTTTTTGCCATTAGCTGAGTTTGCCTACAACAACAGTTACCAAGCGAGCATCAAGATGGCACCGTATGAGGCGTTGTATGGTAGGAAGTGTCGCTCACCTACGTGTTGGACGGAGTTAGGTGAACGTCAGTTGTTGGGACCCGAGTTGGTTGCTGAGACCGAAGACAAGGTTAAGTTGATTCAGTCTAGATTGAAGGAAGCTTCGACCGCGAAGTCTTATGCGCCGATCTTAAGCGAAGAGATATAGAGTTTGCCGGGGATCGAGTGTTCCCGAAGGTCTCGCCTTGGAAGAAGGTGTTGAGGTTCGGGAAGAAAGGCAAGCTAAGTCCGAGGTTTATTGGACCGTATAAGGTACCGAGACGAGTTGGACCATGGCGTATCGCCTTGAGTTGCCGCCAGAGCTTAGTCGATTCACGACGTATTTCACGCTTCGATGCTTCGCGTTATCGCTCGCATCCGCCGCATGTGGTAGCGATTGAAGAGATCGAGGTGAATCCGTGATTTGATCGTGGAAGAAGAACCCGTGCGCATTCTTGATCGGGATGTGAAGGTTCTGCGTGGGAAGTCTGTGCCTTTGGTTAAGGTACTTTGGCGGAATCATGGCGTGGAGGAAGCCACGTGGGAACCCGAGGATGTGATGAAACAAAGAATACCCGCAACTCTTACGATCGTAATTTCGAGGTCGAAATTATTTTTAAGGGGGTAGAACCGTAATATCCCTGTTAGGGGCTATTTTGTGGTTGCATGTTTTGCATGTGTTTAGTGTGTCAGGTTCTTTGCTTTGTGTAGTTTCGGGCTTAATTGTAGGTTAGGAGTGTGCCCGAGTAGGTAGGAGAATTTTTGTTTTTAGGCTTTATAGGAGAGGAGCTGTGGAAGCTGGGGTTTAAGAATATTATTTGGGGTTTGGTTGCACAAATGAGGAGCTGGCAAAGTGGCAAAGTATGTGCCACTTGGGGCTTGAGTGTGGCGTCAACTACAAGGGGGAGAGATCCCGAGTTCAAGTCGCAGAGTTCCCATTTTGGCTCTCATTTTGGACGGCATGGAGGAAGAGTTAGAAGGCAATTTGAATTCTTCCTTGACTTGGTCCACCCATTCAAATGGAAGGTGGAGAGCAAGTTGTGGAGGTAGACTTGGTCAAGCTAATTTGAATGTGTGGTAGGGAGTTAATGGGGGAGTGGTGGCCGAAATTTTGGGATGTTTGGAGGTGTTGGCGTGAATTTGGGAAGCTTGTTGGGGAGTGGCTTGGTGAGTGTGTTAGGGGGCTAGTGCCGAATTTCCCTTGGATTGTTGGTGCATTTTCGGTCTTAGGAGGGTAGCAACATAGCTCTTTCATTTTTGTCAAAACAAGCCGAATTTCATAGTAAGTTTCACCTTTTGTTTTCTTTTGGCAACCGAAAATGCAAGCACATTTGTGCCGAATTTCTTTGTTCTCTTGAGTAGGGTGTAGCCGAATATCTCTTCCCATTTCCTCTTTTCTTTTCAAGTGTGTAAACCAAAACCTCTAATCTCTCTTCTTGCATTTTTGATTTTTCTTTCTTTCTTAAAAACTTTGTAGCCGAAACTCTCTTCCAAAAACACATTCTTCATCTCTTTTCTTTCAAAACCCAAAGGTACCTTCTCCTGCTTCATTTTGTTTCTCCTTAAAACCATTTTGCCGAAACTTTATTCTCATTTCACTTTATCCTTCTTGTTTTTTTTACTCAAGCCGAATTCTCTTTTCTTTTGTTTAAGTTCTAGCCGAATCTTCCTCTTCTAGTAGTACTTTGTAGCCGAATTTTTGAGTGGGGAGTGATCTCGCTTTGTCTTCTTTCAAACGTTGGAGCAAGGTAAGTGGCTGGCCGAATGCTCATTTCTTTTCTCTCCTAGTTTTCTACCAATTTTGGGAGGTTCAAAGTTGACTTTCGGCATTGGTTGAAGGGTGTTAATCTCTTATGTCTTGACCGAATTCTTTTTAGGGCTTTCGGGATTCAAGCGATCCAACGGTCATTATCCGAACTCGATTGTTTGGTAAGTGGTGGTAAGAACGAGTTCTTTTAGTATATTCTTTTAGTTTTCATTAAGTCAAGTTATTAAAGGATTAACCGTTGTCATTTGTTAGAGGGTGGCCGATTGGTAAGGGAACCATTGTTGGTTCGAGTTTGGTAGGAAACCAAACCATCTGCAAGGTAAGGGTTTAAGTGTTAACCCTCTTGTGTTATCTGATATCGCCAAATGGTATAGATGGCTAACCTATGTTTGGCCGATTATAGGAGCAGAGTAATCGAGGGATTTAGACCGGTTCTTTGGAGCTAAGGCTTTCGTGTTAGCAGGTGTGTAAACTAACACACTATACTTAGTAATATTGTTATTAAACCTGTTTGCCTATTAAAAACCATGACAGTATGATGGATTATTGGATACCCAAACGGGGTATGTGTACGTATCCGGGTAAGTCTAATTTATTACAAGTTCTATTATGGATACCTTGGGTATTATGATCTATGTTAAGTATGCTATGAGATGTAATGCTAGACATGTTGGCATGATATGCATGATTTGTATGATATGCATGATTACATGAGTATGGTATGTTGATGGGTGATATGAGTGGAGGGAGTGATATTTTGTGCCGACGAGCACCGTTGTGTTTTGGTAACACACTTTGTGACTTTGGGTCACCAAAGCTTTGGTAGCACATTTGTGTCTTTGGGACACCGCAGGTTGGGCACCTCATTGCGACTTGTCCTCGTGGTTAACACCACCGTGGGTTGGCCCCACTTTGAGATATGGGATCGTCTCGCTAGTGATTGGGTATCACACGATGGGTTGGCCCCATCATTCGATTATTGTGACTACGGTCACCAAAGCTTTGGTAGCACATTTGTGTCTTTGGGACACCGTGAGGTTGGGCACCTCATTGCGACTTGTCCCCCGTGGTTAACACCACCGTGGGTTGGCCCCACATGAGACATGGGATCGCCTGCTAGTGATTGGGTATCACACGATGGGTTGGCCCCATCAATTGATTTGTGACTACGGTCACCAAAGCTTTTGGTAGCACATTTGTGTCTTTGGGACACCAGTGTTTTGGTAACACATTGTGACTATATGTCACCAGTGGTTTGGCACCACCAAAGGTTTGGTACCACACGGTAGAAAAGGAGATACGGATGGTTAGGATCGGGTTGCATTAATTATGTTGCTATGTATGATGTGTGTTAGCATGTTGTTTCATCGGGAGCGGGATTTATGCACTCGAGTCATTCGACTCACCCTCTCCTTTGACATTTCAGTGACTCGTAGACGCGGACATGGAGCCTGGGGTGGACTCGAGGTGCACATGCCATGCTTTAATAAAAGTTTTGTTCGACTATTCACTTTGGGTACTTTAGCTTACTTTTTTGATTTGAGATTTAATTTGGATTTGTAAAAGGCCTTTAAATTATGTTTTATGATGGGTACGCTTTAATTAGATTCTCAACTCGCTTAACAAATAACTTGGCATGAAATTTTACTAAAACTTGGAAAGACAACGCTTTCAAAATTATATCGCAATGTGTTTTAAACTATACCATCGGGTATCTCGCTATGTTTAGCTATACAATAAACTCAAATGATCTCCAAATCAAACTCGATTTTCTACTAAGTCCAAAATGTTTCAAAAGGCACTAAGAAACTATTGGAAATGCTAAATGAAATCAACTCGCTTTTAACCATATACTTGGATAAGTTTCCAAAATCTAATCAAACAGCCTACTCAAATTTTCTTCAAGTTCACTATGTTTTCGCCCGCTTTTAAACGAAAAATCTTATCTCTCAAAAACGCTTTCCCGTAGCATACCGATTTCGGACGTGGTGTCCTCGTCCGGTTTGGGGTGTTACATGCATTAAATTGAATTATAACAAATTAACAACTAAGTTCAAATTATAGAAATACAAACCAGGAATTCCGGGCTATTCCCCGTCGACTTTATCTTTCCCCTTTTTAGTAGAGGATTCTGGTTCGATGTTAGCTACGGAATTAAAACAATTAAAATTCATCAATATTTCAATTTTTGCTCAATATTTGCCTAATTTTCAATTTAGTCCCTAAATCGAGACTAACTTTATTTCTTTACAATTAATCCTATATTTTCATAAAAATTTCACTTTAAACTAAATTTAACTCCCTATTTTCACTTAAATCCCTAAATTTTGAACAATTTAATCCCTATTACTCAAAATTTACAATTTATTCTACAATTCAATCTTTTTTCATTTCTAACTTTTAAATCTATCAATTTAATCCCTAATACTAAAATTATTCAACATCGACCACTTAAAAACTATGGCAAAATTGTTTCTTTAGTCCTTTTAATTTTTTCTTTAATCTATAATTCAACTTTCACCCTTTATGCAATTTAGTCCTTATACTTAATTACTCTTAATTCATGCAAATTCACCTAACCAAAACCTAATTAACTACACAATTAACTTTGTAAGTATTTTTAATAAATATTTACGAGTTTGATTTACGGTAACGGAGTCTCGAAAATGCACTTTTCGACACCCGTGACTATCGGGTCATTATAGTTTATTTGCGCAATGTACGAGTTTTATATGAGTTGAGATGTGGAAGTATGATATATATTCATTGATTGTACTAGAATCCATCTATTGTTGTGGATTACCAAGTTATATCCACAATCATTCAAGTGTGTTTCTAGGGGAGGATGTGTAGCCTATTATAATTCAAGCTCGTTTGAGCAATCAAGCGTGTTTTGGATGGATAACTGCGTATCTGTATATTATAATTCATCAGGCTAAACTGATATGGTTATTGAATAATGATGAATGGTAAAAGTGTTATAATGATATAAAATATAGTTTTATCATTTAAAAGTGCATTTGAGCAATGGTTTGATGATATGGCTTCAATTGAGATTGAATCATATCGAATGAAATATTTTATTAATTATGTATACGATGAACTCACCTAATGGTGTGAATTGATGTAATAAGGAAAACTATTTAGTTAACTGTGCTAATTTATAATTGTTGAAATTAAGGTAAGTTATATGTTTTGAACCTATAAACTTTTTGATAAACCGAAATAGTAACATATTTTAATCTCACATTTAGTATGCTTTTGGATGAATTATCCCTTATTTTATGTAAAAAAGTGCTCTTAATCCTTTCTTTTCATATCTTATACTCAGGAAAGCACCCAAGGACAAAAAGAACGAGAAACAGGCTCAAAACAGACCAAAATGGGCCAAAGAAGAAATCAACACGGCCTGGACCTTAGCCCACACGGCCGTGCCTCCTCAATATACTAGAACACGGCCTGATATCGATCTACACGGGCGTGTCCTCATTAGAAGTCTAAACATGGGCTGACCACGATTCACACGGGTGTGTGCCATGGCCGTGCCTCTACCGTGGAGAAGAGCAATTTCATTCGGGAAAGGATACTTAGGGGCAAAGAAACCCATTTCAAAAGCCTATAAATACACCCTAAGTATGACTGAGAAGGGGGCGGTTAGCTAGGCCAAGGAGCCAAGCCGAAAAGGTCAGAGTTGTGGGAATCACTCGAAGGTAGCCAGTTGATCCATCTCAAGAAGACGGGATTCTACTCAAGACAGCAGATCTCTCCTTCAATTCCTTCAAGGAGTTTTAGGGATTTCTTATGTTTTGTTTTATCTTTTCTCTTGAGATGTTTTCTTATTTAGTTATGAACTAAATCCTTCAGATACCTGAAGGGGATGAAACCTATGATGAATCTTGTTATTATTTTCTAAATTATATGATAAATACTTAGTTTGTTCTTAATTATGTGAGCTTTATCCAAATTTAATGTGCTTAGGTGGAGGAGGAATAGCCCCTGCCTAAGAGTAGATCTAGCATAATTAAGTGGAGTTGATCGCACGCCTAGAGATAGGGTGACGAGATTTTGCCGGATTAGGGTGAAACCTAATATGTGAGTCCATAGATCGATTTAATGCTATTCTATGGGGTTATTATAACAGAACGATAGTTCCACTAATTAACCTAGGGTTAGACGTTATTCGCCTCGAGAAAGGGTTTAATATACGTTAGGGAGTCTTACGGATCAAACTAAGTAAATAAAATCATATGGTTCAGTGATAGATAACAAGTGAAGTCTAGGTGGATTCTTCCTGAGGGTATCATCTAAATCAACTGAGTTTTTCTAAAAGTTATCTCCCCAATTTTAGTCTTTTTTCGTCTTTGTGTCCTTATCTTAGTAGTTCGTTAATTTTAGATTAAAAGCAACTTCACTTAGTTTAGGTTAAATAATAAAAATAAAGTTAGTATTAGTACTTTTAGTTCCTTTGGGTTCGATAATCTGGTCTTGCCTAAGCTATACTACTGTTCGATAGGTACACTTGCCTTTAATCGTTGTCAAAGTTAGTTTCCAGGTTCGATCATTCTTTTTATAAATTTTAAAGCTCTGATTCACAGCGATCAAGTTTTTGGCGTCGTTTCCGGGGAACTAAAATATTAAGAAAGCTCTATTTCTATTACTTTAGCCATTTTTTTTATTTTCTGCAATTTATTTTTATTGTTAGTTTTAATTTTAATTTTGCTAATTTTTTCTTTCTTTTCCTAGTAGGTACCTCTAGTTTATGACTAGAAGGAACTCGAGAGGACCTTTAGAATACGACAGTGAAATTGAAGCTATCGCTCGTAGAAATCATAGAGAAATTAGGCGAGCCCTAAATTACCGAGAAGGAAAGCGAGAAGACAGACCCAATCCTACTGAAGGGATGGACGAAAATAACCCACCACCACAAGATGTGGGAGAAAATAATGCTCCTCGTACTATGTTTGATTATGCTAAACCTCATTTAATAGGAGCCGAATCAAGTATTGTTAGGCCTATTATAGCTGCTAATAATTTTGAATTAAAGCCTAACACTATACAAATGATACAACATTTTGTTCAATTTGATGGTTTGCAGGACGAAGACCCAAATACTCATATAGCTAATTTTTTAGAGTTCTGTGATGATGCCTTTAAAATAAATGGCATTTCTGATGATGCCATACGTCTTCAGTTATTTCCCTTTTCATTAAGGAATAAAGCCAAACAGTGGTTAAACTCGTTACCGCGAGGGTCAATCACTACATGGGATCAAATGACCGAAAAATTCTTATTAAAATATTTCCCACCGGCCAAAATGGCCAAATTACGCAATGATATATCTTCTTTTGTGTAGATGGATTTAGAGACATTATACGATGCATGGGAGAGATATAAAGATCTCTTGAGAAGGTGTCTGCACCATGGTTTACCCTTGTGGCTGCAAGTCCAAACTTTCTATAACGGTGTAAACCCCTCAACGAGGCAACTAATCGACTCAGCCACCGGTGGAACTCTGAATAATAAAACTCCTGAAGCAGCCTACGAATTTATAGAAGAGATGTCGCTGAATAACTATCAGTGGCAAGTTACAAGAACAAGGCCAACAAAAATAGCCGGAGTTTACAACCTTGACGCAGTAACCATGCTATCAAATCAAGTAGAGTTGATGAATAAAAAGCTTGATAGTTTGTGTTCTTCGCAGGTACATCCAGTCATGCAGTGTGACGCAAGTGGAATTGTGGTGAATCCTGAGTACCCACCCTACCAACCGGGCACAGAGAGCGAACAAATGAACTATATAGGTAATAATTTCAGATCAAATAATAACCCTTATAGTAACACTTATAATCCAGGTTGGAGGAACCACCCAAATTTTTCATGGGGAGGACAAGGAAATCAAGGAAATCAAAGACAATAGCCTCCTCAAAATTTCCAAAATTAGCCTTATCCACAAGAGAAGAAGCCGAACCTCGAAGAGATGTTGGCAAAATTCATGGCAGCCACCGAAGCCCGTTGCCAAAAAACTGAGACAACACTTATTGACCAACAAGCATCGATCAAAGCAATCGAGAATCAAGTAGGGGAAGTCACTAAGTCAGTAGGACAGCTTGCCAAACGAATGTCCGAACGACCACAAGGGCGTCTACCAAGCAACACTGAGATTAATCCAAAGGAGCAAATCCAAGCCATAATAGCTCAAGAAAGTGAAGGATTAGACGAACCCAGTCCAATACAAGGAAACGAGGTAGAAAAAGGTAAAACAGAGGTAACACAAGAGAAACCAAAATCGGTAATTAAGGAGTACCAACCTCGCATACCATATCCCGAAGCATTAACGAGAGATGACACAGAGGAACAGTTCGGTAAGTTTCTTAAACTTTTAAAGAAATTACATATTAACTTACCGTTACTTGAAGCTTTGTCACAGATGCCAGATTCTAGAAAAAATTTAAGAGAACTTTTGACGAACAAGCAAAGGATAGACAAGGCATCACACGTGGAACTAAACGCAATGTGCTCAGCAGTCTTGCAAAATAAACTACCACGGAAACTAAAAGATCCAGGGAGTTTTACAATTCCATGTTTAATTGGTAGACTAACTATTGATAATGCGTTAGCTGATTTAGGGGCAAGCATAAATGTCATGCCATATAAATTGTTTAAACAATTAGGTCTAGGGAAACCCAAACAAACTAGGATAAGCATTCAATTAGCTGATAAAACTGTTAGAATTCCTAGGGTATTATCGAAGATGTTCTTGTAAAATTGACAAATTCGCTTTTCCCAAGAGATTTTGTTGTCTTAGACATGGATGAGGATAATTCGATTCCCTTAATTTTAGGAAGACCTTTTTTAGCAACTGCCAGGACTAAAATCGATATTGATGCAGGAGAAATCATACTACGTGTAGGTAACGAGACAGTCACCCTCAAGGCCCTCGACTCGGCCAGAACATCGAGTAATCAAGGTGATAACGTAAATTCTACTGATAACCATTCGGTTAACCCTTCTTTTCAGGAAGCACCACAAAAGAATACAACTGAACCCAATCCTAGACCAGTGTTAACAAAGAAATAACTCATGAGGAACAAGGGATTAAGATCGATGAGCTAGACGAGTGGAAGACACACTTCAAGGAAAAATTAGGGTTACACGATGAAGAACCACACAAGATAAAACCGAAGGAGCCCTCAGATGAGCTCATAGGAACAACAAACCACTTCAAAATAGGAGATCAAGTATTGATAGAAAAAACTGACCCTCAAATATCTCCTCCGGACCCTAACACAAATAAAGAAATACCTTTTAGGGTAACCAGTGTTTGCCCACACGGAACAGTCGAGGTAAGTAATCCTATTTTTGGTACTTTTATTGTAAACGAATCTCGACTTACACTCTTTCACGAGGACACAAATGATAGCATGAGGAAGGACTTCCAACTCCTCAAACCACCCTGAAGATGCAAACGAGAGGAAAGTCTAGCTTAATACTATAAACGAGCGCTTCTCGGGAGGCAACCCGAGCACTAACCCCATTAACTTTTTTTTCTTATTCTATCTTATCATCTCTTTATAATATCTAGCTTTAAACTAACAATGGGTGCAGAATTCCAGGCCATATGGCCCTGCACACGACCGTGGCCGTGGCCTTGTGTACCTCAAGAATCTTGGTACTAACATGGCAGGACGGTACAAGTTAGAGCAACTAAATTTTGAACTCACGGACTAAACCACTCCCTCACGGGTACCGACAAAGTGGCACGACCGTGCCCCATAACCGTGTGAAGCTACTGACTTGCCAACCATGGGCTGAACACGCCCGTGCCTTAAAACCGTGCCAACATTCTGACTTGTCGAACACGGGCAGAACACGCCCGTTCTAAACAACCGTGTAAATAAGAACACGGGCGTGCCACAATTACCCACGGCCGTGGCCAAACATCTAAACGCGCACAAAATTTAAAATCGCGAAAAACAAGGGCGCATAAAAATCAAGCACGGGCGTGGTCCCTGCCCGTGCTCGTATCCCTATTTAAGCAACTTCAACCGTCGCCCTCCCCAAAATCAACCCTAATAAAAAAAATTGTAGCACCCTTTTTCCCCATTCCGGCCACAACCACGCTCCCAATACCTTTAAAAACCTCTCAAACTTAACTTTTTCCCCAAAAACCGCACAAAACTGCACCCCATGCCCACACCACAGCCGTGTTGCAGCAGACCACGCCCTAGCCACCGCCGTGTTCGTTCTGCAAACCCACGCCACCGCCGTGCTCATCCCGTGTCCGGTAGAAAGCCACCACTATCACCCCTGGTTCCTCCTATTATTTCACTTTCTTAACTAAAGTTTGCTAAATTTCATGTTATTTTGTTTTATTTATACTTTTTGTTTAGTTTTAGGTATGATTTTTCTCATGTTTATTATATCATTGTGATAAGTGCTATTAGTTATTTGACTGTTATTTTTATATTTTTGCTTAGTTTTAAGTGTGATTTTTCTCATGTTTATTTCAATATTTCATTCATAAATATCATAGTGATAGTGCTAATAATTATTTCTCATTTATGCTATTACAAATTCTTATTCTGAATTGGTTGCTTAGTCGAATATCTTGAACCTAGATTACATTTTGGTACAAACTTTTTTTCAGATACCATGTCATCATCACGACCAAAACGATCCACAGCTACCCCAAGTAAGAAAAGAAAGGGGCCCGGATCATCCTCAGCAAGTGCTTCTTCCGAGCTTCAACACCAATTCCTCCGATTTTCTCAGGATGCTCAGGAAGAGCGTTACAAGGCAATCTGGGATAGACCCCTCGGCATCGGTAGGTGCATCAGTTGGGACGCACTGGAACAAGTCGGGCTCGCAATCGATATTCGAGCCCTCATCTCGACTGACCCATAGGAGCATTTTTTCTCAATCAACGAGCCCACATACTTGGAGCTTACATTAGAATTTTTCACAACTTTCACCTTGCGATGCTGATGGCACGCTTCGACGACCCGCACACCCAATTCCGCTTTAGGGGCACGATACGTCGACTGAGCATACCGCAATTCGGCTCGGCACTCGGACTCTATACGCCAGAATTTATAGAAGCAAACCCACTCTCCAAGTTAAACCGAAAGCTCCACTACACTCCCCTCTACTGGTGACGCAGCTTACACCCATCATCGGGCGCTCGACCCCGAATGATCCAAGGCGACATGCGCCTTGCCCCATACTTGAGGTATATCCACGCCATTCTCGCTCACACCATTACAGGCCGTCGTGAGAGCCCCGATGTGGTAAATCAACACGATGTATATTACTTATCATGCATGTCAGAAGGACACGTGTTCGACCTTGCATACTTTATCGCCGGTGCAATACAGCATCAAACAGAGGCGCACAGGAAGGGAATTCTATCGATGGGCCCATAAATAACACGGTTGGCTTGACACTTCGGCCTCCTTAACACCGACGACCAGAGATCCTCCCTCACAATGATTGGGCAGATGGCACCTCAAGGCATCCAGATGATGCTACACATGAGGATGATTAAACATCGTCGAGGGACCGACCCCCTCAATACCGATTAGTGACACCCACAGACGAGGGGGAGCCCGAGGACATTACTGATTATGTCCCACCACCATGACAGGAGGCACAGATTCCGAGCCAGCAAAAATTCCATACAGCAACCTCATTGTCAGATATCTCTGCACACCTCGACCAGTTCGAGCAGCATTTCGTTGACAACACTAGACGTTTTGATGGGATAGAGGCCACCCTCCAACAGATATGCCAAAGACCTCCATATCTCATCACCAAAGACCACCACAGACCTTACTGATGATGAGGACCTTTGAGTCCTTTTATCTATATTTTTTTCCTTATTTTAAGTTTTTACTTTTATTTTCTCGTTATTTTAATTTCGATTTGTCTTAAGTTTGAACATTTTCCTCATACATTGACAATTTTTATCGAGATTATCATCCACATCTAACCTTCGAGTATTCCTAACATTTATTTAATTACGCCTCCAAGATTTCCAACTGATGACTTAGCAGTTTTGAAAACATCACCAGGAGCAATTCACTTCTACACAAGTCATCAGACACCACAACCTCCACCATCCACTCTAAGGAATCCATCCAAAATTCAGGGAGTATTCTTTCCCCTACTCTTTTGATTTATCCCTTAAAATGTCATATCTATCTTTGTACATTGAAGACAATGTACATCTTAAGTGTGGGGGGTGAATAGTTATCTCGAGAAAATGCCTAACTTTCTGCATGATCCTCAAATCCTTGAGGATAAAGGTGCCTAACTTTTTTTCATTATTCTCAAATTTCTGAAATTAGGTACTGTAACACCCCAAACCCGGCCCAAACGCTACAACCGGATCTGGTATGTCACTTAAGAGATTTTACATAACATGTCCCATTTCGGAATACAGTTACTAGGTTTACACCTTTATTTCGAAAGCTTAATAATTCATTAAAGTATAAATATTAAGTTACCAATTATCTTGGTAGATTTTAAATAAAAAAAACTGAAATTTCATGTAGGTCTTAACTTAATTGAAAACATAAAACTTAAAACCCAGTAATAAAAGCCCAACAAAATACCAAAACATAAATGGTAGTCTAGTGGCCCATGGCCTTATTACAAAGAAATTTGAACCCTTTAATTAAATGAAAATCAAATATTAAACTAAGTCTTTTTGCTGAATTCTCAAAGCTCTGTCGCATGGCCACCTTGCTCTCCTCTCCAGCCCGGTCCGATGCCCTAAGTGTCACCCGAGATGGTTAAAATTAAAGGGTGAGTCATGAGCTTAGTGTGCAACCCTCATGCACTATTAGATTTGGGCTTTAGCCCCATAAAATGTAATAATCAAAATATAAATAACAAAAATAATATGCAAAGCCCAACCCATATCCTAGGTGTCCATCCGCTACACGCCCGTACTCACCATTCACACCATTGGGGATTTCTACAATCAACCAATACCGCTACACACCTTGATGGCGCTCGTGCCGCTCATCATCGATCATGGCCGTAGCCACTACAACAGATCACGGCGTAAGCCGCTACAACAGATCACTTCGTAAGGAATCGCTACAATGCATCACTTGTAAAAACCGCTACAACATATAACTTCCTCTTTTCATCAACCCAACCCATGTAATCACATATAATCAATATTCTTAAATCATTTAATCGTGAGCATTCACTAACCTCGGTGATTTGTTTTACCCTCTTTGGGTTTTCGCCATTATGTTTGGGATTTCTGCATTTAACAAAACATATAAGACTTATAATTATATACTAATCAAACAGATCTAGATGGTGTGGAGAATTACACACCTGATTAATGTCGATACCCTTTGCTACAACTTTGCTCAAAAAGTCGAAAAGATGCGAAACTAGGGCCTCTCCTATATTCGCCATGGTTAGTGTTCTACCCAATTTTATATATTTGAATAACAAATCTTCTTACCTTAAAATCCGTAGAAATTGAGACTTATGATTTTTGGCTTTTAGATCTAGTCGACTAAGCTTCCTTCAAATCCCGAATTGCCGCCATCATAAAACCATTAAACTATTAGCTTTTGGCTTTTGCCTTTCAAAACCTGAATAGATCATGAGAACTAATCAAAAATCAATACTTACCTTAGCATAGGAGATTCGGCTAGCACTAGAGAGAGGATTCAAAGAATGCCCATGGAAGATTTAAATGCCTAAGTATAGAACTAATTCTCAAATAGGATGAATAGAAGAAAAGACTATGGATGCTTCGACTTTCTAGAGAAATCGGCACAAGAAGGAAAAAGTGGAGAAGAGTTTCGCTTTTAAAGAAATTGGAGAGGAGAGGCTAGGAATTTCGACACAATGGGAGAGAAATTTAGGGTTTTCAAGTGTCGAATAAAGGAGCTAGCCCCTATTTATAGATATTTTGGCACCTACTTTGCTAAAAACCGAAAATGCCCTTAAAATTCAAGCTAAAAGAGAGGAGAAATTTGGCACCCTCCTTGCCATGCAAGAGTCGAATTTACACTCCTCTAGGTGGTGGATTTTTGGCCAACACTTCCCTTGAAGATAAGCTCCTAACTTTTCTCCTTTTTATCTATGATATTATCACTTAAAAATCCACATAAATTCTCTTATTTTATAGCCTTGTAGCCGTCCACCTCTACTAATCCCTAATGCCAAATTTAACTCACTTAAATTAAAATATTTGGGCCTCATTAAACTTAATACTTGGGCCCCTAATTCCTTGTGTGTGGCGTCACCCTCTCTTCATTTAAAGTGCCGAATTTGGCCTAAAACATGGGCTCCTTTACACCCAAAACTTGTTCCTTTTAACTCATTAATGATGCCACTTTAATCTGGGCCTTTTGCCTAATTCTAAGCCCAAATTTAGACCTCTATAAATTAAATTAACATAGTAAACCTATCCCTACACTAAATGTATAGGCCCATAAATTTAGGATGTTACAGTTGTACCCAACTTAAAGAAATTTCATCCTTGAAATTTCCAACTAACTATTAATCGTACTACCCAAGTCTCACCACTATGCTTTCACAAGCGCACTCCGATTCTAAAGCCAAAAGAAACACTTAGTATACTATCGTGAGAGCACGCACTGTTAGCATCTAGAGCGTCCTCGTCCCCCTTGTACTGATTTTACCGATTCGCATTTATTTGTTTAGAAATTTTATGAATTATTAGTTTTCTTCCACTGATTAACCACGAACAGTTTTATGAACAATAGTTTAAGAGTAGTTCTTTCAATTCGCATTCACAATACAAATCTCAAGTTTGTAACCTCTAACTAAAATAAAACACATACATCATACAAATAACATCCAAGCACTTACATTCTTCACGTAAAGGTGTTTTCGTTGATTCACTACCTGTGGTATTTTCATAATTTTATCCTACAGGGTATTTTCGTAACTTTTCATAATAAAGTTCCTTGTTGATTTCGTGAAGTGGGTGTATTCTGCAATTTTACAATCCGAGGGTATTTTGGTAATTTTGAAATCCGGGGTATTTTGGTCATTTGACAAAATGAGGGTAGGTTGGTAATTTTTTCTAACCAGGATATTTCGATGTTGTTGTTGTTTTTTTTTTTTTGCAAAGCAGGGTACTTTGGGGAAAAATCTAGTTTCATGGTCCTAAGTTACTCTTATAAACATGAGATTATCTGGTAAATTTTCAAAACATAGGTATTTTACAAATTCATGGTCGGTTGGTAGTTTTCACAAATCAAACGTATTTTGAAAATTTTGCAAAACTTGAGAAATTTTCTTTCTTTTTTTTTTTCAAACTAGGGTGGCTGGTCCCTTTCGGGTTTTAATTATAAGGTTTAGCCCATCAACAAGTCCTCGTAACTAGGGTGAATACTCACCACGCACTGTAGGATTCTAGTGAAGAGGAGGTGAGTCGCTAAGACCGCTAAGTACCAAGCTCTCCTTGAATCCACTCCTAGACATGCGTATGCCCATTGCCACACCCTAACTTGGCTAAGGTGAACAAATCACTACGCACTGCAGGATTCCAAAGTGAAGAGGAGGTGAGTCACTAGGACCGCTTAAATACTGTGCTCTTCCGGATCCAATCCTAGACATGCGTATGCTGTTACCACACCCTAGTCTTGCGGCTTGTTCACGGGTTTGTTTAGTGAAGTTAAGTCTTATGAGATTTTAAGAGTTGTTTCAAATAGGCCTAAAGTCCATCAAGTTCTAATCTAACTAATCTACGTCCCATAAAGCCCATCAAGCCCACATATATTATATCACACAATGGTTCGTAATACTTACAGCGGACTTGGGCCGAGACGCAGTGCCATCTTTGAGCTAACAGACCAGTATAAATATGCATGTTTCAAAACCCAACTTTAGAAAACATTTTGAGCCCAAAACCCCCCAGGAGCCGAGTTTTGAACCGGCTCGATACCAATTTGTAACACCCCAAACCCCGCCCAAACGCTACAACCAGATCCGTATGTCACTTAAGAGATTTTACATAACATGTCGCATTTCGAAAAATAGTTACTAGGTTTACACCTTTATTTCAAAGCTTAATAATTCATTAAAGTATAAAATATTAAGTTACCAATTATCATGGTAGATTTTAAATAAATAAAAACTAAAATTTCATGCAGTCTTAACTTAATTGAAAACATAAAACTTAAAACCCAAAGAATAAAAGCCCAACAAAATCCCAAAACATAAATGGTAGTCTAGTGGCCCATGGCCTTATTACAAAGAAATTTGAACCCATTAATTAAATGAAAATCAAATATTAGACTAAGTCTTTTGCTGAATTCTCAAAGCTCACGTCGCATGGCCACCTTGCTCTCCTCTCGGCCTGGTCCGATGCCCTAAGTGTCACCCGAGATGGTTAAAATTAAAGGGTGAGTCGCGAGACTCGTGTGTGCAATCCTCATGCACCATTAGATTTGGGCTTTAGCACCACAAAACAGAATAATCAAAATATAAATAACAAAAATAATATGCAAAGCCCAACCCATATCCTAGGTGTCTATCCGCTACACGCCCCCGTACCAGCCATTCACACCATTTGGGATTTCTACAATCAACCCACACCACTACACGCCTTGATGGCGCTCATGCCGCTCATCATCGATCATGGCCGTAGCCACTACAATAGATCACGGCAGGCCACTACAACAGATCACGGTAAGGAACCACATAATGCATCACGGTAAAAACCGCTACAACATATAACTTCCTCCTTTCATCAACCCAACCCATGCAATCACATATAATCAATATTCTTAAATCATTTAATCAGAGCATTCACTAACCTGGTGATTTGCTTTTACCCTCTTTGGGTTTCCGTCATTATGCCGGGATTTTGTCATTTAACAAAACATATAAGACTTATAATTATATACTAATCAAACAGATCTAGATGGTGTGGAGAATTACACACCTGATTAATGTCGATACCCTTGCTACAACTTTGCTCAAAAAGTTGAAAAGATGCGAAACTAGGGCCTCTCCTATATTCGGCCATTGTTAGTGTTCTACCCAATTTTATATATTTGAATAACAAATCTTCTTACCTTAAAATCCTAAAATTGGAGACTTATGATTTTCGGCTTTTAAATCTAGTCAACTAAGCTTCCTTCAAATCCCGAATTGTCGCCCATCATAAAACCATTAAACTATTAGCTTTTGGCTTTTGCCTTTCAAAAACTGGGAATAGATCATGAGAACTAATCAAAAATCAACACTTACCTTAGCATAGGAGATTCGGCTAGCACTAGAGAGAGGATTCGACAATGCCCATGGAAGATTTAAATGCCGGAAGTATAGAACTAATTCTCAAATAGGATGAATAGAAGAAAAGACTATGGATGCTTCAGTTTTCTAGAGAAATCGGCACAAGAAGGAAAAAGTGGAGAAGAGTTTCGGCTTTTAAAGAAATTGGAGAAAAGAAATTGGAGAGGAGAGGCTAGGAATTTTGACACAATGGGAGAGAAATTTAGGGTTCTCGATGTCGTAATCAAGGAGCTAGCCCCCTATTTATAGATATTTTGGCACCCTTTCGCTAAAAACCGAAAACGCCTTTAAAATTCAAGCTAAAAGAGAGGAGAAATTTGGCACCCTCCTTGCCATGCAAAGAGCTGAATTTTACACTCCTCTAGGTGGTGGATTTTCGCCAACACTTCCCTTGAAGATAAGCTCCTAACTTTTCTCTTTTTATCTATGATATTATCACTTAAAAATCCACATAAATTCTCCCATTTTATAGCCTTGTAGCCGTCCACCTCTACTAATCCCTAATGCCAAATTTAACTCACTTAAATTAAAATATTTGGGCCTCATTAAACTTAATACTTGGGCCCCTAATTCCTTGTGTGTGGCGTCACCCTCTCTTCATTTAAAGTGCCGAATTTGGCCTAAAACATGGGCTCCTTGCGACTCAAAACTTGTTCCTTTTAACTGTTAATGATGCCACTTTAACTGGGCCTTTTGCCTAATTCTAAGCCCAAATTTAGACCCCTATCAATTAAATTAACATAGTAAACCTATCCCTACACTAAATGTATAGGCCCGTAAATTTAGGATGTTACAGCTTCTACCCTCTTAAAGAAATTTCGTCCTCTCAATTTCCTACTAACTATTAATCGTACTACCCAAGTCTCACCACTATGCTTTCACAAGCAACTCCGATTCTAAAGCCAAAAGAAACACTTAGTATACTATGGTAGAGTACGCACCAGTGTTAGCATCTAGAGCGTCCTCGTCCCCCTTGTACTCATTTTACCGATACGCATTTATCTGTTTAGAAATTTTATGAATTATTAGTTTTCTTCCGCTGATTAACCACGAACAGTTTTATGAACAATAGTTTAAGAGTAGTTCTTTCGAATTCGCATTCACAATATAGTCTCAAGTTTGTAACCTCTAACTAAAATAAAAACACATACATCATACAAATAACATCCAAGCACTTACATTCTTCACGTAAAGGTGTTTTCGTTGATTCACTACCCAGGGGTATTTTCGTAATTTTATCCTACAGGGGTATTTTCGTAACTTTTCATAATAAAGTTCCTTGTTGATTTCGTGAAGTGAGGGTATTCTGGTAATTTTACAATTCAGGGGTATTTTGGTAAATTTGAAATCTGGGGTATTTTGGTCATTTGACAAAACGAGGGTAGGTTGGTAATTTTTTCTAACCAGGGATATTTCGATGTTGTTGTTGTTGTTTTTTTTTTCAAACAGGGTACTTTGGGGAAAAATCTAGTTTCATGGTCCGGGTTACTCTTATAAACATGAGATTTTCGGGTAAATTTTCAAAACATAGGTATTTTACAAATTCATGCTGGTTGGTAGTTTTCACAAATCAAACGTAATTTGAAAATTTTGCAAAACTTGAGAAATTTTCTTTCTTTTTTTTTTCAAACTAGGGTGGCTGGTCCCTTTCGGGTTTTAATTATAAGGTTTAGCCCATCAACAAGTCCTCGTAACTAGGGTGAATACTCACCACGCACCAGGTAGGATTCTAGTGAAGAGGAGGTGAGTCACTAGGACTGCTTAAGTACCAAGCTCTCCCTGAATCCACTCCTAGACATGCGTATGCCCATTGCCACACCCTAACTTGGCTAAGGTGAACAGTCACTACGCACTGTAGGATTCCAACAAGAGGAGGTGAGTCACTAGGACCGCTTAAATACTGTGCTCTTCCGGATCCAATCCTAGACATGCGTATGCCTGTTACCACACCCTAGTCTTGCGGCTCATTCACGGGTTTGTTTAGTGAAGTTAAGTCTTATGAGATTTTAAGAGTTGTTCAGCTAGGCCTAAAGTCCATCAAGTTCTAATCTAACTAATCTACGTGCCATAAAGCCCATCAAGCCCACATATATTATATCACACAAAGGTTCAGAATACTTACCTGGCAGACTTGGGCCGGAGACGCAGGTGCCATGCTGAGCTAACAGACCTGTATAAATATGCATGTTTCGAAAACCCAACTTTAGAAAATGTTTTGAGCCGAAAAAACCCCAGAGCCGAGTTTTGAACTGTGCTCGATACTAATTTGTAACACCCCAAACCCGCCCAAACGCTACAACCGGATCTGTATGTCACTTAAGAGATTTTACATAACATGTCGCATTTCGAAAACGAGCACTAGGTTTACACCTTTATTTCAAAAGCTTAATAATTCATTAAAGTATAAAATATTAAGTTACCAATTATCTTGGTAGATTTTAAATAAAAAAAACCGAAATTTCTTGCAGTCTTAACTTAATTGAAAACATAAAACTTAAAACCCAAAGAATAAAAGCCCAACAAAATCCCAAAACATAAATGGTAGTCTAGTGGCCCATGGCCTTATTACAAAGAAATTTGAACCCATTAATTAAATGAAAATCAAATATTAGACTAAGTCTTTTTGCTTGAATTCTCAAAGCTCACGCATGGCCACCTTGCTCTCCTCTCACCCCGGTCCGATGCCCTAAGTGTCACCTGAGATGGTTAAAATTAAAGGGTGAGTCGCGAGACTCGGTGTGCAACCCTCATGCACCATTAGATTTGGGCTTTAGCCCCATAAAACAGAATAATCAAAATATAAATAACAAAAATAATATGCAAAGCCCAACCCATATCCTAGGTGTCCATCCGCTACACGCCCGCACTCACCATTCACACCATTGGGGATTTCTATAATCAACCCACACCGCTATACGCCTTGATGGCGCCGTGCGCTCATCATCGATCATGGCCGTAGCCACTACAATGCATCACGGCAAGCCGCTACAATAGATCACGCGAAGGAACCACTACAGCAGATCACGGTAAAAACCGCTACAACATATAACTTCCTCCTTTCATCAACCCAACCCATGCAATCACATATAATCAATATTCTTAAATCATTTAATCGAGAGCATTCACTAACTCGTGATTTACTTTTTTACCCTCTTTGGGTTTCCGTCATTATCTTTGGGATTTTGTCATTTAACAAAACATATAAGACTTATAATTATATACTAATCAAACAGATATAGATGGTGTGGAGAATTACACACCTGATTAATGTCGATACCCTTGCTACAACTTTGCTCAAAAAGTCGAAAAGATGCGAAACTAGGGCCTCTCCTATATTCGGCCATGGTTAGTGTTCTACCCAATTTTATATATTTGAATAACAAATCTTCTTACCTTAAAATCCTAAAATTGGAGACTTATGATTTTCGGCTTTTAGATCTAGTCGACTAAGCTTCCTTCAAATCCCGAATTACCGCCCATCATAAAACCCTTAAACTATTAGCTTTTGGCTTTTGCCTTTCAAAAACCGGGAATAGATCATGAGAACTAATCAAAAATCAACACTTACCTTAGCATAGGAGATTCAAATAGCACTAGAGAGAGGATTCGCAATGCCCATGGAAGATTTAAATGCCTAAGTATAGAACTAATTCTCAAATAGGATGAATAGAAGAAAAGACTATGGATGCTTCTGGTTTTCTAGAGAAATCGGCACAAGAAGGAAAAAGTGGAGAAGAGTTTCGGCTTTTAAAGAAATTGGAGAAAAGAAATTGGAGAGGGAGAGGCTAGGGAATTTCGACACAATGGGAGAGAAATTTAGGGGTTTCAAAGGTGTCGTAATCAAGGAGCTAGCCCCTATTTATAGATATTTTGGCACCTCTGCTAAAAATCGAAAACGCCTTAAAATTCAAGCTAAAAGAGAGGAGAAATTCGGCACCCTCCTTGCCATGCAAGAGCCAAATTTACACTCCTCTAGGTGGTGGATTTTCGGCCAACACTTCCCTTGAAGATAAGCTCCTAACTTTTCTCCTTTTTATCTATGATATTATCACTTAAAAATCCACATAAATTCTCCTATTTTATAGCCTTGTAGCCGTCCACCTCTACTAATCCCTAATGCCAAATTTAACTCACTTAAATTAAAATATTTGGGCCTCATTAAACTTAATACTTGGGCTCCTAATTCCTTGTGTGTGGCGTCACCCTCTCTTCATTTAAAGTGCCGAATTTGGCCTAAAACATGGGCTCCTTGTGACCCAAAACTTGTTCCTTTTTAACTGTTAATGATGCCACTTTAATCTGGGCCTTTTTGCCTAATTCTAAGCCCAAATTTAGGCCCCTATCAATTAAATTAACATGGTAAACCTATCCCTACACTAAATGTATAGGCCCGTAAATTTAGGATGTTACAGTTCTACCCCCTCAAAGAAATTTCGTCCTTGAAATTTCCAACTAACTATTAATCGTACTACCCAAGTCTCACCACTATGCTTTCGCTGCGCACTCCGATTCTAAAGCCAAAAGAAACACTTAGTATACTATGGTAGAGTACGCACCAGTGTTAGCATCTAGAGCGTCCTCGTCCCCCTTGTACTCATTTTATCGATTCGCGTTTATCTGTTTAGAAATTTTTTGAATTATTAGTTTTCTTCCGCTGATTAACCACGAACAGTTTTATGAATAATAGTTTAAGAGTAGTTCTTTCGAATTCGCATTCACAATACAGTCTCAAGTTTGTAACCTCTAACTAAAATAAAACACATACATCATACAAATAACATCCAAGCACTTACATTCTTCACGTAAAGGTGTTTTCGTTGATTCACTACCTAGGGGTATTTTCGTAATTTTATCCTACAGGGGTATTTTCGTAACTTTTCATAATAAAGTTCCTTGTTGATTTCGTGAAGTGAGGGTATTCTGGTAATTTTACAATTCGGGGGTATTTTGGTAATTTTGAAATCCGGGGGTATTTTGGTCATTTGACAAAACGAGGGTAGGTTGGTATTTTTTTCTAACCAGGGATATTTCGATATTGTTGTTGTTGTTCTTTATTGTTTTTTTCAAACAGGGTACTTTGGGGAAAAATCTAGTTTCATGGTCCGGGTTACTCTTATAAACATGAGATTTTCGGGTAAATTTTCCAAAACATGGGTATTTTACAAATTCATGGCTGGTTGTTAGTTTTCACAAATCAAACGTATTTTGAAAATTTTGCAAAACTTGAGAAATTTTCTTTCTTTTTTTTTTCAAACTAGGGTGGCTGGTCCCTTTGGGGTTTTAATTATAAGGTTTAGCCCATCAAAAGTCCTCGTAACTAGGGTGAATAGTCACCACGCACTGTGTAGGATTCTAGTGAAGAGGAGGTGAATCGCTAGGACCGCTAAGTACCAAGCTCTCCTTGAATCCACTCCTAGACATGCGTATGCCCATTGCCACACCCTAACTTGGCTAAAGTGAACAGGTCACTACGCACTGCAGTAGGATTCCAGTGAAGAGGAGGTGAGTCATTAGGATCGCTTAAATACCGTGCTCTTCCGATCCAATCCTAGACATGCGTATGCTGTTACCACACCCTAGTCTTAAGGCTCATTCACGGGTTTGTTTAGTGAAGTTAAGTCTTATGAGATTTTAAGAGTTGTTTCAGCTAGGCCTAAAGTCCATCAAGTTCTAATCTAACTAATCTACGTCCCATAAAGCCCATCAAGCCCACATATATTATATCACACAATGGTTCAGAATACTTACCTGGCGGACTTGGGCCGAGACGCAGTGCCATCTTGAGCTAACAGACCTGTATAAATATGCATGTTTCGAAAACCCAACTTTAGAAAACGTTTTGAGCCCAAAAAACTCCCAGAACCGAGTTTTGAACCGGGCTCTGATACTAATTTGTAACACCCCAAACCCGGCCCAAATGCTACAACCGAATCTGGTATGTCACTTAAGAGATTTTACATAACATGTCACATTTCAGAAAATAGTTACTAGGTTTACACCTTTATTTCGAAAGCTTAATAATTCATTAAAGTATAAAATATTAAGTTACCAATTATCTTGGTAGATTTTAAATAAAAAAAAACTGAAATTTCATGCAGGTCTTAACTTAATTGAAAACATAAAACTTAAAACCCATTAATAAAAGCCAACCAAAATCCCAAAACATAAATGGTAGTCTAGTGGCCCATGGCCTTATTACAAAGAAATTTAAGCCCATTTATTAAATGAAAATCAAATATTAGACTAAGTCTTTTTGCTGAATTCTCAAAGCTCTGTCGCATGGCCACCTTGCTCTCCTCTCCAGCCCGATCCGATGCCCTAAGTGTCACCTGAGATGGTTAAATTTAAAGGGTGAGTCGCGAGACTCAGTGTGCAACCCTCATGCACCATTAGATTTGGGCTTTAGCCCCATAAAACAGAATAATCAAAATATAAATAACAAAAATAATATGCAAAGCCCAACCCATATCCTAGGTGTCCATCCGCTACACGCCCCCGTACTAGCCATTCACACCATTGGGGATTTCTACAATCAACCCACACCACTACACGCCTTGATGGCAGTCGTGCTGCTCATCATCAGATCATGGCCGTAGCCACTACAACAGATCACGGTAGAAGCCGCTACAATGCATCACTTCGTGAAGGAACCGCTACAAATGCATCACGGTAAAAACCGCTACAACATATAACTTCCTCCTTTCATCAACCCAAACCATGCAATCACATATAATCAATATTCTTAAATCATTTAATCGTGAGCATTCACTAACCCGGTGATTTGCTTTTACCCTCTTTGCTTTTCATCATTATGCCGAGATTTCGGCATTTAACAAAACATATAAGACTTATAATTATATACTAATCAAACAGATCTAGATGGTGTGGAGAATTACACACCTGATTAATGTCGATACCCTTGCTACAACTTTGCTCAAAAAGTCGAAAAGATGCGAAACTAGGGCCTCTCTTATATTCGGCCATGGTTACTGTTCTACCCAATTTTATATATTTGAATAACAAATCTTCTTACCTTAAAATCCTAAAATTGGAGACTTATGATTTTCGGCTTTTAGATCTAGTCGACTAAGCTTCCTTCAAATCCCGAATTGTCGCCCATCATAAAACCATTAAACTATTAGCTTTTGGCTTTTGCCTTTCAAAAACGGGAATAGATCATGAGAACTAATCAAAAATCAACACTTACCTTAGCATAGGAGATTCGGCTAGCACTAGAGAGAGGATTCGCAATGCCATGGAAGATTTAAATGCCTAAGTAGTATAACTAATTCTCAAATAGGATGAATAGAAGAAAATACTATGGATGCTTCCTGGCTTTCTAGAGAAATCGGCACAAGAAGGAAAAAGTGGAGAAGAGTTTGGCTTTTAAAGAAATTGGAGAAAAGAAATTGGAGAGGGAGAGGCTAGGAATTTCGACACAATGGGAGAGAAATTTAGGGTTTTCAGAGTGTCGAATCAAGGAGCTAGCCCCTAGTTATAGATATTTTGGCACCTCTCGCTAAAAACCGAAAACGCCTTTAAAATTCAAGCTAAAGAGAGGAGAAATTCGGCACCCTCCTTGCCATGCAGTAGCCGAATTTTACACTCCTCTAGGTGGTGGATTTTCGGCCAACACTTCCCTTGAAGATAAGCTCCTAACTTTTCTCCTTTTTATCTATGATATTATCACTTAAAAATCCACATAAATTCTCCTATTTTATAGCCTTGTAGCCGTCCACCTCTAGTAATCCCTAATGCCAAATTTAACTCACTTAAATTAAAATATTTGGGCCTCATTAAACTTAATACTTGGGCCCCTAATTCCTTGTGTGTGGCGTCACCCTCTCTTCATTTAAAGTGCCGAATTTGGCCTAAAACATGGGCTCCTTGCGACCCAAAACTTGTTCCTTTTTAACTGTTAATGATGCCACTTTAATCTGGGCCTTTTTGCCTAATTCTAAGCCCAAATTTAGACCCCTATCAATTAAATTAACATAGTAAACCTATCCCTACACTAAATGTATAGGCCCGTAAATTTAGGATGTTACAGGTACCAAACTTTTTGCATTATTCTCAAAATCCTGAATTTAGTCTTGTTTTTAAGTAAATTCCTCATATTACTAATTAGGATGAAATTTCTAATGATTTATGATTTTTATTGATATGTTTTATATTAAGTCATTGATAATTATGCATTGATAATTAAATTCTAAGATACTAGAGAATCAAGCATGATAAGTCTATTTTTTAGAAATTAAAAATTTGCTAGGTTGTCAAACTGAGTTTAAATATTACTTTGAAGTTTGAAATTTACGAGGTTGACATCAAAATACCCATAATTTTTTTGAGATTTTGAGCCTTATAGAGCATATATTCTTTTTCTTGCTCACTTTTTGATTATGAGTGTGTCAACATTGATTTGTTATTCTAGAACTTGCCTCGTTTATGCATATCGAGACCACACCTATAATTTGATATACAGAGATGATTAAGGCATTTAGGTTTTAACCCACTAACTCCATTAAAAAGCCTACCTTCACAATTAACCCCTAGTGAACCCCTTTTAATCCTAATAACCCTTTTTATTGATATAACCACTAATATTAACCTAAAAACCTTTGTATTTGTTATCACCATTCCTTTTGACTACCTTTTTGTCGAGAATTGATTTTGAGCAGTTACCTAACTATGTTCTATATTTCAGTTGTAAAAAGTTCTTTCCTATTATTATTTAGTTTGTTCTTTAAAAAAATCAATTAAAGAATATTCAGTATTAGTACGATGAAAGGCGAGCTTGTACAGTTAAAGCCTATTTATTGAAGAAGAAGCTCGTATTATTAGTTTCAAAGTTTCAATTCATGTAATTATTTATTTATCAGTTCTTTTTTTCTAGTTAGGTAATTTATCAATTCAATCTCGATTCTAACCTTTTAATTCAGCCTTTATCCACACCTTAACCCTAGCCCCATTACAACCTTGTCAAAGACCTTTTGATTTGTGCATCATTTCATATTATAGTGGTGGAGACTTGATTTTCAGGCAAGCCTATGGGATTAACTTTTCATGTTCGACTTTTGAGTGCCTAAATTTTGAACCTTAAACACTTTGAGTGATTTGAGTGGATCTTTTGGGAGGATTTCAATCCTTGTCGATTTCGATTTAAAGGTAATTATTTAGATAAGGGGAGACGCCTATATTTTTGAGCTACAAATCTATGACTTAGACTGTTTGAATCCTTAGGACTCTTTGAATTGAATTATCCATGTATAAATTATCTATGAATTATGATAAAACATTGTTGATAGGAATTATGAATCATAGAAAGTTTGTTTTAATTGTAAGTTGAGAATTTTGCTTGAGGACAAGCAAAAGCTTAAGTGTGGGGGTATTTGATAAACCGAAATAGTAACATATTTTAATCTCACGTTTAGTATGCTTTTGGATGAATTATCCCTTATTTTATGTAAAAAGGTGCTCTTAATCCTTTCTTTTCATGTCTTATACTCAGGAAAGCACCCAAGGACAAAAAGAACGAGAAACAGGCTCAAAACGGACCAAAATGGGCCAAAGAAGAAATTGACACGGCCTGGACCTTAGCCCACACGGTCGTGCCTCCTCAATATACTAGAACACGGCCTTATATCGATCTACATGGGCGTGTCCTCATTAGAAGTCCAAACACGGCCTGACCACGATTCACACGGGCGTGTGCCATGGCCGTGCCTCTGCCGTGGAAAAGAGCAATTTCATTTGGGAAAGGATACTTAGGGGCAAAGAAACCCATTTCAAAAGCCTATAAATACACCCTAAGTATGACTGAGAAGGGGGCGGTTAGCTAGGCCAAGGAGACAAGCCGAAAAGGTCAGAGTTGTGGGAATCACTCGAAGGTAGCCAGTTGATCCATCTCAAGAAGCCGGGATTCTACTCAAGATGGCAGATCTCTCCTTCAATTCCTTCAGGGAGTTTTAGGGATTTATTATGTTTTGTTTTATCTTTTCTCTTGAGATGTTTTCTTATTTAGTTATGAACTAAATCCTTCAGATACTTGAAGGGGATGAAACCTATGATGAATCTTGTTATTATTTTCTAAATTATATGATAAATACTTAGTTTGTTCTTAATTATGTGAGCTTTATCCAAATTTAATGTGCTTAGGTGGAGGAGGAATAGACCCTGCCTAAGAGTAGATCTAGCATAATTAAGCGGAGTTGATCGCACGCCTAGAGATAGGGTGACGAGATTTTGCCGGATTAGGGTGAAACCTAATATGGGAGTCCATAGATCGATTTAATGCTATTCTAGGGGTTATTATAAGAGAACGAGAGTTCCACTAATTAACCTAGGGTTAGACGTTATTCGCCTCGAGAGAGGGTTTAATATACGTTAGGGAGTCTTACGGATCAAACTAAGTAAATAAAATCATATGGTTCAGTGATAGATAACATGTGAAGTCTAGGTGGATTCTTCCTGAGGGTATCATCTAAATCAACTGAGTTTTTCTAAAAGTTATCTCCCCAATTTTAGTCTTTTTTCATCTTTGTGTCCTTAGCTTAGTAGTTCGTTAATTTTAGATTAAAAGCAACTTCACTTATTTTAGGTTAAATAATAAAAAGAAAGTTAATATTAGTACTTTTAGTTCCTTTGGGTTCGATAATTCGGTCTTGCCTAAGCTATACTACTGTTCGATAGGTACACTTGCCTTTAATCGTTGTCAGAGTTAGTTTCCAGGTTCGATTGTTCTTTTTATAAATTTTAAAGCTCTGATTCACAGCGATCACTTTTACTCTGTTTCGTTTTCTGTAGTTATCATTTTGCAGACTTCAGCAGCCAGATCCTCTTGAAGATCACACTATCCAGCCTCTATTTTGGTAGACATTTAAACGTTCATTTCAGTTATGTGGCATGTAATAGGAGTTGGATTGTATATAAGTGCTTTGTAAAAGTAAAATGTGATTTGTGATACATAAAGTATATGTGCTTGTTGGCATGTTGATGTGTTTGATCGTGACTTGAAATAGTAGCCTTATATGTGGTTATTAAGTTTGGTATGTGATGGAATAATTTAAGTATATTGTAAGTTCGATTATGTTATGGAATGTTTGAATAGGTGAGACTTTTTTGGAGTATATGACATAATAGATTGATTTTTGAGTTAGATGTTATGGTTTCTGGTGTTAAACTTATAGATGGTTATATTGGTAATATAATTAATGATAAGGAAAGAAATTTGGCATTTTGTTTGTACATATATATGTTCTAATTTGCCATGAGATGGGAATGTACTTTGTTATTGGTTAATGTTAAGTGATTGAAAGTTGTATTTTGTTTGTGTATCGGGTATATGTATGGTCACTTTCTATTTTGGCATGAAAGGAATTGAACTTTGGTTTTGATTCATGTTTTTGATGGTGCCTTGAGGCATATTGGTTAGAATTAGGGAAATGATTTGTTTTTGTATGCTTTTGGTGCATTTTGAATAGGTTTAAATATTGGTTAAGTGTATACTTATGGAAAATGTGAAAATTTCATTTTGTATCTTGCATGTTAAGGTACCTACTGACACCACAGGCATGTGACATGGCTATGTGATCCTGTTGAATTGGGAGGTTTTGGTTAAACACAGTCTCAGTCTCTCAGATGACCCAGCCACACGGCAGTGTGATTGGTTGGGCCGTGTAATTGTTTGTAAATTTTGCATTTATGTTCACACAACTTCAGTGAGTTACACGGTCATGTGACTCAAGCCTACACGGTTGCAGTTTATAACACGATTGTGTGACCCTATTTTATTATTTTTTTCTAGTTGTTTAAAAATTTGCAATTTAGTCCTTATTTGCACTCCGATTAACGTAAGATTTTTCATAAGCTTGATTAAGACTTGAAATTGTTTGTAATCATGCTAAACATGGATTACGAATTTTTTGTTAATTTATTGAATTTTAAAGTAAAAAATGTATGTGATTTGTTCATTTAACTGTTGTAGCATCTTGTAGCTTGGGTTCGGTGACCGGACTGGGTAAGGGGTGTTATAGTTTGAGCCCAAACTTGAACAGATTCGTAATATGAGAATAGTGGTGAAGGTTATTCGATTGAAAGTCGATAATGTCTAGGATCCGTCTCGTACAAAGCATAGGTGCTTTTCGAGAAAAGTTTATTGCTATAAATATCACAAACCGGCTTGGTTTTTAAAATTTAATTTTTTACTGTGACAAAAAAATATTTTTAAACCGAATTTTTTCCAACACTCTCTGGGAAAGGGCTGAATTGAATAAGATATCCCAATTTGTAGTGTAACATCCTAAATTGGGGGTTAATTTTAGATTGCATTGTTTTGCTTGTGTTTGGGTGGTGTGTGTCGTTGTTTGAGATGTTTCAAGACTTAGTTGTAAGTCTAGAGTGCAGCCTGAGTAGTAGAAAATTTTATTTGTAAGCTTTAAAGATAGGGAGCCTTAGTAAGTAGGGGTTACAAGTTAAATGAGGGGAAATTTGTCACTAAAAGGCCTTGGAGAAGTGGCAAAGGAGGCCACTTAGGAGCTGGAATTGACGCCACAAGGGGGAGCAAGGGGCCTATGTTCGAGTCGCGGAAGTCCCCTTTTTCTCTTTATTTTGGACGGCAAAGAGAGGAGAAATGCTCAATTTTAAACTTCAGGATAATAAGGATATTATTAAGATTTTAATTGGATTTTATGTGAATAATTTTAAAAGGGTGGCAAGGAGAAAAAGTAGGCATTTGTTTAATTCAAATTCTTTTGAAATAATTTTAAACTAGTGGCCAAGAGTGATTCAAGGTGTTGGCCGAAATTTGAACTCCTTGGAGAGGAGTGAACGGCAAGGGAAATATGTAGAGGGGGAGGCCGAATTCCCTTAGTCTTTCACTTGACAAATTCGGCTAGCATTTCATCTTTTTTTCTTTCTTTTTCACTCTCTCTCTCAAAACCGAAACCCCATTGCCATCTTCATCTTCTCTACTTTTTGACCCTTGGCCGAATCACCTATTCTCTCATCCCTCTCTTTTCTCCTCTATTTTGGCTAAACCGAAAACACTCTCCCCTCATACCTTTCTTTTCTCTCCTCAACCCCTTTGGCCGAAGCTTCTATTTTACTTCTTCTTCTTTCTTTTTTTTTTCACTCAAAGCCGAACCTTGATTGTTATTTTAATCAACCATAGCCGAATCTACTCCCTACCTTTGTGCCGAAATTCCCTTCTCCTATCTAGAAGCACTTTGGCCGAATGTTAAAAGTGGCATAGATCTCTTTGGGAATCTTCTTTCAATCGGTTTGGGAAGGTAAGTGCTTATAGCCGAATGCCTATTTCTTCTCCTCTCTTGGTCTTTGTCGACTTCTAAAAGAGTAAGAGCCGATTTCGGTATTTGAGAGCAAGGTGTTAATTATTCTTGTTGGAATCAATTTTATCTAGGTACTCCGGGATTTTGAGGTATTCAAACCAAGCCTTCATTCATTAGCAATCGGTTGGTAAGGGGTGGTAAGGATCTATTTTAATAGATTATATTTTTAGTGATGGAAAAGCCGAAGGCTATTAATATGGATGGTTTCCGATTGTAGGAAGCGAAACACATAGTGTGTGGTGGCTAATATTCAAAGGGCGTGTAGGGGCAAGGAACCTAGTGTGGCCGATTGACTCTTACGGGATTTGGGCTATCGTTAGTAACAGTGTGTACATACACACTTTATAACTAATAATCATGCTAAACGCATTGTGTATGCTAAACCAATTAGTGTAGATTTGGATTTAATACCATCATGGTATAGGCAAGGATTCGGTAAGTCCTTGTTGTTATGAGTTTTCTTTATGATGCTTTTGGGAAGCATGACATATTTGGTATATGTGGCAAATAAATATGTGGTGATGATAAATCCAAAGATATGTTGTTAAATAAACATGTTGGCATGATTCTTGTTAAATGCATATCATTGATTGATGTGGGTTAAACGATTGGAGGGGGAAGTGATATCCGTGTCTTGGACACCAATGGTTTGCTACCACATTTCGTGACTACGGTCACCGAGGTTTGGCACCTCATAGCGTCTCATCCCAGTGGTTTGGTACCATAGTGGGTTGGCCCCACGAGATAATATAACGGGATTGGCGCCAATGATTTGGTATCACACGATGGGTTGGCCCCATCATTACTATTTGTGACTTCGTCACCAGGTGGTTTGGCACCACAATATTGATGGATATCGTGTCTTTGGACACCAGGTGGTTTGGCACCACCAAGGTTTGGTACCCACGGGTAGAGAAAGGTGTATTGGATGGCTAGGTTGGGTGCATGTTAAATTTAGTGCATGTTAACTTAGTTATAAATTGTGTATGATGTTGCACTAAACCGGGGGAAGGGTTACACATTGAGTCTTGGTGACTCACCTTCTCCTTTAACTTTTTCAGGTGACTCGTAGATCGCGGATGAGGAGCCGGATGGACTCGAGGTGGCCATGCAGTGGGAATGTGATTTAAACGAACTTTGAATTATTTTTATTTTATTTGGATTTATTTGTTCAAGTTGTAATAAGGCCTCCTAAGATTTTTATTTTGCTTACTTTACATATTTTGGATAATTTGTTTAAATTACTTAATGACTTTAAAATGGGTACACACGTTTTCTTAAATTTAACGCAAAATGTTTTATTGTGCCATTGGGTACATTCAAAATCGGTAACAACCTGACTTAATAGATCTTTAAATAAAACTAAGTGAGGTTTCTTCACACACCTCAATGGTTTTACCAAAACCATATAAAATGAAACGTTTTCGACAAAACTTAAGTCGGCTAAAAAGGGATTTTACAAAAATGTTTTCCCCTGTAACATACCAAATTCGGTCGTAATGTTTGGGCCGTGTTTGGGGTGTTACAAAATTGGTATCAGACCCAAGGCCCAAAATGTTTTTGGTAGGCCTTCTTGAAGTAATTATGGTTTTGAACAAAGATGGCACCGAGTCTCCAAAGACCAATCCGCCCGGTGTAAGTACTTCCGACTTCAGTATGAATTATTGGTAGAAGGGTAGGTAGATAGTATGATAGGTGTTTGAACTTTAGGACTGCCCACTCCAACAAAAGACATAAGACTTTAAATGCCTAATTAAACAAACCTACGACCAAGTCGCCGAGTTAGGTGTGTGGTAACCCTTGTGCGCATGTCTAGGATTGGATCCTAAGAGCTTGGTACTTAAGCGATCCTCGTGACTCACCTCCTCTTCGCAGATTCCTACCTGGTGCATAGCTTCGGTTCACCCCTAACCAAGAGGACTCGGTCATAGGCCAAACACAATAAATAATACCCGACTTTGGAAATTTATGAAAATACCCTGTAGGAAAAAGACGAAACTATCCTCGGGAGGAGTGAATAAGTATGAAAGGTATTAGGGAATGGATGTGCCCTTACATGTAAACTAGGATAGAGGACTTAAACCTTTGATTGATCGAAAGAATTTCTATTAAACTCTCTTTATAAAATTTCTTCGCGGATAACCAAGTGAAACAAGTACTAATCCATGAAAATTCCTTAACTGATTAAAGCGCAATAGTTAGAATGAGCTCTATAGGGGCGTGGCCGTGCCGTGGACGCCGCAGAGAGGCGGGATCACCATCTCGGAACCCGTTAGGTCGGTCAAGGATCGGACAATGAGGCACCACCGCCACCACCACCCCCACCGTGGGCGTTGAGCGGGAAGCCCAAACGGGGATGACGTTTGATCGCAGTCATCTTTGCGAGTTCTAGAGTTGGTGGTGGTGCGAGAGGAAATTCGGGAGCTCGAGTTCAGACCGAGCGACTCCGATCCAACAGAGCGGAGGTATTTCGGGTGTATCGGGAGTGGCACCCGTCGCGCGCGAATATTGGTTAGAATCGACCGAGAGAATCATGAATGATCTTGACTGACGGATGAGGAGAAGGCGAAAGGAGGCGGTGTCGCTTCTAAAGGATGAGTCATATCAATGGTGGCTCACGGTTCGAGATGGTGCTACGGCAAATGATCTTACTTGGGAGTATTTCAAAGCCGCTTATCGGAGAAGTATGTGGGCACCAAAATACACCGATGCGCAGAGAGAAAGCTTTTCAGGGGTTGGTACAAGGAAATAAGTCCGTGTCGGAGTATGAAGCAGAATTCTTGAGGCTGAGCCGCTATGCTCGGGGAATTGTGTCAACAGAGCATGATCGCTGTGTCCGCTTTGAAGATGAACTTAGGGATGAGTTAAGGTTGCTGATTGCTCCACAGCGCCAGAGCGTGAGTTTGCGTTACGTGGAAAAGGCTAAGGTAGCCGAAGGGGTCAAGGAGTCCGTGAGACATAACTATGATAGGAATAAGCAGAAAAGAGGCTTTGGGTCGTCTGGATCGGGTAGTAATGCACGGAAGAGGGCTAGGCAGAGTGGGCCGAATCAGGCAGGGAGGCCCATGGCTGCTGTCGAGAGACCACCTCGATGTGTCGCTGTGGGAAATCACATTGGGAGGTTGTTGGACCGGTGAAAGAGGATGCTTTGAATGTGGATCGTTGGATCATCGTGTAAGGGACTGTCCTCGGAAGTTAGCTAAGAATCAGCCAGAGGGTCAGAACCGTACTCAGGTTAGAAACGAAGGACCACCACAGAGGGGTCGTGGTAATGGTAGAGGAGGTAATGGTTCTAGTCGAGGTCGCGGTACACCGGGCAGAGGTACAGGCAACACAGAGGCGAGACAGCCTGGTTTAGTCTACGCAGCAAGGCGACGAGAGGAGGGTGACGCACCGGACGTCATAACCGGTACGTTCCTAATTTTTGGTCTTCCATATGTTGCATTAATTGATGTGGGTTCGACGTATTCATACGTTGCTAGGTAGTGTGGTAGAGACTATGAACTTAGACTTTGAGACTGCTTCTAGGGAGATGATAGTAATTAGCCCTCTAGGTCACTCTGTAGTGGTGAACAAGCTATATAGAGATGTACCCCTAGAACTCCAAGGGGTAGTATTTATGGCTGATCTGATGGAACTGCCGTTTGGGGAGTTCGATTTGATTCTTCGAATGGACTGGTTGGTTAAGTATCAGGCAAGGTTGGACTGCGCTGCTAAGCGCATGGTTCTTAAGATGGCTGAGGGTGATGAAGTGGTCATGATAGGCAATAGAAGAGATTACCTATCTAACGTGGTATCTGCTTTGAAGGCTGAGAAGATGGTCAGGAAGGGTTGTGAGGCGTTTACGTTCGTATATGTGCCTTGGAGGCTAAGTCGTCGCGATTGAGAAGGTTCGAACAGATGAGGAATTCACCGATGTATTTTCGGAAGAACTTCCGGTGCGCTCCCGATCGGGAAGTTGAGTTCGGTATAGACTTGTTGCCCGAACGGCACTGTGTCTCTATAGCACCGTGCATCGAATGGCACCAAAAGAATTGGTGGAAACAAGGCTCAAATTCAAGAACTCTTGGACCGAGGGTTTATCCGGCCAAGTATATCTCCGTGGGGAGCACTGTGTTGTTTGTCAAGAAAAAGGACGGTTCAATGCGAATGTGTATCGACTACCGCCGCCTAAACAAGTTAACGATCAAAAACAAGTATCCGTTGCCCCGATTGATGACTTGTTTAACCAAGCTGAAGGGTGCATCGGTGTTCTCGAAGATAGATCTTAGGTCGGGTTATCATCAACTTAAGGTGAAGGAGGTTGATGTACACAAGACTAACATTCCGTACTCGGTATGGGCATTACGAGTTCTTGGTGATGCCATTTGGGTTGACCAACGCACCTACTGCATTCATGGACTTAATGAATAGGGTGTTTCAAAGCGATTTCTGGATCGGTTTGTCATGGTGTTTATAGACGACATATTGGTTTACTCAAAAACGGAGGAGGAGCATGACAGGGCAATTGCGTATAGTCTTACAAGTACTAAGGGAAGCGAGCGGCTATATGCCAAATTCGATAAGTGCGAATTTTGGCTTAGGAGGTGGCTTTCTTAGGTCACGTAGTATCACCAAAGGGATTAGAGTGGACCTCGCAAGGTTGAAGCGGTGTTGGATTGGAAACCGCCTAGGGCGGTGGCGAGAAATTCGAAGTTTTACTGGTGCGGCGGTACTATCGAAGATTTGTGGAAGGATTCTCTTTAATCGTAGCGCCGTTGACTAAGTTACTAAGAAAAAGAGTTCCATTTGTATGGACGGAGAAAGCGAAGAAAGCTTTGACAAGCTAAGGAAGATTCGGACGGAAGCTCGGTTACGTTCGACTTGAGGTTTGGAAAGTTGTTCACGGTTTATTGTGATGCATCCCGTCTTGGTTTGGGGTGTGTGTTAATGCAAGAAGGGAAAGTAGTGGCTTATGCATCCCGTCGGCTAAGACCGCATGAGGTTAACTATCCAACTCACGATTTGGAGTTAGCGGCGTAGAGTCTTCGCTTTGAAAATATGGAGGCATTACTTGTATGGGGAGAAGTCGATAGTCTACACGGATCACAAAAGTCCGAGGTATCTTTTGACCCGAGAAGGATTTGAACTTGAGGCGGCATCGATGGATTGAGTGTTGAAGGACTACGATCGTTCAATTGAGTACCATCCGGGCAAGGCTAACATGGTGGTGACGCGTTGAGCCTAAGGTCGTGACGGACTTAAGAGCGATGTTTGCTCACCTCGGTCTATCGACGATGGAAGTCTTTTAGCGAGCTGCAAGTTAAGCCAACTTGGATCGAGGAGATTAAGGAAAAACAATTGGTAGATGACGGTTTGAGTGCGCGGAGGTTACAAGTTCAAGATGGTGGTTTGGAAGGGTATAGTTTGTCTAGTGATGGTGTACTATGTTTTCAAGGACGAGCTGTATGCCAAAGGATGTGGAATTGAGGCAAAGAATTCTTCAAGATGCACATAGCAGCCCATACGCCATGCATCCCGGAGGTAGCAAGATGTATGGAGATTTACTGAAGCGATTACGTGGCCGGGGTTGAAGCGTGAGGTAACGAATTTGTGGGAAAGTGTCGACGTGTCGCCAGGTTAAGGCCGAACACCGGTTGCCATCGTGGTTACTCCAACCGGTGAAGATCCTCGATGGAAATGGGAAAGGATCACTATGGACTTTGTCGATGGGCTACCCCTCACGCCCGGCAGAAAGACGCAGCTTTGGGTGATTGTGGATGTCGACTAAATCACTCACTTCATACCGCAGTAAGGGTGGATTACTCACTTGAAAGCTAGCTAAGCCAGTATGTGTCGTAAATAGTAAGATTGCATGGCGTGCGAGATCAATTATCTCGGATAGGGATCCGAGGTTCACATCAAGGTTCGGAAAGCGTTGCATCAAGCTTTGGGCACACGATCGATTTCGATCTGACATTCCATCCACGATCGGACGGGCGATCGGAAAGGGTCATTCAGATTTTAGAGGATATGCTGAGAGGATGTGTTTTGGATTTCAGTGGTAGTTGGGAGGAGTACCTACCGTTAGCGAGAATTAAACTTATAACAATAGTTATCAAGCGAGTATCCGAGATGGCACCATATGAAGCCTTTGTATGGGCGAAAATGCCGTACTCCTACATGTTGGGCGGAGTTGGGTGAACGACAAGTGTTGGGTCCAGAGTTGGTGACAGAAACTGAAGACAAGGTTAAGGTAATTCGAGCTCGTCTCAAGGAAGCGTCAGATAGACAGAAGTCTTATGCGGATCTTAAGCGTAAGGAAATGGAGTATGCAATAGGAGACAAAGTTTTTCTGAAGGTGTCGCCTTGGAAGAAGGTGTTAAGATTTGGGCGAAAAGGGAAACTAAGCCCTAGATTTATTGGGCCGTATACAGTGTTAAAGCGAGTGGGACTGATAGCTTATCAGCTCGAGCTGCCGGCAGAGTTGAGACAAATTCATGACGTCTTCCATGTGTCAATGCTTAGGCGATATCGGTCAGATCCATCACACGTTGTGCCAGAAGCAGAGATTGAGGTAAACTCGGACTTATCTTTCGAGGAGGAACCAGTCGGATCTTGGACCGAGATGTCAAAGTTACTGCGCAGAAAAGTCAAGACCTTTGGTGAAAGTACTATGGCGGAACCATGGTACGGAAGAGGCCACGTGGGAACCCGAGGATGTGATGAGGCAAAGCAATACCCCCACTCTTCTAATCGGGTAATTTCGAGGTCGAAATTTATTTTAAGGGGGTAGAAGCGTAACATCCTAAATTGGGGTTAATTTTAGATTGCATTGTTTTGCTTGTGTTTGGGCATTGTGGTGTCGTTGTTTGAGATGTTTCAAGACTTAGTTGTAAGTCTATAGCAGAGCTGAGTAGTAGAAAATTTTATTTGTAAGCTTTAAAGATAGGGAGCCTTAGTAAGTAGGGGTTACAAGTTAAATGAGGGGAAATTTGTCACTAAAAGGCCTTGGAGAAGTGGCAAAAGGAGGCCACTTAGGAGCTGGAATTGACGCCACAAGGGGAGCAAGGGGAGCCTATGTTTGAGTCGCGAAGTCCCTTTTTGCTCTTTATTTTGACTGGCAAAGAGAGGAGAAATGCTCAATTTTAAACTTCAGGATAATAAGGATATTATTAAGATTTTAATTGGATTTTATGTGAATAATTTTAAAAGGGTGGCAAGGAGAAAAAGTAGGCATTTGTTTAATTCAAATTCTTTTGAAATAATTTTAAACTAGTGGCCAAGAGTGATTCAAGGTGTTGGCGAAAATTTGAACTCCTTGGAGAGGAGTGGGCGGCAAGGAACTATGTAGAGGGGAGGCCGAACTCCCTTAGCCTTTCACTTGACAAATTCGGCTAGCATTTCATCTTTTTTTCTTTCTTTTCACTCTCTCTCTCAAAACCAAAAACCCCATTGCCATCTTCATCTTCTCTACTTTTTGACCCTTGGTGAATCACCTATTCTCTCATCCCTCTCTTTTCTCCTCTATTTTGGCTAAACCAAAACACTCTCCCCTCATACCTTTCTTTTCTCTCCTCAACCCCTTTGTAGAAGCTTCTATTTTACTTCTTCTTCTTTCTTTTTTTTTCACTCAAAGCCGAACCTTGATTGTTATTTTAATCAACCATAGCCGAATCTACTCCCTACCTTTGTGCCAAAATTCCCTTCTCCTATCTAGAAGCACTTTCACTTGAATGTTAAAAGTGGCATAGATCTCTTTGGGAATCTTCTTTCAATCGGTTTGGGAAGGTAAGTGCTTATAGCCGAATGCCTATTTCTTCTCCTCTCTTGGTCTTTGTCGACTTCTAAAAGAGTAAGAGCCGATTTTGGTATTTGAGAGCAAGGTGTTAATTATTCTTGTTGGAATCGATTTTATCTAGGTACTCAGGGATTTTGAGGTATTCAAACCAAGCCTTCATTCGTTAGCAATCGGTTGGTAAGGGGTGGTAAGGATCTATTTTAATAGATTATATTTTTAGTGATGGAAAAGCCGAGAAGGCTATTAATATGGATGGTTGCCGATTGTAGGGAAGCGAGAAACACATAGTGTGTGGTGGCTAATATTCAAAGGACGTGTAGGGGCAAGGAACCTAGTGTGGCGATTGACTCTTACGGGATTTGGGCTATCGTTAGTAACAGTGTGTACATACACACTTTATAACTAATAAGCGTGCTAAACGCATTGTGTATGCTAAATCGAATTGGTGTAGATTTGGATTTAATACCATCATGGTATAGGCAAGGATTCGGGTAAGTCCTTGTTGTTATGAGTTTTCTTTATGATGCTTTTGGGAAGCATGACATATTTGGTATATGTGGCAAATAAATATGTGGTGATGATAAATCCGATTATATGTTGTTAAATAAACATGTTGGCATGATTCTTGTTAAATGCATATCATTGATTGATGTGGGTTAAACGAGTGGAGGGGGAAGTGATATCCGTGTCTTCGGACACCAGTGGTTTGGTACCACATTTCGTGACTACGGTCACCAGAGGTTTGGCACCTCATAGCGTCTCGTCGGTGGTTTGGTACCACAATTGGGTTGGCCCCACAGATAATATAACGGGATTGGCGCCAAAGTGATTTGGTATCACACGATGGGTTGGCCCCATCATTACTATTTGTGACTTCGGGTCACCAGTGGTTTAGCACCACAATATTGATGGATATCGTGTCTTTGGACACCAGTGGTTTGGCACCACCAGTGGTTTGGTACCACACGGGGTAGAGAAAGGTGTATTGGATGGCTAGGTTGGGTGCATGTTAAATTTAGTGCATGTTAACTTAGTTATAAATTGTGTATGATGTTGCACTAAACCGGGGGAAGGGTTACACATTGAGTCTTGGTGACTCACCTTCTCCTTTAACTTTTTCAGGTGACTCGTAGATCGCGGATGAGGAGCCGGATGGACTCGAGGTGGCCATGCAGTGGGAATGTGATTTAAACGAACTTTGAATTATTTTTATTTTATTTGGATTTATTTGTTCAAGTTGTAATAAGGCCTCCTAAGATTTCTATTTTGCTTACTTTACATATTTTGGATAATTTGTTTAAATTACTTAATGACTTTAAAATGGGTACACACGTTTTCTTAAATTTAACACAAAATGTTTTATTGTGCCATCGGGTACATTCAAAATCGGTAACAACCTGACTTAATAGATCTTTAAATAAAACTAAGTGAGGTTTCTTCACACACCTCAATGGTTTTACCAAAACCATATAAAATGAAACGTTTTCGACAAAACTTAAGTCGGCTAAAAAGGGATTTTACAAAATGTTTTCCCCTGTAACATACCAAATTCGGTCGTAATGTTTGGGCCGGGTTTGGGGTGTTACATGTAGAGTAGACGGGAAAAGAAAGGCCTAAAGGAGTTTTAGTGGACTTTAACATTTTTGCGATTTTGGATTCAATTAAAGTATGTGGTGGACAATTGTAAGTCCCTGCAAAAGTGTTATCGGATGGGCTTGGGGGATAGGTGGGCCAGACCCAATGAAGCTTCTTTGTTGGAACGTTCTTAGGTTAAGGAACCCATAGTTCATTCAACGACTTCAACATTTTTTAAGGGATCACATCCGCATGTAATTTTCTTTTCTAAGACGAAATCACATGTTTCATGCATGAAAAAGAATATGAAGGAAGTTGGGTTTTACCAATGGAATAGATGTTGATTCTAGTGGTTTTAGGGAGAGTTTTCCATTGGTTCGAAAGTAGATTGTTCCGATTCTTTAAAGAGTTTTCCAGCATCGAATATTGAATTGCTATTTGATGAAGATGTTGATGATAAATAATGGCGCTTTCTAGGTTTCTATGGCACATCAGATGAAAGAATGCGATAGAAATCGTCGGAGTTACTTAGAAGGCTTAGGAAAAATTGTAATGGTCCTTAGATAGTAGCTAGTAACTTTAATGAATTTTTTTTTTCATTTTGAAAAGCAATGTGGCAGGGTTAGAGATGAGAGGTGGACGAAAGATTTTAGAACAATCTTAAAATATGTTAATCTAGTTTATCTCAGGTATCGAAAACAATGCTTCACTCGAGAAAGGGGTAGAACATTGACAACTAATATTATAGGAAGGTTGGTTGAGGGGTTGTGAATCAAGTGTAGTGTGATGTTTTCCTTGATTCTTATGTTAGTCATCTTACTCATTTAATATCAGATCACTATCCATTGCTCATTGAGACGAGGGGGAGTTCATGGAATATTGATGCATTGAGGGATAATCAGATTTTTCATTTTAAGGCTTGGTGGGGTTTAAAGGGCTTATATGAGGCAAACGTAGGAAGCTTAAGGGAGCAAGTGAGGGTGATGTCCCTACTAGGTTGTGTCTGTAACACCCCTTACCCGGGTTCTACGCCGGGAACCAGGCCCGAGGCGTTACCAAACTCAAACCACTTAATCACCACTTGGGCTCAACGTCATTACTCACTAACCTCATTCTCGACTTACGAGGCCTCACTCAAACACACGAGGGCTCTCGTGATTAATCCAGAACTTTTACGATCCTTAAAATTTTTCTTCTCTCATACAGGTCTCACACGCCCGTGCAAGATTAGACACGCCCGTGCATGGACTCACATGCCCATGTTCCCTAGCCGTGCTAAAAACTCGAGTATTCTGCCAATTGCCCTACGGCCATGGCACGCCCGTGCTCCCAAACCGTGGTGAACACTGACTTCCCTCGCCGCGGCCTAGAGTCTGAGACACGCCCGTGTGGCTAGCCCATGGCCAACACTGATTAATCCCACACACCCTAGAAATTACGCCCGTGTGACTAGTCCGTGGTCTATTCTGTTTTAAAATATTAACATGCGGGGGCGCTGCGGCCACAAAGACACGCCCGCTTGGTGACCGTGTGTCACACATGGTCTAGACACACGCCCGCAGTGTGTCGAACCACATGGTCAAGAACAAGACTAAGTGTCAAGTTCTTTTCACCCTTCTAACATACACAACATATACTCATCTAACACCATCATAAACAACTCAAATTGAAGTGCATTCTCACATAGAAAACTACATCTTTCTTTCATATAATGTAATAGCCAACACCATGGCATTATACAAAATAAGCTATCCATCTACAAACCAACACATCTTATCCATTTACAACAAAATTTACTAACTTATCTAGCCCCTATACATGCCATATACAAAACATTAAGTTTCATGTACCAAAGTGTCTTTGATATGTGGGCTATCTTCCGATGATCCTCGTATCTCGATTCAACGCTTTTAATCTATAAGACAAGGGAAAAGAAAGAGAGTAAGCTTTGAGCTTAGTAAGTTTACACATAAACAATTAAGCATCATAGTATAAGCCAAACCACAATTAGCATTATACTAACAAGTAATTCAAAACTATGCTTACTCTTTCTATCCCTTACCATATTTCCAACACATCATGAGTCACATACTCATAACCATTGAAATGCACCCCTGCATTCAATATCACATTCACGTAATATACAACACGTCATTATTTCTCAATATACATGCACACAGTCAATCCACATAACTTATCCACACAGCTCATCCACACAGTTAATACACACAGTTAATTCACACAGCCAATATCTCGGTGGTTTCGCACTTAGCACACCATATTTGATTAATAAGGTGGTATCGCACTTAGCCTACCACAATGGTATTCGTAGTGATTCAGCATATAGCTCACTAGATGATATACCTCACGATAGCATTGCACATAGCTAGCTCATCGTCAATATGCATTAGGATGGTATCGCACTTAGCCTACCATCTAACATTATCACAACACATGCACAAGTCTACTTAAACCACATAGATTCCAAATCATTCTCGATCATACATTCATTCACCATTTCTACTACATTCATTCTACTTGAACCACATAGGTTCTAAATCAATCTCGAATTAGCTACACACTAGCTATCATCAACAAATTGTAAGTATGAATGCATTGTTTATGCATAGACTTACCTCGATACTCAAAAGTACAGAAATATGCAATTTAGTCCACCACATTGGTTTTGCCTCGGTTTCGATCCGGGCTTCGTCTTTCTTGATCTATAATGAATAAATCAGCTTATTCAATACACACATTGACTAAATTGACCCACATCTCATACTTTAGCAAGATTACTATTTTGCCCCTAAACTTTCTCATATTTACACTTTAGTCCCAAAGGCTGGTAAAGTGATTTTTTATTCAACTTTCTACTCTTTCATGCTTAGCCGAACCACTTACTCAACTAAAGCATTCATCAAATATCACTAAATCACACATGTATGACCAAACTAAAGTTTTTCACCAACTAGGTCCCTACATGCATTTTCATGGAAAATCACTTAGCAAAAGATGTTTCTACTACATCAAGCTTTCATATTCTTCCATAAAAAATCAAAATACATGCATGTCATACATAACCACATTTTTTAACATCCCTCATAGCTCATCAAATAGATAAAAATAGCTTACTCATGCTACCGGGACTTCAAAAATACGAAGAATATAAAAAACCGGGCTAGAATAGACTTACTAGCAAGCTTGAAAAATTGAAGGAGCCCTAACAATGGCTTCTCTAATTTTCGGCAGCTATGGGAAGAAGAATAATGAATTTCTATCATCCTTTCACCTATTTTAATCACTTAATTGATAAATGACCAAAATGCCCTTTTTGATAAACTTTCAATTTTAACTCATCCATGCCCATTTTTGTCCAAAAATTAGAATTTGGATAAATTGCTATTTAAGGACCTCTAATTAATAATCTAAAGCTATTTCACACAAATAGCTTCTAGAAACACACATTTTGCAACTTTTGCAATTTAGTCCCTTTGGACAATTTTACCACAATTTCACAAAATTGCTTCATGAAACTTTCACACTAGCATGCATATATAATATAAGCCTCAAAAACTCATTCATGACCCTCGGATTTGTGGTCTCGAACCACTATTTTGACTAGGCCCTAAATCAGGATGTTACAACTCTCCCCCCTTTAGAGATTTTCGTCCCCGAAAATCTTACCAATAAAGAGGTTTGGATGTTGCTCTCTCATAGCTTCTTCCGTTTCCCACGTAGCCTCTTCCATGCCATGTTTCTGCCATAACACTTTCACTAGTGCTATGCTCTTATTTCTCAACCGTTTCACTTCTCGAGCCAAGATCTTAATCGGCTCCTCTTCATAAGACATATCCGGTCTTATTTCAATTTTCGTTGAAGGAATCACATGTGAAGGATCGGAGCGATACCGTCGCAACATCGACACATGGAACACATTATGAATCTTTTCCAACTCTACCGGCAAAGCCAACCGGTAAGCTACAGGCCCAATTCTGTCTGTAATCTCATACGGCCCTATGAGCCTTGGACTCAATTTCCCTTTCCGTGCAGACCTCATAATCTTCTTCCACGGTGATACTTTCAAAAGTACTTTACCGCCTACCTCAAACTCAATCTCTTTTCTTTTCAAATCCGCGTATGACTTCTATCGGTCCGAAGCAGCTTTCAGACTATTACGGATTACTTTCACTTTCTCTTCGGTCTCTTTTACTAAATCGACCACATGGATCCACTTCTCACTAAGCTCGGTCCAATACAAAGGAGTCCGACACTTACGGCCATACAAAGCCTTATACGGTGCCATCTGTATACTCGACTAATAATTTTTGTTATAGGCGAATTCGACCAAAGGTAGATATCTCTCCCAACTACCTTCGAATTCTAGCACACAGCATCGAAGCATATCTTCAAGAACTTGAATCACTCTTTTAGACTAACCATCGGATTGCGGATGAAACGCAGTACTGAAATTCAATCTCGTACCCATGGCTACTTGCAACTTCTTCCAAAACCTCGAAGTAAACCTCGGATCTCTATCCAATGTAATAGACACAGGTAAACCATGCAATCTCACTATATCTGCCATGTACAACTCAGCTAACTTATCCAGTGAATAATCAACACGTACTGGAATAAAGTGAGCCGATTTCGTCAATCTATCCACAACAACCCACACATCATCTCTCTTTCTCGGAGTCATCGGTAACCCTATCACAAAATCCATGGTAACCCGATCCCACTTCTATTCGGGAACCATCACTGGCTGAAGCAATCCCAAAGGCACTTGATGCTCAGCTTTCACTTGTTGGCAAATCAGACACTTTGCCACAAACTCTGAAATATCTCTTTTCATACCCGACCACCAATACAACTTCCTCAAATCGTTGTACATTTTCGTACTGCCCGGATGTACTGACAAGCATCCACTGTGGGCCTCATACAAAAATTTTCGAATCAACTCCTCATTTTTAGGAACACAAATTCTATCACGATACATCAGACAACCATTAAAATCCACTCGAAAATCAGAATCACTTTCTGATCCGCACTTAGCTATCTTACTTGCATCCCGCTGTCATTTCTATGATCCTCACATATTTGTTGAACAAATAGTGGCCTAGCTCTCAACTCTGCCAAAATAGCACCATCATCAGACAATGTTAAACTCGCTCTCATAACTCTTAAAGCATACAGGGATTTCCTACTTAAGGCATTCGCAACCACATTCGCTCTTCTCGGGTGGTAACCAATGACTAACTCATAACCGTCTTTGTCTCAGATTCAGATCCTTATGATCCATCAAATACTTTAAACTCTTGTGATCCGTAAAGATTCGGCACTTTTTGCCATACAAATAATGTCGCCAAATCTTTAACGCAAACACAATCGCAGCCAACTCCAAATCTTGAGTCAGGTAATTCTTCTCGTGCGGTTTTAACTGCCTCGAGGTGTAAGCGACTACCTTACCCTCTTGCATCAACACGTAGCCGAGACCATTAAACGACGCATCACTATAAACTACGAAATCTTTCCCCGATTCTGGTTGAACCAAAACCAGTGCCTCAGTCAACATTGTTTTCAGTCTCTCGAAGCTCTGTTGACATGTCTCAGTCCATTCAAACTTGACATCTTTATGCAATAGTTTTGTCATCGGGGTAGCAATCACAGAGAACCCCTTTACGAAACGTCTGTAATATCCCGCTAATCCCAAGAAACTTCTGATTTCTGGCACATTCCTCGACAGTTTCTAGTCCACAACAGCCGCTATCTTACTCGGGTCAACTCTAACACCATCACCTGACACAATGTGTCCTAAGAATCTGACCTTTCGGAGCCAAAACTCACTCTTGCTAAACTTAGCATACGACTGCTTATCTCTCAAAGTTTGCAATACAATTCTTAAGTGCTCTTCATGATCGTTCTCATCTCGAGAATAGATCAATATGTCATCAATAAAGACAACCACAAACTTGTCCACATATGGTCTGAAAATACGGTTCATCAGATCCATAAAAATCGCAGGTGCATTCGTCAAACCAAACGGCATAACCAAAAACTCATAATGGCCATACCTTGTCCGAAATGAAGTTTTCAACACATCTTGCTCTTTCACTCTGAGCTGATAATAACCAGACGTCAAGTCTATCTTGGAGAACACTGTAGCTCCCTTCAGTTGATCGAAAAGATCATCAATCCTTGGTAAAGGATACTTATTCTTAACTGTCACTTTGTTAAGCTGTCTATAGTCTATACACAATCTCATAGACCCATCTTTCTTCTTCACAAACAATACCGGAGCACCCCACGGCGAGTAGCTCGGTCCTGCAAAACCCTTATCCGTCAGTTCTTGCAATCGAACCTTCGCCTTCACTCTACATGTGCCATTCATGCGGAGCAATCGAAATAGGTGCCGTTCCCGGAACCAATTCAATTCCAAACTCGACCTCTCTCACTGGAGGTGATCCGGGTAACTCTTCAGGAAATACATCTGGGTACTCACATACCACTAGCACTGTTTTAAACTCTACTCCAACCTCTTGAGTATTCAACACGAACGCAAGATAGGACTCACACCCTTTTCTTAAACATTTCTCAGCCACTAAGGAAGAAATCATCACGGGTAGACTGTCCGATCCACCTGATTCAACCTGAACCACATCTCCACTCTCACATTTCAGTTCAATAAACTCACTACCACAGTTCACTAATACACTATGGGTAGTCAACCAATCCATACCTAGGATTAAATCGAACTCATCAAACAGAAACAACATAAGGTTTGCCAGAAAACAATGATTCTCAATCAACAAAGGACAATTCTTACACACTTTGTCTACTAACACATACTTTCCTAACGGGTTTGACACCTTAATCACAATATCCATAGACTCAACGGTTATACCCAAACCAGATGCTAATCTCATGCAAATATAAGAGTGCCCTGGATCTATTAAAGCAATAACAGAGGTGTCAAAGAGAGAAAAAGTACTCGTTATCACATCAGGGGAGGATGCTTCTTCGCGAGTGCGAATGGCATACGTCCTCGCAGGTGCCCGACCCTCTGGTCTCACAGCAGAATCTCTGGGCGCACCTCTACCACTAGCCCCACCTCTTGGATTCCTTGGTGGTCTACCCCTCGTAGATACATCACTAGGTCTCACTTCCTGCTTCTCTTCAATATCATCCCTCTCGGGACAGTTACGGATAAAGTGGTCAGGGGAACCACATTTGTAACATTTCTGACTGTTTCCCCAACACTCTCCGGTGTGATACCTACCACAACTAGGACACTCCGGTTTACCCTTTGTATTGCCCACACTTTCTATCGAGGGGGCTCGGACTCTCGAACCCTGACGAGCATTGTCCAAGTCTCGATACAAATATCCCATTGAGGCTGACGTCTGAGGATTCACTTCCTTGGATCTTTTCGACTGGGCTTGATACGACTTGCCCATCGGTCTCTTTCTCGCATCTCGGGTTTCACTCGCAGCCCTCCTCTTTTCTGAACTCAGCTCTTCGGCCTTACTTGCCCTCTCAACTAATACCATAAATTCTTTCAACTCCAAAATACCCACTAGGAGTTTGATATCCTCATTCAGCCCATCTTCAAACCTCTTGCACAAGATGGTCTTTGTCGACACACATTCTTGAGCGTATTTGCTCAGCCTAACAAACTCACGCTCGTATTCAGCTACTATCATCCTTCCTTGTTTCAGCTCAAGGAATTCTTTCCTTTTTCGGTCAGTAAACCTCTGGCTTATATACTTCTTCCGAAACTCTTCCAGAAAGAAGTCCCACGTCACCCGCTCTTTCGGGACCACTAACGTCAGCGTCTTCCACCAATGGTATACCGAATCTCTCAGCAACGATACGGCACACTTCAAACTCTCCTCAGGTGTACATGATAGCTCATCGAACACCCTCATCGAGTTCTCTAAACAGAACTTCGCCCTTTCAGGGTCGCCATCTACCTTAGCTCTAAACTCCTCAGCCCCGTGTTTCCTAATCTTATCTACCGGGGGTTTCGATATCCTCACTACATCCATACCTTGAGGAGCCACTGGATTTGGCTGAGGTATAGGAGGAGGAGGTGGAGGATGTTGAGCATTAGGGTTCGCTCGAACATAATCCGAGTACCAATTACTCATCATTTGGAGAAAGGCTTCCTGTGCCTCTTCCCCTTGACCCCTGACCTCGGGTCCACTCTCAACGGGCGCGGTCCCTTGCGCAGGAGCCGGCGCGTTACTTGCTACTTCATCAGCAGTCAATGGATCATAATCCATATACTATATAAAACAAGTTTTAAATCATCAAAAACCACCACATTATCATTGTACACTTATGGCATGTATAGCTAGACTCTTACACCCGCTACGGTAGTCCTAGAAACGGCTAAACCATAGCTCTAATACCACTAAATGTAACACCCCTTACCCGGGTTCTACACTGGGAACCAGGCCCGAGGCATTACCGAACTCAAACCACTTAATCGCCACTTGGGCTCAACGTCATTACTCACTAACCTCATTCTCGACTTACGAGGCCTTACTCAAACACACGAGGGCTCTCGTGATTAATTCGAAACTTTTACGATCCTTAAAATATTTCTTCTCTTATACAGGTCTCACACGTCCGTGCAAGATTAGACACGCCCGTGCATGGACTCACACACCCATGTTCCCTAGCCGTGCTAAAAACTCGAGTATTCTACCAATTTCCCTACGGTCGTGGCACGCCCGTGCTCCCAAACCGTGGTGAACACTGACTTCCCTCGCACGGCCTAGAGTCTAGACACACGCCCGTGTGGCTAGCCCGTGGCCAACACTGATTAATCCCACACGCCCTAGGCACACGCCCGTGTGACTAGTCCGTGGTCTATTCTGTTTTAAAATATTAACATGCAGGGGATGCACGGCCACAGCACACGCCCGTGGGCTGACCATGTGTCACACATGGTCTAGACACACGCCCGTGTGTCTAACCACATGGTCAAGAACAAGACTAAGTGTCAAGTTCTTTTCACCCTTCTAACATACACAACATATACTGATCTAACACCATCATAAACAACTCAAATTGAAGTGCATTCTCACATAGAAAACTACATCTTTCTTTCATATAATGTAATAGCCAACAACCATGGCATTATACAAAATAAGCTATCCATCTACAGGCCAACACATCTTAGCCATTTACAACAAAATTTACTAACTTATCTAGCCCCTATACATGCCATATACAAAACATTAAGTTTCATGTACCAAAGTGTGCTGATATGTGGGCTATCTTCTGATGATCCTCGTATCTCGATTCAACGCTTTTAATCTATAAGACAAGGGAAAAGAAAGAGAGTAAGCTTTGAGCTTAGTAAGTTTACACATAAACAATTAAGCATCATAGTATAAGCCAAACCACAATTAGCATTATACTAACAAGTAATTCACAACTATGCTTACTCTTTCTATCCCTTACCATATTTCCAACACATCATGAGTCACATACTCATAACCATTGAAATGCACCCCTGCATTCAATATCACATTCACGTAATATACAACACGTCATTATTTCTCAATATACATGCACACAGTCAATCCACATAACTTATCCACACAGCTCATCCACACAGTTAATTTACACAGCCAATATCTCGGTGATTTCGCACTTAGCACACCATATTTGATTAATAAGGTGGTATCTCACTTAGCCTACCACAATGGTATTCGTAGTGATTCAGCACATAGCTCACTAGATGATATACCTCACGATAGCATTGCACATAGCTAGCTCATCATCAATATGCATTAGGATGGTATCGCATTTAGCCTACCATCTAACATTATCACAACACATGCACAAGTCTACTTAAACCACATAGATTCCAAATCATTCTCGATCATACATTCATTCACCATTTCTACTACATTCATTCTACTTGAACCACATAGGTTCTAAATCAATCTCGAATTAGCTACACACTAGCTATCATCAACAAATTGTAAGTATGAATGCATTGTTTATGCATAGACTTACCTCGATACTCAAAAGTATAGAAATATGCAATTTAGTCCACCACATTGGTTTTGCCTCGGTTTCGATCCAGACTTCGTCTTTCTTGATCTATAATGAATAAATCAGCTTATTCAATATACACATTGACTAAATTGACCCACATCTCATAATTTAGCAAAATTACTATTTTGCCCCTAAACTTTCTCATATTTACACTTTAGTCCCAAAGGCTCGTAAAGTGATTTTTATTCAACTTTCTACTCTTTCATGCTTAGCCGAACCACTTACTCAACTAAAGCATTCATCAAATCTCACTAAATCACACATGTATGACCAAACTAAAGTTTTTCACCAACTAGGTCCCTACATGCATTTTCATGGAAAATCACTTAGCAAAAGATGTTTCTACTACATCAAGCTTTCATATTCTTCCATAAAACATCAAAAAACATGCATGTCATACATAACCACATTTTTGAACACCCCTCATAGCTCATCAAATAGCTAAAAATAGCTTACTCATGCTACCGGGACTTCAAAAATACGAAGAATATCAAAAACCGGGCTAGAATGGACTTACTAGCAAGCTTGAAAAACTGAAGGAGCCCTAACAATGGCTTCTCTAATTTTTGGCTGCTATGGGAAGAAGATGAATGAATTTTTATCATCTTTTCACCTATTTTAATCAGTTAATTGATAAATGACCAATATGCCTTTTTTGATAAACTTTCAATTTTAATTCATCCATGCCCATTTTTGTCCAAAAATTAGAATTTGGATAAATTGCTATTTAAGGACCTCTAATTAATAATCTAAAGCTATTTCACACAAATAGCTTCTAGAAACACACATTTTGCAACTTTTGCAATTTAGTCCCTTTGGACAATTTAACCACAATTTCACAAAATTGCTTCATGAAACTTTCACACTAGCATGCATATATAATATAAGCCTCAAAAACTCATTCATGACCCTCGGATTTGTGGTTTCGAACCACTATTATGACTAGGCCCTAAACCGGGATGTTACAGTGTTACTAGGTGATAGGTTGCAACAATGGAGCCAAAATCTGAGGGTTTTATATTCTCGAATTATATTCTTTAAAAAACAACACCTTTGGTTGAAGTTTACCCGAAAATAATGCTATCATTCGCAAAAAAAAAAAGGTTAGCCTAGGTCCCTTTTAAGACACCTTAGTCTCCTTAAGAGAGCCTTCCCTCATTGCCAAGCGTAGAACAAAAGAAAAAACCTCCATTGTAAATAAAAAAACAAATAATGGATAAAAGGATCCTTCTGATGCAATCTTCTGCTTGACTTAAAAGGTTCCCTGCTTAACTATTTATAACCATTGAATACAATAATAAAGAAATACAGTGAAAAAGAAGAGAAATCCAATTTTCATTCAAAACCAACTTTCGTAACATAACCTCAAGAAAGTACCACCCAACCCTGTCATATACATTGCTCATGTCCAACTTAAGAGCAAAAGATCCTTAGTTACCTCCTCTATATCATTTAAAAGAATGAATAACTTCACATGTGACCAAGATGTTATCCAAAATAAGTCTTCCAAGTACAAAGGCACTTTGAACCTTATTTATGCAAGAATCGAAGATCAACTAAGGACGATTGGCCAAAACTTTTGCAACTAACTTGTATAAAACTTTACAAAGACTTATACTATTAAATTGAGTCATGTCCTTTGGATTAGGAATATTGGGGATAAGAACAGTATTAATCATATTAATATTCTCAACATGAACATCACAGTTCAATATAGCCAGATAACAATTCACAACATCATTAACAACATCACAGTATTGTTGTTTGGCTATATTGAACTGTGTTATTCATGTTGAGAATATTAATATGAATAATATTGTTCTTATCCCTAATATTTGTAATCTAAGGGACATGACTCAATTTCATCGTATAAGTCTTTGTAACATTTTATCAAGTTAGCTGCAAAGGTTTTTGCCAATCATATTCAGTTGATTTTGAATTCTTGCATAGGTAAGGTTATAATAACAGGGCCTGTAACACCCTAAACCCGGCCTAGACGTTACGACCGGATTTGACGTGTCACATCAAGTGACGTTTGTAAACCGGAAAGTTCAGAAAACTCAATACAAAACATTTATTCTCTTTGAGAATTTTAGGATAGTAATTTCGTAAACACATTATTTCTTTATTAAACGAATCGTTTATTAAACAGAATTAAGTATCGCGGAAGCTCGTTTGAGTTGTATTTTTATCTTTTTTTTAAGGTTTGAAAAATCGTAATTTCCTTTAAAAACCGTTGTCGTTTTAAAACTCACGTTTCCTAATCTAGCAGGTAGTAATGAAAAGAAAATACCAATTAAAAGTTAAAAATCCCAAATGGCCTTATTACAGAATCATTAGCCCATTATATTAAAACTAAATTAAATAAAATAACTAAGTTTACGCTTAAAACATATCGAGCGTGTGGCCACCTTCGAGTCCCTTGCGGCTCCAAATCGTCTAAGACTGGGGATTACCTGCACAGTTAAGGAAAAGGGTGAGTTACGAGAACTCAGTGTGTAATCCCCTACTACAAGATCGATCAGGCCCAAGCCCTAATCAATACAAATTTCGATGCGGGCCTTAGCCCTATACTGAGAATCGTGAGTGGGTCCAAGCCTAAAATCATGTCAATGCAAACAGAATGCAACCCAACCTACCCAACCATCACACCACCCGCACCAACCCTACACACCATATGCGGACCAAGTCCGCCCACCCACTTACACACACAATAACGCAATGAGCCGCTAATATCAACGCAGCGAAAAAGCGCTAATAACGATGAACGTGGCTGAGCCACTAGAATCGATATCGTGGCAAAGCCACTAAATCGATAAATCGTGGCATAGCCACCAAGATGATACTTCCTCCAAAATACAAAACCCAACCCAATGCGAAGATGTCATGTCATATATAACCCATGTATGCAGTATATCACAATCATAATCAATCATACAAAATACACATACATCACTTATACTACAACTAAGGGTATACGGTCATTTGGTCGGTTAGGGGTAAAACGGTAATTCACCCCTCGGGGGTATTCCGGTAATTTTACCCATCGAGGGTATTTTAGTAATTTCACCCACTAAGGGTATTTCAGTAATTTTACCCACTGAGGGTATTTCAGTAATTTAGTCATCTAACAGCCTCTCCAGAGGCCTACTGTCACCTCGAGCGACTCTGATACCCTTTGTAATAGGCCCAATTTGCCCGGGCCCGTATAAACCAAAAAATAAAATAACTAAATAAATAAACCAAATGTCCAAAGTCTTACAGTCCACTTACAGCCCAAACTAAACAGATTACCCAAAACCCATTACACCTAGACCCACTAACCCAATACCTAAGACAAAATTACATGGCCCAACGGCCCAAATTTTGTTTCAAAAAATACGAACCCTAGGGTTCCTAACTTGCGCCGCCGCCTCCATACCAGCCCCTCACCAACGGACATCACGCCGCCATCAACGCGTGAATCCCGCCCTTATCTTCGCCGTTTACCTGCAAAAAGGAAAGAAAAACACAGCAAAGGGAGCAAATATAGCAGTATAGGATCTTGGTATTTATTTTTTCGATTTATTTTGGGGTTATAAAAACCCTAATGTAATATCTAAAAAGGGAGGATTTTGGTTGACAGAGAATAGCAATACGGATCTCTTTTTTACGAATAAATATCAATACAAAGAAATAACAAGCAAATCAATAAAAGAAGGTTTCGTTTTATTTTTTTTATTATTTTTCTTTTCCCGAATCTGTTCTTTTTATTTTTTTTATTTTTAGTTTTTTTTTCAAATACAAAGGTTTAAAATATATTAGAAAAAAAAGGAGGAAAAAAGAGGAAAAAAACTTACATTTTTGGAATTCCGGCCACCATGTATGGTGGCTTACGCATAACGATGACCTATTGAAACACTCACTAAAATCGCAGGGGGCAGGGAGAGAGAAGAAACCCTTTTGTTTTTTTTTTAAATGAGTGAAGGAATTAATTTTTTAGGGAAAAAATGGCTTTTATATAACTTCAAAACGGCGTCGTTTTGCACCATGGCCATCAATGCCAAAACGACGTCGCTTTACGCCGGCCGACCACGACCGACCCGCACAAGAAGATCCGCGTGTTTTGTGTGGATGGTCTATTTTCCAAATCGGTCCTTCCGCTTTTTATCCGCTTTGCAATTAAGTTTTCTTTTATTTTTAATTTTGCCCTTAAGTTTTATTCTGATTTCATTTGGGTCCCTTTCGAAACGCAGCGTTTTTGAGGGAGGGAATATTTTCCCTTTTAGTCCCTCCATGTTATTCGCGCTTTCAAATAGGTCCCTTTCCCTTTTATTTCTTTTCATATTTGCCCCAAATTTTTATTTTAAGTTTAATTTAGTCCTTTTTCTTATTTTTTTATTATTTTTACTATTATTGTCATTATTTTATTATTGTTATACTTCTTCGTATTACTGTTATTATTATTATTTTGTTATTATATTTAGTGTTATATTTTTATATATTCATTTGTTTTTTTTTTCATATACATACGTTACTTTATTATATATGTATTATGGTTCCAATTTTTTTTTGTATTTTTACTTTAAGTTTTGCATTATTATCATATAGTTAATTTTGTTATATATTTTTATTTGTATTATAAACTTATTATATTATCATTGTAGATTCATTATACATTAGTTTTAAAATTCATTATGTATTATCACTTTAAAAATTTGTATGATAACATTTTTATATATATATACATACAATTTACATTAAATTATTATATTTATTACATATATGATATACTATTAATTTTAAACTATATTTTTTTATATACCTATTTCTATATATAGATATTTTACTTCTTTTAAATGTTTTATATATTTAGTTTATTTCAATTTTTACGTATTATTATATATTATTATTCACATGAAGTTTTTTTTTACTCCCTATGTATTATTTATTCTAAATTAATATATGTATATTATTTTATATATCTTAATTTTCTTCTTGTACAATATTTACTTCAAAATTATATTTTTAACTCTATTTTGAATCTATTTCAAACTTATGTGTATTGTTTATTTTAAAACCCTCGAATGTATAATTTATTGGTTATAATTTCTTCACTTGTTATTGATTTTTTTAGTGTATCTTTTAAAATTAATTATTAATTCATCTAATTTTTGAATGTGGATATTGGTGCTTGTATAATGTATGATCAAGATTATTGTTGCTATGCTTGTACGTATTTATCTATTGAGTTGTTCATTGGTGTACATTTTATTTACATATTATTCTTTTTGTGTTATACGTTATTATTCGATCGCATCACATTCGTTTAAAAGATTATGTCTAATCAAAGAGATCAAAATCATTTTATCCATAAGTTTTCAAAATACCCGGTACCCAAGATGTAATAGCCCATTATTGCTCGGGCTTAATAAAATAATAATAAAACAAAACCAGTGTCCAGTTTACAGTCTATTTACAATAAACGGGCTTAAAGCCCAAACCCGATTGGCCCAAATAAACCTAATCGCACCTAAACCAATGCAAACCCAAGAGGGCCCAAACACTAAGCAGAATCAGCAGAAACCTAGGGTTTCTGGAAACCCTAGGCGCCACAAGCCCTTCCTCGCGCCCAAAGGCGAAGCCACGATCAGCAGGCGCGCAACTCGCGCACGGATGACGCCCCACCGCCGAGATCCACGCTGCTTCACTGCAAAAGGAAAGAAATACAAAGAAAGAAATATGACAAGATTTTGTATTTCCTTTTTTTCATTTTTTTTCGGGGTTATATAAACCCAAAACAATCTGTAAAATACACACACAGAGATATATGAAAATACATACACAATATACAAAAAATAAAGAAATAAAAAAAATAGCAGAGGTGATTTCAGACGATTCCTTTTCGTTTTATTTTTTTTTATTTTCGAATACTTGTTGTTTTCTATTTTTTTTCTTTTCTATCTTATTCTGTTTTTTTCTAACTATAATATATATATATATTAGTATAAAAAAAAGGAAAAATATTACCTTTTTTTTGTCGCTACGGCAGCGGGTCGCGCCAGAGATACGCCGGAGCATCGCCGGAAATCGCCTGGAGGAGAGAACTTTTTTGAAGCTCTCTGTTTTTTTTTTTTTTTTTTTGAATAGCTTCATAAAATGATTTTTTGGCTGAAAAGTGGTATTTATATACCAGTGAAACGACGTCGTTTTGAGGGTTATTTTCGGAGGCCAAAACGACGTCGTTTTGAGCCTTCGACCCGCGACTCGACCCAGTAAGCCCAGGATCCGCGTGTTTTCTTGCGGAAGGGCTATTTGCGCTTTTAGCCCTTCCGCATTTTTTGTTTTTTAAATTAAGTTTATTTTATTTTTAATTTTACCCGATAATTTACAACGATTTTCAATTGGGTCCTTCCTGTTGCTGTGCGTTTTGGAAGGAGGGAATATTTCCCCTTTTAGTCCATCCATGTTATCCGCGCGTTCGAATAGGTCCCTCATTTTTTTGTTTTCTTCAAAATTCGCCCCACATTTTTATTTTTAGTTCAATTTCGTCCTTTTTTTTTTATTTTTCTTCATTTACTATTTTCATTACTAATTTTATTTTTTTCTTATTATTATTAATATTATTATTTAGTATTACTATTATTATTATTTTTATTACCACCATAACTATTATTATTATTTTAATATTATTATTATAATTATACTTATTATTATTATTTTTCATGTTATTATTATTATTATTATTATTATTATTATTATTATTATTATTATTATTATTATTATTATTATTATTATTATTTTATCATCGACATTATTATTACTATTTTCATTATTGTTGTTTTTATTTTTACTATTATTTGTATATTAACAGATATTATTATTTTTATTATTATTAATATATTCTTATTGTACTACTATTATTATTTTTATATTATTATTACTATTAATTTTAATATCCTTACATTATTTTATTATTATTAATACTATTTTTATTTTTGCTATTATTTTTATCATATTTTCATTATTATTTTTATTTTATAATTGCTAATATTATTTTTATTATTATTTATTTATTAACATATTTCTATTTTATTATTATTATTTTTTTATTATTACTATTTTTATTATTTTATTATCTTTAAATTATTGTATATATTATTTATCTATTTGTTAATTCGATATTAGCTTTATTTTTGTTATTCTTTTCTTTTATTTATTTATTTATTTATTATTATTTTTACTTAATATGTTTTTTATTATTTTCGCCTTTATTATTATTATTCATATTATCACCCACACTTTTATTCCATTGAGCATATTGGCATTATGATTTATTTTTCATTTTATTACAATCATATTATATTTTCTTTGATGCATCAAAAAATTTTGGTTTTGAAATAAGCAAATACTCTGCGTTCTAGGGTTCGAAAGAAATCTTACCCTAACTTACTGGGTTTTGATTTTTCTCTTCGAATCCAAAGAACTTTTTACTTTCTTTTTTTAAAAAAAACTTAAATAAAAACTTATTTCGAGAGTTCAAAATTGTCGTGTCCTAACTCACTGGATATGACGTTTTGTAACACCCCAAACTCGGCCCAAACACCACGACCGGATCTGGTATGTCACTAAGAAAATTTTGGAAGAACATGTCGTATTTTTAGAAAAATATTTTCTAAAGTTTATCTTCTTATTCGAGAGAAATTTAATAGTTGATAGTTTAAATAAAATATACCTTTATAAATTAAAAACCCAAATTTAAATAGATACATTAGTTCAATAAGAATTTAAATAACTAAAAGTAATTAAAGCCCAAAATAAAACAAAACATAAACTAGTGGCTCATAGCCTTATTACAACGAGATTTAAAATCCATTAATTAAAAATATAAAGTATTAACTTGAGACTTTTTGCTGGATCTAGTTGGTCTTTTGCATGGCCACCTTGCGTTCCTCTCCAGCCCGGTCCGAAGCATTAGGTATCACCTGAAAGGTTAATTAATAGGGTGAGTCGCGAGACTCGGTGTGCAACCCTCATGCACCACTAGATTTTGGCCTTAGGCCCATAAAACAGATTAATAAAAAAATAACAAATAATATGCAAGGCCCAACCCATTTGCCTAGGTTTCCATCCGCTACACGCCCGCATCACCATTCACACCATTGGGGATTTCTACAATCGACCCACACCGCTACACGCCAAGATGGCAGTCATGCTGCTCATCAACATATTATGGCCGAAGCCCTTAAAACAAATCACGGCATTAGCCGCTACAACATATAACAGATCACGGTATAAACCGCTACACATATAACGTATAACTTCCTCCTTTCATCAACCTAACCCATGCAAATCCTAAAATCAATATGTTTTTATCATATAAAGTCAAACATTCATCGACTCGGTGATTTGCTTCACCCTTTTTTGGTTTCCAACATTAAACCGAGATATCGGTATTTATCACAACATATAAACTTATGAGCATACATTAATAATCGATCTAGATGGTGGGAAGTATTACACACTGTTATCACAAAATCCAAAGATTCTTAGTCGATGTCCTTGCTATCCTGGATCTATTATCCCCAATGTAAAGCCTTGCTCAAAAGCCGGAAAATCACACGAAGATTTAGCCCTTCAATATTCGGCCAAGGTTAATAAATCCCAAATTACACGTTAAAACTAATAGATCCCTTACCTTGAAATCCCGAAAGTAACACGATTCTATAACTTAGAGATCTATGCGATTGACTCCACTAAAGTTCCCTTGATTTTGGCACAAGTAGGCACCACGTATAATTCGGCAATCACAGGAGATGAGATCTAGGGATTTCACTTTTAGGAAAATCCCGGAAAAGTATGAACAAGAGAAGGCTGATGTGTCTTTGGCTTTTAAAATACTTGAGTGAAGAGTTTCGTTTTTCTGAGAAAAAGAGAAGAAGAAAAGAAAACAAGGAAGAGACATGAAGATTTCAGCTAGGAAGAAAAAGAATGGAAAGAGTTTCGGATTTTGAATCAAAGTGAAGATGAGGGAATAGGCTTAGAGATTTCGGCTTTTGCAGAGAATGAAGATGTAACACCCCTAACCCTTATCCGTCGCCGGAAACGGGTTACACGGTATTACTCTGACTTAACTACCAATTTGGGGCATAAAATTGAAACCGCCCATCAAAGATCATATTAACTAAATCGACTATAACTCGAGTTACAAAACTCGAAATTTAGATCATAACATCTTTACTTCATTTCATTTAAACTCTATACATTAACCATACTTATAAATATACCAAAACCAAATCAAACGAAATCATCAAGCCAAAATATAAATTCCAAGAATAACGAGATGGACAAGCCATTTTCGCATGGCTTATACAAATATATACAACTTCAAAACTAGCAATATCAAAACTAGTCTATACATGCCACATAACCAAATCTCCAAGCATTTATTTACCGGCGAAAATTGATAGTGTGATGAGATCTCCTTCGACTTCCAACCCGAGCAAGTCTTTGAAACTCTAAAAACATAGGAAAATTACACAAAGTAAGCTTTGAAAGCTTAGTAAGCCATAAGCAAATAATTCACCATAGAAACATATATAATTTAATTCAAATAGGCCAAATTTGGTTAATCACAAACACATGTACAATCACTTTTCTCATATAATCCATGTTCCTCGTTAAGCAACTTCACTTACTCATAATTCATATCATCATTCGTAAACTTTTACCTTTTATAGCCTTAAGGCCAAACACTCATACATTCAATAATAGATTTCACATCGATCTATAAATCACTTTCCCATCTCAAAACAAATACATATAAATTTGTTCACGTATATACATATTAACTGCCTAATTTTCTTTCTCACCTTTCAATTCATATAATTCACATATAAATACATATGATATAAAATTTTCATTTCAACATCTAAAACTTACTTATTACATCAAATACACATGGTTCATTATACCATCACTTATGGCCGAATATACTAGTTTAATCCATTATCATATATATGATGATCATCCAAAGTTAATTAAACTATCACATGTACTCATATATTCGAATTTAATATAATATCACATATAACCACTTATACACAAATTCAATTCATCATCACATATGCACATACCTTTGTGGCCGAACCTATAAGGTTAATTAAATCAACTTACTTGATGATAACGGATTCGTAATTGCAATTACATATATCATGCTACCATTCAACAACTATCTAGATCAATAGGTTTCAAAAATCAACTACTTACATACCATTCATTCATTCAATCAAACTCATAGATTAATAATCACCTCTCGATACTTTAATTTCGTATACAAGAACAATTTACCTCATTGATATTTAAATTACACAATTATCATACATCCCTTACCTATCTATCACTTTTCGGATAGCTCCATTCATTGAATTATATCTCCGTAAAATCCATATATAACACCCCAAACCCGGCCCACGAGCCTTGACCGGATCTGGTATGTCACTGCGAAAAAACGTTTGAAGACTGATTTCACTTTTGGGAAAAACATTAAAATTTTGTCTTTAATAAAACATTGTGTGTTTAAAACTCCCAATAAATCTAAGTTGTTACAATTTCCCGGATTTAAAACTTTTATAAATTTTAAAAATATGAGTTGCTAAACATAAAAGCACTTCCAAATAAGAATTTAATCGTCATCTAGCTTAAACATAATAAAAATGTTCAAACACTTTAATGGGCCTTATTACAATAAACACTTAATCAAAATACTGAAAATATAAATACTTAATTAATTAAAATATCTTTCTACATGAAAATCTGCTTTTGCATGGCCACCTTTGTATCCACTCCAACCCGGTCCAAAAATCACAGTCACCTGCGATGTTTAATAAAAATTGGGTGAGTCATACAGACTCAGTGTGTAATTAATCCCTTTGAATTCCACCCACATGTTAACCACATTTTAACCATATTATCGATAACAAGATAACATATTCACATAATAACACATTCTGGGCTTGGCCCATATTCATGTCACTTATCAGGTTAACAGGGTAATTAACCGCATAATTTCCACATATCGGGCTTAGCCCATTTCCACAATGATCCACATTCATATACTGGGCTTGGCCCATTTCCACATTAATCCACATATCACTGGGCTTGGCCCATTTTCACATTAAATACTCATATCACATTAATCCACATATCATATTGGGCTTGGCCCATTACCACATATGTTCACATACGAAGTCATGCAATTATGAAGCCCAACCCAAACCTAGGGTCCATCCGCTACACACCCCTTATCCACCTACCACACACCGGGGGATTATCAAATCACCCTCTCCTTTTCACTCCAAAAGGCAATCAATGCCGCCCACGTGCAATTAAGCACAATAATCCACAACGCGACCTCGATCGCGCCAATCCACGATGTAGCCGTAGCTAACACCAAAACCACGATGGGACACATAGTCACTCATCAACCACGATATGGCACATAGCCGATATCAACCACGATGAGGCACATAGCCACTCATCAAGCCACGCCAACTAAATCGCACTTAATCCACAACGTGACCTCGACCAACGCCAATCCACGATGTAGCTCAAGGCTAACATCAAACCACGTACTCAAGTACACCCGCACCTTCTTTCATATCATATCCCACCCATGCACATGCCACATAAAATAATGATACAATGTAATGATGCATGAGCATGTTCATCAAGCATATTATCACATATTCATATTAATAATCACATATCATCGTGTTTGGTACTTACCGATTATCGACATACCCCTTGAGGGTATCCTTATCACAATTTCCACGCACTAGTTAGCACATTCATAACACATACACATTTCACATACATATCATATACCCGGAAAACGGTGGGTTAATCACACACCTGTCTATTTAGCGAAATCCCGAACTACTCGAATCTAACACGATCTAGAATCCCAAAACTCTTCTTATTCCCGTCGATTTGCTCCTAAGAACCAAAGTCAGAAATCGATCATCACCTAAGCTCATAAAATGGCCTATGGCCGAATATCAATACTTCCTTACCTTGCTTACCAAATCCCGAAAACTACTCCTTGCTCTTGAACTATCGAAATCCCTAAGTGAAACCACATCAAAATCGGCTTAAGCATAAATTCATAGAAAAATAACCCTTGGCCGAATACCATACTTGCTTACCTTAATCGCCTGCATCCAAAACTCCTCTAATGCTTCCTTAACGTTGGCTACACAAAGAAACACTTATAAGGACACTATGAACATTCGACCATGACTAAAACCAAAGCCTCACTCACTTGATTTCGTTACACAATAAAAAGAAACAAACCGAATACTTAAATACTTACCACCCTAAGTTGCTTGAAGAGAGACCAAAAGTAAATAGTCGACAACACCTACCTTGGGGATTCGGATTTTGAGAATAACAATGGTGTTTCGGCACCTTATTAATGAAGAGGAAAAGAATAGAGAATGAACACCTTTGAGCTTCAACTTTTAAAAGTAAAAAGAAGAAGAAGCATAGGAGAATTCGACAATCACCAATGTATTTCGGCTTTTTTGAACACCTATAATGAAGATGGGAAAGCTTATATGGTTCTGCTAAGAACAAATAAAGAAAGAAGAAAAAGAAAGAACTCTCTTGACTTAAAATTTCGCAATGGAGATTAAAAGATGAACAACAATTTTCTAGCAAGAACTGTGATGAAAAAGAAAGGTTTTGAAAGAGGAAATTTAGCACACACTAGCACCATATTTAAACCGAAAATACAAGCTCCTAGAGTCCTATATTCGCCACCATATCCCCTCATATCATATCCCTTATTAATCTCCTACTTTATCTCTTATCTACTTATTTAACTAAATAAAAATAAAATAGCTATTATCTACTACTTATCCAAATTAAATTCAAGATAATACAAGGTTTATCTCATCCATTTGAAGTCCCAAAGCCGCCCAAATCTTCTCCCTTGCCTTGTCGTCACATGCAAAATAAAACACCAAAATACTACTTCCTGTGCGACTCGAACTCCCGACTGCTGGAACCCTTTGACGCAGCTACAGATAACGCCCCAAGCCACTTTGTCGCTGGCTCCTTTGTGACATAAACTCCCACAATTTCTTTTTAAGACCTCCTTCACCTAGCTCCCCTTAACGCCAAAAGCAAAAATAAACCACGCCTCCCTACGCCAACAAGACTCGAACTCTGCACTGCACTGCTTATGGCGTCATTTCCAGTGCCTTAAGTAGCGCCTTGCACCACTTTTACCAAGGCCTCGCTTTATGCCAAAAACGCCTACAATTTTTCCCTTAAGGCTTCCTAGCCTTGCTCCCTTCTTGACGCAAAAATACAAGCCCATTGCTTCCCACGTCGCTTGAACCTTCTCCCACTTAAGGCTCCTTTGACGCCACCTTCCAAGCCCCAAGGTAGCGTCCCTTGCCACCCCGCTAATTGATTTCTTTGTGTCATGAATCCAACACAAATTTTCTCTCAAGGCTACCTTAGCCTAACTCCCCTTTTAACTTAAAATCCAATTATTTTCCCAAAGCTTTCACCTTCATCCTAGAGTTCTAAAAACCCTTAATTCACTTCCAAACACTGCCAAAACTTACTAACTCATGAATTATGCACGAACGCATAACCCCTAATCTAGGATGTTACACCGTAAATCCGCACACACAGTGTAATTGATGTAACATATCGCACACTTAGTGCCATTACTATTCTTACTTTCTAGTAACGTATCGCTCACATAGAGCCATTACTTAATGCTTATCGTAACGTATCACTCACACAGAGCCGTTACTTCACATTTATTGTAACGTATCGCTCACACAGAGCTGTTACTTCACATTTATTGTAACGTATCGCTCACACAGAGCCGTTACTTCACATTTATTGTAACGTATCGCTCACACAGAGCCGTTACTTCATATTTATCGTAACGTATCGCTCACACAGAGCCGTTACTTCATATTTATCGTAACGTATCGCTCACACAGAGCCGTTACTTAACTTTTATCGTAACGTATCGCTCACACAGAGCCATTACTTAACTTTTATCGTAACGTATCGCTCACACAGAGCCATTACTTAACTTTGCACGTATGGTACTCATTGAACCGTATTACTCAATGTATGCTTCTCTTAACTTATTATTCCCTCAATATGCATAATATATATATAATTCACATTCACTTTACACACAAGAATATACACTTATATATGTATATATCAAAGTGTTCAATATCCAAGTACTATATTGCATTCGGCCTATACCACATCAAACCATCATCAACTCTGTTTAGTATGCCTAAATCTCATTATAATATCATCATTAAAATTCCCTATTTCATGCTTCTAATTACAACAACCAAGTACCATCACCTTTAACCATTTCTTATCAATTTCAAATATATATATATATATATATATATATGTATATTCAGCAATGCCTTGGAATAACCATCAACATTCAATTTAAACTTATAAGTAAGCATTACTTCAAATTAATTCCATTGCTTAAAACTTACTCAAGTAGTTCCTTGAACATATCAATTACCATCCTCATATTCTAGTAATAGCAAATATAATTATAAACATTTCAATTCAGCATGAATAATTTACATTTATTTAAAATTAAGAACAACCATTTACTTATAGACTTACCTCGGATATCGGCGAACGTAAAATCAACTATTTGGCTATTTTTGTCTTTCCCCGATTCAAATCCGACGTTCTCTTTTCTTAATCTAAAATAAATTTCGAAAAGAGCTCTTTCAAATAAAATTTTATCCATTTTAGCTCACAACACATAATTGGAAAATTTTCCATTTCATCCCACACATTCTACATTTTTACAAATTAATCAAATTTTCAATTAATACAATTATGCCAATCTTACAAATTTGGAGCTATGGCCGAAGGTTCCTTAAGCTTATTCAAGTCCCCATATTTCATTCAATTAAAATATAAATACATAATTTAGAAATTTAGTAATTTACCCCCAACATTTACTATGTTTACAATATAGTCCTTATAGCTCAAAACACCAAATATCAAAAAATCCAACCACACCTATCAATGGTCGAATATCCATAGTTCATATATCAACTCATTTCTTTCATTTTTCTTGCTATTTAGTTCTTTCATGAATTTTCTTTTCATGAATTCCTCCTTATAATAAATTCCATCAAAAATTTCAAAGAAAACCTTGTTAATCTAACATACTTACATCATATTCTAGCCTTAACCACATAAACACCCAATTTTTCATCCATGGCAACACTCCAACTATGCAACTAATTCAAAAATTCTTATATGGGTTACCTAAATTACCTTACTATAGCCTCAATAATGTCAAAATTATAAAGAACTAAGTTTAAATACTCACCCTATTTGAACATGCAAGTGCCGAACCCCTTTGAAGCTTTTCACTTTTCTTTTCTTCTTAGTTTTGGTCAAAAGATGAAAAGATGAACATGCCCACTCTTTTCTCCTTTTTGTTTTATTATAATATACATATAAAATATATTATATCATTATTATATATTTAACACATAAACAAACATATAATATATATTACAAAGCCATAATGCCGTCCACTAAAGATTCAAAAGGTCAATTTGACATGCAAGTCCCTCAAGAAAACAAATCAATTAAACCATCCAACTTAATAAATGCTACTTTTACCACTTCAACAATTTAGTCCTTTCTCTTAAATTAAGCACATCAAAGAGCAAATAAATTCACGAAATTTTAGCACATAATCAATCATAAGTATTTAACATGAAAAATAATATTAAAATATATATATATATATTTGGCTCGGATTCGTGGTCCCAAAACCACCGTTCCGATTAAGGTCTAAATTGGGCTGTTACAACTCTCCCCCCCTTAGGGATTTTCGTCCTCGAAAATCTTATCAGAAAGTAGATTAAGGATTTGCTTCCACACAATACATTTTAAATTCATACATAGCTTCAGATTTCAAATCTCTTTAATCTCACAATTGAAATTCTGATCTGACTTTCGCTGTACATCATCTCTAGCTGAGATTGCTTATGACTGTATTAAATTGTTTTCATTTTCTGCTTAATTTCTTTGACGATATTAATCACGTGTATCATTTTCTCTCAAAACTCGATTCTGAAATAACAGAGTTCGGTAACTACTTATAATAGCAACAGTCTTTCTTAGTTTCTTTGAAACTCTAAAATACAGTGACAAATAAATATTTTGAGAGTTTGAATTTTGTTTCCCGATTTCAATGCAATCTCATACTCACAGAGACATCAAATTTTCCTCGAGATCTCAATATGAGTTTCAGATCCCTATCTCAAACTAAGGTGATTGGTACCATGTGTAGACTTATCATCTCGAGAAATGAATATTCTATAATCAACACTTTATTTCTATAATGAACAAAGTCAGGAATATCACAGTTCACCCTCATTCATCAATATCACATCTCAGAATGTTGTGCATCATGTTACTCTCGTACGATCAAACTAACTGACATTGTGAGCCACCTATAACAATGGTTATATAGTCTCGAGCTTCTCGATATAGACACTTTATCTCGAAGCAACAAATAATCATCGATTCCACATCTGAAGTTCTGAATCAGAAATCAATTTATGCTGAACCCCTTTTAACTTATAATTCACTGACACATTTCTAAATTTCTCAACTTCACTAAATAAATATTTATTTAGGCTCTAATTCAGCTAACAACTATTCATTACCTGATAAGGTCAATCACGTATTCATCGCTCAAAAAGCACACAAAAATTTTCCATTCAAAACATCCGAAACTATAATCATTTCCTCGGATAAGAATCACTTACAGAATCACAAATTTTTCAACGATTCGAGTTAACTTTTCTGTGCCAAGTTCGGATCTTTATTTGACATTAACCATTTTACACTCTTATAGTCATCATATATATATCACATAACTCTTTTCATGTATCTTTAACTATATGCAATCATAAGATATCTCTGTACACTTTTTCATTAGAACAAACTTCAAACCATTCATTAACATATGACTAAGGATCATAAACTCTTTATTCAACTCAGACGGAACTAGAACTGACATTTCGGTTGATAATGTCTTCGTGCAAAAGAAAGCTTCAACATTCGAACTAACTTTAATTTATCACAACATTTCTCAGATAGAATTGTTCCAATAGATAAAATTCTGTATTAAATCTTCAAGAATATAAATTCTTCTTCCATACTATCCTTCCATTCACACATATACATTCAAAGTTTATTTCCAGTCAGGTGGATAGATCCAGACACATATAACCCAATTATCTTTTCAATCAAATAATTCAAATCAGGCTAAACCACTGAATCAGCCTTTTCGAAGAAATCTTTTTCTTCTCGTTAAAAAGGATAACCCAAACATATCGTTTCACAGATTGATCTTGATCTTCTATCATTTTCACTTTTATCAATGTCGAACCTTCACGAGAACTAGAAAAGAGTTTATAATGAAGCTCTCTCATATATTAATCATCGAAACTTTGAATTCTACTGAAATCATTTTAACCAAATAGAAATCATTGGGCCTTACTAGGAACGATGTCACAACCTTATAATAAATATTATCCCGGCTGTTAAGGAAGCATTTGAACACAGAAAGGAATCAAATATGATTTTAGTAGCAACCATTGCAGAGACACAACTTCTATAACTCTAAGGACGGTACCACTGTACTCTCACATGTCAAGCCAGAAGTTATAATCATAATAGACATAGTCATCTCTGTCATATAGAGAACTCTTACAGACAATCACATGGAATCATAAGAAAACTGAAATAGTGAAATTTCAACATAGGGTGCTATACAGGATATCTGAAAATTACAACCCAGATAGAATGACATCAATTCCGATAATATCCCAGAAAATGTCCATAAAGAACAATGTCACTCACAAATATTGAAATCCACAGTAACATAAGTAATATAATCTTTACATACAGAGTATTAGTATCATTCAGATTTTACCGTCGATTTTCATATCCACAAAAGGGAATAAATACCAGAGAAAGACATAGCAATATCAAATGTAACCCAAATAGATCAACCATGCTTCCGTCTATCAGTACATTTAGCTAGCGTTCTCACACGATAAGAATCTTCTTTCTAGAATTAAGCAGTCGCTTATGCTTCTGAGAATAAATGTACACATAAAATGCCCAGAAGGAATCATAGTAATTACCCGACTATAACCGTTACAGTCGGTCACCAATACAATATAAACATTATTCAACTGTCTAACTCTGTCATCAGAAATTTTCACATTATCCCATTGCTAACAGAAGTAAATATCAGAAAAGCTTCCAGTTAATACTTTCGTTAGATAATATACCCGAATACGTCATTTAGTCAGAATTAACTTCTTATTCACCAGTGGCTCTGCATAATCTGAATAATCTTCAGTACTATCCAATATCTCTTTTAGTACTGTCTTCACTTGCTGATCCATTCTCTTTTCTGACCACATTACTAATCTTTCAAGCACGGACTTCTATAACTCCACACTCATGAGCTTTTTTTTTTCATCCCAAATTCTTATAAATTTCATTTTAACATTTCATTGATAAGGGGGGTGAGGTTAGTAAAGCCTCAAATTTAACTTACACATACATGCATGTAACATATACTATCACAAATAGCCAGTTCATTTCTAATTTCACATTCTAAAAACATTTAGTAAGCATTTACTTATAATCATTTTTATTCTTAACACATAGTTCATAAGCCAACTCAAATCACTAATTCACAATCGAAATTCTCATATAGCATCATAACTCAATTGTCATAACTCATATGCTCATATAATTATAACATTTATTAATAACAAAAATGTCATACACTTTGATTCATACCTTTACGAGTGTCAACTCATCACCAATATATTTTCACTCAAACTTTTGAGTACACATTCCATACTATCAGAATTTAGCTCTGTTGGAAAGCATACTGTCTAATTAAAACAATTTTCGCGTCGAGTCGGAGATATCACACTATCACGGGTTAAATATGACATGTATAGCTAGACTCACACACACGCCACGTTAGTCCTAGAATCGACTAAACCGTAGCTCGATATAATAAATGTAACACCCTAACCCTTATCCATCGCTTGGAAACGGGTTACAAGGTATTACCGGACTTAACTACCAATTTGGGGCATAAAATTGAAATTGTCCATCAGCATCATATTAACTAAATCGACTATAACTCGAGTTACAAAACTCAAATTTAGATCATAACATCTTTACTTCATTTCATTTAAACTCTATACATTAACCATACTTATAAATATACCAAAACCAAATCAAACGAAATCATCAAGCCAAAATATAAATTCCAAGAATAACGAGATGGACAAGCCATTTTCGCATGGCTTATACAAATATATACAACTTCAAAACTAGCAATATCAAAACTAGTCTATACATGCCACATAACCAAATCTCCAAGCATTTATTTACCGAAGCGAAAATTGGATAGTGTGATGAGATCTCCTTCGACTTCCAACCCGAGCAAGTCTTTGAAACTCTAAAAACATAGGAAAATTACACAAAGTAAGCTTTGAAAGCTTAGTAAGCCATAAGCAAATAATTCACCATAGAAACATATATAATTTAATTCAAATAGGCCAAATTTGGTTAATCACAAACACATGTACAATCACTTTTCTCATATAATCCATGTTCCTCGTTAAGCAACTTCACTTACTCATAATTCATATCATCATTCGTAAACTTTTACCTTTTATAGCCTTAAGGCCAAACACTCATACATTCAATAATAGATTTCACATCGATCTATAAATCACTTTCCCATCTCAAAACAAATACATATACATTTGTTCACGTATATACATATTAACTGCCTAATTTTCTTTCTCACCTTTCAATTCATATAATTCACATATAAATACATATGATATAAAATTTTCATTTCAACATCTAAAACTTACTTATTAGATCAAATACACATGGTTCATTATACCATCACTTATGGCGAGAATATACTAGTTTAATCCATTATCATATATATGACAGATCATCCAAAGTTAATTAAACTATCACATGTACTCATATATTCGAATTTAATATAATATCACATATAACCACTTATACACAAATTCAATTCATCATCACATATGCACATACCTTTGTGGTCGAACCTATAAGGTTAATTAAATCAACTTACTTGATGATAACGGATTCGTAATTGCAATTACATATATCATGCTACCATTCAACAACTATCTAGATCAATAGGTCTCAAAAATCAACTACTTACATACCATTCATTCATTCAATCAAACTCATAGATTAATAATCACCTATCGATACTTTAATTTCGTATACAAGAACAATTTACCTCATTGATATTTAAATTACACAATTATCATACATCCCTTACCTATCTATCACTTTTCTGATAGCTCCATTCATTGAATTATATCTCCGTAAAAATCCGTGAACCGCACACACACAGTGTAATTGATGTAACGTGATCGCACACTTAATGCCGCATTATTCTTACTTTCTAGTAACGTATCGCTCACATAGAGCCGTTACTTAATGCTTATCGTAACGTATCGCTCACACACGAGCCGTTACTTTCACATCTATTGTAACGTATCGCTCACACGAGCCGCACTTCACATTTATTGTAACGTATCGCTCACACAGAGCCGTTACTTCACATTTATTGTAACGTATCGCTCACACAGAGCCGTTACTTCACATTTATCGTAACGTATAGCTCACACAGAACCGTTACTTAACTTTTATCGTAACGTATCGCTCACACAGAGCCGTTACTTAACTTTTATCGTAACGTATCGCTCACACAGAGCCATTACTTAACTTTGCACGTATGGTACTCATTGAACCGTATTACTCAATGTATGCTTCTCTTAACTTATTATTCCCTCAATATGCATAATATATATATAATTCACATTCACTTTACACACAAGAATATACACTTATATATGTATATATCAAAGTGTTCAATATCCAAGTACTATATTGCATTTGGCCTATACCACATCAAACCATCATCAACTCTGTTTAGTATGCCTAAATCTCATTATAATATCATCATTAAAATTCCCTATTTCATGCTTCTAATTACAACAACCAAGTACCATCACCTTCAACCATTTCTTATCAATTTCAAATATATATATATATATGTATATTCAGCAATGCCTTGGAATAACCATCAACATTCAATTTAAACTTATAAGTAAGCATTACTTCAAATTAATTCCATTGCTTAAAACTTACTCAAGTAGTTCCTTGAACATATCAATTACCATCCCTCATATTCGGTAATAGCAAATATAATTATAAACATTTCAATTCAGCATGAATAATTTACATTTATTTAAAATTAAGAACAACCATTTACTTATAGACTTACCTCGGATATCGGCGAACGTAAAATCAACTATTCGGCTATTTTTGTCTTTCCCCGATTCAAATCCAACGTTCTCTTTTCTTAATCTAAAATAAATTTCGAAAAGAGCTCTTTCAAATAAAATTTTATCCATTTTAGCTCACAACACATAATTGGAAAATTTTCCATTTCATCCCACACATTCTACATTTTTACAAATTAATCAAATTTTCAATTAATACAATTATGCCGATCTTACAAATTCTGAGCTATGGCCAAGGTTCCTTAAGCTTATTCAAGTCCCCATATTTCATTCAATTAAAATATAAATACATAATTTAGAAATTTAGTAATTTACCCCCAACATTTACTATGTTTACAATATAGTCCTTATAGCTCAAAACACCAAATATCAAAAAATCCAACCACACCTATCAATGGCCGAATATCCATAGTTCATATATCAACTCATTTCTTTCATTTTTCTTGCTATTTAGTTCTTTCATGAATTTTCTTTTCATGAATTCCTCCTTATAATAAATTCCATCAAAAATTTCAAAAACCTTGTTAATCTAACATACTTACATCATATTCTAGCCTTAACCACATAAACACCCAATTTTTCATCCATGGCAACACTCCAACTATGCAACTAATTCAAAAATTCTTATATGGGTTAACTAAATTACCTTACTATAGCCTCAATAATGTCAAAATTATAAAGAACTAAGTTTAAATACTCACCCTATTTGAACATGCAAGTGCCGAACCCCCCCTTGAAGCTTTTCACTTTTCTTTTCTTCTTAGTTTCGGTCAAAAAGATGAAAAGATGAACATGCCCACTCTTTTCTCCTTTTTGTTTTATTATAATATACATATAAAATATATTATATCATTATTATATATTTAACACATAAACAAACATATAATATATATTACAAAGCCATAATGCCGTCCACTAAAGATTCAAAAGGTCAATTTGACATGCAAGTCCCTCAAGAAAACAAATCAATTAAACCATCCAACTTAATAAATGCTACTTTTACCACTTCAACAATTTAGTCCTTTCTCTTAAATTAAGCACATCAAAGAGCAAATAAATTCACGAAATTTTAGCACATAATCAATCATAAGTATTTAACACGAAAAAAAATATTAAAATATATATATATTTAGCTCGGATTCGTGGTCTCGAAACCACCGTTCCGATTAAGGTCTAAATTGGGCTGTTACAGAAGAAGAAGATGGAACTTTAGGAGTTTTCGGCTTTTACTCAGAGAAGAAGAGAAAAGAATGAGAGAAAGATCCAAATGCCGAAATTGAAGAGATATTCCCCCTATTTATAGAAATTTCGGCACTTACCTCACCTTGCAAATAAATCCTGTCTTTTCTCCTTTATCTTAATCTACTAGCTCATCTAAAAGAGACTTAATTATCTCTAACTCCTCCCTCCTTTATCAGCATATTATCCACATATTTTAATCATTAAAATCCCTAAATTTTAGCCTTTATCTGCTTATTATCCACATAAAATAAATTATTAAATAATAGCCTTTATCTGCTTATTATCCACATATTTTAAACATTAAAACCCCTAAATTTTAGCCTTGTTGCCATCCACTCCACCTAATCCTAATGCCCAAAATTTAGCTAACTTAAATTAAAAGAATTGGGCTCCATGAAACTTAAATTTGGGCCCCTTACTCCCTTGTGTGGCGTCACCTCCTAAGATTGGGCCACAAGCCCACTTTGGTATTTTAAACATAGATACTACCTTTTAAACCCTATAATGTCCAAACAGATAATTTTAATCAAGGCCTCTACCTAAGCCTGAGCCCAATTTGGACCCCTAACACTTAAATTAACACATTAAACATATCCACCCATTAAACGCATAGGCCCAAAAATTCAGGATGTTACACGTTTTGTTATCTCGGGATAAGGATTTCAGAAAACAAGGCAATGTTTTGTGTTTGGAAGTTCGGGAAATTGTGCCCTAACGTGTTGGGTTTCGATTTTTCGTTCGTCCAAATAACTAAATATCCTTTTAATGAATTTTGTAAATCATGAGATGATTTTGGTCACGAGGGTTTAAAACATCACGTCCTAACGTGTTGGATGTGATGTTTGTATGCTTTCGAAACAAAGGAATCTCCAATTCCAACTCAAATTGTTCAAATTTTTAAAGAAATCATGTTTTCAAATCTTTTCGAATTTTCGACATTAGGGCAATGACTAATCAATCCGGTACCAATTTTGGGCGTTACGAGGGTGCTAATCCTTCCTCGTACGTAACCGACTCCCGAACCTATTTTCTTGAATTTCGTAGGCCAAAATTAATGTTTTGAAATAAAAATGTTTTATAAGGTGATTTGATCACACCTAAGCAAAAAAGATTGGTGGCGACTCCATTTCCATTTTTTTAAAGTCGATCCCCGTTTTTATAAGCCTTTTTAAAAATGGTTTCGACACAAGATTCTCGAGAAAATTGTGCCCTAACTCACTGAGTTTCAATTTTCTTCGTTGAATTCACATAGCCAAGTATCCTTTTTGAAATCAAAGATCGCAAATTTCAAATAAAAACTTTTTCTCGGGAACTCGAGATGTTATGTCCTAACTTATTGGATATGATGTTTTGTGACTCGAGGTAAGGATCTTCTACAAATAAAGGTAAGCTTAGTTTCGAAGTCTTGAAATGATGCATCCTAACTCATTGGGTGTGACATTTTATTTCTTTGAAATAAGTGAATCTTAACTTTCTTTCAAATAAAGGATCGTATTTTAAATTTTTTAGATTTTCGACATTAAGACATTAATTAATCAATTAGGTACCAATCTTTGGGCGTTACGAGGGTGCTAATCCTTCCTCGTATGTAACCGACTCTCGAACCCGTTTCTTGAATTTCGTAGGCCAAAATCGATATTTTAAATAAAACAAAAAAATGTTTTATAAGGTGATCCGATCACACCTAAGCAAAAAAGGATTGGTGGCGACTCCATTTTCATTTTTAAAGTTGATCCCCATTTTTTTTAAAATATAAAAATGGTTTCGACACCCTTTCTGGTCAAAACGGTGCAATTGGGCCCAAAGCCCAATTTTCAGCCCAAGCGGGCACACATGCTCGTGTGGCCCATTCAGCCTATTTTCGGTCACGGTTCTACGAACCTCGCAGCTGCATCTATTATCTGGCACATACCATGGATTTCGCCCATGTGGGCCCGTTAGCCCATTGGGCCCACTTCGGCCCAACAAGGCCCATTACGACCTAGGCCCTAAAGAAAAATCGTGGCATTTCCCACGGTCTATCGCCAATGATTGTGGCTCGATTTATCTCTACGAGCGCTCGCACGCTTGAGTGATCTTGGATGCCAAAGTTTCAGCTTATCAATTTTCGGCTTTAGCAGATTCACAGTTCATCAGGGTGTGAGTGCACACCTTCATTCATCGCATTGACAGAACTAAAGTGGGTGTACGATTACACACCTGTTACGAGTTGTGGTTTGAAACGCTTCCAAGACACCTATGATAACGACCATCCATTAGTTAGTCACAAAGTCTTGCTAAGCCCGAGTATTAATCGTTTAAATCAACTTACTTTACTTACCAGAAAATGAAAGACCCCTTGCAGTGGAAGAGTATTCGGCCTACACCCCCTGGTTAAGGGAAACGAGTCCCTAGCGACAAACGACGAAAAAGAACATGTTAGAATCGCTACTCCATGGCAACTAGAGAAACAGCCTTTCGGCCCCAAAGAACCCAAATCGAGAAAGAGAGAAAAATAGTCAACCTATATTCGACTATAGCCACAACTTACCAACAAGTGGGAGAGATTCTGAAATAGTTAGAACGAAGAGAAGAGAATATTCGAGCCTTAAAAGATTCAGCCTACACAAAAGAATCAAGGCTTAATGTTTGGCTAGCTTCGTAAGATCAAGAGAAGAATGAAAAGAAAAGAAAGGTTGGGTGTTCGGCCAAAGGAGAACCGAAAGGAGAAAATGTAGATATTTGGCTTAGAGAAAAGAAAAGAAGACAACGAAGTATGAAGAGAAATGGGAAGAAAAGTAAAGATTCGGCCAACCAAGCTTGTAGACGAAATGCTAAACCGAGCAACTGAAGTGTGAATAACTATTAGCAAAGAGGAAAAAAATACACGAAAGGTAGCAAAATGCACGGAAAGAAGAAAAATGCACCAAATGCTTTAAAATAAGGAATCCCGAAAATGCTCCCAAAGACCCCTCAGTCGAAATTGTATCACGCCAACCCCCTAGCCGAAATTCTCTTCCTCCCTAGACTCCCAATTTCGGCCAACACTCCCACACACACCACTTCCCCGATTTTCTCCACCCCAATCTCCTAAAATTCCTCCCATCCTTCCATTTGAAATTTTTGACCAAGTCTTCAACCTCCCTTGTAGAGTTTGATCCGAACTCTACTTCTTCCACTCCCAAGACATAAAATAAAAGCTCGCATTTGCTTTCCATGGGATTCGAACCCCACTCCCCCATGCTACTTCAGTGACGCCACAGCCACAAGTCACATGCTCATCTTGTGACACCTAAATGCACACAAATATACTTAAGTCCTACTGCTAACAGCTCTCTCCTCTTAAAGGCCAAAAACTAATTTTTTTTCCAAAGCTCAGACTCGAACCCAGGCCTCCTTAGAACCCCCAAATTCACTCAAATAGCTAGCCGTTCAAGTACAACATGAATTTTAAACAAAATTACAGCCCCTAATTTGGGACGTTACAGGGCCATCGCATTCGGTGGTGATGGATAAGATGCATTACTTTATTATATTGAATCGCCACTGCATTTTTCTTCCTCGTACTTCTGTTTGAGTTTTATAAAGCATCCTCCTTTGACGAGGAAAAACTCGTTGTTGTGCTCGCATAACCACTACCAACTTGGGCCCCATTTATATTTCATCCTTTGACAACATAACCTTTGTAAACTTGAAGCCCTAGTTACAATTCAACCAAGACCATATAATCACCGCCAACTGGGACCTTGAGTTGCAACGCGATCAGGTTTCCCGGGTGATGGCTCCATACTCACATGGCAGATGAAATTTGTAGGTCACCCAATTCCATGACACCACCGTAAATTCAAACATTCCTTAAAACTATAATCATGTCCATCTCAAATACAGACAAAAATAAATCTACAAACCTTTAATTTCCAACCGCAAGAAAAAAAAAGAATTTTTTTTAGCAAAGTGAAAACGCGTCCTACAGGGCGTGTTTTTATTCTCTCTCCTAAAAATGCATCCTACAGAACGCGTTTTCACTGCCACATCGATGAAAATGTGCCTTGTAGGATACGTTTTCTTTTCTCTTCCAAAAAATAGCGTAAATCAGAATTTTTTTAAAAAAAATGACATAGTTTCTCAAATAAGTTTTTTTTTTCTGGCATATATCTAAAAATTAGCCTTAATTAATCACTATTCTATTTATTTTTGTTATCTTTAATCTTTATATTCAATAATAGTCAATTAAAAATAAAAATTAATTAGCTATAAAATATATTTTAATTATTATTAAATTAAAATATAAGGTGCATTATATCCTACCCATTTTTTATTAGAGTAGTTTTTTTTTTCTTTTTTGGGTTTTACAAATTTATAGATGAGGAATGCTCAGTTTTAAAAGCCGAAAGTTTTGGTTAAAAAGTTTGAGAATCAGATTGATAAAATTTGTAAATGTGAAGAGTTAAATTTATTAAATTATATTGATAGAATATGTAAGTATTAAGGATTAAATGTGTTATTATACCAATTAGAAAAAATGTTTTTTTGTTAGCAATTTAACAAGGGGTAACCAAAACAAGAACGAATTCAAATGTTAAAGCCTAAATTAAAAAAAACAAGAACACGAGCATAATTGAATAACCATTTATATACACCTTTTATTTTTAGAAACGATTCACCTATGAAAATATTTCAAATAACAAAACTATTTCATAATAACTTTCACTTTCTATAAAAGCATCCTCCATTCCATAATTTCCATTTAAATCTAAAATTTTTGAAAAAAATGGTAATAATATAAAAAAATTTGAAAAATATATGAATCGAAACAACCTCATGCATTTATATAATTTCCAAAATTAGATATTATAATAACCTTCCTAACTGTCAAGAAATAGATATTGAGGGCCAATTTTTAATGTGTTATATTTACATCATACATTACACTACACTGTCAAGATTCACTCTATTTGCATAAACATTATCCTAGCTTCAATTCGACACTGCTAAAGTTATAGTTATAGTACAATATTTTGCCTTATTTCTAACTTTGTTTAAATTCGGGATTTTCTTTTAAATCTTTTTGTTATGTCTTTCAATTTATTGTTTTTTAAAACTCTCTAAAGCATGAACTTCCTTTTTTTATTTACTTCCAATTTCTTTTTGTTTAATCCTATTTTTGTAGGTATACGATGGAGGGAGAGACTCAAAGCATTTTAAGTTGAAATTGAAGAAAGTACCATTCAATTTTTATTCAAAGAAGTTGAGATTTCTACAAACAACTCTAAGGGGTATAATTAAGGTGAATATATCAACTCTTCGATTAAGCCAAAAAAAAAAAAAACCATGAATTTGAAGAGGGAGATTAACATTTTTTTTAAATAATTAAATTTACAAATTACTTTTTTATTTCAATTATGTTACCCTTATTTAATCATTTTCCCAATAAAATATTAGCCCTTCTTAGCATTCTAATTTCAAATGTTAACTATTAATTTCCCGAATTATTGTATTTGTTTCCGATACGTAATTTTTAATCTATAATTTTAGTTTATTTGTTAAAATTGTTAAATATTAAATATACTCGCAAATTATAAATTGTATCTTTCTATTATTAATTAATTTACGTATAACACTACTAAATTAATCACTAATGACAAATAATATTTTAATAGAATACAATAAAATTGTAACATTCCGAATTATTGGGCCTGTGTATTTTGTGTAATGTATGCTTAATAGGTTAAATTGAGAATTTAGGTACTAATTGGGCTCAAGAATAGGCTGAGGCCTTGACTAAATCTCTGCGTAGACACTCTAGCATTTTTAAAAGGAAGTTATCTGTGTTTTAAATGACAAAATGGGCTTGTGGCCCAAAAGTAAGTGGCGCTATAGGGGAGCTAGAAGTGGCGTCAGTAGTAAGGGAGAGAGGAGGCCCAGTTTTGGCTGCTTGAAGCCCAAGTAATTGGGCCAAGTTCGGCACTTAAAGGGGAGCCATAGGGGGGACGGCAACAAGGCTATAAAATAGGGATTTTTAATGTTTAATTTATGAGGATAATAAGCAGATAAAGGAGGGAGGAGTTGGTGCTAATTAGGGCTATTTTTGAGGAGTTAATAGATTAAGATAAGGAAAAAGGATAGGAGCTATCTTGTGGAAGCTAGTGTTGGCCGAAAATCAAACTCAGTAAGGGTGAGGAATCGGTTTAGTATAGGCAGAAGTGTGTGCCGAAATTTGTTGTCAAGTTCTCATCATCTTTTTCTTTTCTCTGCCGAAATCCCCACTTCATTCTCCCTCTCAACTTTATTTCTTTTCTTTTAGGCCGAATCCTCTGACAATTCCTTTCTCATCTCTTTCAAACACTTTAGCCGAAACCTCTAAGCCTTTCCTCGCTTCTTGTTTATTTTCTTTCTAAGCCAAAGCCGAAACACCTCACTCAGATTTTCTAAAAGCCGAAAACGCATCAGTTCATCTTTTCCGGGATTTTCATCAAAGCCGAAATCCTTAGATCTCATCTCCTGTGTTTGCCAAATTCTCTCTGTGGTATCTGCTTGTGCTGAATCTCGAAAGAAACTGAAGGTAAGTATCAATTCATAAGGCTTCAATCCTTTCCGGCTTTTTAGAGACTCTAGCCTAATGGCTATAAGGAAACTAACCTTGAGTTTTTCTCTTATTTTCGGCATTCCGGGATTTGAAGAGGAGTCAATCGCATAGATCTCTAAGTCAGAGTTTAGTAACACACGAATCGTGTTACTTTCGGGATTTCAAGGTAAGGAGATCCATTAATTTTAAACGTGTAAATTCGGGTATTTATTAACCCTTGGCCGAATGTAGGGGAGCCCAAATCTTCGTGTTCTTCCGGCTTTTGAGCAAGGTTTTAGACTAAGGGTTGTAGATCCAGATAGTAAGGATATTGACTAAGGGTGTAAAACTACACGATATCAGGTGTGTAACACTTCCACACCATTTAGATTGCCTGTTAAAATTTGTTTACAAATCTATTATATTTTGATAAATGCCGAAATCCCGACATAATGGTTGAAACCCGAGGAGGGTAAAAGCGAATCACCGTGTTAGTGATCTTTGTCATTCCTAAGTGAATGTTCTGTTAAGATGATATGTGTGATAAGTATGCCGATTTCGTGATTGCATGGGGTTGGGTTTGAAGAAAGGGAAGTGTTCATTGTAGCGGCTTTTGCCGTGACTCGTTAGAGCGGTTTTTGCCGTGACTGCTAGCGCGCTTTGCCGTGACTGTTGTAGTGGCTTTTGCCATGACTCGCTGCGATGGCTACGGCCATGATCCGACGATGAGCAGCATGACCGTCATCGATGGTGTGTAGCGGTGTGGGTTGATTGTAGAAATCCCCAATGGTGTGACCGGCGTAAGGGTGGTGTGTGTAGCGGATGGAAACCTAGGATTTGGGTTGGGCTTGCATAATTTTTGTTATATACTAAATCGTTATTCTTACTCAGGGCTAAGGCTCAAATCTAATGGTGCATGAGGGTTGCACACTGAGTCTCGCGACTCACCCTATTATTTAACATCTTTCAGGTAGCACCTAGTGCATCGGACTGGGTTGGAGAGGAGCGCAAGGTGGCCATGCGAGGGATTATTTTGATTCAGCTCAAGACTTTACTAGTTTAATTATTTTTAATATTTTTAATTAGTTGATTTATATTTTATTGTAATAAGGCCACCTGTTGTTATAATTCTTTTATGCTTTCTTTTGGGTTTTCGGGTTTTTGGACATCTAAAATCCTACGTAAAAGGTTAAGCTATGGTATGTACTGAAATGATAAAAATCAAAGGAAAATTCCAGTTTTATATTCATTAAGGCATTAAATAAAATTTATTTCTTTTACAATTTATCAACCTATTAAGTTTTTCCCGTATAAATGCCAAAACTATGTTTTTTTAAAACGAAACAAAATGCGACATGTTTTATAAAATCTTCTTAGTGACATGCCAGATCCGGTCGTGGTATTTGGGCCGGGTTTGGGGTGTTACAAAAATTTTTTGTACTAGGATATTTAACTGTTTATTAGAATTTATTAGTAGTATTCTTATTATTTAATTTTAAACCACTAACAAATTTATGATCATTTGCTTACAATTTTAATTGAAAATTATTTTATAAAAGAACACACATGTATATCAAACTCAAATATGAAATGATATATATATATATATATATATATATTAAAATAATGTATTAAAAACCTAATAAATAATAATTGGGGTTAAACCGAATCAATGTAACTTCAGCCAAGGACCTTCGGAGAGTCTAGTTTATTTGGTGGTTAGCAATTAATCAACGCCTACTTCAAAGGGCACTGCACTTTCATATGTCCATTTCACATGAAAATTTTGTCTATGGTCGTACGGATGGTGGCAAATTGGGAAGCTTCGTTGGCCACGTAAAAAAGGTTAGCTGATTTCACATGCAAACAGCAAATAACCAAAAAAAAAAAAAAAAAAAAAAAAAAAAAAACCCAAAATTCAAAAACCCACAAAAAAATCTTCTTCTTCTTCTTCTTTTTTTTTTTTTAAGTTAAAAATAAAAGCATCTACCAACATATACATACGGTACATTTTGTTTGGATTCTATATGTATGTGAATAAAAAACAAAGGAATTTTTAAAAAAAAAAATTGAAATCTAGCTCTAATCATAGCTTATAGGAACTTGAAGTGTGAAAACTAATAAATATATAAATAAAAATTCAAAGCCTACTTTTGCAAGCAACGGAAGCTTCTTCTTTAAAGATACCAATAGTAATATTTTGTCCACTTCGTTTACACTATTATTGTCCCTTCAATTCTATAGCTGTTATAGGACACCTTAAACCTATCAGATGCCTCATTTTCTGACGATTTATTTGGGAGCTTGATTTACTAAGGGTTTTATTTAGTTGAGTTCATGAAATTGATAAGAGAAAGATTGTATTTCTAGAATTTTTTTTAAAAAATAAATCTATCTTTCCTATCAAATTATAGATATAAAAATTGAATTTCAAAATGTATTTTAGATTTAATTTAATTAAGGTATTTTTCGATAAATTGAAAAATTAAGAGAATTTTATAAGTGGTGAATTTACATTATAAAATTATTTGTTATGATATTGAATAAATATTGACTTTTAAAATATACTTATTTCACAATTTTAAATCTAAAATTTTTATATTATTTTGGATAGTTTTAAATAAAAGCTAAATATAATTCTTTGAATATTTTTATTTTTAACAAAACAAAGTGATAATTCATTTTAATTATATTCATTTTTTTAAAATTATAAATTAAATGAAATTTCATTCTAATTATGTTTAAAAAATTAAATATTGAAATTTAATTAAACAACATTTAATTACCCTCCATAAATGTAAAGAAGATGTATGTTGTAATATTGAGATGGCAAGCATCCGTTGATAGTTCAAAAAAAAAATATCAAATTATACACATAAATAATTAAATTTTCTGTTTTATTCAAGTAGGTACATGAACTACAAAGTTTGCCAACACTGTTAAACCAAAATTCAATTAAAATCATTAATATATGGATAACATGTTAAAATGGATTGTAAGATAAGCGAAAAGTCAGGTAGCCAAAGGTGATGTAGCCAAATAAAGGGTAGTACAGCTTAAAACCTACTGAACTAGTTAGAGTAAAGAGGAAGAGAATTTACTGAGTCCAACTCGTACAAGATTCTATTTTTAAAATTCTTGGGCAAATGGCAGCCAAAGGCGAAGGCAGCAGATGAGGGAGCAAATATCAAAGAAGAGAGAGAGAGAGAGAGAGGAGTGGTGGTCGACAAGTGAAGCAATACCCGTCATCTCTTGTCTTTTGTAAGTATGTGGCTTTTTCCTACTGACACTCTTCTCTTTTTTTTTTGTGGGTCACTTCGTCCCCGCTATTGCCCACTCACCTCTCACGGGCGGCACCCCCCCCCTCCCCCTCCCCTCCTTCCCACTCTATTTGTTTTATATATATATATATATATATATATATATATATTTTCCTATCTCATTATATCTTCATTAAATATCAAAACAAATAAATAGTAAAGATAGACATTTTGAGTTTTAAATATTCATATTCATATTCGAGATTTATTTTACACAATTATGTATGTAGGTTTTTGAGTTTTATTATGTATTGGAGTTTTAGTCCTAATTAATAAATTTTAGTATGAATTGTATTAATTTTTAATTTGTTTGTGCTGTAATATTTTGATCGTACTTAGTGATTATTTCGACAGTTTATTTGTAACAATTTGATACTTATAATTAGTCGATCTTGCATTTATAATATACCACACTTATTACACTTAAAAAAATCAAAATAAATAAAATTGAATTTTAGTTTTTTTTCAAATTATTTATATTATCTACAAATTTTGAATTTTGAATTTTACTTAAGACACATCAAATGTTTATATGGTCCTCTCTCTTTATATTTTTTATGATTTGTTTGTTCAATTATAGCATAATCATTTTTACCTCTTCAATCAACCTGGGTTGGCTGTAAAGGCAACTCACTTTTCTTTCACCCTTTACCCATGTTTTCCTCTCTCCCAATCATCCCTCCTTTTCAAATCATTTCTATTATTCAATCTTTTCAGAATTTGCTAATTAATGGTAAAATTATTTATTATTTTTATTTTATTAATAATGTAGAAGAGATGAAACTAAAAACGATGAAAATGTTAGTGGCTCTTTATTGATATTAGTTAAACTGATATTTATTTTTAAAAATTTTTTTATCATTCTACTTTTTTAATTATATGATTTGTATATTATAGAATTTAATATTATTTATTAAATTTAATTTCATCAGACATTTTCATATGATGATTATTTATTCTAAATTGGTTCGTAAATTTAAAAATATTTTAATTATATCTTTAAAACTATCAATGTTAAATTAATCAAGTTTTTTTATTATTAAAATTGTTAGTTTAACCATTAAATGACATATAAGATCTTATGTGATATAATTCAAAATAAAAATTTTAAATAAAATTAAAATGTTGTCGCATAACTTTTAAAATTAAAAACTAAAAATATAGTAAAACCGAAAAAAGAAAGAGTAAACGATAGTTTCTGTAAAAACTTCGAAAACTTCAAAACTAAAATCTTTACAACATCCAGTTTTACAATATTAATTTTTCTTTAAAATTTTATTTTTAATTGTGTCACATAAGATCTGATATCTCATTTTATGACTAAATTAACAATTTTACTAGTGGAAGGACATTAGTGATTAACATTGATGGTTTGAGGATGTAATTAGAATGCTTTAAAACTTTGAGGACCAATTTAGAATGAGTGTTGTAGTTTGGGGATGTTTGATGCAATTAACTTAATTTATTTTTATAAACATGTGAGAATTATTTTTCAAAATATGTTTTTCCTTGTATAAAGGAGTAGGTTTAGGGTTTAGAGACCTCGATTTTCATGAGTTCAAGTTTAGGGTGATGTCAGATCACCACACTAAACGATGCCATGCATGTCAGGAGGGAAGTACTACAAAGTACATGTAAAACGCATCGACATTCACAGGAGTCGAATTTAAGGTTAAGAAGTATTTATGTGACCGTTAGACCAACAAACTGAATTTAATAGGGCCGAAGTTATAGCAATGGGAGTAAACTTCCACCCTATAAGTATCCATTCCTTCCTCATTTCTTCCCACTGAAAACCTTCCAAATCTCTTCAACTTTCCAACTGTCCAAAAAATAACTTTTTCTTCTTTACATATTTTTTGAAGAAAAATGGTGATTAACTGCACTATAAATATGATGGAACCTCAAACTCATTTGTTTTCTAATTTTTATTTTTTTTTTGAAAATGATATTATGATTTGAAAAAAATTAACATTATTGTTTTGTTAATTTTTTTTCAAAAGCCAATAGATCCAGTTCTTTTTATCCCACACAATTTACATTTCCCAAAGCATGATCCTTATATCAAAGGATGTTGATTTATACATGGTATCTACAATGACAAAGTTAAAAATCATTCTAGACATGGTTGCCACCCTGGTGGAAAGATGGAGGCTAGAAATATTTATATTCTGTAACGCCCCAAAAATTTGAATGTTTAACTGTTGAATTTCATCGTAATTAAGTATCTATATCTGTGGCTTTATGCTCTGCGTATGTGTTTGAGGTTAGGGGTTTGAGTAGTGTTTTTAGGAAGTTTTGCTCTTTTATTTTAATTAACATCTACTCTTGAGCCATTGACTTAAGTTTAATTCTATGCGAATCTGTGTCAAGAATGAGTCTGCTTGTTCAATAGTTAAGCCTCTATATACCCTCTAGTCCTGTGTTTGAGTTTCGACGCTTGTGTAAAGGAATATTTTTGCTACATGTTTGAATTCTGATCGGTAGTTAAATCGGAATGTAATGTTTTCCTTTTCCTTCCTTTCCAATATTTTTCTTTCTTTCTTTCTTCTTCTTCTTCTTACTTTTTTTTTCTTTTTCTTTCTTTTGTTTTTTTTCTTTGCTTCTCTTTTCTTTTCCGCTTGGTTTTTGCTTAGATTTGTACTTCATATCTGCTACTGTTGCCGAGTAAGTTTGTTTCCGTTAATTTCATGACTTTAATGGTTCCATAACTGAAATCGTTAGTGTTGTCACCTTCGTTACAGTTTGTTTCTTGCCTAAACTATTCGAATCCTTTTCTTTTATATTTGATTACTATCTTCAGGAGAAGGTCTTGAGGATAATGGTTTCCCTGCCGTTCTTGATTCGTGAATTGCGATTTTGTACAAAGGTAATTGTGGTGTTGAGTTGTGTTTGTGTCGAAATGCTTCGACGAAATTGGTTGTGCTTTAATCTTGGTGTTTGTTACGAATTATTACTTAACTGGTTATTGAATGTTCGTTTTGGGTCTCAAGAATGTTCTACATTGATCCTATTTCGAAACCACTTCAGGTGCGTACCGAAAACCTGACTTTCTAAGAATTTTAGACACCAGAAAACATGACTATCAACGCCACATGACCATGTGCCAGGCCGTGTGCATCACACGGTTGTGTGTTAGGACGTTTGACTTACTGTTTACCTTTAAGGACCACACGAGCTAGAGACACGGGCGTGTGTCCAAGCTGCGTAACTCATTGTTTACCTTTAAGGACCACATGGGCCAGAGACACGGGCATGTGTCCAGGCCGTGTGACTCACTGTTTGCTATTAGAGACCATATTGGCCAGAGACACGGGCGTGTGTCCAGGCCATGTGACTTACTATTTGCGATTTATGACTACATGAGCTGACGACACAGGCGTGTGTCAGGCTGTGTGAGACATACGGACAGGCACACAACTGTGTGTCAAGCTGTGTAGAGCCATATAGGCTAGCCGATTAGGCTATGTGAAACCACATGGGTGTGTGGGTCAAAAATTGAATTTCTCCCTAGGCCCGTAAGCCTCGTTTGACTCGAATGTAGACCTTCCGTAGGGTTCGTATGATCTAAATTAGATCGTGTAAAGTTTTATCTAATGATTCAAGACTGAGTAGTTGATTATCTAAAGGTATACTGAGTGCAATGATTGTTAATGATATTGATCTAACTATCTGATTATGAACTGTATTTAAGTAACTGTGTGTACGTTCTTAATATCTGGCTTCTGTAATCTGTATTAGATGATAGTTGTGTAACGGAGGAAGTGATCTGCTCTAGTTGAGTGGCTAAGCCACAATCTATATCTGTATCTAGTGTTTTATCGCAATTTGATCTGGTAGCTAGTCTGCAATCATGTTGAATGTGTCTTACCGACACTATGTGGTGTGTAGGGCTAGATGGGTATTAAATCCCCTTTATGGTGTGTTGGGTTGGTCGGAGATGGTGTGTAGTGGATAGGGGTAGGAAAATTGTATTTGTTTTTGATCTATTCTATATCTGAATTTGAATTGTTCTGCTTTTCATCGGATTTGTTAAGGCTATATTGAATATCCTCTGATTCTGATTTTGAACACAAGTTTGGGAATTCACCGTTATACTTAAGATTCTATTTGAATTTATATTTTTGTCTGTTGACTAAATTACAGGTAACTTACAGTCTTGATTAGGTTGACATAATGGAAGCTCAGCCATTTAGCTTTATCACCTTTTATAATATCAGTAATTTCAGGATTGTCTTCTTATTATGACTTTCTAAGATTATTTTAAACTGTTAGGCGATTTTAAACTATTTTAACCCGCGTTTATAAAAGTTAATTTTCCTAATAACGGTTAATGTAACTCTTCTGACTTGGTCTTAACGTCTAGGTCGGGTCTGGGGTGTTACACATTCTATTTTCCATGTGAGAAAGAGATCATCATGCTTGAAGATGTCACATTAATAACCAACCTTTCAATTCACAAGGAGACAGTAATCGCAGCTAGTGCAATCAGTTCATAGTACCATTATTGTTAGTTGTTTGGTGTTGTGACATTGAGGGAGAAACCAAAGAACCATTTGGATATGTGTCGATTAAAGTGTACATGATTGGAGAAACTTGTTAAATTGGCACCCCCATCGCATACTAATGTGGAGGAGATGGACCGGTACACTAAAGCTTGGATACACTAAATGGGCAAAGAATGTTTTGCAAGACATGTTAGGTAATAAGGTGCATACCATGTTTCTTCATCTATTTTAGGAATTTGAGGCAACTGGCAGTTTCATATGAGGTTTTCCATTTTGGTGTATATTTATCAAGCACGTTACAGGGTAACCTATGAACCAATCAGTATGTTGAATAGTTGTTATTTGCTCCTATGGATATTTGCATGGATACACATGTTGTGGTTAGTACCCATCCTTTCACAATCGTGAGATTTCTCTCTTATCCGAAGGTAAAATTTAATATCTTCTATTGTAATTGGATACTATTTTTGAGTGGTATGCATTGTTCAAGCCACGAATTTTCTTTATCTATTTTCATATCGTGGAGTGACAACATCCTAATCGGGTGAAAAGTCAGTTCCGATTTGTTTAGGAAATTCTGATGGACATTTAGAACATTGATATACTTCGGATAATATGTTTGAAGGGGTAGTAAGACCATATAGTGGGTCCAGCTATAATGCTAGTGAGCTAAGCTTAGCATATTCGGGGAAGTTAACCAATACATTGATTTCTCAGCCTTTGAGCTGTATATGCAATGGTCCAAGCAAGCAAACAATGAGTGGTTCCATCCTATAAAGGATTATCTGGTCGTATGGGAGCGATACGTACTGTCAAGTCATCAATGAGCACACCAACAAGGTCATTCTTGAGCATTCGAACCTTCCCAGCTGGACTTGGAGTCTCTGACACAGTAGTTCGATCCTTCTACATCTTCGAGCTACTATTTGACGTGGTTGTATAATGTTTTTTTTTTAAATTGTAAAAAAAATTATGTGTAAAGAATTTTTTATTATTTGTATTTTTATTTTCACTTGCTTGTGAAATAAGAAATTATAAATTAGGGTATTTACAAATTAATTAAGGACGATACATTTTAGGCTTTTTAGACACTATTTTATATAATAATACATATTTTGAAATGCAAATATTAAATTAAATTGTGGAACAATGATTCAAATTTAAATGCAACCTCAACTCACTCTTCCGAAAAATTATAAAAAGTTTTAAACATATATGGATCGAGCATATATTTGTATCTTAGTCACATAACAATCAAGTGATATTTTATTGTAGAATCTCTGTGGCTTATACAAAAAAGCACATGATTGTAACCTTCAGGTTTATACAAAACAAGCATATAATTGTAATCTTTGGGTTTTTTTTCCATAATTTTTAATATGTCTCATCTGCATAGTTGAAAACCCCAAACATAAGTTCAACTACTCATGTTTCTAGATATATTCACTTTTAGTGTCACTGGTTACTATAAGTAAATAAAAGAGGCGATAACAAATTGCCCTAAGGACACCTTACTCCAGGCATAGATGTTAATAGAAAAGGTGTCAGCTTGCCCCAAAGGATACCTTCCCATAATACTTTTCTTAACGGGTGTACCTGAATGCTCATCACAAGACAAATACAACATTAGCATATATACATTGTGCATACCATCCATTTCGTATATTTGTATCGATGTTGATTCAATAGGAATCTATCAAACTGATGGATGTCTGACAAGTAACACTTGAGGGAAATTATTTATGATATAATAGATCATTTTCCTATTCCCTAGAATTTGTAGATATGAAGAAATTAATAGTAAAATGTGAACTCACAAAGAGGTTTTCATTAAAAATCAAAGATTACAATATTTACTAAACATGTGATGTGGGAAAATAGGTGTACACAGCTTACACATAATTGTGAGAAAATATTACAATTTTTTTGTGCATTTACGCTGCAACCTTCTTAATTGTGGTGGCATAGATGATGCAACGACCATACTTATATTGTTATATTAGCAGCTTGGATGAATCAGTATTGGTGGATCTTTTTAGTTGATTTATAGAAATGATTTATGTACTTTTACCTATAAAACCTTAATTATATTAGTATTAAGCAATTATATTAGTTTAGGGTTTAGGTATGTCAAATTTTGCTATCTTAATGAACATCTTTTTAGATGTCTATTTTACATGGTGTATAATTAGCTGAAACATTAAACCATAAAAGAAATAAATGGAAATTAACCTTAGGAAGTTTCTAAGTTTATTTAATCAAAAGCCATAATTACATTTAATAGTTGTGAAAAAGGGTTATACAACAAGAAAATTTTTCATCATCTCTGGTTTGGTTGGTGCATAAGATTTTCATCCATTACCTGGGAAAATCTAGGATCGACCTTTACATCTGCAAAGTTAGGTCCATCATCAGGACTGTTAGGCACGGTATCTAGAGCATCTTCAACAGGAATGCCCCTGTCACGCCCTGCACCTTAGCCTTAACCTCCTCCTCAACCTCAAGCGTAACCTTTGCCTTGACCATGGCTATTTTGCTCAATACCAACACCTTCATCCACGGGTACACCTTCGCCACAATACGGTTGTAGATTCCTCTTACCTCTTCCAACATTTGAAAACTAGACAATCATTTCTAAGTAACGGAGCCTTTCCTTACCAATACATGAATGTTTTACCGTTGGCCCTACACCATTCCATGTATATTCCTAAAGCTACAAAATTTCCATCCTCGATCAATGCAACTTATGAATGATGTTGAAGATGATATCTCCAATGTCACACGTGCTGTACAAAGCGACCTAATTATGCTACCGCCGAAACGTAAATAAATGTTATGATATACATCCATGTTCTTTGGATCTATCTAAATTCCAAGAACCATCCCGAACTATCGTAAAACTTGATCTAGTTGTTGTCATTTAATGCAAGTGTTAGGATCGACCCGATTAAGCAACGAACAATTAATAATAGCGGAATAAATTGAGAAATTGGACACACAAATTTAACGTGGAAAAACCCCTCCAAAGAGGATAAAAAACCATGGGCAAATATAATTTTACTATAATGGCAACAGAACGAAGAGTACAAAAGATGGAGATAAAAACTAAACCCCGAAAACCCGAAAACAAAGAACCCTCAAAACGTAAACACAAAATTCTCTAAATGTCTTATGAGTTCTAATATCTAATGGGTGTTTATTCTAAGGTTGTAAAAAAGCCTATTTATAGGTTAAATTCATAGGTCAAATAATAATAAAATAATCTAACTAATCAGTATTTGATTGAAACAAATAAACAGAGTTTAACTAGAAGATTACTTGTCAAATTTGACTGAAAATAGGAGTCATACTTAACAAATCTCCACCTTGACTCATATTTCCACAATGTCATCTTTGCCAAAATCCATCACGAGCCTATCTTGAACCATGCAGGGAATTAACTAATTCGAATCTGTGCTTAGAAACTGGAAGACTTCTAGCCTTCGACTTGTACACTGCCAAATCAAAACTAACCCGGGTTTGATTTTCACGAACACAGTGCCCTAACTTTTCAAAACCTGTATCCAAAAGAGAACCTCTCTTCAACGAAACGGTCATACCTTTTTCCCTCCTATGACCAAGTTGCCTCCGCTCTAAATGAGTTGACTTCAACTCTGTAACGAACGAGGGACGTCCGATTTCACCGGTCACTGTAGAACCTTCCAGAATATAAAGACTGCCAGTTCTTTTACCTTTTAACAAAACGAGAGCTCCACGAGATACTTTAATGTCGCTCGACTCGATGTTGATTCTGCATCCTTTCAAGTCTAAAATACTCAAAGAGATGAGATTCTTTTGTAAATCAGGTACATACCTGACATCTGAGAGTGTCCTAATTGTCCCATCGTGTATCCTAATTTTAACAGTACCAATACCAATTACCTTACTAGATAAATCGTTTCCCATGCACACAACTCCACCTTCAACCGAACTGTATGTAGAGAACCATTCTCTATTGGGACACATGTGGAAAGAACATCCCTAATCTAGGATCCACTCAGACGTGAGCTTGGAGTTATCGCTTGTTGACACTAACAAAAAATCATCATCGCTTTCATCGGCCAAATTAGCACAAGCTACATCTTCCTCGTTACTCTCAGCAGCTCTTTTCTTTCGCAGTTTATAACAATCTGCTTTGACGTGACCTAACTTTTTACAATAGTGACACCTTTTGTCTCGTTTCTTTGATGCTATCAAAACGGAAGCTTGCCTATCTACCTTGCTATCCAAATGAAGCTCATTTTCGAGTTTGTCTCTACTCAACAAATGACCCTTCACATCTTCGAACGAGAGTTTGTCTCTGCCATAAATCAGGGTTTACCTGAAAGACTTGTATGAAGGGGGTAAAGAGCACAATAATAGCATAGCCTGATCTTCATCGTCAATATGAACCTCAACATTCTTTAAATCATTTAAAAGAGTAATGAATTGACTGATGTGATCTCTAAGAAGCTCACCTTCGTTTATGCGAAACGTAAATAGACGTTGTTTCAACACTAAACGGTTAGCCAGAGACTTAGTCGCATAAAGAGTTTCTAACATTTTCCATAAGGCGGATGAGGTTTTCTCCATCAATAGCTCCTGCAATACCGTATTCGCAAGGCACAAATGGATTGCAGACAAAGCCTTTTCATCAAGCTCTTCCCATCCTATTTTATTTAGATTCTCAGGCTTTTTCCCGGTAACAAACTTTTTCAAACCGGATTGAACTAGAATTGTCATCATCCGAACTTACCACTGATTGAAATTTGTCTCACCATCGAACTTCTCAATTTCAAACCTTGTTGCTGCCATATCTAAATGGGCTAATCTATGAAAATTGAACTAGCTCTGATACCACTTGTTAGGATCGACTTGATTAAGCAACGAACAAGTAATAATAGCTGAATAAATTGAGAAATTGGACACACAAATTTAACGTGGAAAAACCCCTCCAAAGAGGATAAAAAATCACGGGTAAAGATAATTTTACTATAATGGCAACAGAACGAAGAGTACAAAAGATGGAGATAAAAACTAAACCCCGAAAACCCGAAAACAAAGAACCCTCAAAACGTAAACACAAAATTCTATAAATGTGTTATGAGTTCTAATATCTAATGGGTGTTTATTCTAAGGTTTTAAAAGAGCCTATTTATAGGCTAAATTCATAGGTTAAATAATAATAAAATAATCTAACTAATCAGTATTGAAATAAATAAATAGAGTTTAACTAGAAGATTACTTCTCAAATTTGACTGAAAATAGGAGTCATACTTAACAGCAAGAAAAACAAATTATGGGGGCACAGATGATGAAAACATGCTTTATGCACATGTGCCTCTGTCGAAATTATTGTTGCAATCTCTTCTGCTTGGTATGACATCTACATAAACTACAATCACAAAGAAACAATGAATTAAAGTTCCACTATGATTGAACTAAATTACGCCTCATATTGACACCAAATCATCCTTCCAGTATGTGATATGGTCACGATGCTTGGACCACCTAAAAAATCACAAAATGTTACTACAAATATAAAACATTTAGAAAGTAATTGATTTTACGGTTTAATGGTTTAACGTTTACGTTTAAACTGTAAGGAAATTAAGAGGTTTAAAGGGTATAGGCACAATAATTAGAGTCGACACCACCTTTGCAACTGTAAAATCATAAGGCAGTTATTCATCGCAAGCCAAAATTGTAGAGCACCAACTATATGTACCATTTGTTCAAGAATTAGATGACAACGAGAGTGACACAGTATAAACTAAGTTGCCAGTCTTTTTTAGCATCAAAACGCCTCCGATTAATCAAGAATGTATGCTCAAGAATAACAATCAATATCAATTGGTGTTAGATTCTTATGGAGATGATTGAATCATCTATTCAATTCTAGTCTAACTTCACATGATTCCTATTGAAATAAGATGAAAGGTCGATACCTATTCTGAAAGCGTCATAAAGGATTTGCCCTAGACTATGCTCGGATTTTCCTATTATAAGATGTTTGTCTACCAGAAGCCCCATCAACAACATTATATCTTCTAGCGTTATTGGTGCTTTGCTTCATGGGAGATAAAACATAGATATGAGTAAAGTAACTCTCTCAATTTGGCTTACGTGGAAGAAACTGGTGTCTCTTAATTGATGAATGATTCTGTCGTCAGGCAAACCTATACTTGTATTGTCGCGAAGCCAAGCCACAAGATAATATTGAAGTGTCATTATACTCCGGCCAACATGGCCTTCTTAGGATCTCAATAAGTTGCAGCCATTATAGAGTAATCGATAATTGTAATTTAGAGGTACTTAGTTGTGTAAAGGGAAGGTAGAATGTAGAATATGTTTTGTTCTGTTTTACCGTGCAAAATTAACAAGTTTAATTGCCTATTTATAGTTTCTGAAATCATGGTTATGCTACGATTTTAAGTGACCCACGTGTGTTAACTTCAACTTATATTTTATTAAAATTTATTAAGATTACATTATCTATTTTTTTTAAAGTAATAACGAAGTCGACATCACTAAATGTCGAGTTTATGATTTAGATTTATCTGCAATTTTTTCAAAATTTATTTTAAAATGTTACCTTTTAATTTTAAAATTTCTCTCATGAACTCGACACTAACTGGTGTCGAGGTATAATAATCATAACATAATAGTTAACTCTTATTTCAAAAGCATAAAAAAAACTTGAAAGGATTGTTAAGTATCCTTAACTCAACACCCAGTAAATATAGAAATACTCCTAAAGAAACATAATCTAATAAATTTCCCTCAAAGATATATTAATAAATATAAATAATATATTTTTAATAGAAAAATATAAATTCAAACGTTAAAAACAATGTTACGAAAATAAAAGGAAAGGAAGAAGTACAAAATTTAAAAATAAATATTAAAACCAACATGAAATATACCCATAATTAAAAAAAAAAAAATCACGGTTACTTTACATCATGTCAGTAACTATTATATAATTATTTTTTAAAAGGGTAAGTGTTTATTATAAGAATAAGTAAATTATTATTAAACAAATATCAACTATTTAATGAAATATATACTTGGGTGAATTTACAGTCTCTTACAAAATTTCCTTTTTTGTTTTGTTCAGATCCCTTCCTACTTTTTTTTTTTTTTTTTATAATTTCACCTCATCTGACCTCTTTGCATGATCTCTCTCACATGTAGCATTTTAAAACGATTGCAAATAATATAATTATTATATATCAGAATTACTTATATATAAAGGTGGTCCTGCTGAGTCTATGGCTGACTGACTTCCGAGGGAGCTCGTGTAAGATAAGCAGATAAAAAAAAATATATTCCCTCCAGCTACCTTTCTTTTTGGTTTTTTCTTTGGGTTAATTTTAAGCCAAAACTGAACAACCTCTTCAACCAAACCCCATATTCATATACATATATATATATATAGTTTCCCTGAGTTAGAAAAAGTTCAAAAATCAATCTTTCCCTTCTTTCAGAATCCAAAAAGAAAAACCCAAAAGAGAGAGATCTGTTGGGCTGTGTTTTACTTTGTAGCAAATTAAGCTTCTTCTATTTTGTAGTATAAACTAAATCACCAGGTTTGAAGCAGTAGTTTAGTTTAGGTTTCACGAAGCTGCTTCAATTCATCAAAGTATATCAGAAATGATGTCTCAAGATGGGCTTTCGATTCCCTCAACTGTCAAAGGTTTAGCTCAAGCTCAACAACCAAATCCAAACCCTAACCCTAATCCAGTGAAGAAGAAAAGAAATTTTCCAGGAACACCAGGCAAGTTTATGTAATATCAAGTTATCACTATTATTAACTTTTAGAAGTGTATTTTCTTGATGGATTTTTGTTGAATTAAGCAGATCCAGATGCAGAGGTTATAGCTTTGTCCCCAAAATCTCTCATGGCGACCAACAGATTCCTCTGTGAAATCTGCAACAAAGGTTTCCAAAGGGACCAGAATTTACAACTCCATAGGAGAGGTCACAATCTGCCATGGAAGCTGAAGCAAAGAACAAACAAAGAAGTTAGAAAGAAAGTTTACATCTGCCCTGAAAAGACCTGCGTTCACCATGACCCATCCAGAGCTCTAGGAGACCTCACTGGAATCAAAAAGCACTTCAGCCGGAAACACGGCGAGAAGAAATGGAAGTGTGAGAAATGTTCCAAGAAATACGCAGTTCAGTCGGATTGGAAAGCTCACAGTAAGATTTGTGGCACTCGAGAGTATAGATGTGACTGTGGAACTCTCTTTTCCAGGTAACTCCAAATGCTTATATATAGTTTATGGGGAATTTCGTATGATTATTAGTTTGTTGAAGTATTTAATGAGGTCTGACCCTAAAATGGCTGCTCTTAGTTAACGATTCGAGAAGGGTTTTTATTAGTTTCTTTCTTTTTATATCATACAGGAAGGATAGCTTCATAACTCATAGAGCTTTCTGCGATGCTTTAGCTGAAGAAAGTGCGAGATTCACCTCGGTTTCAACGAATGTTAACCCAGCGGCAGCATCCTTTAGAAATGATTTGATACATGGGGCCAATAACAATGGGATGCACCAATTTTCATCAGGGTTTAGGCCAGAGTTCGGTGGTTTAGAGCTAGTCGACAACCTCAACTCAAATGGGCAAAAGCCAAGGCTACAGTTATGGCTTGACGAAGCTAATTCTCAAGTTAACCCATTTGGTATCCCCAGTAATGCAAACGCTTTCTTAGCACCAAAATCTACAAGCTTTCCTGACTTGGGAATGGCACCAATGAACATGTTTGGATCACTGACTACACAATGGCTCGGCAAGTACCCAGAAGATGCACCATTTGCAGGTGCAAATCTCAACATGTCAGCATTGCGACAAGGACCAAAACAAGAAGAAGAGAACAAGGGAGATTTGTCTGAATCCATAACATCTTTGTATTCCAACAATAGTCTCCAACAACAACAACAACAAAACCACACTCACATGTCAGCCACTGCACTCTTGCAAAAAGCAGCCCAGATGGGATCTACAAGAAACAACCCAGCAATTAACAACAGTGGCTTTGGGTTACTGAGCTCCAACACTTACGACCAAAACAAGAACCATGTTTACAAGCTATTCAAGCAAGCAAACGACCAATCTGACAACATAAACGAATTAGTGAGCTCACTGTCCTCAAATCAAGCACCCATTGTGAAAGACGGGTCTGCATTAGATGATTTAAAGTCGAGCTCATTTGTTAGAAACGCCAGCAGCAAAGGAAAACAAGGTGGCCAAGCGGTTGTACTTGCATCGAAGCTGAATTGCACAAATTCAAATGAAGTTGAATCGAGCTTAACCAGGGATTTTCTTGGCGTGGGAGGTGAATCAAGCAGACCGTTGTTGCAACAAGAGCTAGCCAAGTTTGCTTCAATGGGTTCCATTCACCCATGGAGTTGATTTAGAGTAGTGGACACTCACACCATGTAAATCAAACAACGAGTCATGGACTGGGAAATGGAGTCTTGTGAAAGGTGGTGGGGGGCCACTGGACTGCGGTAGTGGAAGAGACTGAAGAGAAAAAGAGACTTGGCAGTGGTTTGGGCCCTCCATGCACGTAGATTTTTCACCGTTTTTATTACTACTATAGTTCCTGTGTTTTTTTTCTTTCAACTTTCATTAATTTGCACTGTCTTCTCATCCCTTCTACTGTGACGGCTATGACAAATTTCCTAGCTGGACTCCAAATAAAATCAGACAATTACCTATGTTTTCAGCCTCTATGACTGACCTTTCTTCTATGTCAAAATGTTCAACTCAATCAATACCCACTTTTCTTTGCTTTTTCTCAAATACCCACTTTTCCTTCGTGTCGTGCATGAAAAAAAAAAATGTTTTGCAATTTGCATGAGGTGATGAAAAATACAAGGGAATATTGTATATGTAGAAATAATATTATTGAAAGGGATGATTATACTTTTAAAAAAATTATCTTTTATGAATTGTAAAACCAACACCAAAAATACTGTCATAAAAAAATGGTGGTATTAACAGTAGCGAAAATTCACTGTTTAGCATTTTTATAATTAGATTAAATTTTATTGATGTAATATTTTTTCTTCCAATTTATAATGTTGAGAGGGTAAAAATATTTTGTCTACTCTTATAAATGAAATTAAAAATTCATTATATATGTGTTATTTTAGATTATTTATTTTTATTTTATTTTTAATATAATTTATAGATTTTGAGCATATTTATCGGAATAGGCACGTTTTCCCCTCTCTCTACGGTCGGGTTTTTTTAAGGGTTTGGGTTAGGGTTTTGTTAAGGTTATTTTTTAAAGTTTAGAGAATTTTAGGGTAGTAAATGGATTTTAGGGTTTTCTTAGGGTTTAGGATTTAATGGGAGGCCAATTTATTTGTATTTGTATTTGAGGTAGACATTGTGATAGCTCAAAGGTATATTTCAGTTGATGGTGATGCGATAGCGCTCGGAGACCCATACATTTCATTTGTCACATCGGGATGGAACCATTGCTTTAGAGGCCCATCATATTGCAACTCAGGCCTTGAGTTCACGGTGCATATACTATCATGGGTTGAAGTAAATGTAAGGCTCTTAGTTGATGGATGTTAATGTGGGGTAATAGTTTGGAGTTTAACTTGGGAGTCCACTTAACAGTGATTAAGTGGTCACGAGTTCAAATTCCACCTCACCAAAAGAGTGATTTGTAAACTTGATACAGAAGTTTGAGATGATAATGTAGGGAAAAATTCAATGGCATTCCAATATAACCAACTTATTTTTTTCTCTGTCTCCACCAAAAGTAGGATCCGTAATCTCTCTATTGTCCAAAATAGTGACAAAGTTAGATACAAGAGCACTGTCAGGGGGAGCGACGGTGGATGTGGAGAAGAGCTAGAGATCGATTCAGGGCGACAACGGTAGCTGGAGGTCAAGTTAAGACGACAACAGTTGTAGTTATTAGTCAGTGATTTAATCAAAACAACTATTGTCAAGTCAAAACAACCTCCAACTTTTGTCCAACGCGACAGTCGCTCGCCCCCTAACAATGCACTTGGACCCAGCTTTTTCACCGGTTTTGAATAAGAGGGAGGTTGACTATGTTGCCTTGGGTGGTGACGGAGAAAAAGAATAAGTGGATTATATTAGAAAGCCCCTGAGTTTTTCTCAACGATTATGATCTCAAACTTATGTATCGATTCTATAAAGCATCCACTTCTGGTTAAGCAAAACTTCAACTAGTGACCGCATAACCACCGTCAAGTGGGCTCCCGAGTCATACTCCAAGCTGTGACCGCACATTAATGTTTGTCAACTAAGACCCGTAGTTAGACTATAACCTGAGACTGTATAAGCACCACAAACTCGGAGCCTGAGTTGCAATGCGATGGGCTTCTAATGCGATGGTTCCGTCCCGACACGACAGGTAAACTATATGGGTTTTAGAGGGCCACCACATCATCGTGAACTCAAACACAGCTTAAAATAGAAATAAATATGTTTGTCGAAAAAGTTAAAAACTTGAAAGCAAAATATAAACAATGGTGTAGAGAAATTTTTAGGGGCGACGAAAGGTGACTAAGAGAGTTAATGGAGTAGGGGGAGCAAAACCCCCATTTATATAAGGATTCAGATGGGCAATGATTGAAAGAAGGAAAACACACATACTTTCGGGATGTCTGAAAATATCCTTAGAATCCTGGGATATTTGAAAATTGAGGACTGAGATTCTCGGGGTTTTTGAAACTTTTTAGGTAGGTTGAAAATGAGAGAGGGAAAACGCTCTGCTTGGGGCGCATTTCAGTGATCTGGCAAAAAGATGCATTGAAAGCGTCACTAAAAGCGTACCCTAGGCAAAGCGTTTTCCCTCTCTCATTTTCAACCCATCTAAAAAGTTTCAAAAACCCTAGGAATCTCAGTCCCCATTTTTAGATATCCCGAGAATCCCAGGATATTTTCAGACATCTCGATGTACATTTGTTGTTTTTATTTTGAAAATGCTTCTAAGAACACGCATTTTTATTTTTAAAACTGTTGTATCGATGTCAAGTTATGTTTGATATCCGAGGTAGTATTTGCTATAAAGCGAGTGGCCATTCTACTAGAGACGTTCGAACCTAAAATTTTGAGGAGATTGTCGGTAGAAGGAGATTTGCGTAAAGATAAAGTTATTTATGTGAAACAATTGAATTTCACAAATTGGCCCAAAACACGTTATTATATCAAGTAAGTTTCGTTATTGTTGTTAATGGATAATTAATACTCTAGTTTTCTGCATAATGTTTTGGTTTTAAACATGTGAAACAAGTTATTTGGTTGAAAATGAGTGGACAAGTTAATGCTGTTGTTTATTACGATGGTGAAATTCGTAGCATCGATATTGGGGTCTTTTTTCATCAGCATACACAACGCAATTGACTTTCAACCCGAGCATGCAAGTGTTGGAGCTTTGGGCAAGAATTAGGTGAAAAGTGGGCAATCCGAGTCAAAAAGTTTCCTTCTTGAAGTATAGATATTTAGCGTCATAGGACCCTGTGAAATGTGAAATATTTAATGTTAGGGGTCCAATAGCAATCAAGGCGATGGTCCAGACACATAATGCTACTGGATCACCTATAATTGAGTTATACGTTGAGTTTGTAGACGTTGATGAAGGTAATCGTATGTCAACAACTATTCCAGTTCATGTTGGAACAGAACAGGAAGTTAAAAGTCCAACCACACAGTTGTGCGGTGGGTTCACAGCTTTGTTAGAAAGCTCCCATTATGAAATTCGAGAATCAACAATGGGAAGACATTCCTTGGTTTCGACCCAAGATTTCAACTTTGACACACAGTCTATCCACTAGTCATGGTTTGAAGCTAATCAAAACTTTGACACCCTGGTACGACATTCTATTAGCGCTTTTGATTTCAACTTCCAAAGGTAGATATTCTACGCCGGAAATACTTATACGAGTATGTCATCAAGTTACACCGATTCGCAACCCATAAGTGATTTTGGTTAAAACAAAAAATATAAAAGGATGGATGTTGTATTCCTTACAAACTATACCGGCGAAGGGACATCCAACCCTAGACATGCAATTGAAGTTGAGATGAAAGAGGAAACCAAATCCAACAATGATCCAACCTGAGAGTCCGGGCTAGATGGTTCAAAAATTGCATAATTTTCTGAATGAGAGTCAATTCCAACTGAACCAGAAGATGGTAGTTCCGATAGTGAAGGTCTGGACAGTGCTCTTGAAATCATTACATGATTTAGAGCATACTCACCTTCGACCCACATGCATAATGTGGACTTATCAGTTAAAAGTGGGTTAGAGTTTCCAGAACTCCCTCACAGAAGATCGAGCAATGTGAGTTTTTCTTTAGATGTGGGAGATTTACAAGTGGGGATGGATTTTTCCTCGAAAGATGATTTTGTCACTATAGTGAAGCTGTACAATATAAAGCATGGGGTAAATTTCTACGTTATTAAATCCTAATTAGAGAAATTCGAGGCCAAGTGTGCAATGCATGACAACAGATGTCAATGGAAAATCATGGTGTCTGTGAGAAAGAAGACGAGGTTCTGGACAATCAAGAAATATAATGCTATGCATACTTTTGTTGTCACATGCACATGACAAGACCCTACGATTTGAACTTATAGTGGCTTCATATATGATATTGAATTCGTAATTTTTACATACTCATGTTGTTACAGGTATGACACAGGATCATCCGAAGTTGGATTCTAACATGATCTCAGACATATTACCTATGGTGAAAGCGAGTCTTAAGATTCTTGTGTCGATTATAGTTGCCAATATCCGTAGTCAGTTCGATTACGTGCCATCGAGTCACAATGCATGAAAATAATTGTACCAATACAAGTATCGGTAGTTTGTTAAGTGTCTCGATACTTTTTTGTTTGTTTATCAATTTTTTTAGCTTCAAAGCTTAAACTGGTATCGATACAATAGGCTTTGTATCGATACACTAGGTAAGGTATCAATACTTTGTTCAGTGTATCGATACATTTTTTTTCAAATTTTTTTAACTTCGAAGCTCAAAGTGATATTGATACCATGCCGGGGGTATCAATACTTTGGTCCAATACATAATACATTCTAAGTGCTTGAAATATAGATTCAAATGTTTATCTCTTAGAACTATTTCAAACAAATTGTAACTTAAAATTTATCAATTTTGTTTCAAAATCAATATTTATTTTAAAACCATTATATTTGTAATATCAGTCTCAAGTATAAAATTTTAAGTGTATGATTTACATGATAAGATAAAAAAATCATCGGTGTCGTCAGACTGAATGTATGCGACAACTCGGTGGGTATTGATTGCGAGACATATTTCTTTTTCATACAAGTTGGGATTCCGACTCCTCCTTTTCTTCGTTTTCATCTTCACCTTGACCGTCGTGTTCATATTCATCTTCTTCCTTTGTACTTGAATGCAATGTCATCCTAGGTTTCCATCGTGTATTCCCCATTGTACGAATAGGTAGTTGAGAAGATGAGCCACCTTGGTAGTATGATGATGTTGGGGCTGTTTGTGACACTACTGACGTATAAGTGTATGGTGCCGCATACACCGGTTGCAGATAATTTGGTGGAATTATCGGAGGTGGCAAATATGTCGGTGTTGTCATCCGCATTGGTGTGTAATATGTTGAGGATGGAGATGGTGCAAAAAAATACCTGCAAAAGGTATTGAAGTAGGGTACAATGGTTCATAGTGTGGTGCTTGTGTAAAAAAAAAAACGAGTTAGTGAAAGCACCAGAATAAGTCGAGTCATACTGACTAGGAGATGGTGCAGCCATCTGTACCTCTTGTTAGGTTAGAGCATATGATGAATGCGTCTCAGCACTTGCTCCAAACCTTGGATTTCGGTGCGATCAACGTGGCCTCTTTGGACGACGTTGCATATCCATTGCCTTCTCTGGCAGTAGATATGGCTTGTCGTGGTGTCTAAACCACGACATGTACTCCAGATCAGTTGCCAACCCCCAAGCGACAATTGATTTAGGAATAGATAAGAAATCGTACCTATGCTCCCAAATTTTAATATATTGCTCATGGAATATAAGCCAATCTTCGTCGGTTCTCCCTTGTAAATCAACCTTGTACAATACTCTAACGTCTTGGGGTGGCGACAGAATAGTGTCCTAAACCCAAACTATCACATCACTCGGTCGAATTCGTGCATCTCCACCGTGGTGTAAATTATCAATGGCACCTTCCCATGCTAGATATTAGGTGATCACTATGAATCAGAGCTTTAAAATTTATAAAAAGAATGATCGAACCTAGAAACTAACTCTGACAACGATTGAGGTAAGTGCACCTATCGAACAGCAGTATAACTTAGGCAAGACCGGGTTATCGAACCCAAAGGAACTAAAAGTACTAATACTAACTTTCTTTTTATTATTTAGCCTAAAATAAGTGAAGTTGTTTTAAACTAAATTAATTAATTAATAAGCTAAAGACTCTAAGACAAAGAAGAATAAATTTGGAAAATAGCTTGAGAAAAACTCAGTTGATTTAGGAGATACCCTAGGAAGAATCCACCTAGACTTCACTTGTTATCTAACACTGAACCATACGATTTATTCACTTAGTTTGATCCGTAAGACTCCCTAATGTATATTAAACCCTCTCTCGAGGCGAATAACGTCTAACCCTAGGTTAATTAGTGGAACTCTCGTTCTCTTATAATAACCCCCTAGAATAACAGTAAATCGATCTATGGATTCCCATATTAGGTTTCACCCTAATCTGGAAAAATCTCGTCACCCTATCTCTAGGCGTGCGATCAACTCCGCTTAATTATGTTGGATCTACTCTTAGGCATGGTCTATTCCTCCTCAACCTAAGCACATTAAATTTGGATTAAGCTCACATAATTAAGAACAAACTAAGTATATATCATATAATTCAGAAAACAATAACAAGATTCATCATAGGTTTCATCCCCTTCGGGTATCCGAAGGGTTTAGTTCATAAAAATAAAGAAAAACATCTCAAGAGAAAAGATAAAACAAAACTTAAGAAATCCCTAAAACCCCCTGAAGGAATTGAAGAGGAGATCCTCCGTCTTGAGTAGAATTCTAGCTTCTCGAGATGAATCAACTGGTTATCCCTGAGTGAATCCCCACAAATCTGCCTTCTCTGGCATAGCACGACGCCCCTAGACGATGGCTTTGGGCTCCCCCTTTTCAGGTCATACTTAGGGTGTATTTATAGGCTTTTGAAATACGTTTCTTTCTCCCTAAGTATCCTTTCCCGAATGAAATTTCTCTTTTCCACGGTAGAGGCACGGCCATGGCGCACGCCCGTGTAAATCGTGGTCAAGCCGTGTTCGAATTTCTTTAATGAGACACGGCCGTGTGAGTTGGGGTTAGACCATGTTCTAGATGATTGACTTGGCACGGCCGTGTGGGTCCAAGTCCAGGCCGTGTCGATTTCCTCTTTGGTCCATTTTGATCCGTTTTGAGCCCGTTTCTCATTCTTTTTATCCTTGGGTGCTTTCCTGGGTATAAGACCTGAAAAGAAAGGATTAAGAGCACCTTTTTACATAAATCAAATGATAATTCATCCAAAAGCATACTAAATGTGGGCCTAGAATATGTTACTATTTCGGTTTATCAAATACCCCCACACTTAAGCTTTTGCTTGTCCTCAAGCAAAATTCTCAACTTACAATTAAAACGAACTTCCCTCAATTCATAATAGTCATTAATAGTGTCTTATCATAATTCAGAGATAATTTATACATGGATAATTCAACTCAAAGAGTCCTAAAAACTCAAACAATCCAAGTCATAGATTTTGTAGCACAAACATAGGTGTCTTCCCTTCATCTAAATAATTACCTCTGATTCGAAATCGACAAGGATTGACATCCTTACAAAAGATTCACTCAAATCACTCAAAGTGTTTAAGGTTCAAAATTTAGGCACTCAAAAGTCAAACATGAAGAGTTAATCCTATAGGCTTGCATGAAAATCAAATCTCCACCATCAAAAATATGAGATGAAACACAAATCAAAAGGTCTTTGTTAGGGTTGTAACTGGGGCTAGGTTAAGGTGTGGAAAAGGCTGAATTAGAAGGTTAGAATCGAGATTGAATTGACAAATTACCTAACTAAGAACTAATGAACTAATAATAATAAGTACATCAATTGAAAACTAATAATACTAACACGACGAGCTTCTTCTTCGATATTTGGAATTTAAATGTATAAGCTCGTTTAATCACATAACCAATAATGAATATTGAATATACTTTTGATGATTTTTTTTAAGAACAAACTAAATATATAATAAGGGATAAATTACTAAAATTCATAATTAGGCAACTAATCAAATCAAATCTCGATATAAGGGTAGTCAAAAGGAATGGTGATAACAAAAACAAAGGGTTTCTGGGTTAATATTAGTGGTTATGTCAATAAATAGGGTTATTAGGATTAAAAGGGGTTCACTAGGGGTTAATTGTGAAGGTAGGCTTTTTAATGGAGTTAGTGGGTTAGATCCTAGGTGCCTTTATCATCTCTGTGTATCAAATCAAAAAAATGTGGTCTCGACATGTATAATCGATGCAAGTTCTAGAATAACAAATCAGTGTTGACATACTCATAATCAATAAAGTGAGCAAGAAAAAGAATTTATGCTCTATAAGGCTCAAAAACTCACAAAAATTATGGGTATTTTGATGTCAACCTCGTAAATTTCAAACTTCAAAGTAATATTTAAACTCAGTTTGACAACCTAGAAAATTTTTAGTTTCTGAAAAATAGACTTATCATGCTTGATTCTCTAGTATTCTTCAAATTTAATTATCAATGCACAATTATCAATGACTTAGTCTAAAACATATCAATAAAAATCATAAATCATCAGAAATTTCATCCTAATTAGTAATATGAGTAATTTACTTTCAAACAAGACTAAATTCAGGATTTTGAGAACAATGCAAAAAATTTGGCATATCTAAGATTCACCCCCCACACTTAAGATGTACATTGCCCTCAATGTACAAAGTTAGATAATGATACAATAATACTAAAATCATAAGATATGGGGAGAAGTGAAACTCCCTGAATTATGGATGGAATCCTTGGAGGATGTGGAAAATACGTTGGAGGGGCCGGTCTGGGTGATGATCCTGCGCTAGATGAAGAAATTGGGAAGCTCAAGCAGGATTAGCCAGGATATACTAATAATAATTAAAACTATACTAATTAACTACTTAAGGAAAAGTAAGCTAAAGTGTAGAAAATAAAGATGAAACTAAAATTAAGAGAAAAGATGGATGGACCGTAGAGTCCTTATTGTTGGATATGATTTCTAAGGCTAAGGATATGGTGGTGGTCGTGGCGTGATTCCCTAGCAGCCTTTAAAACCTAAAATTAAGAAACTAAGATAAAATAAACTAAATGAAGTATAAGATTGTTAAAGGGAAGGAAATTGAAGCAAAAGAGAAAAATGAAATAAAAACTAGATAGCCTCAAATATCCTTGGCTTGTTGTTTGGATGAAGCTGCCGACATGAACTCATGTGAATCGGTCTCCTTTGAGGAGACTGTGTTTGGCCTTTTACGCTTCTTTGCCATGGATATGATGTTGTTGTGGCTCAAGAGTGATAGAGGCTTTGTTTCTAAGGAAAGGGGAGAGATTTTTTTGAAAAAAAATAGAAGATGAAAGAAGGTGGGGTGAAGGGGGAGGGCTATGGGGTTTAAATAAAATTTTGTATCTGAGGCTCTCCCATGCCCATGGACGGAGGGTGTGTCGATTCACACGGCCGTGTTCTAGGGCGTGTTGGTTTCCTACGCTCGTGTCTAGCCTGTATTCGACAAGTCAGTATGTTGGCACAGTTTTAAGGCACGGGCGTGTTTTGCCCGTAGTTGGAAAGTCAGTAGCTTCACACGGTCATGGGGCACGGCCGTGCCCCTTTGTCGGTGCCCGTGGTGTAGTGGTTGGATCCGTGACGTTGAAAAGTGGTTGGAACTGATTCGCACGGCCTCTGCTATGTCAGTACAGGGATTCTTATGGTCCACATGGCCACGGCCACGGCCGTGTGCAGGGCCGTGTGTCCTAGAATTTTGCACCCCTTGTTAGTTTATAACTAAGTGTTCAGAAAGAAAAAAAATAAATTTAAAGCAAAATATGAGAATAAATTATGTTAGTTCTCGGGTTGCCTCCCGAGAAGCGCTCGTTTATAGTCTTAAGCTAGACTCTCCTCTCGTTTGCTTTGTCAGGGTAGTTTGAGGAGTTGGAAGTCCTTCCTCATGCTATCATTTGCGTCTTCGTGAAAAAATTTAAGTCGAGATGTGTTTATAGTAAAAGTACCAAAAATAGGATTACTTACCTCGACTGTTCCGTGTGGGAAAACACTGGTTACCCTAAAAGATATTTCTTTGTTTGTGCTAGGGACCGGAGGAGATATTCGAGGGTTAGTTTTTTCTATCAATACTTGATCTCCTATTTTGACGTGGTTTGTTGTTCCTATGAGCTCATCTGGCGGCTCTTTCGATTTTACCTTGTGTGGTTCCGTTTCTTCATCGTGTATCCTTAATTTCTCCTTGAAGTATGTCTTCCACTCGTCTAGATCATCAAACTGAATCCCTCGATCTTCATGAACTACTCCCTTGTTGGCTTGAGGTTTAGGATCGGGTTCAGTTGTATTCTTTGGTGGTGCTTCCTAAAAATAGGGGTTAACCGAATGATTATCAGTAGAATTTATGTTCTCACCTTGATTATTCGATGTTCTAGCCGAGTCGAGGGCCTTGATGGTGACTGTCTCATTCCCTACACAAAGTATGAGTTATCCTACATCAACATCAATTTTAGTCCTGGCAGTTGCTAAAAAAGGTCTTCCTAAAATTAGGGGGATCGAATTATCCTCATCCATGTCTAAGACAACAAAATCTACTGGGAAAACGAATCTGTCAATTTTTACAAGAACATCTTCGATAATACCCCTAGGAATTCTAACAGTTTTATCGGCTAATTGAATGCTCATCCTAGTTTGTTTGGGTTTCCCTAGACCTAATTGTTTAAACACATTGTAAGGCATGACATTTATGCTTGCCCCTAAATTAGCTAACACATTATTAATAGTTAGTCTACCAATTAAACATGGAATTGTAAAACTCCCTGCATCTTTTAGCTTTTGTGGTAGTCTATTCTGTAACACTGCTGAGCACACTGCATTTAATTCCACATGTGGATCTTCGTCCAACTTGCGCTTATTCGTCAAGAGATGTTTTAAAAATTTCCTCAAATCTGTCATCTGTGAAAGAGCTTCAAGTAATGGTAAGTTAATATGTAATTTCTTTAAAAGTTTAAGAAACTTACCGAACTATTCTTCTGTGTCGTCTCTTCTTAATGCCTCAGGGTAAGGTACGCGAGGTTGGTACTCTTTGATTACCAGTTTTGGCTTGTCTTGTGTTACCTCAACTTTAACTTTTTCTACCTCGTTTCCTTGTGTTGGACTGAGTTCGTCTACTTCTTCACTTTCTTGAGCTGTTATAGTTTGGATTTGCTCCTTTGGATTAATTTCAGTATTACTCGGTAGACGCCCTTGCGGTCGTTTGGATAATAGCTTTGCAATTTCTTCGACTGACTGGGTAATTTCCCCGATTGCCTTTGTAAGTCCTCCAACTTGGTTTTCGATCGTTTTGATCGATGTTTGTTGGGTGTCGAGTGTTACCTCAATTTTTTGGAGACGGGCTTCTGTGGATGCTATGAATTTGTTCAACGTCTCTTCGAGATTCGGCTTCTTTTCCTGTGGATAGGGCTGATTTTGGAAATTCTGAGGAGGTTGTTTTCTTTGATTTCCTTGGTTTCCTTGTCCTCCCCACGAAAAATTTGGGTGGTTCCTCCAACCTGGATTATAATTATTACTATATGGGTTATTATTAGATCTGAAATTGTTACCTATATAGTTCATCTGTTCACTCTCTGTGCCCGGTTGGTAGGGTGGGTACTCAGGATTCGCCACAGTTCCACTTGTGTCGCACTGCATGACTGGATATACCTACGAGGAACACAAACTATCAAGCTTTTTATTCATCAACTCTACGATTTGATAGCATGGTTATTTGCGTGCGTCGAGGTTGTAAACTCCATTTGCTTTTGTTGGCCTTGTTCTTGTAACTTGCTACTTGATAGTTATTCAAATGACATCTCTTCAATAAACTCGTAGGTCGCCTCGGAGTTCTATTATTCAAGGTTCCACCGTGGGTGATTTGATTAGTTGCCTCGTTGAGGGGTTTACACCGTTATAGAAAGTCTGGACTTGGAGCCACAAAGGTAAACCATGGTGCTGACACCTTCTCAAGAGATCCTTATATCTCTCCCATGCATCGTATAATGTCTCTAAATCCATATGCACAAAAGAAGATATATCATTACGTAATTTGGCCGTTTTGGCGGTGGGAAATATTTTAATAAAAATTTTCGGTCATTTGTTCCCATGTAGTGATTGACTCTCGTGGTAACGAGTTTAACCAACGCTTTAGCTTTATTCTTTAATGAAAAGGGAAATAACCAAGTCAGTATGGCATCATCGAAACGCCATTTATTTTGAAGGTATCACGAACTCTAAAAAATTAGCTATATGAGCATTTGGATCTTAGATCCAGTAAACCATCAAATTGAACAAAGCTGTTGAATCATTTGTATAGTGTTAGGCTTTAATTCAAAATTATTAGCGACTATAGCCTAACCTAACAATACTTGATTCGGCTCTGTTAAATGAGGCTTAGCATAATCAAACATAGTACGAGGAGCATTATTTTCTCCCACATCTTGTGGTGGAAGATTATTTTCGTCCATCCCTTCATGAGGATTGGATTTGTCTTCTCGCTCTCCTTGGTAATTTAGGGCTCGCCTAATTTCTCTGCGACTTCTTGAGCGGTAGCTTCAATATCACTGTCAGATTTCTAAAGGTCCTCTCGGGTTCCTTCTAGTCATAAACTAGAGGTACTGCGAGGAAAAGAAAGAAAGAAAATTTAGCAAATTTTAAAAGTAAAACTAAAGATAAAAATAAATTATAAAAATAAAAAAATAATGGCTAAAGTAATAAAAATAGAGCTTTCTTAATACTTTAGTTCACTCAAACAACGGCGCCAAAAACTTGATCGCTGTGAATCAGAGCTTTAAAATTTATAAAAAGAATGATCGAACCTAGAAACTAACTCTGACAACGATTGAGGCAATGACACCTATCAAACAGTAGTATAGCTTAGGCAAGACCGGATTATCGAACCCAAAGGAACTAAAAGTACTAATACTAACTTTCTTTTTATTATTTAGCCTAAAATAAGTGAAGTTGTTTATTAAACTAAATTAATTAACTACAAAGCTAAAGACTCTAAGACAAAGAAGAATGAATTTGGAAAATAGCTTGGGAAAAACTCAGTTGATTTAGGAGATACTGTAAAACCCTAACCCGTAGATTAAATTTTTCTACGAAACTTTCCCACACAATAAATCACATATAATAAACACAGAATATATCATTTACATATATTTTAGAATCGGATTCGTGGTCCCGAAACCACCGTTCCAATTAGGGTCAAATTCGGACTGTTACAGATACCCTAGGAAGAATCCACCTAGACTTCACTTGTTATCTAACACTGAACCATACGATTTATTCACTTAGTTTGATCCGTAAGACTCCCTAATGTATATTAAACCCTCTCTCGAGGCGAATAACATCTAACCCTAGGTTAATTAGTGTAACTCTCGTTCTCTTATAATAACCCCATAGAATAGCAGTAAATCGATCTTTGGATTCCCATATTAGGTTTCACCCTAACCTGGCAAAATCTCGTCACCCTATCTCTAGGCGTGCGATCAACTCCGCTTAATTATGTCGGATCTACTCTTAGGCAGGGTCTATTCCTCCTCCACCTAAGCACATTAAATTTGGATTAAGCTCACATAATTAAGAACAAACTAAGTATTTATCATATAATTCAGAAAACAATAACAAGATTCATCATAGGTTTCATCCCGTTCGGGTATCCGAAGGGTTTAGTTCATAACAATAAAGAAAAACATCTCAAGAGAAAAGATAAAACAAAACATAAGAAATCCCTAAAACCCCCTGAAGGAATTGAAGAGGAGATCCTCCGTCTTGAGTAGAATTCCGGCTTCTCAAGATGAATCAACTGGTTATCCCTGAGTGAATCCCCACAAATCTGCCTTCTTTGGCCTAGCACGACGCCCCTAGACGATGGCTTTGGGCTCCCCCTTTTTAGGTCATACTTAGGGTGTATTTATAGGCTTTTGAAATACGTTTCTTTCTCCCTAAGTATCCTATCTCGAATGAAATTGCTCTTTTCCACGGCAGAGGCACGGTCATGGCGCACGCCCGTGTAAATCGTGGTCAAGCCGTGTTCGGATTTCTTTAATGAGACACAGCTGTGTGAGTTGGGGTTAGACCGTGTTCTAGATGATTGACTTGGCACGGCCATGTGGGTCCAAGTCCAGGCCGTGTCGATTTCCTCATTGGTTCGTTTTGATCCATTTTGAGCCTGTTTCTCGTTCTTTTTATCCTTGGGTGCTTTCCTGGGTATAAGACATGAAAAGAAAGGATTAAGAGCACCTTTTTACATAAATCAAAGGATAATTCATCCAAAAGCATACTAAATGTGGGCCTAGAATATGTTACTATTTCGGTTTATCATTGGGATTGACCTAGAATTCGAGTGAGATGCATTCTCGAATTCTCAGATCGGAATATAACGTCCATTCAAACTATAGTAGGAAATAATAAAATTTATTATCTACTTAGTATTAATTTTGAAATCCTTACATAAATATTACATAATTAAAAATTTTTAAAAACTAACCTCGGCTTCCGATCATTGATCTAACAGTAGTCAGATATCTTCAAGCTCCTTTGGTAGTCCAACATAACTAGGGCCTTTGTAACACCCCAAACCCGGTCTATGCGTTTAGACAAGATTTGGTTTGTCACACCAATCATACATTCGTTTATTTTCATATGGTTAAAATAAAATAGTGCTACAAAAACTTTTTTGAAAATCGAGTTTAATAAGAAGTTAATACAAGGATTTGAAATTTGTAGCTTAAGAATAATACTTGTTTGAAAACTTATCGTCAAGATAAAAATGTCAAAATCTTAAGATGGTTTAAAAGAACTTTGAAAGAATTTTAAATAATTAAAGTGTCCAGAAATTTTGTTATAAAACCAATGTTCTTAAGAAAACTTAACATATTTAAGATAAAACCATATTAAAAGTTTAGAAATAAAATTTAAACCATCCACACAATAAAATCCATAAAAACATATAAGAGGCCTTATTACATAAAACCCATAACAGATATTTAAGATAATAATCTAAATAAAGTCATAGTTTAATAAAAACCCAAGTTTGTAGTATGGCCTCCACCAAGTCATCTCCGGCCCAAGTCCACGTCAATTTCCATTACCTGAAATGGTTAATAAAATTGGGTGAGTTACAAAGAACTCGAGTGTGCAACTCACTTACCACCATTTTTAGGCCGGATCGTCAAGATATCATGCTGGGGCTTGAGCCCATTAACAGATTTCAACCATACATTGTAAAGTAACATAATTTAAAGAAAAGAATGCATGAAATATGAATTTCCCAAACCAACCTAGTATCCATCCGCTAACACCCCCGTACCAACCAACACACCTGTGGGGATCAAGTCAACCCACCCCGCCAAACACACCAATCATGGGCTTAAAGCCCTTAAATAATTTTGTAGTGCACTCTGAACTAGATTGTGACATTGTCACCGAACTAGAGGCTTTTAGCGAATTTGTGGCGAGCCAGCCACCGAACTAGAGGCAATGAGCCATATTGTGGCGAGCCACCGAACTAGAGGCAATGAGCCAAATTTGTGGCAACTGGCCATTCTTCTCTTCATATAACCCACCCCATGCAATCATGCGTATATAACAAATATAATCATATAACAGATTTTCATTAATCCATATCATCGGTGGGCTTATCAATTAACCCTTCATTAGGCTCATATAAACAATTTATCAACTAGCCCATTTAGTAGTTTAGTGACTTTGGCCCATTTTAGCCCAATTTATCGAAACAGAGTATTTTCGGCCCATTTAATCGAACTAGAGTAATATCGGCCCATTTTATCGAACTAGAGTTTTATCGGCCCATTTTATCGAACTAGAGTATTATCGACCCATTTTATCGAACTAGAGTATTATCGGCCCATTTTATCGAACTAGAGTATTATCGACCCATTTTATCGAACTAGAGTATTATCGACCCATTTTATCGAACTAGAGTATTATCGACCCATTTTATCGAACTAGAGTATTATCGGCCCATTTTATCGAACTAGAGTATTATCGTATTTTATTTTCTCGGTTTTACTGTTTTTTTCATGCATTTACTCAAAAATATGAGTTACTACGTATTTTTCCGTTTTTACTATTTTACGAATTTATCACGGAACTTACAACATGATGTCCAACCCGAAAATGAGTGTGAAGTTACACACCGGTTATGGAGAGAACTAAACTTTCCCGCTCTTCAACACCTATACGTCTTCGTTAATTAAAACACTATAATCTATAATAAAACCGATCTAAATATAGCGATCTAGAAATTTACCCTCGGATTTTCGTAAGACTTCTACTTGCGATTTCTCTCCGATTGATGGTTCGCTAACCGAATCGAATCCACGAACAAATAATGGTTCGGAGTACGAACGACTTGAACAGTTGATTTTCCTCGGTTGAACGTCCGCAACCCGTGGAAAATCTCGGATTCCCGAAATAGTCCTTTGCTTGTACTTAGGGAATAACAGAACCTCCTTCTTCCGAAGGCTAAACACCGCCTGCGTTTTCCTATGTTGAATGTCTTCAAAGGCAAAGAACATTAATCTAATGATATCGAAAAATTTCTAAAGTTTAAAAGATGTGATTTCCTTACCACGAGAATCGATTCCTATGCTTTGTCACCCACCACTTCTTGATTCCAACTTTCCGTTATCGCACTAAAGTTTAACAAAATAAACGTTAATAAAATAAACGTTTATTTTGATCCAAATAATGCCTTCAAGCCAACATTAATATTCGGCACTAACCACTAATAACTAATCGAAACAAAAGAACTCTTACCTATATTCCACGTCGAAAAGAAAGGATTTGAGAATAGTATGGTTTTAAGGAGGATTCGGCTATGAAAGATTAAAGAGAAAGGGAAATAATTTGGCTTATGAACACCTTAGCATTCGGCCATGAGAGAAATATTGGAGAGAAATATTGATTGATAATGAATAAAAATAAGAAAATGGAGATGATGATGAATTCGGTTTTCAAAGAAAATAAAAGAGAAAGAAAGAGAGGAGATTAGAATCAAGACACATTCGGCAATGAAGAAAAGAGAGAAAAGAAAGGAATGGTCATTTGATGTAGGTGATTTCGGCACTCAAATGAAATAAGGCACAAAAGAATACCAATTGATGTGCAAAAATGACCAAATGGTCAAAAACTTTAGGACTTACCAATGCTCAAATTCGGCAAAAGGAGAAAAAGGTTGAGAGAGTTTTCAAAACTTGCACAAACTAACAAAATGACCAAAACAAGACTAAAATTCCTAGCCAAAACTATCACCAAAATTCGGCTCCCCTATAGCCATATTGCTTGCCGTCCAAGTACATGGTCTTTAGGCCAAGATATTGTTTCCAAAAATTCTTCCTTGATTCATGCCTCATATCTTCACATTTTCCTTATTCTTTTGATACCCTTCCTTAAGTTCAAAATTTCCTTATTCCTTTGATATTTTAACCAAAAATAACAAGTCAACACCTTCCATAAAAGCTCTTGGCCGACACTTGCTATATTGGTGCATAAAAATTCAAAATAAAATTCACCTAGATGCTAAACATGGGATTCAACCTTCAACCTCATGCACAAGCTCATGCGCCATCACCACTTGTCCAATAATTCATCTTATGCCTCACTTTGACACTTAAATCAATTTATGTGTCAAAGTCACTAATCCACTTCCATAAATAATTTCTTAAAATTAATAATATTCCTTCTAAAAATTTTAAACCCTTCTTGAGGACTATACTAACCACGAAAATAAATCAGAAAATTTTACTTTCTAGAATAATTACTCAAAGCACACATAGAAAATAAATTACTCAAATTTTCAGGTGTTACAACTCTACCCCTAAAAGAAAATTTCGTCCTCGAAATTTACAGGCTGAAAAAAAGGTGAGGGTATTGTTGCCGAATTGCATCCTCGGGCTCCCACGTAGCTTCCTCCACTCCGTGGTTACGCCACAACACTTTGACCAACGGCACGATCTTCTTTCTTAGCACCTTCACGTCTCGGTCTAAGATTTCCACTTTGGTTCCTCCTCAAAAGACAAATCCAAATTCAACTCCACTTCTTCTACCGGTACTATGTGCGAAGGATCCGATCTATAGCGCCTCAACATGGACACGTGGAAAACATTATGAATTTGGCTCAATTCGGAGGTAACTCAATCGATAGGCCACTTGGACCAACTCGTTTCACCACACGATATGGTCCAATGTATCTAGGACTCAACTTGCCCTTCTTCCCGAATCGAATATCTTCTTCCAAGGTGAGACCTTCAGAAGACTTGATCTCCTACGGCATACTCGATCTCTTTACGCTTGGATCCGCATCGACTTACGTCTATCCGAAGCTTCCTTTAACTTGTGCTTCGAATAACTTTCACTTTTTCTTCCGTTTGAAAATCATCTCGAGTCCTAACAATCGCCGATCACCCAACTCGGTCCAACAAATAGGAGAATGACACCTCGACCATACAATGCCTCGTAGGGTGCCATCTGAATGCTAGGCTGGTAGTTTGTTGTTGTACGCAAAATCGCCATAACGGTGAAAAATCCTCCCAACTACCTTTGAAGTCGATTACACATCCCCTTAACATGTCTTCCAGAATCTGAATCACTCTCTCCGATGACCATCGGTGAGGATGAAAAGCCGTACTAAAATTAAGCTTTGTACCCAAGGCTTCATGCAAAGCTTTCCAAAATCGAGATGTAAACCTAGGATCCCTATCCGATATAATCGATCTGGTACCCCATGCAACCTCACGATTTCGGATACATACGGCTTCGCCAACCGCAACGAGTAGTCCGTGCGTCTTGGTAGAAAATGAGCGATCTTCGTCGGACGATCAACAATTACCCAAACGAAATTTTTCTTAGTAGGTGTTAAAGGTAACCCACTAACAAAATCCATTGTTATCCGCTCCCATTTCCAAAGAGGAATCTTAATCGGTTGCAAAAGACTGACGCGGCAATTGATGCTCCGCTTTCACTTGGCGACAAGTTAAGCATTTTCCCACAAATTAAAAAATCTCACGTTTCAACCTGTGCCACCAATACTGTTCACGAAGATCCCGATACATCTTATTTCCTCCGGTGCATAGCATAAGGGCTACTATGCGCCTCCTCAAAATCATTTGCCTCGGATCTGAATCCTTAGGCATCTGGACCCTTTCACGAAAACACAATACACCTTCCGAATTTATTCCAAAATCCTCAATTTCACCATTTTCCACTTGTTTGAAATAAAAGTCTCAACTTCTCATCTAAAATCTGTTTTTCCTTAATTTGTTCCAACCACATAGGCTTCACTTGAAATTCCGCTATCAAACTACCATCCTCATACAAACTCAAATGGGCAAACATAACTCTCAAATCGAGATACCACCTTACGACTTAATCGTCCGCCACTACATTAGCCTCTCCGAGGATGATACTCAATAGAGAAATCATAGTCCTTTAACAGCTCCACCCATCTTCGTTGTCTCAAGTTTAACTCCTTACGAGTAAGAAGATACTTAAGACTCTTGTGATCCGTATAGATGATAGACTTTTCACCATAGAGGTAATGCCTCCAAATCTTTAAGGCAAACACCACTTCTTTGCTAACTCCAAATCATGAGTAGGGTAGTTCAGTTCACTTGCGTGCGGTCTCAATTGACGAGAAGCGTAAGCTACAACTTTCCCACTTTGCATCAATACGCAGCCTAAACCCGTATGTGACGCATCACAAAAATCGTAAACTCCTTCCCACTCGGGTTGAATCAATACCAGTAGCTTGCTTAAAACCTTCTTGATCGCTCGAAACTTTCTTGCTGCTTATCACCCATATAAACAACACTCCCTTCCGCAAAAGCTTAGTTAGAGTGCGGCAATCAATGAGAACCCTCAACAAAGCGTCTATAATATCCACCAAACCCAAGAAACTCCGAATCTCAACTACCGACTTGGTGGTTTCCAATCCAATACCGCCTCAATCTTCCGAGGATCCACCCTTATTCCTTGGTGATACCACATGACCCAAGAAAGTCACTTCTCTTAACCAAAATTCACATTTACTGAATTTGGCATACAATGATTATCTCGAAGCACTTGCAATACAATCCGCAAATGCGAGTCATGTTCTTCTTCGCTCCTCGAATAAACCGAATGTCATCTATGAATACCACCACAAACCGATCTAAGAATGGTTGAAAGACCCGGTTCATCATATCCATAAATGCAGGTGGTGCATTGGTCAACCCAAATGGCATCACTAAAAACTCATAGTGTTAAATAGCGGTTCGAACGTTTGTCTTGTGAATATCCGCTTCTTTCACCTTAAGCTGGTGGTAACCCGACCTTAAATCAATCTTGGAGAAAACGAAGCTCCCTTCAATTGATCAAACAGTCGTCAATCCTCGGCAGAGGGCACCGATTCTTGATCGTCGGCTTATTCAATTGCCTATAGTCAATACACATACGCATTGACCCATCCTTCTTCTTAACAAACAAAACCGGTGCTCCCCACGGAGACACACTCCGGTCGAATAAAACCACGATCTAGCGGTTCTTGAATTTGGGCTTTATGCTCAAACAACTCCTTCTGCCATTCTATAAGGAGCAATGGACACCGAGCGATTCGAGCAAAAGCTCAATACCAAATTCCACTTCCGATCCGGAGGTACACCAGAAGTTCTTCAGGAAAAACATCGTGAACTCCTTCACCATTCTCACATCTTCCACCAACGACTTTTTGGCATCTAAAGCACAAATAAATGCTAAAAATGCTCCGTATCCTTTTCGCACTAACTTCTCCGCCTTCAACGCAGAAATCATGTTTGCCAAGTAATTTCTCCGCTCGCCTATCATAACTATCTCCTTATCCTCCACATTTCTTATCGACATACGCTTTTCAGACAGTCCAATTTCGCGGTGCTTAACCAACCAATCCATGCCTGAATAATAATATCGAATTCGCCAAAAGGCGGTTCCATCAAATTTGCCAGAGAATGTTTCTCCTTGAATTACTAAGGGCACGTCTCTAAACAATTTATTAACCAACACCGATCGTCCCTAAGGGACTAATCACCCTCATCTCTTTATCGGAAATTTCGAGTCTAATTTCAAGTTTCCGAGTTATGGTGCTAGCAATGTACGAATGAGTAGAACCAATATCTATCAAGGCAATAACGGGTACATCGAAAATGAAGAACGCGTGCGCTTTATCACATCGTGTGCATTGCCATCCTCACGACGTCGACCGCATACACCAATCCCGGGCCGTCTTGCATCCGCGTTGCCCCTAGGACCATTGCCTCGACCAGCGCACCTTGACCACGTCCAAATTTCCATTACCACCACGACTGGTCCCCGACCTCTCCGGTGGTTCTTTGAACTCCTCTTGCGGGTGGTACATCGAGTAGCACGAACTTCTTGAGTTGTATCCATACGTCGAGGGCAACTCCTATATTGATGCTCCGTCGATCCACATTTATAGCAAGCACCCGTTTTCCTCCAACATTCTCCGAATGTCTTTTTCCACATTCAAAGCACAATCCCGACTACGATTAACGACTCTTCGGTGCTCTTCCTTGAGCTGGTTCCTCATTCCGGCCTCTTCAGAATCTTCTCGAAGAACCCGAATGCTTGAGATCTTTCTTGCCTCGAATTTGCTCCGATTTTGACGTTCCGAGTTCTTAGCCTCTTGGCTATCTTGGCCTTCTCCACAAGAGCGGCAAAAGTTCTAACTTGTTGTGGGGCTATCGTAACCCGCAACTCGTCTTTCAAACCGTCCTCGAAGCGCACACAACGCTCATGATCCGTTGCCACTATCGTTCGAGCATAGCGACTCAAACGTAAGAACTCGACCTCATATCTTTGCCACCGTCTTATTTCCTTGCACCAGTTCAAGAATTCCTTCCTTCGGGCATCCACATAGCTTGTTCCCACATATTTCCCTTGAAAGGAAGCCTTAAAGAACTCCCAATTAACCAAAGCGACATCGGTGCCATCTCGGATAGTAAGCCACCATTGGTAAGCTTCTCTCAACAAAGATACCGCTCCTCTTAACTTTTGTTCCACGATTGCACTCAAGATCGTCCATAATTCGCTCTACTACCTCAAGCCAATATTCAGCGACATTGGGAGCTACACGAGACACCTCACGAAAACCTCGGCTCCACTGGATTTGATCGCTCGATATCGAACCACGGCGGTTGGTCGATTCGGATCCAGCGACCCTTTCAAGTACTCGCAGGCATTGCTCGTGTCACGGCATTATCCTCTTCCATATGGTCGCGTGCGCGATCCGTCTCACTCTCGAGTGACGCAGTGCATCCATTTCCGACATATGACCCGGCACATCGGTTGCGCCCCTAACACCTCGCCCTCTACCACGGCCACGCCTAACGCGTCCACGACCACGTCCTCTAGTGCTCATGGCGACTAATTTGATTTAATCGATTTAAGAGTTTTATGAATCGAATAATATTTCAATTGTTTATTAACGATATCTTATGATATGAAAGAGATAGAGTGTTTTCGCATCAATATCCTATTGTCTCAATCTCTACGGTTTTAACACCTAAAACTAGAAGTTCTAGAGTGTTTCTTATAATCATATCACAATGATAATAAACATACAAAGATATCTGAGATACTTACTTGACTTGGCGCGGGATGTTCATGGTGCCATACTACCTTTAATCAAAACTCTAGAAATTATTTTCAAACAAATTTCTTTATTGAACCCAAACCACAGTAGAGTTTTGAAACTGGCTCGATACCACTAAATGTAACACCCCAAACCCGGTCTATGCGTTTAGACAAGATTTGGTTTGTCACACCAATCATACATTCGTTTATTTTCATATGGTTAAAATAAAATAGTGCTACAAAAACTTTTTGAAAATCGAGTTTAATAAGAAGTTAATACAAGGATTTGAAATTTGTAGCTTAAGAATAATACTTGTTTGAAAACTTATCGTCAAGATAAAAATGTCAAAATCTTAAGATGGTTTAAAAGAACTTTGAAAGAATTTTAAATAATTAAAGTGTCCAGAAATTTTGTTATAAAACCAATGTTCTTAAGAAAACTTAACATATTTAAGATAAAACCATATTAAAAGTTTAGAAATAAAATTTAAACCATCCACACAATAAAATCCATAAAAACATATAAGAGGCCTTATTACATAAAACCCATAATGAGATATTTAAGATAATAATCTAAATAAAGTCATAGTTTAATAAAAACCCAAGTTTGTAGTATGGCCTCCACCAAGTCATCTCCGCCCAAGTCCACGTCAATTTCCATTACCTGAAATGGTTAATAAAATTGGGTGAGTTACAAAGAACTCGAGTGTGCAACTCACTTACCACCATTTTTAGGCCGATCGTCAAGATATCATGCCGGGCTTGAGCCCATTAACAGATTTCAACCATACATTGTAAAGTAACATAATTTAAAGAAAAGAATGCATGAAATATGAATTTCCCAAACCAACCTAGTATCCATCCGCTAACACCCCGTACCAACCAACACACACTGTGGGGATCAAGTCAACCCACCCCGCCAAACACACCAATCATGGGCTTAAAGCCCTTAAATAATTTTGTAGTGCACTCACCGAACTAGATTGTGACATTGTCACTGTAACTAGAGGCTTTTAGCCGAATTTGTGGCGAGCCACCGAACTAGAGGCAATGAGCCATATTGTGGCGAGCCACCGAACTAGAGGCAATGAGCCAAATTTGTGGCAATCGCCATTCTTCTCTTCATATAACCCACCCCATGCAATCATGCGTATATAACAAATATAATCATATAACAGATTTTCATTAATCCATATCATCGGTGGGCTTATCAATTAACCCTTCATTAGGCTCATATAAACAATTTATCAACTAGCCCATTTAGTAGTTTAGTGACTTTGGCCCAATTTAGCCCAATTTATCGAAGCAGTATTTTTCGCCCATTTAATCGAACTAGAGTAATATCGCCCATTTTATCGAACTAGAGTTTTATCGGCCCATTTTATCGAACTAGAGTATTATCGACCCATTTTATCGAACTAGAGTATTATCGCCCATTTTATCGAACTAGAGTATTATCGACCCATTTTATCGAACTAGAGTATTATCGACCCATTTTATCGAACTAGAGTATTATCGACCCATTTTATCGAACTAGAGTATTATCGGCCCATTTTATCGAACTAGAGTATTATCGTATTTTATTTTCTCGGTTTTAACCGTTTTCATGCATTTACTCAAAAATATGAGTTACTACGTATTTTTCCGCTTTTACTATTTTACGAATTTATCACGAACTTACAACATGATGTCCAACCCAAAATGAGTGTGAAGTTACACACCGGTTATGGAGAGAACTAAACTTTCCCGCTCTTCAACACCTATATAATCTTGTGTTAATTAAAACACTATAATCTATAATAAAACCGATCTAAATATAGCGATCTAGAAATTTACCCTCGGATTTTCGTAAGACTTCTACTTGCGATTTCTCTCCGATTGATGGTTCGCTAACCGAATCAAATCCACGAACAAATAATGGTTCGAGTACGCGAACGACTTGAACAGATTGATTTTCCTCGGTTGAACGTCCGCAACCCGTTGGAAAATCTCAGATTCCCAAATAGTCCTTTGCTTGTACTTAGGGGAATAATGAACCTCCCTTCTTCCGAAGGCTAAACACCGCCCGCTTTCTTCCCTATGTTGAATGTCTTCAAAGGCAAAGAACATTAATCTAATGATATCGAAAAATTTCTAAAGTTTAAAAGATGTGATTTCCTTACCACGAGAATCGATTCCTATGCTTTGTCACCCACCACTTCTTGATTCCAACTTTCCGTTATCGCACTAAAGTTTAACAAAATAAACGTTAATAAAATAAATGTTTATTTTGATCCAAATAATGCCTTCAAGCCAACATTAATATTCGGCACTAACCACTAATAACTAATCGAAACAAAAAGAACTCTTACCTATATTCCACGTCGAAAAGAAAGGATTTGAGAATAGTATGGTTTTAAGGAGGATTCGGCTATGAAAGATTAAAGAGAAAGGGAAATAATTTGGCTTATGAACACCTTAGCATTCGGCCATGAGAGAAATATTGGAGAGAAATATTGATTGATAATGAATAAAAATAAGAAAATGGAGATGATGATGAATTCGGTTTTCAAAGAAAATAAAAGAGAAAGAAAGAGAGGAGATTAGAATCAAGACACATTCGGCAATGAAGAAAAGAGAGAAAAGAAAGGAATGGTCATTTGATGTAGGTGATTTCGGCACTCAAATGAAATAAGGCACAAAAGAATACCAATTGATGTGCAAAAATGACCAAATGGTCAAAAACTTTAGGACTTACCAATGCTCAAATTCGGCAAAAGGGAGAAAAGGTTGAGAGAGTTTTCAAAACTTGCACAAACTAACAAAATGACCAAAACAAGACTAAAATTCCTAGCCAAAACTATCACCAAAATTCGGCTCCCCCCTATAGCCATATTGCCGTCCAAGTACATGGTCTTTAGGCCAAGATATTGTTTCCAAAAATTCTTCCTTGATTCATGCCTCATATCTTCACATTTTCCTTATTCTTTTGATACCCTTCCTTAAGTTCAAAATTTCCTTATTCCTTTGATATTTTAACCAAAAATAACAAGTCAACACCTTCCATAAAAGCTCTTGGCCGACACTTGCTATATTGGTGCATAAAAATTCAAAATAAAATTCACCTAGATGCTAAACATGGGATTCGAACCTTCAACCTCATGCACAAGCTCATGCGCCATCACCACTTGTCCAATAATTCATCTTATGCCTCACTTTGACACTTAAATCAATTTATGTGTCAAAGTCACTTAATCCACTTCCATAAATAATTTCTTAAAATTAATAATATTCCTTCTAAAAAATTTTAAACCCTTCTTCAGGACTATACTAACCACGAAAATAAATCAGAAAATTTTACTTTCTAGAATAATTACTCAAAGCACACATAGAAAATAAATTACTCAAATTTTCAGGGTGTTACAGCCTTGGTTGCACCTATTCAAATAATATTTTTTTTCAAAAAGTGGCCTAATTAAATAATATTATGATAACTATATTATAGAATTAATTTTACTTTGTTACAAGTGGGAAAGTATAATGGTAGTTGGCTCGAGGACATAAAAATAGGAGCTAGAACTATACCCATGGTTGCAAAAGGAGTACACAACCACCAATTTTAATTTTCTGTGGTTGTGTCGCCCGACACATCTCTGTACAACATTTCCAACACGGCTGACCCCAACTAAACCGGCTCGATTCTTTCAAGTCGATGAGTTGTAGTAGGCACCTTAAATGTACAAGAGTTCGAGATTTTTCGGGCATTAGAACACCTCTAATTAACCTCAAGATGTATGCTCGGGAGTGTTGTTCTTTTACAAAGGGACTCGAACTCCCGTGGAGATTTTGGAAATTGTCTTGCAACTATTTCATCCCTGTCCAACCACCAAAAAGCTTTTCTGACACCTTGCCTAACAGTTGCTCGCAAATACCACTCCAATCACCAACAACCACTGATCTAGTAACGGTTGGCCCATCTACCGATAAATTATACACTCACCGCATGGAAGATGGAAAGTGAGTGTCTCGGGTCTCCATCTTTCCACCAACATGTTGGTAAGTGTGGGGTCCAATTTACATTCCCCAAGCATACGGGACAAGTGCAAGAATCTCGCAACTTCCTAATAAGGTTCAATCATACGCGATAACCTCGTATATAGATTGCGTATACATGTCTCCAAAATTCGATCTTCGGTCTAATTATAAAAAATCAAAAAAGTTAATCTTTTTAACAACTTAATAATGAACTTAAATAAATTTATAAAAATTAGAAATATTTTCTTACCATTTGCAGTTGAATCGTGGAAATGTGGTTGTCATCGAAATGAATAAGAGTATTTGTCATTCCAAAATTGAATTAAAACGAATGAAAATAAAAAAATAGAATTAAATCAAGATGAACTTGAGAGAATTTTAATTAAAATTTTAAAACAAAATTCTTGAGAGAAATGAATTTAAATGAATAAATTATGAAAAGATTAGGGTTTATATAGAAAAAAAACTAGTTTTTTTTATGGCTATTGGCAATTGGACCATTAGGGAATTCGGTTGTTGGGGGAGTTACTGTTGGGGAAACACGGGTCCAGCTGGACGCGTTTTCCCTTCTCTCTAAAAAATTGGCCTAACCACTCAATTATTTTAAAAATTTGGTAATTTTACTTAATTTAGTCGTTAAGTTGTGTGAGATCATTTTCTCTGCGTTTTTACTAAAGTATATATATTTGCTTCATATTAGAGCAAGCTATCTTATTTTCAATTTCCTTTCCTAAAATAAAAAGGCATTTTTGTGTACTCTTAAGTGGTAACTTGTTTTTGATAAAAAAAAAGTGGAAACTTGTCTTACTTTTTTTTTCTTAAATGGTAATGTAATAGCCCATTTATGCCCGGGCCCAAACAAACTAAAAAAAATATAAAAATAAAAACCCAATGTCCAGTTTTATTATTACAGTCCATTTGCAGCCTAAAAAAACAGACTACCCAAGCCCAATTAACATTACAACCCAACCTAATATCCAAAAACCCGAATGGCCCAATGTCCCAAATTGGGTTTCAGAAATCAAAAATCCTGAGCCCTAGGAGTCCTTCCTCGCGCCGCAGCCCCCAACACAAGCCTTTCCTCGTGCCACAATCAGCGCGCGTATAGTGCTCCACCACTGTGGTTCTCGCCATTCACCTGCAAAACAAGGAAAGAAAATAGACAGTAGCAACAAATTGGGATTTTGTATTTTTTTTTATGGGTTATAAAAACCCTAATGAAATTTGGGTATACACGGAAAGATACAAAAAGAATACAGAGAATAAAAAAAATGATAACAGAGGTGATTTCCGAATATTCATTTTCGTCTTTTTTTTTCTCTTTCGATTCATGTAAATTTTTATATACAAAATACTACCAAAAATAAAAAGCACGAGTGAACCTTTCGATTTATGCTGAAAAACCAAAGTTTCTGGCCTTCGGCCGCCATCTACAGTGGCGCGTGCGGTGGCGCGTACGACAGTCTGTCACCGGAGCTAAGGTCGGAGACTGAGAGAGAGGGAGAGCTTTTTGAGGCTCTATTTGTTTTTTTTAAAGATGGCTTTAAAACGTTTTTTTAACAGATTTTTTGGTTTATATAGGTCAGGGAAACGGCGTCGTTTTGGTGTGGTCAATTAATGACCAAAACGGCGTCGTTTAAAGGCTCAGACCCGCGTGTTGACCTGATACCCGAGGAGGATCTGCGCGTTTTATTAAAAGGGTCTAATTGCTATATAGGCCCTTCCGCATTATTGTAGTTTTATAATTACATCCAATTTGCATTTTTTTATTTTTAATTTGGCCCAGAATTATGGCCTTTGTTTCAATTTGGTCTTTAAGGCCATTTCAAGGCAGGAGATGGAACGGCGTCGTTTAGGAGATAAGGCATAATTGCCTAATAGGTCCCTACATTGTGGCGCGCGTTCTAATCTGGTCCTTTTACATTTTTATTCTGGATTTTATTTTTATTTCAATTTAATCCTTGTTTCCTTAATTTTTTTTAAATCCTCTTTTATTTTTTGTTTTATTTTTAATCATTTTAGTATTATACCCAAATTATCTTATTTTTTATATATATATAAGTTATTCTATTAAATTATATATTATTTTTTTATTTTAAAATTTGTATATTGTATATTATTTAAATTAATAAAGTTCTCTATGTATTGTTTATTTTAAATATATTATTCTTTATATTTATTCAAGGTTTTTTTATATATTATTTTTAAACATATTTTTATACATATTTCTTATGTTCAAGGTTTTTATTTATTTTAAATATATATTTATTTTAGATTTTGCCATATCATTTTTTATATATATGTTTTTTTATTTACAATATCTATTTATTATTTGATATATGTCATTCATTTTATATTGTTATTTTTTTTTTACAATTGATCTTGCATGTAAAGTTTCATATTTATTTAGTAGTTCTTATCTTTTGTTATTTATTGCTTTATATCTTTTATTTGTTTATCCATGCTCTTTTATTTGTCTATTATTCTTATGTTTGCTTTAGTATAGTCATATTATTATTTATATCATTTGTTATTTTACATTATTCTTTCTTTAATTGTCTATATTAGTATTAATTGTTAATATGACTAGTAATTATGGTGAATTGCTATTTGGAATTTATGTTTTATATTAATGCAATATTTTATTCGAATCATTGTTTTAAATAAAGAATACATTTTTATAAATTGTCACATTTTATTCAAAGTTTTTTTACGGCAATACTTAATGTTTGGGGGCTTCGAGAAAAATTGTACCCTAACTCACTGGGTTTCGATTTTTCTCGTTGAACTTAAGAAATCAAGTATCTCTTTTTTGAAATCAAAATCCATAAGTTTCAACTCAAAACTTATTCTCGGGAATTCGAGATGTTGTGTCCTAACTCATTGGATATGATGTCTTGTGTCTCGAGGTAAGGATTTTATACAAATAAAGGCAATCTTAGTTTTGAAGCTTTGAAATGCTGCATCCTAACTTATTGGGTGTGGCATTTTATTTCTTTGAGATAAGCGAGTCTTAGCTTTCTTTCGAATAAAAGGATCGTATTTTTAAAATTTTCAAATTTTCAACATTAGGACATGAGTTTATCAATTAGGTACCAATTTTTGGGCGTTACGAGGGTGCTAACCCTTTCTCGTACGTAATCGACTCCCGAACCCGTTTTCTTGAATTTCGTAGGCCAAAATAAATGTTTTAAATAAAAACAAAAATTGTTTTACAAGGTGATCCGATTACACCAAAGCAAAAAAAAGATCGGTGGCGACTCCCGTTTTCTTTTTTTAAAGTCAATCCCCATTTTTCCAAAAATTTAAAAATGGTTTCGACAGCTTGGCGACTCCACTGGGGACAATAAGAGAGTCAAGCCGTAAAATTGATTATTTCCTGTCCTTTTGTCTAAATTTGAAAAAACCGATTTGAAAAATTATGATCCCTTTTATTGCATGTTGTGCTAATCGTGTAAAATATTTTTGCATTGCATTGCATGACCGTTGTGGTCACACCCTTTTAAGTGGGAGTGAGAAGCTACTCCTTCGTGAGGTTTTCACCTCCGTGCAGGATAGTGAATCGCTTTCGGGATACATCCGTACCTATGTCTTCGTGAGATTTTCATCTCCGTGTAGCCATAGGGAAATGTATTCCCCTGAAGTGAACTCAGTCCGTATGAGCCTATAATGGGTGAGGATCGAGGAATCTGCTGGTTCAGGTACCTCAACTTTAGAGCTAAACCACATGTAGAAAACCTAAGGGCTTACTTTCGGTAGAACTATGCCAAACCTTAGTGATCACCTAGATAGGGGTTTGTTTATTTGCTTTATGTTTTATTTCATGTTACTAACTGGTTGTGTTTTATTTTGGTGCATGTCATTTCATATTTTAAAAGGTATCGATTCACGGTCAGTTACTAAATTAGAAAGCTGGTTATGGAGAACGAATTTCTTGATAAAGTGGAAGATAATGCAGCTGTCCGTAGGTGGTCAGAGCAAACGCAATTAGAGAAAAGGGATAGCCTAGCCGAAGGGTACACATCAGAATTATGGGACTACACTCGCATCAGTGTGACGTAAAACAATCTCCAGAAATTAAAAGAAATATGGGACCGGTGGAGTGACGAGACCAAGTAGCTGTTTTACCACAGCTATGGGGATTTGCCATACTTGTTGGACATTAAGATAGATGAAAATTTGTTTCGAGCCATCACCCAATATTGGAACCCTGCGTATAGTTGTTTTACTTTTTGGAAGGGTTGACTTGGTACCCACAGTGGAAGAGTATACAGTTCTATTGCATTGTCCCAAGATTCAAGTTGATAAAGCTTACTCAAGGGCTGCTAATGTTCTGACCTTTTGGAGGAAGTTAATGAGTATTACGGGGATGAGTGAACAGTGGGTCACAGCCAGAATCAAGCAAAAAGGTAAGTGTAAATGCATCCCATGGAAAGTTTTAAAGATTTGATTCTAGTACATCCTGATATGAAAAAGAGGGTCGATGTTTTTGCTTTGAGTATATACGGATTAGTGATCTTCCCTAGGGAATTGGGATATGTGGATGAAGCAGTATCGAATATTTTTAATTGACTTGACAAACAAGTCACACCTATTCCTGCAATCTTGGCCGAGACATTTCGATCGTTGAATGCATGTAGGAGAGCTGGGGAAGGCAGATTTATAGGATGTGCGCAGTTGTTGTTAGCTTGGTTCCACAGTCATTTCTAGAAGGTGGATAAGGTTTCTTATCGGGTCTTCTCAGAAAATTACTCCCCATTAAAAGAGATAGTGGCTACCCCAATGAGAGATGACATATCAGAAGAAAATTGGTTAGCACTTCTACGAAATCTCCAAGAAGAAGACGTTGAGTGGAGAGCTCCCTGGATGGTTCCCAATGAAGTGCTGTATCGGTGTGAGAGTTTTGATTGTGTCCTTCTACTTGGAATTTGGGGAGCCATTGGATATGCACCCTTGCTCGTACTAAGACAATACAGATCAAGGCAGTTCATACCAGCTATACATGGGTTGGCTCAATGTGATTTTTCGTATAAGGGAGATAGCTACAAAAAAAAGGGTTAAGGAGATTTCTAATGCCTAGAATCAGACCCGTCGTATGAAGAGAGTGGACGTATGTCCAATGACAACCCTAGAGTACAATGGATGGTGGAGTAGAAGAGTCAATGACAATATCCTTGTGCCAAGTTTAGAAAACGCTCGATCGATCGAAAAGTACTTACGAGTGGTCCCATCAGAATTAGAGATTGTAAAAGAAGATTTCGAAAGGAAGAGTTCAAAACTCAGAAAGAGGATAGAGAAACTGGAAGAAGAAAAAATGTACCTGAGATTAGATGTGGATGTTCAGAAATCAGAGGCTAAAAAATTAAGAAAAGGGAAGAAAAGGGTCGATGAAGATCTGGATAGTTTAAAGACAGAATATAAGAAGCTATGCCTATCGATGAAAAATACCGAATTGGGGAAGACTTCGGAACAGTGGCAACAGGAGATTCAAGAGGAGAAGACCAAAGCTGACCATTGGGAGAGGAAGTTCTAAGAAATGCAGGCGCGAAACGAGGCCCTAGAAAGGAGTTTGGCAGAAAGCCAGAAGGAGAAATGTGGATTCAAGGCTAGAGTGGCTGAACTCGGATGGTCTCTTCATCACCATCGAAGCCGTAATTTTGTAATCGAGCTAAAATTAGGTCTGAACAAGATTGAGGAAATGAAGGGCAATATCGAGGAGTTAGAATCGGCATTACAAAACTACAAACTCTGAATTGAGCTTCTTGAAGCAAGAGAAGGGCATTGGAAGGAAGAGCTTCATCATTCTCATGATCAAGTTAGAAATAGGGATTATCTCATGGGTCAAGCCATAGCTCAGATTCGAGAGGTAGCTGATCATTTACAGACTTTGGCAGTATAGGCCGATACGTTGAGCATGAAGTATGATTTACAGTCAGACCGGGGTCAAGAATTAGCTTTGTTGTTTAGGAAAGTTAAGACTTTGGGCATTAGGGCGAAAGCATATTTGTAGTTTGTTTTATGTAAAGGATTTTATTTTCTAATAAAGTTTTCTAAATGAAATTGAATCTGAATCGATGCCTTTTTTGCATTCATGCATTTGCATTTCATCACATCATATGCATTTAAATCCATAGAAAGACCCTAATTAGTTGAAATTATTACAGAGAGAGAGAAAGTGAGAAGTAAAAGTTAATCTGGGAACCAAACACCATTACGGTACACGTGCTAAAACAAAAAATATGGATCAAAGACTTGAATAGTTCCAAAGAGATATGCAAGACCAGATGCAAGAGCATTTGGCAAAGCTCCAGCAAGAGATGAGAGACCAAATGTTGGAAGCCCAAAGAAATATGATTGCTCAAATGGCTCAGCTACTGAACAGGGCGATGGACAAAGAAAAAGGTCCCATGATTAATACTGGAGAAGATAATGAGGACTTTCCTCCGGGCTTTACCCCACCACACGCACAAACACAACCTGAGGAGTATCCCCGAAGGCCACCTATCATGATTAGGCCTCAACAAGGGCAAGCTGATACTGGACTGCCCATGAACTTTCAAGTGGGTACATGATCTAACCCAGGAGAAAACCCTGCTAATCCTGTTATCCCTGATTTAGATATAGCAGAAAGGGAAGGGACAAGACTTGAATCCTCAAAGCAGTTAGAGGATTGTTGTAGATGGTTGGAAGAAAAGTTCAAGGCTTTAGAAAATGCTGATAATTACCATGGAATTGATGCTAAAGACTTGAGCTTGGTACTAGAATTGGTGCTTCCTCATAAGTTCAAAATGCCGGAATTCGAGAAGTACAATGGGACTAGCTGCCCTGAAGCCCACATTACCATGTTCTATAGACGGATGATCGGCTATGTTAATAATGATCAACTCTTGATTCATTATTTCTAAGATAGTTTGGTGGGGGCAGCGTCCAGGTGGTACAATCAACTGAGCTGTGCTAGGATTAGTTCTTGGAGGGACCTAGCCCAAGCTTTTATGAAGCAATACAATCATGTCACAGACATGACGCCTGATAGAATCACTTTGTAGAATATGGAGAAGAAGTCAAATGAAAGCTTCAGGCAGTATGCGCAAAGATGGAGGGAGGTTGCCATGCAAGTTCAGCCACCGCTCCTAAAAAAGGAAACTACGATGCTTTTTATCAATACCTTGAAGGCCCCATTCATTACTCACATGATAGGAAGTACCACCAAGAGTTTTACAAATATAGTGATGGCAGGGGAAATGATTGAAAATGCCATAAGGGGTGGCAAGATTGAAGCATGAGAAATTACCAAAAGGTCTGCTCTAAGGAAAAAGGAGAATAAGGTGAATAATACGAGTACATACAACAAAGGGTACTCGAAGACAATTACTATTAGCAGCCAAAACTAATTACTGCTGGGCAACAAGGGTCGGTAAGACAGGAATCGGGCACAAGGCAAAACTCTAAAAAGCTTCAATTTACGCCAATCCCAATGACGTATAAGGAGCTATATCAAAGTTTATTTGACGCACACGTGGTGTCCCCATTTTATCTAAAATCGTTACAGCCCCCATATCCCAAATGGTATGATTCAAATGCTCAATGTGACTACCATGCAGGAATATCGGGGCATTCAATAGAAAACTACATTGCCTTTAAAAAGGTAGTCGAGAGAATCATCAAGATGGGGATTGTGAAGTTTGATGATACACCTAGTGTGGAGAACCCACTACCTAACCATGGAGATAAGGGGATAAATGCGATCGGTGAAAATGTCGTGAGAAGAATCAAGGAGGATATTGTGGAGGTAAAAACCCCGTTGAGAATGGTCTGGAGAGAAATGGTAAGAAGAGGACTAATATTATCAGATTTTGTGGAAGGAGTAAGGGACTACTGTGAGTTCCACAAAGCAGAAGGGCATGAGATCCAGGAATGTGCTGAGTTCACGGTCTTGGTACAAAGCCTTATGGATAATAAGGAATTGGGAATTGGAATTTTATGAAGAAGGCTCAGAGGGAGGAAACATATACGCAACAGAAGGAGAGTTGACAAAGCAAAAAGTCAATTACCCGAGGATCATCATCTCCCGACCAAGAAGTACGGAGGGCGGAACATAAGTGGCGCCAAAGGTTGTAATCCAGAAACCTGTTTCCTTTCCTTACCAGGATAACAAAATGGTACCTTGGAATTACGACTGTAATGTGACAATACCAGGAGGGGAAATCCTGGCTAGCAATTCCAAGGGGGATCAAAGTGAAGGATCTTACACACGTAGTGGAAGGCGTTACGACTCAGTAAATGTCAAAACTGTGCCTGTGAAAGCAAAGACCTCGGCAGTTGAGTAAGAGAAAGAGGCTGAGGCACTTATCAATGAACCTGTAAAGGAGGAAGAGGCTAAAGAATTTCTAAAATTCTTGAAGCACAGTGAATACTGCGTGGTAGAGCAGCTGCACAAACAACCGGCTCGCATATCAGTACTAGCCTTGCTTTTAAGTTCAGAAGTGCATCGTAAGGCATTGATGAAAGTGTTGAATGAAACTTATGTTACTAAAGATATATTTGTCAACAAACTTAACTGTCTGGTTAGTAATATAAGTGCCGACAACTTCATTTACTTTATTGATGATGAAATTCCACCTGGGGGTATGGGATCGACCAAAGCTCTGCACATCACTACTCGTTGCAAAGGATACACTCTGCCAAGTGTGTTAATAGATAATGGATCGACCTTGAATGTCTTACCATTGTCTACATTGAATGGATTGCCTATAGATAGTTCTCACATGAAAACATACCAGAATATAGTGAGAGCATTTGATGGCACTGAGAGAAGGGTAATGGGAAGAATCGATATACCTTTATTGATTAGACCAAACACTTATGAGGTGGATTTTTTGGTAATGGGCATCAAGCCCTCCTACAATTTCTTGTTGGGAAGGGCTTGGATTCATTCGGCAGGGGCAGTGCCCTCATCTCTGCACCAAAAATTGAAACTAGTAACAGAAGGCCAATTAGTTACTATAAATGCTGAAGAGGACATCATAGCAACTATTACTAACGACGCGCCATATTTAGAAATAAATGAGAAGACCATTGGGTGTTCCTTTCGATCCTTGGAGTTCGTGAACGCAACATTCATTTTGGAAGGGAATGAAGTTCCGGTGCCTAGGATATCCAGGACCACGAGAATGGGCTTACAAATGATGGTGGGGAAATGAGCCCTACCGGGAAAAGGATTGGGAAGACATCTCCAAGGAGGGATTCAAGTTCAAATGATAAAAGAGAAAAGAGACCGTTTTGGCTTGGGTTTCAGGCCAGATGCTGGACAAAGGAAGAAGGAAATAGAAAAGAAGCAAGAGAGAAGAAGGGCACGACTGAGTGGGGAAGAAGTCAAGTGGGAATTGATGACGTTCCCTCACATATCCCAGACTTTTGTATCAGGAGGGATAATTCACCCTGAGAAAGGATTGTTGGAAAATGAAAATCTTCACATCAATGCCATACACGAGGAAGGAACTGAGCAAAGAAACTTGTTAGGCATTCGCCCCTACGAACCTAAAAGCGTTTTGAACAATTGGACTGCAGAGGAACTTCCTGTAGTTTTTAGAGATTACACAGAGTAATGTTCAGAACACACTTGTTGTTTTAAAGCCTAGAAATAATAAGATTTCATTTTTGAAATAGGCTCATGTTCAGACGTCTTTTGTTTCAATAAAATACATCTATAATGATCAATTCGAGCAAATATTCTTTCATTTTTTATATTCTTTTGATCTTCTAATTTTCATCCAAAATTTTTCTTTTGTTATTATCATTCATACTGTGTAAATAGTTGTTCTTGAATTCATTTGTTCTTTGTACATTCTTTTGTGCCTACCACAGGTCCCTAGATATCAATGACATGAGTAACGATACTACAAATTCAGAGGTCCTTTTTGAGCAAGACATGTGTTTAGAGGAATCTCAGGATTTTGAAGGTGACAGAGATTGTGACTTGCCTCCGGATTTTTTAAGAATCGTAAAGCAAGAAGAGAAATAGATTTTATCCCATAAAGAGATGGTAGAGAATGTACTCTTAGAGGAAGGAAAGGTAGTGAAAATTGGAACGCACATAGTCGATGAGACAAAGTAAAACCTCGTTGAGCTACTACGGAAGTTCAAAGATGTCTTTGCATGGTCATACCAAGACATGCCTGGGTTAAGTACTGATATTGTAGTGCACCACCTTCCCCTAAGAGAAGAATGCAAGCTAGTACAGCAAAAGCTACGAAGGATGAGGCCTGATGTGGCGTTAAAAATAAAAGAGGAAGTCAAGAAACAATTTGATGCTGGTTTTCTACAAGTGGTCAAATACTCAAAGTGGGTTGCCAATATTATTCCTGTCCCTAAAAAGGATGGAAAGGTTCGAATGTGTGTAGACTGCAGGGATTTAAATAAAGCCAGCCCAAAGGACAATTTCCCTTTGCCTCATATTGACACGTTGGTGGATAATACGGTGGGATACTCATTGTTCTCTTTCATGGATGGTTTTTCGGGATACAATCAGATCAAGATGCACCCTGAGGATATGGAGAAAACTACTTTCATAACATTATGGGGTACCTTTTGTTATAAGGTGATGCCATTTGGGCTAAAGAATGCAGGAGCAACATATCAAAGGGCCATGGTAACCTTATTCCATGACATGATGCACAAAGAGATTGAAGTATATGTTGATGATATGATCGCCAAATCTCGAACAGAAAAGGAACACATTGAAGTTTTGAAGAAGTTGTTTTTGAGATTGAGAAAATTTCAATTAAAGCTCAACCCGACAAAGTGTACTTTTGGAGCTCGGTCAAGGAAATTACTGGGCTTTGTAGTCAGTGAGAGAGGAATCGAGGTTGACTCAGATAAGGTCAAAGCTATACAATAATTTCCTCCACCGTACACTCAAAAAAAAGTTCGAGGTTTTCTTAGAAGGTTCAATTACATTGCTCGGTTTATTTCACAATTAACTGAGAAATGTGATCCCATATTTTGTCTTCTTAAGAAACACAACCAAGGCGTATGGGACGATGAGTGCCAAAAAGATTTTGACAAAGTTAAACAATATTTGTCAAATGCCCCAGTACTATCTCCACCAAATCTAGATAGACCACTAATACTGTATTTGACAGTGTTCAATAACTCCATGGGATGTGTGCTTGGTCAACATGATGAGTCAAGGAGAAAAGAAAAGGCGATATATTATCTCAGTAAAAAGTTCACTGAGTGCGAGATGAGATATTCGTCAATTGAGAAATTGTGTTGTGCCTTGATTTGGATAACTCAGAGGTTGAGGCAATATATGCTATATCATACAACCTGGTTAATTTCGAAACTTGACCCATTAAAGTATATGATGGAGTCAACTGCTCTGAATGGAAGAATGGCAAGGTGGCAGATTTTGCTTTCTGAATTTGATATAGTCTATGTGAACTAAAAGGCTATAAAAGGGAGCGCAATAGTAGAGTTTTTGGCTAGCAGGGCTTTAGTTAATTATGAACCTTTGAGCTTTGATTTCCTCAATGAAGAGCTAATGTATGTGGTAACTAATGAAGAGTATCTGTGGAAGCTAAACTTTGATGGAGCGTCAAATGCTGTGGGAAATAGAATTGGGGCGGTCTTGGTATCCCCTAGTGGTGATCATTATCCATTCACATGCAAATTGGATTTTGATTGCACAAACAACATGGCAGAGTATGAAGCATGCATCATGTGAATTCGGGCAGCTGTAGAGCGTAAAATCAGAGTGCTAGAAGTATATGGAGATTTTGCATTAGTAATCTACCAGCTTAAAGGAGAATGAGAGACAAGAGACCCCAAACTAATCGATTACCGAAAAATAGTTTTGGGGTTGATTGAAGAGTTTGATGACATCACTTTTAATTATCTCCAACGAGAGGAAAACCAGATGGCAGATGCTTTGGCAACTCTAGCTTCCATGATTAAAGTGAACAAACCAGATGATATGAGACCTATTCAGATGAGTATTTTTGAAGTTCCATCTCATTGTTATAACATGGAAGAGGAGGAAAAGGATGACCACCCTTGGTATCATGATGTATTGCGATACATAAGAAATCGTGAGTACCCTGATCATGCAACTGAAAATGACAAAAGGATGTTAAGAAGATTAGCCTGTGACTATGTCTTAGACGGGGATATCTTGTACAAAAGAAGGAAAGATCAAGTACTATTGAGATGTGTTGACGCTGTTGAAGCTAGGAAAATTTTGGAAGAAGTTCATGAGGGTGTTTGTGGAACACATGCTAATGGATTCACAATGGCTAGATAAATAATGAGATTCAGATACTATTGGTCCACCATGGAAGGAGATTGTATCAACTATGCCAAAAGATGTCATAAATGCCAGATTTATGGAGACAAAATTCACGTACCGCCTTCACCTTTGCATGTTATGACTTCTCCATGGCCTTTTTCCATGTGGGGCATGGATGTCATTGGGCCGATCTCACCGAAAGCTTCGAATAGGCATCGTTTCATCTTTGTGGTTATTGACTACTTTACGAAATGGGTGAAAGCTGCTTCATATGCTAGCGTTACTAAGTCAGCAGTTAGCCGGTTCTTGAAGAAAGAAATCATTTGTTGATATGGAATGCCCGAGAGGATCATATCAGACAACGCACTAAACTTGAACAATAGCACGATAGCAGAAGTCTATAGTCAATTCAAGATCAAACACCACCACTCATCTTCGTATCGCCCAAAAATGAATGGGCCAGTGGAAGCGGCCAATAAAAACATTAAGAAGATAGTAGGGAACATGACTGAGACTTATAAGGATTGGCATGAGAAATTACCATTTGCACTCTATGCTTATTGAAAGTCCGTCAGAACTTCTACTGGGGCAACTCCTTTCTCGTTGGTTTATGGGATGGAGGTAGTTCTACCTATTGAAGTAGAGATGCCTTCTCTTCGAGTTTTGTCAGAGATAAAGCTGGATGAAGCGAAATGGATCCAGTCTCGATATGATCAGTTGAACTTAATTGAGGAAAAAAAGCTAAGGGCTATTCGTCACAGTCAGATGTACCAAAAACGAATGATGCGAGCCTATGATAAAAAAGTTTGCCCAAGAGAATTTCACGAGGGGGACCTTGTACTGAAAAAGATCCTTCCCATACAAAGGGATTTCAAAGGAAAATGGATGCCGAATTGGGAAGGACCATATGTGGTGAAGAAGGCTTTCTCTGGAGGTGCACTGATTTTGACCGAAATAGATGGAAAAAGCTTACCCGATCCTGTGAACTCAGACTCAGTCAAGAAATATTTTGCTTAAAAATGAGAAGAGGCCAAGGTGAAAACCCACAAAGGGCGCTTTGAGACTTCAAAAAAAAAAAGAGAGGCCTAGGCGAAAAACTCGTAAAGGGAGCCTTGAGACTAAAGGGGTTTTGAGTTGAAAACCTGAAAAGGGCGGCTCAAATTTTGAAAGGCATGCGGTGATCTTGCTATACCTGAATCAACAAGAAATGAAGTATGTTACATATCGGGGCATCAACAAAGTACTTTGGATCTTCTAAACGCATGTTGAGCTCAAAGCAGTCTTCATGGAGTTTGTATATAGAAACCCAATATGTGATATCTAGGGCACCTGGTCTTTGTCCTATTTATATCAATTTACTATCTTTGGATTCTTTTTCTTCTCAAAGATATTTTCCAAGTTAATTTCCTTTTTATTGATAATTTATTCAGTTCGAACTTTCTTCAAAGATCAATTTATTTGTTGTCCATTATTACCCTTCATAAGCATGTTGCATTGAAATAATGATTGATGAACTAATAATATTTTCACAAAAGAAGTTTTGCATATTACTCTGGAAATTTCTAGATAATACAAGAAACTAAAACAAGACAATTGTTTAAGAATTTCCATGTGTGAGGACTGGAAGTACTTGAGAAAGTCTAGATTGAGACTATTTCTTTGAATTCTTTGTCTAAATGGTGTTTGGACAAAATAATGAGTTTTTACGACAAAAAAGAAGCAATATTAATCCTAAGAGAGGATCATTTTACAAGTATTCTCATTGGGTCATAACGTTTGGGGAACGGTATGACAGACCAAGTTGACGGGAAAAGATTCAAAAACCCTAAATTGCGGTAGAATAGATTGAAGTTGAAATAGATCTTGTGTTACAATAGGAATGGATTAAATCCTATAATCTTGGAGGGATGGTTTGAAGGCGGTATAAGCCTTGTGTAACATCCCGAAATTGGGCCTAGTAGGATTGGGCCCAATGGGCCTTGTTTTTAAAATTTTTAGAGAATAAGAGATCGGCTTAAATGCAAGTTAGACTTATTAGGTAAGTTATTTTGGAAGGTTAGAGGGCTTCTATGAAGTCCCGGGATCAAATATTAGCTTTGGGGAAATTTTGGTTTTAGGTGAAAAAACCTGGAAGTTGGCGTGCAGGCCTTAAGAATAAAATGTGGGAAAAATGACACAAGTGGAGTGTGTGGTGGAGTGGCAAAGTGACGCCACATAAGAGACAAGGGGTGACGCCACAAGGAAGGAAGGAGGTCCAAGGTTCAAGTCTTGGCTTTTGCATTTTGGTTTTCTTTTTACTTGGACCTCGAATTTGGCTATAGATTTATATTTAGTTGCGCATGGTTTAAGACACAAGAGGAGCTTGTGGCCAAGTGGCTAGCAGCGTGGATTATGTTGCAAGGGAGCCAGGTTCGAATCTCATGAGAAGCAAGGGAGTATTTATTTTGCGATCTGGACGGGAAGAGTTTCATTGAATTTAAACTCTCTCGACGAAGGGATCCCACATCGGAAAGATACAAAGAAGGAAGGTGAAGAGCTAGCTATATAAAGAGCATTCCAGAGGAGGGTTGACACACCTTGGAAGGCGTTTGGGCACGGAGTGGTCGGAGCGCGGATTAACACGAGTCCTATCGGTGTGTAACTCTCTCTACTCTAGTCGTAGAGCGCAATGCCGAAGCGCCGATCACGGCAATAGTAGCCACACGAGCGTCGCGGCGCACGTGTGGGGCTTCGGCCGAGCGATAGTTGAGGCCATCGATGTAGTATTCTTGTGGGTTGGGGTCGCTAGGGCGCGATGGGCCGAAGGGGGGGCCCAATGGGCCCGTGGGCCCAATATAGTAAAATGTATGATGGTGTAGTATATAGTGAACTAGACTAGGTGAATCTCATAAACGTGGCTAGATTTGTGTTAGGTGGGCCACACGAGCGTGTGGGCCCGAATGGGCCGAAATTGGGCTTTAGGCCCAATAGTCCATTTCGACCAGAAATGGTAGTTGGGTCGCTCGGGGTGACATCTCGGGCCTTTGGAAAGGCCATTCCAGTGTACTGAAATTACCAAATACCCTTGGTGGGTAAATTACCGAAAATGCCCTTGGTGGGTAAATTACCGATATGCCCTTGGTGGGTAAATTACCGATATGCCCTTGGTGGGTAAATTACCAATATACCCTTGGTAGGTAAATTACTTAAAATGCCCTTGGTAGGTAAAATTACAGTTATACCCTTAGAGGTTGATTAGGGTGATTATGTTGTTTTATGTTTATCTGATTATGATGGTAATTCATGTTATACTTATATTTGATATATGTCTAGCATACATGACATACTACATACACGAATTATTATGTCATATTGCATGGGTTATATGAGTGGAGGGGCAAGGTGATATTCGTGTCGACGGGCACCGCAGTGGTTGGTACCACATTGTGACTACGGTCACGGAGGTTTGGCACCTCCGCAGGTTTGGCACCTCATAGCGACTCGTCCCCGTGGTTAACACCACCGTGGGTTGGCCCCACTTTTGAGATATGGGATCGCCGCCGGTGATTTGGTATCACACGTGGGTTGGCCCCACAGATGGATTATTAGTGACTTTGAGTCACGGTGATTTGGTATCACATTCGTGTCTCCGGACACGGAGGTTTGGCACCTCATAGCGTCTCGTCCCCAGTGGTTTGGTACCACAGTGGGGTTGGCCCCACGATAATACAATGGGATTGACGCCAGGTGATTTGGTATCACACGATGGGTTGGCCCCATCACTACTATTCGTGACTTCGAGTCACGGTGGTTTGGCACCTCCAAAGGGTTTGGCACCACAATATTGATGGATATCGTGTCTTTGGACACCAAAGTGGTTTGGCACCACCAAAGTGGTTTGGTACCACACAGGGGTAGAAAGGAGCATTGGATGGCTAGGTTTGGGTGCATGATAAGCATATTTTCATATGAAATTGTGTAAGGGCTCGTTGGATGGGGATTTACACACTCGAGTCTCGATGACTCACCCCTTAGTTAAATTTTGCGTGTAATCATTAGATCGCGGATTTGGGAGCCGAGGTGGACTCGTGGAGGCTATACATATGTTTACTCGTAAATTCATTTCTTTTATTTGGACTTATTTTTATTTGAGTTTTTGTTATGTAATAAGGCCTTGGGTATTTTATTTGGTTTCACTTTCAATTTGTTTATTGCTTGTTATTAAATGATCAATATGGATTTTCCTAAAATGATAATAAACCATTTCTTATTCAAAATTACTTAATCTCGATTTCTCACCACAACTATAAAGAATATGAGCTTTTAACGAATGCACGCTTTTTAGACATTCCTTTCATGTGACATGCCGATTCGGTCGTAACGCTTAGGCCGGTTTGGGGTGTTACAATTATGATATCGAGCCAAGTTCAAAAACTCTACTGTGGGTTTGGGTTCAAAAATGTTTTCAAAAGATGGTTTGGAAAATGGTTTAGAAAAATATATATCTGCTCTTTTTGTTGAAATATGGCACCCGAGTCTCCTACACCAATCCATGACCGTAAGTTTCTGATACTTTGCTTTGTTATATGTCTGTATTTTGAATATCTATTCTGTGTGTTTGGGTTGGATGTGATGTTCGGATATAGAGTTGATTGCGTCTGAAATATTTGTCCGCTTTAATGGTTAGTTTTTTTTAGTATGTGTAGGATTTCTAAATTCTAGTTAAAAGTACATTAGGGTTATTGGAATCGATCACAGGCAGCGTGAGCACAAATACGTTGTAGGTTAGGTGGTACGAATGTTCTGTAGTTGGAAATTTCGAGGACAAAATTTCTTTAAGGAGGGTAGATTTGTAACATCCTGAAATTGGGCCTAGTAGGATTGGGCCCAATGGGCCTTGTTTTTAAAATTTTTAGAGAACAAGAGATCGGCTTAAATGCAAGTTAGACTTATTAGGTAAGTTATTTTGGAAGGTTAGAGGGCTTCTATGAAGTCCCGGATCAAATATTAGCTTTGGGGAAATTTTGGTTTTAGGTGAAAAAAACCTGAAGTTGGCAGTAGGCCTTAAGAATAAAATGTGGGAAAAATGACACAAGTGGAGTGTGTGGTGGAGTGGCAAAGTGACGCCACATAAGAGACAAGGGTGTGACGCCACAAGGAAGGAAGGAGGTCCAAGGTTCAAGTCTTGGCTTTTGCATTTTGGTTTTCTTTTACTTGGACCTCGGAATTTGGCTATAGATTTATATTTAGTTGCGCATGGTATAAGACACAAGAGGAGCATGTGGCCAAGTGGCTAGCAGCGTGGATTATGTTGCAAGGGAGCACGGGTTCGAATCTCATGAGAAGCAATGGAGTATTTATTTTGCGATGCAGGACGGGAAGAGTTTCAGATTGAATTTAAACTCTCTCGACGAAGAGATCCCACATCGGAAAGATACAAAGAAGGAAGGTGAAGAGCTAGCTATATAAAGAGCATTCCAGAGGAGGGTTGACACACCTTGGAAGGCGTTTGGGCACAGGAGTGGTCGGAGCGCGGATTAACACCGCAGTCCTATCGTGTGTGTAACTCTCTCTACTCTAGTCGTGAGCGGCAATGCCGGTGCCGATCACGGCAATAGTAGCCACACGAGCGTCGCGGCGCACGTGTGGGGCTTCGGCGCGATAGTTGAGGCCATCGTTAGTATTCTTGTGGGTTGGGGTTTGCTTGGGCGCGATGGGCGAAGGGGCCCAATGGGCCCGTGGGCCCAATATAGTAAAATGTATGATGGTGTAGTATATAGTGAACTAGACTAGGTGAATCTCATAAACGTGGCTAGATTTGTGTTAGGTGGGCCACACGAGCGTGTGGGCCCGAATGGGCCGAAATTGGGCTTTAGGCCCAATAGTCCATTTCGATCAGAAATGGTAGTTGGGTCGCTCGGGGTGACATCTGGGCCTTTGGAAAGGCCATTCCAGGTACGAAATTACTGAAATACCCTTGGTGGGTAAATTACCGAAAATGCCCTTGGTGGGTAAATTACCGATATGCCCTTGGTGGGTAAATTACCGATATGCCCTTGGTGGGTAAATTACCAATATACCCTTGGTAGGTAAATTACGAAAATGCCCTTGGTAGGTAAAATTACGGTTATACCCTTAGAGGTTGATTAGGGTGATTATGTTGTTTTATGTTTATCTGATTATGATGGTAATTCATGTTATACTTATATTTGATATATGTCTAGCATACATGACATACTACATACACGAATTATTATGTCATATTGCATGGGTTATATGAGTGGAGGGGGCAGTGATATTCGTGTCGACGGGCACCAGTGGTTTGGTACCACATTGTGACTACGGTCACCAGAGGTTTGGCACCTCCAGAGGTTTGGCACCTCATAGCGACTCGTCCCTGTGGTTAACACCACCGTGGGTTGGCCCCACTTTTGAGATATGGGATCGCCGCCGGTGATTTGGTATCACACGTGGGTTGGCCCCACAGATGGATTATTAGTGACTTTGAGTCACGGTGATTTGGTATCACATTCGTGTCTCCGGACACCGCAGGTTTGGCACCTCATAGCGTCTCGTCCCAGGTGGTTTGGTACCACAAAGGGTTGGCCCCACGATAATACAACGGATTGACGCCAGTGATTTGGTATCACACGATGGGTTGGCCCCATCACTACTATTCGTGACTTCGAGTCACCAGTGGTTTGGCACCACCAGTGGTTTGGCACCACAATATTGATGGATATCGTGTCTTTGGAAACCAGTGGTTTGGCACCACCAGTGGTTTGGTACCACACGGGGTAGAGAAAGGAGCATTGGATGGCTAGGTTTGGGTGCATGATATGCATATTTTCATATGAAATTGTGTAAGGGCCTGTTGGATGGGGATTTACACACTGAATCTCGATGACTCACCCCTTAGTTAAATTTTGCAGGTAATCATTAGATCGCGGATTTGGGAGCTGAGGTGGACTCGTGGAGGCTATACATATGTTTACTCGTAAATTCATTACTTTTATTTGGACTTATTTTTATTTGAGTTTTTGTTATGTAATAAGGCCTTGGGTATTTTATTTGGTTTCAGCTTTCAATTTGTTTATTGCTTGTTATTAAATGATCAATATGGGATTTTCCTAAAATGATAATAAACCATTTCTTATTCAAAATTACTTAATCTCGATTTCTCACCACAACTATAAAGAATATGAGCTTTTTAACGAATGCACAGTTTTTAGACATTCCTTTCATGTGACATGCCAGATTCGGTCGTAACGTTTAGGCCGGGTTTGGGGTGTTACACCTTGTGTCCCAAAGGTTCAAATAGAGTGGACTCTGAAATTACCATGAGGCGAATTATTTGAGCTGAATATGATGAAGAACAAATGAGTGATGACACCTTGAGTAGGAATCATGCTCATAACATTTTTGCATTCATAGCGCATCTAATTAGGAGCATTTGTCTCATATCGATCAGGGCATCCTAATCATTCGGCATAAGCATATACCCATTCTACAGGATATGTCCTCTATAAGACAATGTAGTAGGGTAAATTGACACTTTCAGCCTTGTCTCCCTAAAGTTGCAGCGGAGTAGACTGAAGATAGTAGATCTGGCATTCCTGAAGTTGCAGGAAGCAGATCCAAGACATCAGATCTTGTCTCCCTGAGTTTGCAGTGGAGCAGATTGAAGATAGCAGATCTGGCATTCCTGAAGTTGCAGTGAAGCAGATCGAAGACATCAGATCTTGTCTTCCTGAGATTGCAGCGAAGCGGATCGAAGATACCTGTCTGGCATCCCTGAGTTTGCAGTGGAACAGACTAAAGATAGCAGATCTTGTCTTCCTGAGTTCGCAGCGAAGTGGATCAAAGATATCAACCTGGCATCCCTGAGTTTGCAGTGGAGCAGATTGAAGGTAGCAGATCTGGCATTCCTGAAGTTGCAGTGGAGCAGATCGAAGACATCGGTCTTGTCTCCTTAAGTTTGCAGTGGAGCAGACCAAAGATACCAGATCTTGTCTTCCTAAGATTTGCAGTGAAGCAGATCAAAGATACTAGTTTGGTATCCCTGAGTTTGCAGTGGAACAGACTAAAGATAGTAAATCTCGTCTTTCTGAAGTTGTAGTGAAGCAGATTGAAGATATTAGCCTATCTCCCTGAAGACACAGCCATTTGACAAGACCGGGCAAAATGGGTCCTTTTATCGTCTTTGCTCTATTCTCGTTACATGACAATGAGCAAAGAGGGGCAGCTGTAATAGCCCATTTATGCCCGGGCCCAAACAAACTAAAAAAATATAAAAATAAAAACCCAATGTCCAATTTTATTATTACAGTCCATTTGCAGTCTAAAAAAACAGACTACCCAAGCCCAATTAAAATTACAACCCAACCTAATATCCAAAAACCCGAATGGCCCAATGGCCCAAATTGGGTTTTAGAAATCAGAAACCCCGAACCCTAGGGTTCCTTTCTCGCGCCGCAACCCCCAACACAAGCCTTTCCTCGCGCCGCAATCAGCGCGCGAATAGTGCTCCACCGCCGTGGTTCTTGCCATTTACCTGCAAAACAAGGAAAGAAAATAGACAGTAGCAGCAGATTGGGATTTTGTATTTTTTTTTTTGGGTTATAAAAACCCTAATGAAATTTGTAAAAAGGGGGCATACACGGAAAGATACAAAAAGAATACAGAGAATAAAAAAAATTGATAACAAAGGTGATTTCCGAATATTCATTTTCGTCTTTTTTTTTCTCTTTCGATTCATGCAAATTTTTTATATACAAAATACTACTAAAAACAAAAAGCACGAGTGTACCTTTTGATTTATGCTGAAAAATCGAAGTTTCTGGCCTCCGGCCGCTGTCTACAGTGGCGCGTGCGACGGTCTGTCACCGGAGCTAGGGTCGGAGACTGAGAGAGAGGGAGAGCTTTTTGAGGCTCTATTTGTTTTTTTTCTAAGATGGCTTTAAAATGTTTTTTTTAACAGATTTTTTGGTTTATATAGGCCAGGGAAACGGCGTCGTTTTGGTGTGGTCAATTAATGACCAAAATAGCGTCGTTTAAAGGCTCAGACCCGCGTGTTGACCCGATACCCGGGGAGGATCCGCGCGTTTTATTAAAATGGTCTAATTGCTATATAAGCCCTTCCGCATTATTGTAGTTTTATAATTACGTCCAATTTGCATTTTTTTATTTTCAATTTGGCCCAGAATTATGGCCTTTGTTTCAATTTGGTCTTTAAGGCCATTTCAAGGCAGGAGATGGAACGGCGTCGTTTAGGAGATAAGGCATAATTGCCTAATAGGTCCCTACATTGTGGCGCGCGTTCTAATCTGGTCCTTTTACATTTTTATTCTGGATTTTATTTTTATTTCAATTTAATCATTGTTTCCTTAAAATTTTTTTAAATCCTCTTTTATTTTTTGTTTTATTTTTAATCATTTTAGTATTATACCCAAATTATCTTATTTTTTTATATATATAAGTTATTCTATTAAATTATATATTATTTTTATATTTTAAAATTTGTATATTGTATATTATTTGAATTAATAAAGTTCTCTATGTATTGTTTATTTTAAATATATTATTCTTTATATATATTCAAGGTTTTTTTATATATTATTTTTAAACATATTTTTATACATATTTCTTATGTTCAAGGTTTTTTTTTTTTAAACATATATTTATTTTAAATTTTTGCCATATCATTTTTACATATATGTTTTTTTATTTGCAATATCTATTTATTATTTGATATATGTCATTCATTTTATATTGTTATTTTTTTTTTACACTTGATCTTGCATGTAAAGTTTCATATTTCTTCAGTAGTTCTTATCTTTTGTTATTTATTACTTTATATCTTTTATTTGTTTATCCATGCTCTTTTATTTGTCTATTATTCTTATGTTTGCTTTAGTATAGTCATATTATTATTTATATCATTTGTTATTTTACATTATTCTTTCTTTAATTGTCTAGATTAGTATTAATTGTTAATATGACTAGTAATTATGGTGAATTGCTATTTGGAATTTATGTTTTATATTAATGCAATATTTTATTCGAATCATTGTTTTAAATAAAGAATACATTTTGATAAATTGTCACATTTTATTCAAAGTTTTTTTACGGCGATACTTAATGTTTGGGGGCTTCGAGAAAAATTGTACTCTAACTCATTGGGTTTCAATTTTTCTCGTTGAACTTAAGAAATCAAGTATCCCTTTTTTGAAATCAAAATCCATAAGTTTCAACTCAAAACTTATTCTCGGGAATTTGAGATGTTGTGTCCTAACTCATTAGATATGATGTCTTGTGTCTCGAGGTAAGGATTTTCTACAAATAAAGGCAAGCTTAGGTTTGAAGCTTTGAAATGTTGCATCCTAACTTATTGGGTGTGGCATTTTATTTCTTTGAGATAAGCGAGTCTTAGCTTTCTTTCGAATAAAAGGATCGTATTTTTAAAATTTTCAAATTTTTGACAGTAGGACATGAGTTTATCAATTAGGTACCAATTTTTGGGCGTTACGAGGGTGCTAACCCTTCCTCGTATGTAACCGACTCCCGAACCCATTTTCTTGAATTTCGTAGGCCAAAATCAATGTTTTAAATAAAAACAAAAATTGATTTACAATGTGATCCGATTACACCAAAGCAAAAAAAAGATCGGTGGCGACTCCCGTTTTCTTTTTTTAAAGTCGATCCCCATTTTTCCAAAAATTTAAAAATGGTTTCAACAGGTAACTTGTCTGAAGGTAATCTCTTTTATCACTTTTTTTTTGGAGGTTCATTTCTACTATTAGTTCATGTATTTTGCAAAAGTTGTGGATTTAGCTCATATCCTTTAATTTGATCTATTATAGTTTTTGAACTTTTTGAACTTTGAAATTTTAATACTGACCCAAAAAATAGTTGTTATATCTATTTGGTTAAATTCAATTACTAGTCTTGTACTTTACATACTGTTGTAGATTTAGTTAAAATTCTCCAATTAGATCATTCTAAGTCCATATACTTTTCAAATTTTTAAATTTCAGTCTTGACAGAAAGATAGTCATTAATCTATTAATTGGGTTCTTAGTGAGTAATGTGGAAATAACAAGCTGACATGACATTACACGTATGATAATGTGTTTGTTGAATTAGATTTTGGAAATAGCAAAACTTAACTTAATGAATTTAACATTTATTTTTTGGTGAGGACTAGAATTTTATACTTTGAAAAGTACAAAGATTAAAAATGACCAAATTAAGGTATAGGGACTACATCCAAAACTTTTGTAAAGTACATGGAATAATGACAGAATTTAACCTTTAAATTTTTTGAAGAAAAATAGACACAAACATATTTAAAAAAAGGGATACAAGTATACTCATTCGAATTCTGGTGTTGTTTGATAAATTGAGAAATTATGTACTTAGTATTGACTTATAAGTACATAATTTATATTAAAAATTATTTGGTAACCTAGTAAAATTTAAGTATCGAATTAGTTATGCTGTTGATAAAAGTAAAGATTGATTTTGAAAATTATTTCTTAAAAATTTTAATCTTATTAGAATAAAATTTTATAAAATATTAAATAAAAATTAAATATGGTAATTTATATAAAATTAAATAAAAAATGTAATATCCTGAATTTTGGGCCTGTGCATTTTTTGTGATGTGTGCTTAAAATATTAATTTAAAAGGGTTAGGGGTCCTGATTGGGCTCAAGAATGGGCTGAGGTTTTGTTTAAATATTCTGTTTAGACACTCAAGGATTTAAAATAAAGTTTTAGTAGTTTAAGTGACATATTGGGCTTGTGGCCCAGCAGCGAGGGGCTCAGTAAAAGGGAGCTATAAGTGGCGTCACAAGTGCATGAGGAGGGCCCAAATTTTGACAGCTTGAAGCCCAACTTTTAGGGCTAAAATTCAGCACTTAGAAGAGTAAGGGGGGACGGCACAAGGCTAAATTTTAGGAGATTTTATTATGTTTAATTTTAAGGATAATAGGCAGATAATGAAGAGAGGAATTAGGGCTATTTTTGTGGAGATAATAGATCAAGATAAGGGAAAAGATGAGAGCTCATCCAAGAGGCTAGAGTTGGCCGAAAATTTGACTCTGTAAAGGGGAAAGAATCAGCCCTGTATAGGCAATAAGGTGTGCCGAATTCTTCATTATGTTCTCTGAAAATTCTCTCAAAAATTTCTCTTTTATTTTTCTAAGAAACTTGAACTCTCTCTTCTCTTTTCTTTTCCGATGTAAATCAAAACTCTTTAGATCTCAATTGCCAAAACCTACCATCTTTTTCTCTTCTCTTTTGGCCGAATCTCACTAACCACTCATTGTTTATATTTTTCCAATTCTTTGTTTCTCTAAAAGCGAAAATCACTAAGATCACACCTCCGAAGTTGCCGAATTCTCTTGAGAGTCTGCACAGCCGAATTTTGAAGGAAGCAATAGGTAAGTATTGATTTCAGGATTTCAATATTTTTCAGCTTTTCAAAATCCCTAGCCGAATGACTATTTAGAACTAATCTCTTATTTCTCTCTTATTTTCGGTGTAACACCCTAAACCCGGTCAACACACCACGACCGAATCTGGTATGTTACGGAGTGAAAACATTTTAAAAATCATAAGTTTGTCGCAATACTTGAAAAAACTCGTGATTTAATCCCATTTGTGATTGCCGATTTTTAGAAAACATTGGATACTTATTAAAACTGAACGCGATAAGTGAAATCAAGTTCCGAACCATTTGCCTTCAAAGTGATTTGAAAATTTGAGTTATAAAAATATCCAAGTTACCTTATTATTTTGTACCCGATGGTAACGTTTGAAAACCCGAAGAGATATAGTTTAGAAAACATTGCTTTTTACCGGTTAATTTTATCAAGTTCATAAATCTGACATATGTATAATATAATCAAAATAAAAGCAAATAATTAAAAACCCAAAATAATATTAGCGGCCTTATTACAAACCTAAAACCAAATTAAAGTAAGAAAATAAAACTGAAATAGCACCGAAATGTCAAAACCTGAAAACATGTGCATGGCCGCCTCGAGTCCTCCCCAGGCTCGAATCATGAATCATGCATCATCTCGCAAAATATAAGGAAAGGGTGAGTCACCAAGACTCAGGTGTATAAATCCCCAACCCGATAATTCAACCACTTACAAAGATCATTAGCAAAACATGCAAATCGTGCAACCCATAACCTAACCATCCAATCTCCTTTTACTACCCCGTGTGGTCAAAACCACTGGTGGTCAAAACCACTGGTGACCGAAGTCACAAATACATATATATCAATGATGGGGCCAACCCATCGTGTGGTCAAAACCACTGATGACAATCCCGTAATATCATGTGGGGCCAACCCACTGTGGTACCAAACCACTGGGACGAGTCACAATAATCCATGTGTGGTCAAAACCACTGGTGACCGTAGTCACAAATATCAATCTTGTGGTCAAAACCACTGGTGACAGTCCAAATAAATCATCCCCCCTCCTCTCATCAACCCATCATCATGTTCATCGCATACGTGTCATAATATCGAATGGTCATGCAAAACATAGGTTACATAGCATTTAGCAGAACATGATGACACAGATATATATATCATAAATCACATAATAGGGGACTTACCCGGAATCCAAGCTTATGCCGCAAGGCAAAGTCACTAATACCAAGGGTTATACAGTAACATAATAAGCATCATTAAACTAATAAAGTGTGTAAGCATTTACACACCTGACTAATCGCGGATCTAAATAAAATCCCGAAACTACTCAAATCTAGCGAAATCTCGAAGCGTTGTTTCCCTTTCCTACAATCGGCCAACACCTTGTTAGTAACTAAAAAGCCTATTCGGCACAAATAGAAATCCCGAAGGATATATCGCATGAACCCAACTCCTTACCTTAGTGTCAATTTGGTTTCCAACCAAATCCCAAACTACACAATGAACCCCTTGTAATCGACCACATCCTCGATGCACATAAACGATTAGCCTTCGGCTTTTGAGCGAATGGGAAACAGATCTGGAATCGTTAAAACCCTTACCTAAATCGCCACCAAATCCAGAAGGTCCACCGAATCAATTTGTACTCCTCCCTTAATGATTGATTCGGCCTCTCAACACCAAAGTTCGCACACACCTAGTGTTATTTAGGGATCTCGGCTACTACACGTAACAAGAGTAAGTTAAGATCTCGATTACCAACGATTGAAGGAGTGCCAAAGGAAAGGCAAAAGAGATTCGACAATTCCCCAAATCAATCAAGAAGAAAAGAAGGAGAAATCACTTACCAGGAGATTCGGCTAACCCAAGCAAAAGAACTAGCAATAGATTCGGCACTATAGAGAGATTAACACACGTGAGAAAAGAAGAGAATGAGGCTAAGAATATTCGGCCAAGAAGAAAACAACAAGGTTTCGGCTTTTGAACAATGGAAAGATGAAGAAGAATAACGCAATGGAGAAGAAGAGATTCGGCACAAGGGGTTTTGAGAGAGAAAAGAAGAGATGCCGAATGGGGGTGAGGTTGTTGGTTTCGGCCTTGAGAAAAAAGAAAAAGAAGAAGTGAGCAAGAAATGGTTTCGGCAAAGCGGGAGTTTCAGCTCTTCAAGGGGTTGCTAAAATGAATAGGCCAAGTGCCCAAATTGCCAAAAGAGAGAAGAGAAGAGAATGCACTTTGGTGTTTTGGTTATGAAACTACACGAAATGAAAAGGACCCCTCAGCTAGCCGAAAATGCACCCTCCTATGGCTAATAAGAACATTCGGCAACCCCCCTTCTCAAGCACCAAAACTGATTGTTTCCCCAAACTCACACCACATCCAAAAATTCGGCTAAGCTCAACCCACTCCTACTCAAACACTTGCCGTCCCCTTCATCTCTCCTTGAATTCCTCCCATCCACTCATTAAAATTGGTTTGAATGAGTCAAACTCCACATTTTCCTCCTCTCCATCCAACTCAAAACTGATGATTCTATCCCCATCCAATCCTGAGAGTCCCACCTGAGCACACCTCTCCCTGTCCGTGGCGTCAAAAATAAATAGCAGCAAGGGGATTTCTGCAACTCGAACCAAGGTCCTCCCAGCTCCCTGTGGCGTCACCTCCCTTGTACCTGTGTAGTGCCTCCCTTGCCACTCTACCAAGGTAATTCTTGTGTCTTAAACCTCCAATAAATTCTTTTAACCCCTAATTCCCCTAGCTCCATTTTCTTAAGTGCTAAAAACAAAATTTTGGCCATGACCCAAGACTAACCCGAGGTCATGCCTAGACCCCAAAACCTATCAAATAAACACAGCAGACATAACATCACATGCAACCACATGCGAAATGCAGAGACCCCGATTTAAGGATGTTACAGTTCTGCTCCCTTTAAAATAATTTCGACCTCGAAATTACCTGGTCAGAAGAGTTGAGGGTATTGCTGCCGCATCACATCCTCTGGTTCCCACGTGGCCTCCTCCGTACCATGGTTTCGCCATAATACTTTCACCAAAGGCACTGACTTCCGTCGTAGAACCTTGACATCCCGATCCAAAATCCGTACCGGTTCCTCCTCAAAAGACAAATCGGGACTCACCTCTATCTCCTCAACTGGTACAACATGTGACGGATCTGATTGATAGCGCCTAAGCATTGAGACGTGAAAAACGTCGTGAATCTGACTCAATTCTACTGGCAACTCAAGCTGATAAGCTACTGGTCCCACTCGCTTCAACACCGTATATGGCCCGATGAACCTAGGGCTTAGCTTGCCCTTCCGACCAAATCTCAATACTTTCTTCCAAGCGATACCTTGTAAAGACCTTATCACCTACTGCATACTCAATATCCCTGCGCTTAAGATCGGCGTAAGACTTCTGCCTGTCTGACGCTTCCTTAAGACGAGCCCGAATTACCTTAACCTTATCCTCTGTTTCTGCTACCAACTCTGGACCCAACAATCGTCGTTCACCCAGTTTAGTCCAACATGTAGGAGTGCGACATTTTCGTCCATAAAGTTCCTCATATGGTGCCATCTGAATACTCGCTTGATAACTATTGTTATAAGCGAACTCTACCAAAGGTAGGTACTCCTCCCAATTACCACTGAAATCCAGAACACATCCCCTTAACATATCTTCCAGAATCTGGATTACCCTTTCAGACTGTCCATCAGACTGCGGGTGAAAAGCCGTGCTGAAATCCAACCTCGTGCCCAAGGCCTGATGCAAAGCTTTCCAAAACCTCGACGTGAACCTGGGATCCCTATCCGAGATAATTGAAACTGGCACTCCATGCAAACTTACTATCTCTGCCACATACAACTTGGCTAACTTCTGGAGCGAATAATCAACCCTTACCGGTATGAAGTGAGCTGACTTAGTCAAACGGTCCACAATCACCCAGACTGAGTCCTTCTTGCTAGGCATAAGGGGAAGCCCACTGACGAAATCCATCGTAATCCTCTCCCACTTCCACTGTGGGATCTTTACCGGCCGCAATACCACGATGGCAACCGATGCTCGGCTTTAACTTGGCCGGCATGTCAAACACTTGCCCACAAACTCGCCACTCCTCCCATTTAAGACTGCCACGGAATCTGTTCCCTCAAATCACGATACATCTTACTGCCTCCAGGATGCATAGCGTATGGGTTGCTATGAGCTTCCTGAAGAATCCACTGTCTCAACTCGGCGGCCTTAGGCATACATACCTTCCCTTGAAAACACAGTACTCCACCACTATCCAAGTTGTAACCCTCAGATTCACCATTTTGCACTTGCAACCTTCGAGCACTCAACACCTCATCTGTCAGCTGCCCCTCCTTAACCTGATCAATCCAAGATGGCTTAACCTGCAATTCCGCCAAAAGACTCCCATCATCATAAAGGCTAAGGTGAGCAAACATCGCTCGCAAGTCTGCTACCACCTTACGGCTCAACGCATCAGCTACTACGTTAGCCTTACCCGGATGGTACTCAATCGAACAGTCGTAATCTTTCAACAATTCAATCCACCTTCGCTACCTTAAATTTAAATCCTTCTGAGTCAAGAGATACTTCAGACTCTTATGATCCGTATACACTATCGACTTTTCCCCATACAAGTAATGCCTCCAAATCTTCAAGGCGAAAACCACTGTAGCCAACTCCAAGTCATGTGTCGGATAATTACCTTCATGAGGCCTCAACTGCCTAGATGCATACGCTACCACTTTTGTAATAGACCAAATTTGACCCAAATCGGAACGGTGGTTTCGGGACCACGAATCCGAGTCCGAGAAATGTTTTAATATTTTATTTCATGATTATTATATGTGAATGAAAATGTGTGAAAGTTTCGTAGAAAAATTTAATCGTTTAAGTGCTCAATTTGATAAAAAGGATTTAATCGAGAAAAGCGCAAAAGTTGCATGCTAAAGTGAAGAGTACTAAATTGATTGTGGCTTTTTAAGTGGGTGTACCAAAAGGGCAATTAGCCCATTCACCATAGTAAGGGACGACAATGGGCTTTTATAAGTCCAAATTATATGTTAAATTAGCCTATTATATGTTATGTTGATATATTAGTAAATAAGATATATTAAATGTGTTATTATAACATAAAATAATAAAGCTAAGTGGGAAGAAAGAGAACATCATATTGTTCATCTTTTTGGCCGAATGTTTGAGGAGAAAAACTCCATGTTTGGAGCTTGAAGTTTCGGCAACTTAAGGCTTGATTTGGGGTAGGTATTTTACTTAGTTTTTGATAAATTTTACGTTTTTGAGATCGTTGTTTCGTGTATTACCCGACCCATGTCTAAATTTTTGAAAATACTATGTATATAAGATTCGCCATTGACATGCTTGGGTAGTTTTTATGTTTGATGGTTTAAAATTGAATGTATGTTAAGGATTTACAAGTTTTGTATTGGAGTTTTTGGTGATTTTGAGTTTATAGGGCTAAATTGAAAAGAATAAAATTGTGAAGGGTTAAAATGTCAAATAAATGAAATGCATGGACACCTATGACTATAATGAAGATTCGGCCAAACTAGGATGTTGGAAAATTTTGCATATTTTGTGTTTTGTGCAAATAGGACTAAATTGTAAAAATGGGAAACATTAGGGGCAAAATGGTAAATTGCCCATTTGGGTGTTTTGGGACTAAATTGAGATGAAATGAGATTAAATGAGCTAAATTCTAATGTGTTTTAGATCAAGAGCAAAGAAAGACCGAATTAGACCGGGGAAAGACGAAGGTTCTCGAATAGCCGATTCATACGGACTATCGACAACCGAGGTAAGTCCTTTAGTTAAATTATGTCAAAGAATAAATTATGGTTATCTTGACTATTAAAAATTGATGAATGTTAGTATCCAATTGCATCATGGCCGAATGTATATCTACATATTGGTTGATGATTTATGTTGAGTATATGATGGAAATTATTTTGGCTAATGCAAGGTGAATGAGTAAGTTCTTGAGCTACTTATTATTTAAAGATCATTTACATATCTAGTGAATGATAAAATTTGTAATAGCTTGGTGTAAAACTATGAGTTGGCCGAATGTGATAATGATGGATTAGATTGATTTCAAATTTATTTATTGCAATGGGAATAAATGTTTATAATTCGATATGTGATAGTGAAATGTGAAAAGCATGTAATAATATTCTGACATTCGGGCTTCGAGCCTAGCAGGCCTCGTGCGGTGACATTAATCGGGCTTTATGCCTAGCGTGCCCTCGTGCGGTGTTATTTATCGGGCTTTATGCCTAGCAGGCCTCGTGCCGGTGACATTAATCGGGCTTTATGCCTAGCAGGCCTTGTGCCGGTGTTATTTATCGGGCTTTATGCCTAGCAGGCCTTGTGCCTTGATATTTATCGGGCTTCTACGCCTAGCGTGCCTTGTGCCGGTGTTACTTTACGGGCTTTTATGCCTAGCGTGGCTTGATGCGGTAATGTACTTTACCAAAGATAAATCGAATCCTTGTTCAAGATAACTTAAAGTTAATTTATTGGGTTTACGTTTGAGTAAGCGAGTAAGGTATGTATGCTTAATATTACAGGTTAAATTAATATTGTGAGAATTGTGTTATATGTGTTTGAAATTAATATTGATGGATGTTATATGATAGAATTCGAGTTAGAATGTGCTATTATGGAACAATTGTTTTTTTAGTATAAATGTTTTATTATCATGAGTTAGGACTTACTAAGCTAGTAAGCTTAATTACGTGAAATGTTCTTCTTTGTTTTATAGATTTTGGTCACGTTATGGGCTCGTGAAAGATCTTCAAGAAGTCATCCACACTATCGCCTTCCTTTGGTATTTTGAATTTTTGGTTGCGATTTAGAAGGCATGTATAGGCTAGATGAAGTTTTACAAACATACGATGTTTAACCTTGTATATATAACAGCCATGCGAATATGGCTAAATATTTGGTTATGTATGTTTTAGGGTTTTGTCATAAATGTGGGAAATAGTGATACTCCTTTAAATCGATGATGTTAGAATATCATGTGAATGTTTTAAGTACAAGCTACCTTCGTAAGTGATTAAAAATGCATGGAGAGTATGAATTGTATGTGAGTATAACCGGTTATAAGCTAGAAAGCATATTTAGTATAGAAACAGTCTTTAGTTACAGCAGTGATGTGAGTTAGAAAAATCACAAAAAAATAGGATAAGTTGAATTAAAAGGTGAATGAGATATCGAATTAAACCTTATTACGTCTATTTTTACATGGAAGAAACAGAGTAGGCAAAAGATTTTTATATTATGAGATAATTCAGTTTTAGTGAGACCTGCTCTGAATGCATTCGCGAGTCACTGTTCTGTTTTGGAAAAATTGTCAAAAAATTGTACAAAAATAATTAGGAAGCAGGGGTTATATGTGTAAAACCCTTATTGAGTCTATTTTTCATTGGTATAAACTAGAACAGTATATGAAAGTTGTGCAATGAGATAACTGTATTTTTGTAGAGACAGGTCAGAATTGTCAGACTGTGTAATAAGGGTAACTTTGATTAATAAACTGTACTAATTGGCCACATGAAAAATTCTGGAAAAATTATGATGAAATGTTATATGAGTCTAGTTTCAAGGAAAATTTACGGATCTAAATTTCGAGTTTTATAACTCGAGTTATGGTCGATTTAGTCAGCATGACACAGTTGGACAGCTTTAAAGTTTTACACCTTATGTTAATAGTCAAGTCTAGTAACGCCTCTTGCTCAACTCCTGACGACGGTCTCGCACGGGTGTTACATTTGTTTTGGTATCAGAGCTTACGGTTTAGTCGATTCTAGGACTACCGTGAGCGCGTGTGAGTCTAGCTATACATGCCTTTATTATATGTTGATAGTGTGGTGACTTCGACACTGAATTTTGTTTTATATAGTAAATGGACACTAATCTGAAAAGAGCCGTAGCCGATGATGGGGAGAGCGTAGCGCTGACCGTGCCACGGATCAGCGCCAAGACTTCTCGACCTGTTTCGGGTAGCCACGAAGGAGAGAGACTAAACAAGCGTTTTATCGATGATGAATGAATGGTTTGCCCAATTCATTCAAAATAACCAGGCTATACCCCCACCTCCACCCCCGAATAATCCATCCCCGATTCCCCCAGCTTCCCCAATGATAGATCCGATGAGATCTAGTAGGCCCCCCATTGATAAAATCCGAAAATTTGGGGCCGAAGATTTTAAAGCTAATGACGATGATGACGCTGAGAGAGCCGAAATGTGGCTCGATAACACTATTCGGGTACTTGATGAGTCATCTTGTACTCGGATGAATGTTTGAAATGTGTTATATCCTTCGAGGACACCGCATATCACCGTGGAACACACTAGTATCGATGGTTCCGAAAGAAAAAGTGACATGGGATTTCTTTCAGAGTGAATTCATAAAGAAATATATCAGCCAAAGATTCATTGATCAAAAACGAAAAGAATTCCTTGAGCTGAAACAAGGACGAATGACCGTGACGGAATATGAACGAAAATTTGTCAGACTCAGTAGATATGCTAGAGAGTGTGTTTCTTCTGAAGCTATTATGTGTAAAAGATTTGAAGATGGCCTGAATGAAGATATAAAGATGTTTGTTGGCATTCTTGAAATTCAAGAGTTTGTGACTTTAGTTGAAAGAGCTTGCAAAGCTGAAGAGCTCGGGAAAGAGAAAAGAAAGGCTGAGACTGAAGCTAGAGACATTCGTAAAAGATCTTCGGGTAAAGTCTTTCATTCCACGACCAAGAAGCCTAGAGACGACTACAGCCGACAGAAAGCTAATACAGATCCACCTAGATGGGATCGACCTCCTATGAGCTCCCGAGCTACCTCGATAGCCAGTGTTGGTAATGTTCCACAAAATAGAGTCGAGTGCAAACACTGTGGGAAATGGCACTCAGGGAGTTGTAGATTTCACGACCGGTTTTGCTATAAATGTGGATCATCGATCATTTTATTAGAGAGTGTCCGGTTAATCGAGCGAGAATGCGATCCGAGCACTAAGCCGAGCAATGTGTCAATGCGAGGTAGACCACTCGCACATTCGAGCAATGTAGGTGGTAGTCGAGAAAGAACGAAGAACACCACGGATCGATCCGAGGCTAGAGCTCCGGCTAGAGCATATCTTTGCGCGAGCTAGAGAGGATGCTTCCTCCCCGACGTCATTACCGGTACTTTCACTCTTTATGATACTACTGTGTGATTGCACTAATTGATCCTGGTTCGACTCATTCTTATGTGTGTGAAACTTTAAAATTTGGCAAGACTCGCTAGTTGAGTCTCACACCGAGTTTGTAATTCGTGTGTCCAACCCTTTGGGGAGATGTGTGCTTATTAATAAAGTGTGTAGAGGTTGCCCGTTGATGGTTCGAGATTATTGCTTTCCAAATTGATTTGATGTTGTTGCCCTTCACGAATTTGATATAATCTTGGGTATGGATTGGTTAACTTCACATGAGGCGATGGTGGATTGCAAAAGAAAGTTTATTGATTTGAAATGCCAAACGGTGAGACAATCGAGAATAAAATCTGTGATGTAAATGGGTTACCTACTGAAATATCTTCAATGGTAGCCCAAAAGTATGTGAGAAAAGGGTGCGAGGCCTATTTGGCTTATGTCTTGGATAATAAACTGTACGAGAAACTAATGGAATCGGTATCAGGTTGTATGTGAATACACCGATGTATTTCTGAAGAACTACCGGCTTACCCCAAGACGAGAGATTGAGTTTGGCATTGAATTAGTGCTTGGATCGACCCCAATTTCGATAGCTCGCATCCGAATGGCGCCTCTTGAATTAAAAGAATTGAAAGCGCGATTGCAAGAATTGACAGAGAGGGGTTTCGCACGACCGAGTTTTTTCTCCGTGGGGAGCACCGGTCTTATTTGTGAAAAAGAAAGATGGGACAATGCGAATGTGTATCGACTCACCAAGCAACTAAATAAGGTGACCATAAAGAATAAATACCCGTTACCTCGGATCGATGATTTATTTGATCGGTTAAAAGGGGCTTGATGTTTTGAAAATAGATTTGAGATCGGGCTATTATCAATTGCGAGTCGAGATTCAGATGTGCCAAAGATCGCATTTCAACGAGGTACGGACATTATGAGTTTTTAGTTATGCCATTTGGACTCACTAATGCACTCTTTGTTTTTATGGATCTAATGAACCGAGTCTTCCGGCGCTTTTAGATCGGTTTGTAGTAGTGTTTATTGATGATATATTGATCTACTCCAAAAATGAAGCAGAACACGTTGAGCATTTGAGAGTAGTACTACAAACCTTGAGAGATCAAATGGTTATATGCAAAGTTCGATGTAAGTGTGAGTTTTGGATGAACGAAGTCACTTCTTGGGTCATGTGGTTTCGGCATCGTGTATTCGCGTGGATCCAAACAAAATAGCAGCCATACTTGATTGGAAACCACCTAAGAATGTTTCCGAGATTCAAGTTTTCTAGGCCTCATGGGATATTATAGACGATTTGCAAAAGGTTTTTCCGTAATAGCTACACCTTTGATGAGACTACTACGTAAAGATGTCAAATTTGAGTGGTCGTGAAAGTGTCGAGAAAAGTTTCAACAGTTGAAAGCCCTTTTGACCGAGGCTCCAGATTAACTCACTTTCGAATCGGGTAAAGAATTTATTATTTTTAGTGATGCTTCCTTGAGTGGGTTGGGTTGTGTTTTAATGCAAGAAGGCAAGGTGATAGCCTACGCTTGAGACAATTGAAGCCTCATGAGAAAAATTATCCAACTCATGATTTGGAGTTAGCGACCATTGTGTTCGCATTAAAAATTTGGCGTCACTACTTATTTGGCGAAAAATGTCATATTTATTCAGATCACAAAAGTTTGAAGTATTTAATGACTCGAAAGATCTAAATTTGAGACAACGCCGATGGTTAGAATTGTTGAAAGACTATGAATTAGTGATTGACTACCATCCGGGAAAGCTAATGTTGTTGCGGATGCGTTAAGTCGAAAGTCATTATTTACTCTTCGTGCATTGAACGCATCGGGTGGCTATATCGATGATGGTTCGATCATAGCCGAATTACAAGCAAGGCCGATGTTCATTCAAAGAGATTTGTGATGCACGTGAAAGTTGACGAAAAGTTGATTTCTATTCGGATTCGGTGTGAAAATGGTATAGAATCGATTTTCGATTGATGCAAATGATTGTTTGAGTTACAAAAGTCGATTGTGTATTCCTAAGAACTCGATTTGATACGATGATTACGAGGAGGCCCATAATGGTCGAATGTCGATACACCCGGTAGCACGAAAATGTATAACGATTTGAAACAGTTTCTATTGGTGGCTCGGCATGAAACGAGATATATCTGAATTTGTTTCCAAGTGCTTAATCATCAACAAGTGAAAGCTGAGCATCAAGTACCATCCGGATTACTTCAGCCAATCATGATACCCGAATGGAAATGGGATAGAATTACCATGGATTTTGTATCCGGTCTCCCTATGACACCTAGTAAGAAAGATGCCGTATGGGTTATCGTTGATAGACCGACTAAATCACTCATTTTGTACCGAGTGCGTCACCGACTATTCGCTTGACAAACTTACCGAATTGTATGTGTCGCAGATTGTAAGATTGCACGGTGTACCGAGTTCCATTGTCTCAGATAGGGACCCAAGATTTACATCGCGGTTCTGGAAGAAATTGCAAGATGCTTTAGGTACTAAACTTCATTTTAGTACAGCTTTCCATCTGCAATCAGACGGTCAGTCTGAGCGAACTATTTTGATACTTGAGGACATGTTGAGGTGTTGCGTTCTCGAGTTTGAAGGTACATGGGAACGATACCTACCTTTGATCGAATTTGCTTACAATAATAGTTTTCAATCTAGCATAAAAATGGCGCCTTATGAAGCCTTATATGGTCGAAAATGTCGCACACCGTTGTATTGGACTGAGCTCGGTGAGAATAAGATACACGGGGTTGATTGGATTAAAGAAACTGAACAGAAAGTGGTTGTGATTAGAAGTAATTTGAAAGCTGCTTCGGATCGTCAAAAGTCCTATGCCGACTTAAAACGCAAGGACATTGAATTTCAGGTCGGAGATCGGGTGTTCTTGAAAGTTTCTCCGTGGAAGAAAATATTCCGATTCGGTCAGAAAGGCAAGTTGAGTCCGAGATTTATCGGACCGTCAAGTTATTGAACGTATTGGACCGGTTGCTTATAGATTAAGATTGCCCTCCGAGTTAGAAAAGATACACAATGTATTTCATGTTTGATGCTTTCATAAATACAGATCGGATCCGTCCCATGTGATCACCCCGTCAGAGATTGAAATTCGATCTGATTTGACCTATGATGAGGAACCGATCCGTATCTTAGCTCAGGAAACCAAAGAATTAAGAAATAAAAGAATTCCATTAGTAAAGGTTTTATGGAATCGTCACGGAATTGAAGAGGCTACGTGGGAGCCTGAGGAGTCAATGAGACAACAATATCCGAACTTATTCAACGGTAAAATTTTCGAGGACGAAAATTCTTAAGGGGGGGAGAGTTGTAATAGACCAAATTTGACCCAAATCGGAACGGTGGTTTCGGGACCACGAATCCGAGTCCGAGAAATGTTTTAATATTTTATTTCATGATTATTATATGTGAATGAAAATGTGTGAAAGTTTCGTAGAAAAATTTAATCGTTTAAGTGCTCAATTTGATAAAAAGGATTTAATCGAGAAAAGCGCAAAAGTTGCATGCTAAAGTGAAGAGTACTAAATTGATTGTGGCTTTTAAGTGGGTGTACCAAAGGGCAATTAGCCCATTCACCATAGTAAGGGACGACAATGGGCTTTTATAAGTCCAAATTATATGTTAAATTAGCCTATTATATGTTATGTTGATATATTAGTAAATAAGATATATTAAATGTGTTATTATAACATAAAATAATAAAGCTAAGTGGGAAGAAAGAGAACATCATATTGTTCATCTTTTTGGCCGAATGTTTGAGGAGAAAAACTCCATGTTTGGAGCTTGAAGTTTCGGCAACTTAAGGCTTGATTTGGGGTAGGTATTTTACTTAGTTTTTGATAAATTTTACGTTTTTGAGATCGTTGTTTTAGTGTATTACCCGACCCATGTCTAAATTTTTGAAAATACTATGTATATAAGATTCGGCCATTGACATGCTTGGGTAGTTTTTATGTTTGATGGTTTAAAATTGAATGTATGTTAAGGATTTACAAGTTTTGTATTGGAGTTTTTGGTGATTTTGAGTTTATAGGGCTAAATTGAAAAGAATAAAATTGTGAAGGGTTAAAATGTCAAATAAATGAAATGCATGGACACCTATGACTATAATGAAGATTCGCCAAACTAGGATGTTGGAAAATTTTGCATATTTTGTGTTTTGTGCAAATAGGACTAAATTGTAAAAATGGGAAACATTAGGGGCAAAATGGTAAATTGCCCATTTGGGTGTTTTGGGACTAAATTGAGATGAAATGAGATTAAATGAGCTAAATTCTAATGTGTTTTAGATCAAGAGCAAAGAAAGACCGAATTAGACCGGGGAAAGACGAAGGTTCTCGAATAGCCGATTCGCACGGACTATCGACAACCGAGGTAAGTCCTTTAGTTAAATTATGTCAAAGAATAAATTATGGTTATCTTGACTATTAAAAATTGATGAATGTTAGTATCCAATTGCATCATGGCCGAATGTATATCTACATATTGGTTGATGATTTATGTTGAGTATATGATGGAAATTATTTTGGCTAATGCAAGGTGAATGAGTAAGTTCTTGAGCTACTTATTATTTAAAGATCATTTACATATCTAGTGAATGATAAAATTTGTAATAGCTTGGTGTAAAACTATGAGTTGGCGAATGTGATAATGATGGATTAGATTGATTTCAAATTTATTTATTGCAATGGGAATAAATGTTTATAATTCGATATGTGATAGTGAAATGTGAAAAGCATGTAATAATATTCGACATTCGGGCTTCGAGCCTAGCGTGGCCTCGTGCGGTGACATTAATCGGCTTTATGCCTAGCAGGCCTCGTCTTGCGGTGTTATTTATCGGGCTTTATGCCTAGCGTGCCTCGTCGCCGGTGACATTAATCGGGCTTTATGCCTAGCGTGCCTTGTGCCTGTTATTTATCGGGCTTTATGCCTAGCGGGCCTTGTGCTTGGTGATATTTATCGGGCTTCTACGCCTAGCGGCCTTGTCTTGTGCCGTGTTACTTTACGGGCTTTTATGCCTAGCAGGCTTGATGCCGTAATGTACTTTACCAAAGATAAATCGAATCCTTGTTCAAGATAACTTAAAGTTAATTTATTGGGTTTACGTTTGGTAGCGAGTAAGTATGTATGCTTAATATTACAGGTTAAATTAATATTGTGAGAATTGTGTTATATGTGTTTGAAATTAATATTGATGGATGTTATATGATAGAATTCGAGTTAGAATGTGCTATTATGGAACAATTGTTTTTTTTAGTATAAATGTTTTATTATCATGAGTTAGGACTTACTAAGCTAGTAAGCTTAATTACGTGAAATGTTCTTCTTTGTTTTATAGATTTTGGTCACGTTGCGGGCTCGTGAAAGATCTTCAAGAAGTCATCCACACTATCGCCTTCCTTTGGTATTTTGAATTTTTGGTTGCGATTTAGAAGGCATGTATAGGCTAGATGAAGTTTTACAAACATACGATGTTTAACCTTGTATATATAACAGCCATGCGAATATGGCTAAATATTTGGTTATGTATGTTTTAGGGTTTTGTCATAAATGTGGGAAATAGTGATACTCCTTTAAATCGATGATGTTAGAATATCATGTGAATGTTTTAAGTACAAGCTACCTTCGTAAGTGATTAAAAATGCATGGAGAGTATGAATTGTATGTGAGTATAACCGGTTATAAGCTAGAAAGCATATTTAGTATAGAAACAGTCTTTAGTTACAGCAGTGATGTGAGTTAGAAAAATCACAAAAAATAGGATAAGTTGAATTAAAAGGTGAATGAGATATCGAATTAAACCTTATTACGTCTATTTTTACATGGAAGAAACAGAGTAGGCAAAAGATTTTTATATTATGAGATAATTCAGTTTTAGTGAGACCTGCTCTGAATGCATTCGCGAGTCACTGTTCTGTTTTGGAAAAATTGTCAAAAAATTGTACAAAAATAATTAGGAAGCAGGGGTTATATGTGTAAAACCCTTATTGAGTCTATTTTTCATTGGTATAAACTAGAACAGTATATGAAAGTTGTGCAATGAGATAACTGTATTTTTGTAGAGACAGGTCAGAATTGTCAGACTGTGTAATAAGGGTAACTTTGATTAATAAACTGTACTAATTGGCCACATGAAAAATTCTGGAAAAATTATGATGAAATGTTATATGAGTCTAGTTTCAAGGAAAATTTACGGATCTAAATTTCGAGTTTTATAACTCGAGTTATGGTCGATTTAGTCAGCATGACACAGTTGGACAGCTTTAAAGTTTTACACCTTATGTTAATAGTCAAGTCTAGTAACGCCTCTTGCTCAACTCCGGCGACGGTCTCGGGTACGGGGTGTTACAACTTTTCCACTTTGCATCAGCACACACCCTAAGCCAGTATGTGATGCATCACAATAGACAGTGAATTCTTTTCCTGCCTCAGGCTGGATCAGAACCGGAGCTTCAGTCAGGATCTTCTTCAACTTGTCGAAATTCTCTTGCTGTTTCTCAGTCCATACGAACGGAACCCCTTTTCTCAACAACTTAGTCAACGGTGCTGCAATCAAGGAAAACCCTTCTACAAACCTCCTATAATATCCTGCTAAGCCCAGAAAACTCCGAATCTCTGCAACCGACTTGGGTGGTTTCCAATCCAATACCGCCTCAATCTTACGAGGATCCACCCTAATTCCCTCAGCTAATACCACATGACCCAAGAAAGTTACCTCCTTAAGCCAAAACTCGCACTTACTAAACTTGGCGTATAAATCGCTTTTCCTCGTAACTGTAGAACTACCCAAGATGCGCATCATGATCCTCCTCAGATTTTGAGTACACCAAAATGTCGTCTATAAACACTACGACGAACCGATCCAAATACGGTTGAAACACCCGATTCATCATGTCCATGAATGCTGCCGGCGCATTGGTCAAACCAAAAGGCATTACCAGAAACTCGTAGTGCCCATACCGAGTACGAAATGCTGTTTTATGGATATTAGTCTCCTTCACTTTGAGCTGATGATACCCAGACCTAAGGTCAATCTTAGAGAAAACCGATGCACCCTTGAGTTGATCAAACAAGTCGTCAATCCTAGGCAATGGATACTTGTTCTTGATTGTCAACTTGTTCAGCTGGCGGTAGTCTATACACATCCGCATCGTACCATCCTTCTTCTTAACAAAAAGCACTGGAGCTCCCCAAGGTGATACACTCGGTCGGATGAAACCTCGGTCCAACAATTCTTGAATCTGAGCCTTTAACTCCACCAATTCTTTCGGCGCCATCCTATAAGGAGCAATAGATACTGGCGCGGTTTCGGGTAACAAGTCTATACCAAACTCAACCTCGCGGTCAGGAGGTAGACCCAGGAGTTCCTCTGGAAAAACATCAGCAAATTCCCCTATAGTTCGGACATTCTTCACAGCTGCATCCTTAGCTTCCAAAGCACAAACATGCACCAAAAATGATTCACACCCCTTTCTAACCATTTTCTCAGCCTTCAGTGCAGAGACAACATTAGATAAGTAATCTCTCCTATTACCTATCATCACCACCTCAACACCTTCCATGGTCTTCAACACCATGCGCTTAGCTGCGCAATCCAAACTAGCCTGATACTTTACTAACCAATCCATCCCCAAACGGCAGTTCCATCAAATCAGCCAAAAACACGACCCCTTGAAGTTCTAGGGGTACATCCCTATACAATTTACTTACTTCTATAGAGTGACCTAGAGGGCTTATCACCGTCATGTTCCTAGAAGTAATCTCAGAGTCTAGGTTCATGGTTTCCACTATGCTACTAGCAACATACGAGTGCGTCGAACCAACATCAATTAAAGCATTATAAGGTACTCCAAAAATTAAAAACGTACCGGTTATGACGTCCGGTGCGTCGCCCTCCTCTCGACGCCTCGCTGCATAGACCAACCCAGGCTGTCTCACCTCTGTACCACCTGCACCTCTGCCCGCTGCTCCACGACCTCTACCAGGGCCATTACCTCCCCTGCCTGAACCTCGGCCCCTCTGTGGCTGCTGATTATCCCTCCTAAACTGTACACGATTCTGATCCTCAGACTGCAGCCTAGCTGATCTCTATGGATAATCCCTAACTCGATGCCCCATCGAGCAACACTCAAAGCATCCCCTGTTACCAGTCCAACATTCCCCCGTGTGAGACTTCCCACACCGAGCACACCGTGGCGGCCACTGAGTATTAGCAGCAGCTGGCCTAGCAGCTTGATTTGGCCCACTATATCTAACCCTTTCTCGCTGGTTCCCGAAAACCCCGGATGATCCGAACTCCTTTTATTCCAACCCCTATCCTGATTCCGCCTTACAGACTGTCTTACCCCTTCAAAGAACCTTAGCTTTCTCCACTAGTACGGAAAACTCTCGTTCCTGCTGTGGGGCAATTATCATCCGCAGCTCGTCCCTCAGCCCATCCTCAAATCTGACACAACGCTCATGCTCTGTGCCCACAATACCCCGTGCATACCGACTCAACCGAAGAAATTCCGCCTCATATTCTGCTACAGTTTTATTACCTGGACCAAGTTCAAGAAAGCTCTACGCAGCTGCATCAACATAGCTAGCCCCTATGTACTTCCTCGATAGGGTCGCCTAAAGAATTCCCAAGTGAGGTCATCGCCATTGCTCCGTCCCTAACTGTGAGCCACCACTGATATGACTCATCTCGCAGCAAAGATACTATGCCCTTCAGCTTTTCCTCAGCTAAAAATCCAGGTCATCCATGATACGTTCTGTCGCCTCCAACCAATACTCCGCCGTACTAGGTGCCACACCAGACACACCTCTGAATACCTCTGCATCATTAGCCTTGAGTCGCTCGGTCCGCATTTTTCGAGCTCCGGTTCCTACTCCTCGCACTCGCAACCCTCTCGGCACTCGCGGCCACGACTGCGACAACTGCGTCGTTACCACCCGTCTGATCCTGATATTTTGCCCCCATAGCTGGCGGCTGTGGTACCTCATTTTTCGACCCACGTCCAGACCCTACTGGTTCCGAGACCGTCATCCTACCCCTACCTCGTCCACGAGTATTACGCCCACGTCCACGTGCACTCATATCTACTGATATATTCAAGCTGTTTAACAATTTTATGCGTTAGAATTTTATTCCACCGTCTCATAAAAGCACGATCTTATGAAAAGTTTTAGTAAAGAATTGTTTCGCCAGTACACATCATCCTATGGTTCATGTCTCTAAAGTAGTTCCTACTACTATTCCATCATGCCATCATCATAATCATATACTCAGCAATCAATAGTTCGGGGTACTTACCTGGGCGGATTGGTGCCGGAGACTCGGTGCCATGCTTTTCCAACTATACTTTTCCATAAAAACCCATTTGAAAACATTTTTGGGCCTCGAGCCCACAGCCGAGCTGTTGAACTTGGCTCTGATACCACAATTGTAACACCCCAAACCCAGTCAACACACCACGACCGAATCTGGTATATTACGGAGTGAAAACATTTTAAAAATCATAAGTTTGTCGCAATACTTGAAAAAACTCGTGATTAAATCCCATTTGTGATTGCCGATTTTTAGAAAACATTGGATACTTATTAAAACTGAACGCGATAAGTGAAATCAAGTTCCGGACCATTTGCCTTCAAAGTGATTTGAAAATTTGAGTTATAAAAATATCCAAGTTACCTTATTATTTTGTACCCGATGGTAACGTTTGAAAACCCGAAGAGATATAGTTTAGAAAACATTGCTTTTTACCGGTTAATTTTATCAAGTTCATAAATCTGACATATGTATAATATAATAAAAATAAAAGCAAATAATTAAAAACCCAAAATAATATTAGCGGCCTTATTACAAACCCAAAACCAAATTAAAGTAAGAAAATAAAACTGAAATAGCATCGAAATGTCAAAACCCGAAAACATGTGCATGGCCACCTCGAGTCCTCCCCGGCTCCGAATCCGCGAATCATGCCTCATCTGCAAAATATAAGGGAAGGGGTGAGTCACCAAGACTCAGTGTATAAATCCCCAACCCGATAATTCAACCACTTACAAAGATCATTAGCAAAACATGCAAATCGTGCAACCCATAACCTAACCATCCAATCTCCTTTTACTACCCCGTGTGGTCAAAACCACTAGTGGTCAAAACCACTGGTGACCAAAGTCACAAATACATATATATCAATGATGGGGCCAACCCATCATGTGGTCAAAACCACTGATGACAATCCCGTAATATCATGTGGGGCCAACCCACTGTGGTACCAAACCACTGGGACGAGTCACAATAATCCATGTGTGGTCAAAACCACTGGTGACCGTAGTCACAAATATCAATCGTGTGGTCAAAACCACTGGTGACAGTCCAAATAAATCATCCCCCTCCTCTCATCAACCCATCATCATGTTCATCGCATACGTGTCATAATATCGAGTGGTCATGCAAAACATAGGTTACATAACATTTAGCAGAACATTATGACACAGATATATATATCGTAAATCACATAAAAGGGGACTTACCCGGAATCCAAGCTTATGCCGCAAGGCAAAGTCACTAATACCAAGGGTTATACAGTAACATAATAAGCATCATTAAACTAATAAAGTGTGTAAGCGTTTACACACCTGACTAATCGCGGATCTAAATAAAATCCCGAAACTACTCAAATCTAGCGAAATCCCGAAGCGTTGTTTCCCTTTCCTACAATCGGCCAACACCTTGTTGGTAACTAAAAAGCCTATTCGGCACAAATAGAAATCCCGAAGGATATATCGCATGAACCCAACTCCTTACCTTAGTGTCGATTTGTTTCCAACCAAATCCCAAAACTACACAATGAACCCCCTTGCAATCGACCACACCCTGATGCACATAAACGATTAGCCTTCGGCTTTTGAACGAATGGGAAACAGATCTGGAATCGTTAAAACCCTTACCTAAATCGGCCACCAAATCCCGAAGGTCCACCGAATCAATTTGTACTCCTCCCTTAATGATTGATTCGGCCTCTCAACACCAAAGTTCGGCACACCCTAGTGTTATTTAGGGATCTCGGCTACTACACAGAACAAGAGTAAGTTAAGATCTCGATTACCAACGATTGAAGGAGTGCCAAAGGAAAGGCAAAAGAGATTCGACAGTCCCCAAATCAATCAAGAAGAAAAGAAGGAGAAATCACTTACCAGGAGATTCGGCTAACCCAAGTAAAAGAACTAGCAATAGATTCGGCACTACAGAGAGATTAACACACGTGAGAAAATAAGAGAATGGGGCTAAGAATATTCGGCCAAGAAGAAAACAACAAGGTTTCGGCTTTTGAACAATGGAAAGATGAAGAAGAATAACGCAATGGAGAAGAAGAGATTCAGCACAAGGGGTTTTGAGAGAGAAAAAAAGAGATGCCGAATGGGGGTGAGGTTGTTGGTTTCGGCCTTGAGCAAAAAGAAGAAGAAGAAGTGAGCAAGAAATGGTTTCGGCAAAGAGGGAGTTTCGACTCTTTAAGGGGTTGCTAAAATGAATCGGCCAAGTGCCCAAATTGCCAAAAGAGAGAAGAGAAGAGAATGCACTTTGGTGTTTTGGTTATGACACTACACGAAATGAAAAGGACCCATCAGCTAGCCGAAAATGCACCCTCCTATGGATACTAAGAACATTCGGCAACCCTCCTTCTCAAGCACCAAAACTGATTGTTTCCCCAAACTCACACCACATCCAAAAATTCGGCTAAGCTCAACCCACTCCTACTCAAACACTTGCCGTCCCCTTCATCTCTCCTTGAATTCCTCCCATCCACTCATTCAAATTGGTTTGAATGAGTCAAACTCCACATTTTCCTCCTCTCCATCCAACTCAAAACTGATGATTCTATCCCCATCCAATCCTGAGAGTCCCACCTGAGCACACCTCTCCCTGTCTGTGGCGTCAAAAATAAATAGCAGCAAGGGGATTTCTGCAACTCGAACCAAGGTCCTCCTAGCTCCCTGTGGCGTCACCTCCCTTGTATCTGTGTAGCGCCTCCCTTGCCACTCTACCAAGGTAATTCTTGTGTTTTAAACCTCCAATAAATTCTTTTAACCCCTAATTCCCCTAGCTCCATTTTCTTAAGTGCTAAAAACAAAATTTTGGCCATGACCCAGGACTAACCCGAGGTCATGCCTAGACCCCAAAACCTATCAAACAAACACAGCAGACATAACATCACATGTAACCACATGCAAAATGCAGAGACCCCGATTTAAGGATGTTACATTCGGCATTCCGGGATCTGAAGTGGGGCCAATCGCATAGATCTCAAAGTTATAGTTCGGTAACACTCGAATTGTGTTACTTTCAGGATTTCAAGGTAAGAGGAATCTATTAGTTTCAAAGTGTAAATTCGGGTATCTATTAACCCTTGGCCGATTGTAGGAGAGGCCCTATTTTCACATCTTTCTGGCTGTTTGAGCAAAGTTATAGATCAGTTCAGAAAGGATACCGACTAAGAGTTTAGTACTTCGCGATAACATGTGTGTAACCTTTCCCACTATTAGATTGGGTGCTAATATATATATATATATATGTATAAATCTACCATACTCTGTTAAATGCCGAAAACCTGGCATTAAGATTGAAAAACCAAGGAGGGTAAAGGCTAATCATCAGGTTAGTGATTTCTGTCCTTCTTCAGTAATATGCTTTGTATGCTGATTTCTCTGTATGCTTGGGGTTAGGTGAATGATGAAAGGGGAAGTGATCTGTTCTGGTGGCTTATGCCATTTCAGCCTGGTGACTCTGTCACAACTTTGACGATGAGTAGCTAACTGCAGCATGTCTGCCATCGATAGTGTGTAGCGGTGTGGGTTGATTATAGAAATCCCCAATGGTGTGCTTGGCAGGTAAGGGTGGTGTGTAGCGGATGGAAACCTAGGATTGGGTTAGGTTATGTATGTCATTTTCTAAATTATGTTTTATTTGCTGATTTGTGGGCTACGGCCCAATCTGATGGTGCATGAGGGTTGCACACTGAGTTTCGCGACTCACCCAATTATTTTAACCATTTCAGGTGACACTTAGTGCATCGGACCGGGCTGGAGGAGGAGGGAGCAAGGTGGCCATGCGACAGGCGTTGAGGATTCAGCAAAAGACTTCACTTTATTTATTTATTTTTAAGAAATTTATCTTAAGTGGGTTTTAAGTTTCGTTGTAATAAGGCCATGGGCCACTAGACTATTATACTTTGCTTTGGGTTTTATTTTGGGCTTTCATTATTGACATTTAAACTTTAACTAAACTAAGGCATGTATTAAGATTTTGGTTTTTATTCATAAAAAAACAAGTGAAATTTATATATTATTTAAACTTATCAAGTTATTAAGTTTTCACGAATAAAAGATTAAATACAAGAAAAATATTTCCCGAAGATTGCGAAATATTTTACAAAACTCTTTTGAGTGGCATGCCAGATCCGATTGTAGTGTTTGGGCCGAGTTTGGGGTGTTACAGATTGATATCAGAGCCTGATTCAAAACTCGGCTCTGGGGGTTTTTGGGCTCAAAACATTTTCTAAAGTTAGGCTTTTGAAACATGCATGTTTTTAAATAATAACAGGTTTGTTAGCTCGGCATGGCACCTACGTCTCCGGCCCAAGTTCGACAGGTAAGTACTCTGAACCATTGTGTGATATATATCTGTGGGCTTGATGGGCTTTATGGGACGTAGATTAGTTAGATTAGAACTTGATGGACTTTAGGCCTAGCTTAAACCACTCTCTAAAGGCTCATAAGACTTAATTTCATTAAACAAACCCGTAAATGAGTCGCAAGGCTTGGGTGTGGCAACAGGCATACGCATGTCTAGGATTGGATCCTAAGAGAGCTTGGTATTTAAGCGGTCCTAGTGACTCACCTCCTCTTGTTTGGAATTCTACAGTGCGTAGTGGTTGTTCATCTTAGCCGAGTTAGGGTGTGGCAACGGGCATACGCATGTCTAGGAGTGGATTCGGGGAGAGCTTGGTATTTAAGCAGTCCTAGCGACTCACCTCCTCTTCGCTGGAATCTTACCTGGTGCGTAGTGACTGTTCACTCTAATCACAAGGACTTGTTGATAGGCTAAACCTTACAATTAAAACCCGAAAGGGACCAGCCACCCTATTTCTGGAAAAAAAAATCCCCACGTTTTGCAAAATTCTCAAAATACATTTGATTTGTGAAAATTTCCAACCAACTATGAATTTATAAAAATACCTATGTTTTGAAAATTTACCCGGAAATCTCATGTTTACAAGAGTAACCCGGATTATGAAACTAGATTTTCCCAAAGTACCCCTGTTAGAAAAAAAAACAACAACAACAAATATCCATGGTTTGTAAAATTACCAAATTACCCTTGTTTTGCAAAATGACCAAAATGACCCTGATTTGTAAAATTACCGAAATACCCCCAGACTTCAAAATTACCAAAATACCCCCAGATTGAAAAATTACCAAAATACCCTTATTTCACAAAATCACCAAGAAACTCTATTTTGGAAATTACGAAAATACCCCTATAGGATAAAATTACGAAAATACCCCTGGGTAGTGAAACAACGAAAACACCCTTACATGGTGAATGCAAGTGCTTGGATGCTATTTGTATGTTGATGATTGAGTGTATGTGTTCCTAGAATTAGAGGATATGGACTTGAAAGCGTATTGTGAATATGAATTCGAAAGAACTACTCTTAAAACTATTATCCATAAGACTGTTCGTGGTTAATTAGTGGAAGAAAATGAATGATTCATAAATTTTTAATCAGATAAACGCTAAGCGAAGAATGAATACAAGGGGTCGAGGACGTCCGCCGCATGGACGCGGTAGGGGTAGGATGGCTTTGTCTGAGCCAGCAGGGTCTGGCCACGGGTCAGGAAACGAAATGCTGGATCCTCCAGTTGTGGAGGGAGAGTTACGGGATCAGGCGATCGGAGATGAAGCAGTATCTCAGGCGATGCTGCGGGTTCTCGAAAGAGTTGTTAGAGTAGGCATGGGCACAGGAGCCCAAAAATCTGTGCCGGAGCGGCTTAGGGCCAATGGGGCAGAAGTGTTTAGGGGAGTTTCTGGCGTAGCCCCTCACACAATTGAGTATTGGATAGAAGCAACTGAGCGCATAATGGATGATTTAGATTTCACGGTGGATGAGAAGTTGAAAGGGGTTGTGTCTCTTCTTCGAGACGAGGCCTATCAGTGGTGGCTCAAGGTCAAGGAGGGTACTGCCGCAGATCGGATTGACTGGGACTTCTTTAAGGAGTCGTTCCAGGGAAAATATGTTGGGGCCAGTTATGTGGATGCACAGAGGAAGGCATTTCTGAATCTAGTGCAGGGAAGTAAATCTGTGGCTGAATATGAGGCGGAGTTTCTGCGCTTGAGCCGCTACGCTCGAGGAATGGTGGCAGCTGAATATGAACGTTGTGTTCGGTTCGAGGATGGATTGCGGAATGAGTTAAGGGTTTTGATAGCACCGCAGAGAGAAAGGGATTTTACTGTTCTGGTGGAGAAGGTTAAGATAGCTGAGGAGGTAAAATGGACTAAAAGGCAGGAAAGAGATAAGGAGCGGGGAAGGAATAAGAGAAATTTTGGGCTGGCAGGAGCATCTGGGAATTCGCAGAAAAAGCCTAGGTCTGATGGGCCAGCTCGTGCTCCGACACCTGCTGCAGGGAATTAGAATCGAGTATGTAATTGGTGCGGGAAAGCACATTCTGGGGAGTGTAGAAGAAGAACGGGTGGATGTTTCAGGTGTGGATCCACGGAGCATCTGATTAAGGGTATGCTGCAAGTGAATCAGTGCGACCCAGTGGGCCGAGGTGTTGATCAGACTAGGAGAGGTGACCAGTCTGGACCAAGGGGTCGTGGTGCAGGTAGAGGTGGAAATGGCGCTGGTCGCGGACGTGGAGCACCTGGTAGAGGTGCAGGTAACATAGAAGCAAGGCAGCCGGGTCTAGTTTATTCAGTTCGTCGACAGGAGGATGGTGACGCACCGGATGTCATAACCGGTATGTTTCTTATTGCTGATAACCCTTTACTTGCCTTGATTGATATTGGGTCAACCCACTCTTATATTGCATGTTCGATATCTGAGACCCTAAGTATAGACTCTGAAATAACCACTAGGAAGATGACTGTGGTTAGTCCTCTAGGACAATCTAGGGTAGTGGACAAGCTATTTAAGGATGTACCGTTAGAGACTCAAGGGGTAGTGTTTCCGCCAGACTTAATGGAATTACCGTTTGGAGAGCTTGACCTTATCTTAGGGATGGATTGGTTGACTAAGCATCGTGCTAAGTTGGATTGTGGGACTAAACGCATGGTGTTGAGTACCCCGAAAGGCGGGGAGGTAGTTGTGTTAGGAGAGAGAAGGAACTATCTATCCAACGTAGTAACGGCATTAAAGGCTGTTAAGATGATTCGGAAGGGATGTAATGCCTTTCTAGCTTTTATTAGTGCTTTGGACGCTAAGGAGGGGACATTCATAAGACGACGTTTCGAACACGCTACGGACATTATGAGTTCTTGGTAATGCCATTCGGTTTGACGAACGCGCCAGCAGCATTTATGGATATGATGATCCGGGTGTTTCAACCATACCTTGATCGGTTCGTGGTGGTGTTCATCGAGGATATCCTGGTTTACTTCAAGTCTGAGGAGGAACATGACGAACATCTTCGTGTAGTGTTGCGAATTTTGAGGGAGAAGCAATTGTATGCGAAGTTCAGCAAGTGTGAGTTCTGGCTGAAAGAAGTGACTTTCTTAGGGCATGTGGTTTTCGCAGAGGGAATTAGGGTAGACCCTCGAAAGATAAAAGCTGTATTGGATTGGAAACCGCCAAAGTCTGTGGCAGAGATTCGAAGTTTTTTGGGTTTGGCAGGGTATTACAGGAGATTTGTTGAGGGGTTCTCTTCAATAGCGGCACCTTTAACTAAGTTGTTAAGGAAGGGAGAATTGTTTGTGTGGACTGACAAACAACAGGAGAGCTTTGAGAAGCTGAAGAGAATTTTGACGAAGGCGCCAGTATTAATTCAGCCGAAGCGGGAAAAGAATTTACTGTCTCAGGATGCGTCACACACAGGGTTGGGGTGTGTGTTGATGCAAGATGGAAAAGTTGTTGCATATGCGTCTCGGCAGCTTGAGACCGCATGAATTAAACTACCCTACACATGATTTGGAATTAGCGGCGGTAGTGTTTGCTCTGAAGATTTGGAGGCACTACTTGTATGGGGAGAAGTCGGTAATTTACACCGACCATAAAAGTCTGAAGTATCTCCTTACCCAGAATGAGTTAAATTTAAGACAACGTAGGTGGATCGAGCTCTTGAAGGACTATGATTGCTCGATCGAATACCATCTGGGTAAGGCGAATGTGGTGGTGGATGCGTTAAGCCGTAAGGTAGTATCGGAACTAAGAGCGATGTTCGCCCATCTGAGTTTATTTGACGACAGGAGTTTGCTAGCTGAGTTGCAAGTGAAGCCGACATGGGTGAGTTAGGTTAAGGACAAACAGTTAGTGGATGACATCCTAAGTGCTCAACTTTTGCAAGCGCGGGATGGTGGAATGGAGGACTATAGTCTGAACAATGATGGAGTTTTGTGTTTCCGTGGGAAGATTTGTATGCCAAAAGATGTGGAGTTAAGACAGATGATTCTTCGGGATCGCATAGTAGCCCTTATGCTATGCATCCTAGAGGAGTTAAGATGTATCGGGATTTGCACGAGCAGTTCTGGTGGCCAGGTTTGAAGCGAGAAGTTACGGAATATATGGGGAAGTGTTTGACGTGTCAACAAGTCCAAGTTGAACACCAGTTGCCTTCAGGGTTGTTGTAACCGGTAAAGATTCCCCAATGGAAATGGGAAAGAATCACGATGGATTTCGTTAGTGGGTTACCCCTTACACCCACTAAGAAGGACTCGATTTGGGTAATAGTGGATCGGTTGACGAAGTCTGCTCACTTCATACCGGTTCGAGTGGACTTTTCTCTGCAAAAGTTGGCTAAGTTGTACGTGGCTGAGGTTGTAAGACTATATGGTGTACCGGTGTCGATCATATCGGATAGGGACCCTAGGCTCACGTCACGATTTTGGAAGACTCTTCATCAAGCAATGGGAACAAGGTTGGACTTTAGTACAGCTTTTCACCTACAGACTGATGGTCAGTCTGAGAGGGTAATTCAAATATTGGAGGATATGCTAAGGGGTTGCATCATCGACTTTAGGGGTAGTTGGGAGGAATATTTGCCCTTGGCGAATTCGCGTGCAATAATAATAGTTATCAAGCTAGTATTCGGATGGCGCCGTCGAGCGTTATATGGAAGGAAATGTCGTACTCCTAATTGTTGGACGGAGTTGGGTGAACGTCGGGTGTTGGGTCCTGAGCTAGTTTCGGAAATGGAGGAGAAAGTTAAGTTAATATGGGCTCGATTGAAGGAAGCGTCTGATCGGCAGAAGTCTTATGCGGATCTAAAGCGGAAGGAGGTGGAATTTTCAGTAGGAGACCAAGTCTTTTTGAAGGTATCTCCATGGAAGAAGGTAATAAGGTTTGGACGGAAGGGTAAGTTAAGTCCACGGTTTATTGGGCCATATCGGGTACTAGAATGTGTGGGGCCAGTGGTTTACCGTTTGGATTTGCCTTCAAAGTTGGAGCTGATACATGACGTGTTTCATGTCTCGATGCTGAGACGTTATCGTTCTGATCCATCGCATGTGGTGCCGGTGGAAGAGATTGAAGTAAGGCCAGATTTATCTTTTGAGGAAGAACCAGTGCAAATCTTGGATCGAGACGTAAAAGTATTGAGAAAGAAGTCCATCCCTTTGGTCAAAGTTCTATGGCGAAATCACGACGCAGAAGAGGCGACGTGGGAGCCAGAGGATATTGTACGACAGCAGTACCCCCATCTCTTTTGATCAGGTAAATTTTGAGGCCGAAATTTATTTTAAGGGGGGAAGAACTGTAATATCCTGAATTTTGGGCCTGTGCATTTTTTGTGATGTGTGCTTAAAATATTAATTTAAAAGGGTTAGGGGTCCTGATTGGGCTTAAGAATGGGCTGAGGTTTTGTTTAAATATTCTGTTTAGATACTCAAGGATTTAAAATAAAGTTTTAGTAGTTTAAGTGACATATTGGGCTTGTGGCCCAGCAGCGAGGGGCACAGTAAAGGGGAGCTATAAGTGGCGTCACAAGTGCATGAGGAGGGCCCAAATTTTGACAGCTTGAAGCCCAAGTTTTAGGGCTAAAATTCGGCACTTAGAAGAGTAAGGGGGGACGGCACAAGGCTAAATTTTAGGAGATTTTATTATGTTTAATTTTAAGGATAATAGGCAGATAATGAAGAGAGGAATTAGGGCTATTTTTGTGGAGATAATAGGTCAAAATAAGGGAAAAGATGAGAGCTCATCCAAGAGGCTAGAGTTGGCAAGAAATTTGACTCTGTAAAGGGGAAAGAATCGGCCTTGTATAGGTAGTAAGGTGTGCCGAATTCTTCATTATGTTCTCTGAAAATTCTCTCAAAAATTTCTCTTTTATTTTTCGACAAACTTGAACTCTCTCTTCTCTTTTCTTTTTCTCGATGAAATCAAAACTCTTTAGATCTCAATTGCAAAACCCTACCATCCTTTTTCTCTTCTCTTTTGGTCGAATCTCACTAACCACTCCTTGTTTATATTTTTCCAATTCTTTGTTTCTCTAAAAGCCGAAATCACTAAGATCACACCTCCTGAAGTTACCAAATTTTCTTCAGGGGAGTCTGCTTGTGCCGAATTTTGAAGGAAGCAATAGGTAAGTATTGATTTCAGGATTTCAATGTTTTTCGACTTTTCAAAATCCCTAGCCGAATGGCTATTTAGAACTAATCTCTTATTTCTCTCTTATTTTCGGCATTCCGGGATCTGAAGTCGGGCCAATCGCATAGATCTCTAAGTTATGTTCGGTAACACTCGAATTGTGTTACTTTCAGGATTTCAAGGTAAGAGGAATCTATTAGATTCAAAGTGTAAATTTGGGTATTTATTAACCCGATTGTAGGAGAGGCCCTATTTTTACATCTTTCTGGCTTTTTGAGCAAAGTTATAGATCGGTTCAGCAAGGATACCGACTAAGAGTTTAGTACTTCGCGATAACAGGTGTGTAACCTTTCCCACTATTAGATTGGGTGCTAATATATATATGTATAAATCTGCTATACTCTGTTAAATGCTGAAAACCCGGCATTATGATTGAAAACTCGAGGAGGTAAAGGCTAATCATCGGGTTAGTGATTTACGTCCTTCTTCGATAATATGCTTTGTATGTCGATTTCTCTGTATGCTTGGGGTTGGGTGAATGATGAAAGGGAAGTGATCTCGCTCTGGTGGCTTATGCCATTTACGCACAGTGACTCTGTCACAACTTTGACGATGAGCGACTAAGCTGCGGCATGTCTGCCATCGATGGTGTGTAGCGGTGTGGGTTGATTATAGAAATCCCCAATGGTGTGCTTGGCAGGGTGGTGTGTAGCGGATGGAAACCTAGGATTGGGGATTTCTATAATCAACCAACACCGCTACACACCATCGATGGCGCACATCTTTGCATTTAGCGCTCGTCGTCAAAGTTGTGATAGAGTCACCAGGCTGAAATGGCATAAGCCACCGTAACTGTGAGTTGTGACAAAGTCACCAGGCTGAAATGGCATAAGCCACCAGAATAGATCACTTCCCCTTTCATCATTCACCCAACCCCAAGCATACAGAGAAATCGGCATACAAAGCATATTACTAAAGAAGGACAAAAATCACTAACCTGATGATTAGCCTTTACCCTCCTCGGGTTTTCAATCATAATGCCAGGTTTTCGGCATTTAATAGAGTATAGCAGATTTATACATATATATATATATATTAGCACCCAATCTAATAGTGGGAAAGGTTACACACCTGATTAATGTCGATACCCTTGCTAAACCGATCTATAACTGTAACACCCCAAACCCGGTCAACACACCACGACCGAATCTGGCATGTTACGGAGTGAAAACGTTTTGAAGAACAAGTTTGCCGAATAATTTCTAAGAAAAACTCTTTAATCGTTTTAAGGTTTAGAAAACCCCGTATAAAGTGATGTGGAAGTCGTTTTACTGTTGTTTCAAAACCCGAAAAACTCATGCTTTAAAATCCGTTTGTTGTTACTAGTTATTAGAAATCATGCGATACTTATCAAAAACCGAGTGATATGAGCATAGTCAAGTTTAAATCATTTGCATTTGAAGTTGTTTGAAAACTTAGGTTTGAAATCATCTATGTTAACGTTGTTATTACCTTGAGAGTAATGTTACCCGATGGTAACGTTTGAAAATCCCGAAGTAGAGTATAGTTTTTTTTAAAAACGTTGCTTTTTACCCAGTTACTTAAACAATATCAAATGGTTAATCACATGCATAAGATAGGTAAAATAAAATCAGGAATTAAAAACCCAAAATAATAACTAGCGGCCTTATTACAAACCAAAACCAAATTTAACGCAAATAAATAAAACCGAAATAGCAATTTAAAGTCAAAACCCAAAAATAAGATGCATGGCCACATCGAGTCCTCCCCGGCTCCATATCCGCGATCTATGCCTCATCTGTAAAATATAAGGGAAGGGGTGAGTCACCGAGACTCAGTGTATAAATCCCCAACCCGATAGTGCAAACACTTACGCAAATCATCAGTAAAACATGCAAATCATGCAACCGCATAACCCAACCATTCGATCTCCTTTATCTACCCCGTGTGGTCAAAACCACTGGTGGTCAAAACCACTGGTGACCGAAGTCAAAAATATATATCGGTGTGGTCAAAACCACAGGTGACCGTAGTCACAAATCAAGTGATGGGGCCAACCCATCGTGTGGTCAAAACCACTGATGACAATCCCGTAATCAATCATGTGGGGCCAACCCACTGTGGTACCAAACCACTGGGACGAGTCACAATATCCATATGTGGTCAAAACCACTGGTGACCGTAGTCACAAATATCATCAATGTGGTCAAAACCACTGGTGGTCAAAACCACTGGGACTTAGTCACAAATAATCATATCAACGACGGGGCCAACCCGTCGTGTGGTCAAAACCACTGGTGACAGTCCAAAATAATTCTTCCCCCTCCTCTCATCAATCCCATCATCATGTCCATATCATACGTGGCATAATATCATGTAATCATGCAAATAACCCATGGCATAACATTTAACAGTGACATGACGATGTATATCAAAAACCACATAATAGGGGACTTACCCGGAGTCCACGCTCATGCCCACAAGGCACAATCGCTGATTTTAATGGCTAATCGGCTTATAATAGTTAACACAATAACATGTGATACTAATGAAGTGTGTAAGGTTACACACCTGACTATTCGTAGATCTAAGCGAAATCCCAAAACTATGCAAAACTAGCGAGATCCCGAAACGTTTGCCTTCCCTTTCCTACAATCGGCCAACACCTTGTTAGTAACCCAAAATCCCATTTGGCTCAACTAGAAATCCCGAAGGATATGTCGCATGAAGGTAGCACCTTACCTTAATGCCGATTTGGTTTCCAACCAAATCCCAAAGTTATGTGATAAATCTCCCTTTACAATCGGCAAACACTAATACACATAAACGATTAGCCTTCGGCTTTTGAAAGAATAAGAACAGATCCGAAACACTAGAACCCTTACCTAGATTGGCAACCAAATCCCAAAGATCCACTGTATTAGGCTACCAAGCACCAACGTTTGGCACCCCTAAGTGATGTTAGGGGTTTCGGCTACCCCACCATTTTGGAACAAGAAAAGAGTTAAGATCCCGATTAATAACGATTGAAGAAATATCAAGCAGGGGCAAATAAGATTCGGCATTAACCAAGTCGATCAAGAAGAGAAGAAGAAATCACTTACCACACCAAAGGTTGAGGTTCGGCTTTGAGAGTCAAAGAAAAGATGGGTTTCGGCACTTTAAGATGATGAAGAGAAAACGCAAGAAGAGAGGGATTTATGAGCAGAGCATTCGGCCAATAACTTGAAAGAAGAGAAGAAGAAGAGAAATCAACAAGCTTTCGGCTTTTGAAGATGGTAAAGATGGAGAATAAAAATGAAATGGGAAAGAAGGGATTCGGCAAAGGGAGAATGGAAGAAGTTTCGGCACAAGTAGGTTTGAAAGAAAGAAAAAGATGAAGTGGAATGAGTTGCTTTCGGCTTGAACAAAATAGGAGAAGAATAAGTGAACAAAGATGGTTTCGGCAAGATAGGCTAATCAATGAGAACCGAAAAGAAAAGAGAGAAAGCTATTTGAGTTTCGGCTCTTCAAAAGGAATGGCACAAGAGGTTCGGCCAAATGCCCAAGTTGCCGAAAAAGAAAAGAAAGAAAAAAAAACACTTTGAGGTTCGGTTTTGATACTACACAAAAATGAGAAGCCTTCCATACTAGCCGATCTTGGCTACCTCCCATAGCACATTCGGCCACCCTCAAAACCGATTACTCCTCCTCCCCAAAGTCCATAATTCGGCCAACTCCTTCAAATGAGTTTGGAAAGATTCAAACTCCTAACTTCCCTCCCCTACATCAGTTTAAATCCATTTGACCCCTTCCATCCTTATCTCCCAGAGTCCATCCTGAGCACTTCTCTTCCCTGCTTCTGGCGTGAAAAAGAAATAGCAGAAAAGGAATTTCTGCAGCTCAAACCCAAGCACTCCTTCCCTGCATGTGGTGTCACTCTCCTGGCACCTTAGTGGCGCCTCCTTGCCACTTTGTCACTAGGTTCTTTGTGTCTAAATCCTCCAATAATTTCTTTTAACCCCTAACTTTCTTAACTCCCTCTCTCTAAGCACTAAAACAAAAATTTTTAGCCATGACCCAGGCCTAACCCGACGTCATGCTTAGACCCCAAAACATGCTAAATGAACACATCAGACATATCATCACATGCAAACACATGCAAAATGCAGAGACCCCGATTTAAGGATGTTACAGTTTTACCCCCCTTAAAAATAATTTCGACCTCGAAATTACCTGGTCAGAAAAGTTGAGGGTATTGCCGCTGCATTACAACCTCTGGTTCCCACGTGGCCTCCTCCGTACCATGGTTCCGCCATAATACCTTCACCAAGGGTACCGACTTCTTACGCAGAACTTTGACATCCTGATCCAAAATCCGTACCGGTTCCTCCTTGAAAGACAAGTCAGGGCTCATCTCTATCTCCTCAACTGGTACAACATGTGACGGATCTGATCGATAACGCCTAAGCATTGAGACATGAAAGACGTCGTGAATCTGACTCAATTCTGCTGGTAACTCGAGCTGATAAGCTACTGGTCCCACTCGCTTCAACACCGTATACGGCCCGATAAACCTAGGGCTTAGCTTGCCTTTTCGCCCAAATCTCAACACTTTCTTCCATGGCGATACCTTCAGAAAGACCTTGTCACCCACTGCATACTCTATATCCCTGCGCTTAAGATTGGCGTAAGACTTCTGCCTGTCCGACGCTTCCTTAAGACGAGCCCGAATCACCTTAACCTTATCCTTTGTTTCTGCCACCAACTCCGGACCCAACATCTGCTGTTCACCCACTTCTGTCCAACACGACGGAGTACGACATTTTCGTCCGTACAGTGCCTCATATGGTGCCATCTGTATACTCGCTTGATAACTGTTGTTATAAGCGAACTCTACCAATGGTAGATACTCCTCCCAACTACCGCTGAAATCCAGAACACAGCCCCTTAACATGTCCTCTAGAATCTGGATTACCCTTTCGGATCGCTCCATCGATCATGGATGAAAAGCCGTCTTTGAAATCCAACCTCACTCCCCAATGCCTGATGCAAAGCTTTCCAGAACCTCGACGTGAACCTAGGGTCCCTATCCGAGATAATTGACACTGGCACACCATGCAACCTTACTATCTCTGCCACATACAACTTGGCTAACCTCTGGAGCGAATAATCAACCCTTACCGGTATAAAATGAGCTGACTTAGTCAAACGGTTGACAATTACCCAGACTGAGTCCTTCTTACTAGGCGTAAGGGGAAGCCCACTGACGAAATCTATCGTAATCCTTTCCCACTTCCACTGCGGGATCTTTACCACCGCAACAGACCACGACGATGGCGATGCTCAGCTTTGACCTGCTGGCATGTCAGACACTTACCCACAAACTCCGTTACTTCCCGCTTAAGACCCAGCCACCAGAACTGGTCCCTCAAATCACGATACATCTTACTGCCTCCAGGATGCATAGCGTATGGGCTGCTATGAGCTTCCTGAAGAATCCGCTGTCTCAACTCAACGTCCTTTGGCATACATACCTTCCCCTAAAAACACAGTACTCCATCACTACCCAAGCTGTAACCCTCCGATTCATTATTCTACACTCGCAACCTTCGAGCACTCAAAACCTCATCTGTCAGCTGTTTCTCCTTAACCTGATCAATCCAATTCGGCTTTACTTGCAATTCTGCCAAAAGACTCTCGTCGTCATAAAGACTAAGGTGAGCAAACATTGCTCTCAGGTCTGCTACCACCTTACGGCTCAACGCATCAGCTACTACATTAGCCTTACTCGGATGGTACTCAATTGAGCAGTCGTAGTCCTTTAACAACTCGATCCACCTCTGCTGCCTCAAATTTAAATCTTTCTGAGTCAAGAGGTACTTCAGACTCTTGTGATCCATGTAGACTATCGACTTTTCCCCATACAAGTAATGTCTCCAAATCTTCAAGGCGAAAACCACTACAGCCAACTCCAAGTCGTGTGTCGAGTAGTTACCCTCATGAGGCCTTTATTGCCGAGACGCATAAGCGACCACCTTTCCATCTTGCATCAGCACACACCCTAAGCCAGTATGTGATGCATCACAATAAACTGTGAATTCCTTCCCTGCCTCAGGCTGAATCAAAACCGGAGCTTCAGTCAGAATCTTCTTCAACTTGTCAAAACTTTCTTGCTGTTTCTCAGACCATACAAACGGAACCCCTTTTCTCAACAATTTAGTCAGCGGCGCTGCGAACAAAGAAAAACCTTCCACGAACCTCCTGTAGTATCCAGCCAAACCTAGAAAACTCCGAATCTCTGCTACCGACTTAGGTGGTTTCCAATCCAACACTGCCTCGATCTTTCGAGGATCCACCCTAATCCCCTCAGCTGATGCTACATGACCCAAGAAAGTTACCTCCTTCAGCCAGAACTCACACTTACTAAACTTGGCAAATAGCTGCTTCTCCCTCAAAACCTGCAGAACCACCCGGAGATGCGCGTTATGTTCCTCCTCAAATTTCGAGTACACCAAAATGTCGTCTATAAACACCACGACAAATCGGTCCAAAAATGACTGAAACACCCGATTCATCATGTCCATGAATGCTGCCGGTGCATTAGTCAACCCGAACGGCATTACCAGAAACTCATAGTGCCCATACCGAGTACGAAACGTCGTCTTATGAATATCAGCCTCTTTCACTTTAAGCTGATGATACCCCGTCCTGAGATCGATCTTAGAGAAAACCGATGCACCCTTAAGTTGATCAAACAAGTCGTCTATTCTGGGCAACGGATACTTGTTCTTGATCGTCAACTTATTCAGCTGGCGGTAGTCTATACACATCCGCATTGTCCCATCTTTCTTCTTAACAAAGAGCACAGGTGCTCCCCAAGGTGATACACTCGGTCAGATGAAACCTCTATCCAGCAACTCCTGAATCTGAGCCTTTAACTCCACTAATTCCTTCGGTGCCATCCTATACGGGGCAATAGACACTGGCGCGATTCCGGGTAACAAGTCTATACCGAACTCGACCTCGCGGTCAGGAGGCAAACCTGAAAGTTCCTCTTGGAATACATCAGCAAATTCCCCTACAGTTCGGACATTCTCCACAGCTGCATCCTTGGCTTTCAAAGTACAGACATGCACCATAAATGCCTCACAACCTTTCCTAACCATTTTCTCCGCCTTCAGTGCAGAGACCACATTGGATAGGTAATCTCTCCTATTACCTATCATCACCACCTCTTCGCCTTCCACTGTCTTCAAAACCATGCGCTTAGCTGCGCAATCCAAACTGGCATGATACTTCACTAACCAATCCATCCCGAGAATCAGATCGAACTCCCCAAACAATAGTTCTATCAAGTTAGCCAAAAACACGACCCGTTGAAGTTCTAGGGGTACATCCCTATATAGTTTACTTACTTCTACAAAGTGACCTAGAGGGCTTATCACTGTCATCTTCCTAGAAGTAATCTCAGAGTCTAAGTCCATAGTTCCCACTATGCTACTGGCTACATACGAGTGCGTCGAACCCACATCTATCAAAGCATTATAAGGTAGTCCAAAGATTAAGAACGTACCGGTTATGACGTCTGGTGCGTCGCCCTCCTCTCGACGCCTCACTGCGTAGACCAACCCAAGCTGTCTCGCCTCTGTACCACCTGAACCTCTGCCCGGTGCTCCACGGCCTCTACCCGAGCCATTACCTCCCCTGGCTGCACCACGACCCCTCTGTGGCTGCTGACCATCCCTCCTGATCTGTGTACGATTCTGATCCCCAGACTGTAGCCTAGCTGATCTTTATAGACAATCCCTCACTCGATGCCCCATCGATCCACACTCAAAACATCCCCTGTTTCCAGTCCAACATTCCCCCGTGTGAGACTTCCCACACCGAGCACACCGTGGCGGCCACTGAGTGTTAGCAGCAGCAAGCCTAGCAGCTTGATTCGGCCCACTATACCTACCCCATTTCTGCTGATTCTCGGTAGACCCAGATGATCCAGAATTCCTTTTATTCTAACCCTTGTCCTGATTCCGTCTCACTGACTGTTTCACCTCCTCAGCAACTTTAGCCTTTTCCACTAAAACCGCAAACTCTCTTTCCTGCTGTGGGGCAATTAACATCCGCAGCTCGTCTCTCAGTCCATCCTCAAATCTGACACAGCGCTCATGCTCAGTGCCCACAATACCACGTGCATACCGACTCAGCCGAAGGAGTTCTACCTCATATTCTGATACAGTCTTATTACCCTGAACCAAGTTCAGGAACGCCTTACGCTGCGCATCAATATAGCTAGCCCATATGTATTTCCTCTAATAGGCTACTCTAAAGAATTCCCAAGTAAGGTCATCTGCCATTGCTCCGTCCCTAAATGTGAGCCACCACTGATATGACTCATCTCGCAGCAGAGATACTACCCCTTCAGCTTCTCCTCAGCCGAGAAGTCTAGATCATCCATAATGCGTTCTGTCGCCTCTAACCAATATTCCGCCGTACGAGGAGCCACGCTGGATACACCTCTGAACACCTCTGCACCATTAGCCCAGAGTCATTCGGACACAGATTTCCAAACCCCTGCTCCGATGCCTGCACTAGCGACCCTCTCTAACACTCGTAGCATCGCCTGCGACATTGCGTCATCACCCGTCTGGTCCTGATATTCTGCGCCCACAGTTGGCAGCGGTGGTACCTTGTTTTTTGATCCATATCCGAACCCTACCAGTTCCGAGACCGTCATCCTACCCCTACCTCGTCCACGAGTGTTACGCCCACTTCCACGTGTACTCATGACTATCAATATGATCGTGCTGATTAAAAATTTTATGCGTTAGACTCTTTATTCCACTGTCTATAAAGGCACAGTTTTATGAGAAGTTTAATAAGGGATTGTTCCGCGAGTACACAACATCCTATGGTTTGAGTCTCTAGAGTAGTTCCTACTACTATTTAGTCATGCCAATATCATCATAATCATATCATCAATAAGAAATAATTCGGGGTACTTACCTGGGCGGATCGGTGCTGGAGACTCGGTGCCATGCCTTTCAGATCATGCATTTTCCATAAAACCTTTCATAATCCCTTCTTAAAACATTTTTGGCCTCAAGCCTACAGCCGAGCTGTTGAACCTTGCTCTGATACCAAAATTGTAACACCCCAAACCCGGTCAACACACCACGACCGAATCTGGCATGTTACAGAGTGAAAACGTTTTGAAGAACAAGTTTGCCGAATAATTTCTAAGAAAAACTCTTTAATCGTTTTAAGGTTTAGAAAACCCCGTATAAAGTGATGTTGAAGTCATTTTACTGTTGTTTCAAAACCTGAAAAACTCATGCTTGAAAATCCGTTTGTTTGTACTAGTTATTAGAAATCATGCGATACTTATTAAAAACCGAGTGATATGAGCATAGCCAAGTTTAAATCATTTGTATTTGAAGTTGTTTGAAAACTTAGGTTTGAAATCATCTATGTTAACGTTGTTATTACCTTGAGAGTAATGTTACCCGATGGTAACATTTGAAAATCCCGAAGTAGAGTATAGTTTTTTTTTTAAAACTTTGCTTTTTACCCGGTTACTTAAACAATATAAAATGGTTAATCACATGCATAAGATAGGTAAAATAAAATCAGGAATTAAAAACCCAAATTAATAACTAGCGGCCTTATTACAAACCAAAACCAAATTTAACGCAAATAAATAAAATTGAAATAGCAATTTAAAGACAAAACCCAAAAATAAGATGCATGGTCACCTCGAGTCCTCCCCGGCTCCATATCCGCGATCTATGCCTCATCTGCAAAATATAAGAGAAGGGGTGAGTCACCGAGACTCAGTGTATAAATCCCCAACACGATAGTGCAAACACTTACGCAAATCATCAGTAAAACATGCAAATCATGCAACCCCATAACCTAACCATCCGATCTCCTTTATCTACCCCGTGTGGTCAAAACCACCGTGTGGTCAAAACCATCGTGACCAAGTCACAAATATATATCGGTGTGGTCAAAACCACTTTGGTGACCGTAGTCACAAATCAAGTGATGGGGCCAACCCATCGTGTGGTCAAAACCACTGGTGACCGTAGTCACAAATATCATCAATGTGGTCAAAACCACCGGTCTCAAAACCACCGGGACTTAGTCACAAATAATCATATCAAAGACGGGCCAACCCGTCGTGTGGTCAAAACCACCGTGATACCAAAATAATTCTTCCCCCTCTCTCATCAATCCCATCATCATGTCCATATCATACGTGGCATAATATCATGTAATCATGCAAATAACCCATGGCATAACATTTAACAGTGACATGACGATGTATATCAAAAACCATATAACAGGGGACTTACCCGGAGTCCACGCTCATGCCCATAAGGCACAATCGCTGATTTCAATGGCTAATCGGCTTATAACAGTTAACACAATAACATGTAATACTAATAAAGTGTGTAAGGTTACACACCTGACTATTCGTAGATCTAAGCGAAATCCCAAAACTACGCGAAACTAGCGAGATCCCGAAACATTTGCCTTCCCTTTCCTACAATCGGCCAACACCTTGTTAGTAACCCAAAAGCCCATTCGGCTCAACTAGAAATCCCAAAGGATATGTCGCATGAAGGTAGCACCTTACCTTAATGCCGATTTGGTTTCCAACCAAATCCCGAAGCTATGTGATGAATCTCCCTTTACAATTGGCAAACACTAATACACACAAACGATTAGCCTTTAGCTTTTGAAAGAATAAGAACAGATCCGAAACACTAGAACCCTTACCTAGATCGACAACCAAATCCCGAAGATCCACTGTATTCGGCTACCAAGCACCAACGTTCGGCACCCCTAAGTGATGTTAGGGGTTTCGGCTACCCCACCATTTTGGAACAAGAAAAGAGTTAAGATCCTGATTAATAACGATTGAAGAAATATCAATGAGGGGCAAATAAGATTCGGCATTAACCAAATCGATCAAGAAGAGAAGAAGAAATCACTTACCACACCAAAGGTTGAGGTTCGGCTTTGAGAGTCAAAGAAAAGATGGGTTTCGGCACTTTAAGATGATGAAGAGAAAACACAAGAAGAGAGGGGTTTATGAGCAGAGCATTCGGCCATCACTTGAAAGAAGAGAAAAAGAAGAGAACTCAACAAGCTTTCGGCTTCTGAATATGGTAAAGATGGAGAATAAAAATGAAATGGGAAAGAAGGGATTCGGCAAAGGGAGAATGGAAAAAGTTTCGGCACAATGAGGTTTGAAAGAAAGAAAAAGATGAAGTGGAATGAGTTGCTTTCAGCTTGAGCAAAATATGAGAAGAATAGGTGAACAAAGATGGTTTCGGCAAGATAGGCTAATCAATGAGAACCGAAAAGAAAAGAGAGAAGGCTATTTGAGTTTCGGCTCTTCAAAAGGAATGGCACAAGAGGTTCGGCCAAATGCCCAAGTTGCTGAAAAAGAAAAGAAAGAAAAAAAACACTTTGAGTTTCGGTTTTGACACTACACGAAAATGAGAAGCCTTCCATACTAGCCGACCTTGGCTACCTCCCATAGCACATTCGGCCACTCTCAAAGCCGATTACTCCTCCTCCCCAAAGTCCATAATTCGGCCAACTCCTTTAAATGAGTTTGAAAAGGTTCAAACTCTTAACTTCCCTCCCCTACATCAGTTCAAATCCATTTGACCCCTTCCATCCTTATCTCCTAGAGTCCATCCTGAGCACTTCTCTTCCCTGCTTCTGGTGTGAAAAAGAAATAGCAGAAAAGGGATTTCTGCAGCTTGAACCCAAGCACTCCTTCTCTGCATGTGGCGTCACTCTCCTGGCACCTTAGTGGCGCCTCCTTGCCACTTTGCCACTAGGTTTTTTGTGTCTAAATCCTCCAATAATTTCTTTTAACCCCTAACTTTCTTAGCTCCCTCTCTCTAAGCACTAAAACAAAATTTTTTAGCCATGACCCAGGCCTAACCCGAGGTCATGCTTAGACCCCAAAACATGCTAAACAAACACAGTAGACATATCATCACATGCAAACACATGCAAAATGCAGAGACCCCGATTTAAGGATGTTACAATAACTTTGCTCAAAAAGCCAGAAAGATGTGAAAATAGGGCCTCTCCTACAACCGGCCAAGGGTTAATAGATACCCGAATTTACACTTTGAAACTAATAGATTCCTCTTACCTTGAAATCCTAAAAGTAACACAATTCGAGTGTTACCGAACTATAACTTAGAGATCTATGCGATTGGCCCCACTTCGATCCCTGAATGCTGAAAATAAGAGAGAAATAAGAGATTAGTTCTAAATAGCCATTCGGCTAGGGATTTTGAAAAGCCGAAAAAAATTGAAATCCTGAAATCAATACTTACCTATTGCTTCCTTCAAAATTTGGCACAAGCAGACTCCCCTGAAGAAAATTCGGCAACTTCAGGAGGTGTGATCTTAGTGATTTCGGCTTTTAGAGAAACAAAGAATTGGAAAAATATAAACAAGGAGTGGTTAGTGAGATTCGACCAAAAGAGAATAGAAAAAGGATGGTAGGGTTTCGGCAATTGAGATCTAAAGAGTTTTGATTTCTGTTAGAAAAAGAAAAGATAAGAGAGAGTTCAAGTTTGCCAAAAAATAAAAGAGAAATTTTTGAGAGAATTTTTAGAAAACATAATGAAGAATTCAGCACACCTTACTGCCTATACAGGGCCGATTCTTTCCCCTTTACAGAGTCAAATTTTCGGCCAACTCTAGCCTCTTGGATGAGCTCTCATCTTTTCCCTTATCTTGATCTATTATCCCCACAAAAATAGCCCTAATTCCTCTCTTCATTATCTGCCTATTATCCTTAAAATTAAACATAATAAAATCTCCTAAAATTTAGCCTTGTGCCGTCCCCTTACTCTTCTAAGTGCCGAATTTTAGCCCTAAAACTTGGGCTTCAAGTCACAAAATTTGGGCCCTCCTCATGCACTTGTGACGCCACTTATAGCTCCCCTTTCTTTGTGCCCCTCGTTCTTTGGGCCACAAGCCCAATATGTCACTTAAACTACTAAAACTTTATTTTAAATCCTTGAGTGTCTAAACAGAATATTTAAACAAAACCTCAGCCCATTCTTGAGCCCAATCAGGACCCCTAACCCTTTTAAATTAATATTTTAAGCACACATCACATAAAATGCACAGGCCCAAAATTCAGGATATTACAAATAGGTTTCTTTTCCCCTAAGTATCCTTTTTCGAGTGAAATTACTCTTCTCCATGACAGGGACACGGCCATGACACATGCCCGTGTGAATCGTCTTTAGGCCGTGTTTGGACTTTTAATGAGGTGACACACTCGTGTAAATCGTGATCAGGCCATGTTGGCTAAAGTACAGGCCGTGTCGATTTTCACTTTGGTCCAATTTAGTCCATTTTGAGCCCGTTTCTCGTTCTTTCCATCCTCTGGTGCTTTCCTGAGTATAAAACATGAAAAGAAAGGATTAAGAGCACCTTTTTACATAAATCAAGGGATATATCATCCAAAAGTATGCTAAATGTGGGATTAAAATATGTTACTTTTACGGTTGATCACATACCCCCACACTAAAGCTTTTGCTTGTCCTCAAGCAAAATTCTCAACTTACAATTAAAACGAAATTTCCATGATTCAATATTCCTATCAACAATGTCTCATCATAATTCATAGATAATTTATACATGGATAATTTAACTCAAAGAGTCCTAAAGATTCAAACAATATAAGTCATACATTTGTAGCACAAAACATAGGTGTTTCCCCTCATCTAAATAATTACCTCTGATCCAAAACCTACAAGGATTGACATCCTCACAAAAGATTCACTCAAATCACTCAAGTGTTTAAGGTTGAATTAAGCACTCAAATGTCAAACCTGAAAAGTTAATCCTATAGGCTTGCATGAAAATCAAATCTTCACCACTGTAATATGAGATGACGCACAAATCAAAAGGTTTTTGAAAGGATTGTAACAGGGCTTGGGTTAAGGTGTGGATAAAGGCTAAATTAGAGGGTTAGAATCGAGATTGAATTGACAAATTACCTAACTAGAAAAAATGAACTGATAAATAATTACATCAATTGAAAACTTGTACTAATAATACTCTAATATGAGCTTCTTCTTCAGTAATTGGAATTTAAACGTATAAGCTCACTTAATCACAAAACTAATAACGAATACACTTCGATGTTTATTTTTTTAAGAACAAATCAAGTAATAATAAAGAACTTTAAAAACTGAAATAAAGAACATAGTTAGGCAACTGATCAAATCAAATCTCGACAAAAAAAGGTAGTCAAGAAGAATGGTGATAAAAAATACAAAGGGTTTTGGGTTAATATTAGTGGGTGAGTCAATAAAAAGGGTTGTTAGGATCAAAGGGGTTCACTAGGGGTTAATTATGAAGGTAGGCTTTTTATGGAGTAAGTGGGTTAAATCCTAGGTGCCTTTATCATTTCTTTATATCAAATCAAAGATGTGGTCTCAACATGTATAATCGAGGCAAGTTCTAGAATAACAGTTCAATGTTGACACACTCATAATAAAAAAGTGAGCAAGAAAAAGAATATATGCTTTATAAGGCTTAAAATCTCACAAAAATTATGGGTATTTTGATATCAACCTCGTAAATTTCAAATTTCAAAGTAATATTCAAATTCAGGTTAACAACCTAGAAAAAAAATTTAATTCTGAAAAATAGACTTATCATGCTTGATTCTCTAGTATCTTAGAATTTAATTATCAATGCACAATTATCAATGACTTAATCTAAAACATATCAATAAAGATCATAAGTCATGGAAATTTCATTCTAATGATAATATGAGAAACTTACTTTAGAAACAAGACATAATTCAGGGATTTGAGAATAATGCAAAAGGTTTGGCACCTAGTTTCAGGAATTTGAGAATAATGAAAAAAGTTAGGCACCTTTTTAGGTTGTTCACCCCCACACTTAAGATGTACATTGCCCTTAATGTACAAAGATATATATATAGACAATTAAGTAGAAATTCAAAAAGTATGGAGAGAGGTTAAACTCCCTGAATTATGGATGAAATCCTTGCGTTGGAGGTGAAAGATAAGGTGGGGTGGTCGTTCTTTATGACGATCCTGCGCTAGATGAAGAAATTGGGTAGCTCATGGAGGATTAGCCAGGATATAATAATAATTCAAACTATACTAATTAAATAGTTAAAGAAAAGCAAGCTAAACTGACAAAAAATAAAAAATAGAATAAAATTAAAGGAAAAGATAAATGGACCGTAGAGTCCTTATTGTTGGATGGTTCGCTAGGTGGGTGTGATTTCTAAGGCTGCGGTGAGTTGGTGGTCATGGTTTCGGTGTGATTCCCTAGCAGCTTGTAGAACCTAAAATTAAGAAACTAAAATAAAATAAACTAAATTAAGCAGAAGAGAAGTAAAGATAAGGAAATTGAAGCAAAAGAGAAAAATGAAGTAAAAACTAAATGGCCTCAAATATCCTTGGCTCGTCGAATAATTGAAGCGGTCGGCATTGTAACATCCTGAAATTTGAGATTATATGTTTTACATTATACCATGCAATAGGCTAGTTAAGAGTGTTAATTGTGTATGTTTAGGGGGTCCTAAGAAGGCTTGGGGTTGAGTTGAGCCTTAGCAAAATTTTTGTGTTTAAGCACTTAAGGGGGAGAAGGCAAGTGGCATCAAGACTTAAGGAAATAAGTGTGTATTTTGCTAGCACAAGTGGAGCTAGTAGCAGAGTGGTGTGGCGTCACATGAAGGGGCTTAAGGGGTGGAGTTCGAATCCCAACTATTGCAATTTTTTTTTTGGATTAAGTTTTGTACTTCTTTTCCAAAGTGTCAGCCATGGTTCTAAAGAAGGTAAGGGAGACTTTTTAATGATGGAAAGAAGACTAAGGAAAATGGTAAGGAGGAAATCAAGGGAAAAAGAAGGAAAGAAGTAAAGGAATTGTGGAAAAGGGGGAACATGTTGGCCGAATTTTTGGAAGGAGCTTGGGGAAAGAATTTTGGTCAACACCCATCTTTTTGGTAAAGGTGGTACACGGTTTTAGTAGGGAGAAAAGGGGAGCCGAAATTCTTTTGGTCATTTTGCAAGTTTGTGCATGAAAGGCTTGTTTTCTTTGTAACATTTTGGTGCTCTCTTTTCCGATCCTTTCTCTTTGTTTTGCCGAAACACTCAAGCAATTTGTTTACCTTTTTCCCTTATTTTGCCGTATTGCTCAATCCATTTTGTTCATTTTTCCTCGGTGTTAGCCGAAACCCTCTAACACTCCTCTTCCATCTCTTCTTTTCTTTTTGACCATTTCTTCAACCCTTCTCTCTTTTCTTAAATCGACATTTACCTTATGGCCGAATCTTGTTTGTTCATTTCTCTCCAAAAGCAGAACCTTTGAACCCTTAATCTCTTCTTCATTATTTCTTTCTCTTTCGTGTTGGCACTCTCTTCTTTGATCGAATCGTGTTATAGTGGGAAAACCGAATCTTATACCTTTGACTCATCCATAGCCATAAGTCCAATCGGTGGGAATCGGATTCATCATCGTTAAGGTAAGGAGTTTTGTCATGGTTCATTTTGATCTATTTCATTGCTCGGTTAGTTGCTAAACGGATCGATGGATTTGACTAATCGGTTATTATAGGGACTAGATCGCTCGTTCTTATCCACTCGTTGTTCCTTCGGATCTGGTGGTAAGCCGAAATCCTCTCCCTAAACAATTACATTCTCTCATCATAGTATTATTCTAACCGAGACTCTTTCAATGGAGGCAAGTGGTAGCGTTATTAAAAGAAAACCGATAGGAGGGCAAATAGGGAGTGGACTTGCAATCTCAACTCCCAAATTCAAACGTAGGACGGTATCGGCAGTTTGGGATTTCCCACCGGGTTGTGGACCATCATCCGGTGAGAATAGGCAACTCGTGATTGTTCACGATGCTAATGGTGCCAACGATCAAGAAGGTTTAGTTCTTACCGTAATCAGGTGTGTAACCTCACACCGAAATCTCGTAGATTCATGAATTCACTATCATGTTGGAAAAAAATAGACCGTTGTTGCTTACAAACCTAATAACTGTAATATGGCATGAATCGAGTAATTTGCTTAAACATCACTATTTCTAAAGATCTATCAAAATCGGTGTTAATTTGCTAAATTACGAATATGCCCCTATGGGCCAATTTACGAAAATGCCCCTATGGGCTGATTTACCAAAATGCCCCTATGGGCCGACTTGCTAGAATGCCTTAGTGGGCCGAATTATTAAATTGCTTTAATGGGCCGATTCACCGAAATGATTCACTAGATTAATGGTCGTCATATTTATGTGGATATTTTATATTATTATGTATGTTGCATTTTTTTATATATTTTGCATGGGATGGGAAAAATTGTATAGAGAGCAGTGTAGCCTGGTGGCATTGCCACAAATTTTTTAATATTGTGCTCAAATATGATTTTGGTGGCTTGACCACAAAAATATTATATAAATAGCGATTCATTGCAAATTGGTGTGAGCGGTGTGGGTTGACTTGATCCCCACAGTGTGATTAGGTGGTCGGGGTGTGATGGATGGATGGGTTGGGTTGCATACTTTTCATTTATATATCATATGTAAAATGGGCTTAGGCCCAAGGTTATGCCATGCGGGTTCAAACCCAAAGTGGACGAAGGTAAGGGGATTATACACTGAGTTCTAGTAACTCACCCCATTCTCTTAATCCTTGCAGTAATGATCGTGAGTGAGGACTTGGGCCCATGGATGACTCGGTGGATGCCATACTTTGGAAATAATATTTTCAAACCTTAGTAAATTTCGTTTCCGCTTTATTTCGTTACTCTTACTATTTTGGGTTTAAAGTTGTAATAAGGCCTCTGGGATTTTTATTTTGTTTTATGTTTGACGTATTTATTATCTTCCATGAATTGATTTAAATGGGGATTTTGTAAAATCATAAACAACGATTTTTCTTAAAATTTATCAACAAATAGATTTCATAATAAATATGTACAAATAATTTAACTTGGATTTTTCCTGCAAGTTATCAATAATATTTTCAAAAATCACGGTTTTAAAAGATCACTAGTTCGATTATCGATTCTTCAATCAACCTTTCAAAATTAGTAGTATTTTTATCAAATATTTCTAATCAAATTTGTTTTCTTAAAATTTAACCTAATAACAACATCTTTAGTAAGAATCACAAGTTCTTTACTCGTTTTCTTCATGTGACATGCCAGATCTGGTCATACCGCTTGGGCCGGGTTTGGGGTGTTACATTTTATGGTATCAGAGCCTAGGTTGCAAAACTCGGCTGTGGTTTGGGTTAAAAAGCATTTTCTAAAGCTGTTTGAAATTTAAGTTATAAATGCATGTTTTAGAGGAAGTATGGCACCACGGGTATCCGGCACCAAGTCATTGAGTTTTTGTTTTCATTTTATGATTATTGTGGTATGACTGTGGTAAGAAGACTTCACAAAATAGAAATACTCTAGAACTTTTAGCTTTAGGAGCTGAAACCATAGAGATTGAGACTTTAGGATACGTTTTGCGAAAACAACTTTATTTCCTATACTCCATAAAACATTGTTTAATAAACATTGAATAGCATACTGATTCATAAGACTCGTAATTAGATTAAATGAACTTAGCAAATATGAGCACTAAAGGACGTGGACGCGGTAGACATGGACGTGGTAGAGGCCAAGGTGCTAGAGTTGTATCTGAGGCATTGGGACATATGCCTGAAATGGATGCACCTGCATCACCAGTGACTGAAGCTGGGTCACATGATCGAATGAGAGAGGACGACGCTCTGTCCCAAGCGATGTTACGGGTACTGGAAAGGGTTCTTTGGGGCAAGAGCCGGGTCGGCCCGGCTCGTGGGTCGATATCGAGTGACTCGCACCGAATGGGGCTGAAGTTTTTAGGGTATTTCGGTGTAGCCCTAAGTGTAGCGAGTCTGCGCTTGAGGCGGTGGAGCGGATTATGGGCGACTGGATTGCACAAATGGAGCGGCCGAAAGGGGTTGTGTCATTCTTGAGAGGCGAGGCGTATCAGTGGTGGCTCACTGTTTGGGAAGGTACTCGGGCTGAACGTATTACCTGGGATTTCTTTAATACATCATTCCAGGAAAAATATGTCGGTGCTAGCTATGTAGATGCCCAAAGAAAGGAATTCTGAATCTGGTTCAAGAAAGTAGATTTGTGGCAGTTTACGAGGTAGAGTTCTTGTGTCTGAGTTGGTATGCCCGGGGTATAGTGTCGACTGATTATGAACGTTGTGTGCATTTTGAGGACGGGTTGCGTGATGAGTTACTGCACTCGATAGCCCCACGGAAGGAGAGGAATTTTGCTACACTTTGGTGGAAAAAGCTAAGATTGCTGAAGAAGTAAAACACTCAGAACGGCAAAATTGAGACAAGGATAGAGGCAGGAACAAGAGAGACTCTGGGTATTCAGGTCCTGCTAGAGGATTTTAGAAAAGGCCCAGGAATGAGGGACCAATTCGAGTGAGTGCTCCAGCTACTACCAATCAGTTACAGCCTTGTGTGGATTAAGGAAAACTTCACTCGAGTGAATGTTGGAAGAGAACTGGCGGTTGTTTCAGATGTGGATCCAAAGACCATCGGTTTAAGGATTGCCCTCAAGAGCCTGCTCAAACTCAGGTAGTTCGTAACAGATTTACACAGCCAACAGGAGGCGCTCAGCATCCGCCGAGAGGCCGTGGGCCAGGTTGAGGTGGTAATGGTGTAAGACGAGGTTAGGGTGCACCGGGTAGAGGTACCGAAAATAGGGGCAACACGGAGGCAAGACAACCAGGGCTCGTTTATGCGGTCAGACGTCGAGAGGATGGTGACGCACCGAACGTCATAACCGGTACATTTTTCATATCTAATGTACCTTTTACCGCTCTGATAGACATTGGATCCACCCATTTGTATGTTGCGTGTGCTGTGTCTAGAACTTTGAATATTAGATCTGAGATTACTGCTAGAGAAACAACTTTGATTAGCCCTTTAGGACAGTCGGTGGTAGTAAATAAGTTTTTTAGGGATGTCCCTTAGAAGTTCAGGGGGTAGTTTTTCTGGCGGATTTGATGGAACTACCGTTCGGTGAGTTCGACCTTATATTGGGCATGGGCTGGCTGGTTAAGCATTGTGCGAAATTAGACTGTGCTGCAAAGCGGATGGTACTAAGAACTTCATAGGATAAGGAAGTGATGATAGGTGAAAGAAAAAATTATCTGTCTAATGCGGTATCTGCTTTAAAGGCAAAAAGGTTGGTACGAAAGGGGTGTGAAGCGTTCTTAGCCTTTATTAGTGCTTTGGATGCCAAAGAGTTGTTGGTAGAGAGTGTTAGAATAGTGAAAGAGTTTTCAGACGTCTTTCCCGAGGAGCTTCCAGGATTGCCTCCGGATTGGGAAGTGGAATTTGGTATTGAGCTGTTGCCAAGAATGGCTCCGGTGTCCATTGCTCCTTATAGAATGGCGCCGAAGGAGCTAGTGGAACTTAAATCTCAAATCCAGGAGTTGATGGATCGTGGATTTATTCGACCAAATGTGTCACCGTGGGGAGCGCCAGTTTTGTTCGTTAAGAAAAAGGACGGGTTGATGCGTATGTGCATTAATTATAGACAATTGAATAAGTTGACGATCAAGAATAAGTATCCGTTGCCGAGGATCGATGATCTGTTCGATCAGCTGCGAGGAGCTTCGATTTTCTCGAAAATAGACTTGAGATCGGGGTATCACCAGCTTAAGGTCAAGGAGGCGGATATTCACAAGACTGCGTTTCAAACCCGATATGGGCATTACGAGATCTTAGTGATGTCGTTTGGGTTGATAAATGCACCAGCTGCATTTATGGACATGAAGAATTGGGTCTTCCAACCCTATCTAGATCGGTTTGTGGTTGTGTTCATAGATGACATCTTGGTATACTCAAAGACTGAAGAGGAGCATGATTCGCATCTACGGGTAGTATTGCAGATATTAAGGGAGAAGCAACTATATGCCAAATTCAGTAAGTGTGAATTTTGGCTGAAGGAGGTGACCTTTTTGGGGCATGTTGTGTCTGCCGAGGGAATTAGAGTTGATCCCCGCAAGTTAGAGGCTGTATTGGACTGGAAGCCACCGAAGTCAGTGGCAAAAATTTGGAGTTTTCTAGGTTTGGCTGGGTATTACAGGCGGTTCGTTGAGGGGTTTTCGTTGATTGCTGCACCCCTAACTAAGCTATTGCGTAAGGGAGTACCGTTTGTGTGGTCAGATAAGCATCAAGAGAGCTTTGAGAAATTGAAGAAGATTATGACAGAGGCACCACTACTGATTCAGCCTGAGGCTGGTAAGGAGTTTATTGTTTATTGTGATGCGTCACACACGAGCTTGGGATGTGTGTTGATGCAAAGGGGAAAAATGGTGGCTTATGCATCTCGTCAATTAAGGCCGCATGAGATAAACTATCCCACACATGATTTAGAGTTAGCTGCTATGGTATTTGCTCTAAAGATATGGAGACACTATCTGTACGGGGAGAAGTCGATTATCTACACGGAACATAAGAGTCTGAAGTACCTCCTTACCCAGAAGGAGTTGAACTTAAGACAGCGGAGGTGGATAGAATTGTTGAAAGATTATGACTGCTCAATCGAGTATCATCCAGGAAAAGCTAACGTAGTGGCAGATGCGTTGAGTCGTAAGGTGATATCAGAATTGAGAGTGATGTTTGCTCATCTCAGCCTTTATGAAGATGGTAGCTTGTTAGCTGAACTTCAAGTGAAGCCTGCGTGGGTAAGTCAGATTAAGGAGAAGTAGTTGTTAGATGAAAGGATGGGTTCTCGGCTTCAGCAAGTGGAAGGTGGTGAGATAGAGGATTTTGGATTAAATAGTGATGGAGTATTGTGTTTCTGCGGTAGAGTTTGTATGCCCAAGGATTCAGAATTGAGACAAATGATTCTGCGTGAGGTGCATAGTAGCCCATACGCTATGCACCCCAGGGGAAACAAAATGTATCGAGACCTCCGTGAGCAGTATTGGTGGCCAGGGTTGAAACGGGAGGTTACCGACTTCGTGAGCAAGTGCTTGACATGTCAGCAGGTGAAGGCAGAACATCAACTGCCTTCAGGGTTGCTACAACCGGTGACAATCCCACTATGGAAATGGAAAAAGATAACGATGGACTTTGTTAGTGGGTTACCTTTAACGCCTAGTAAGAAAGATTCAGTATGGGTGATAGTGGATCGGTTAACGAAGTCTGCTCATTTCCTACCTATTCGTACGGATTACACATTACTGAAGTTGGCCAAGTTGTATATAGCAGAAGTCGTGAGGTTGCATGGGGTACCAGTGTCTATTATATCGGACAGGGATCCTAGGTTTACATCACGGTTCTGGAAGGCTTTACATGAAGCGTTGGGTACAAGACTAAATTTTAGCACGACGTTTCACCCGCAGACAGATGGTCAGTCGGAGAGAGTAATCCAGATTCTAGAAGACATGTTAAGGGGTCAGTGATCGACTTGAGGGGAAGTTGGGAAGATTTTCTACCATTGGCGAGTTTGCGTGCAACAACGACTATCAATCCAAAGATCCGGATGGCACCCTATGAGGCGTTGTATGGTCGTAGGTGTCGTACTCTACTTGGCCGGATCGAAATGGGGGAACGATAGTTATTGGGTCCAGAATTGATCTCGGAGACGGAAGAAAAAGTAAAGGTAATTCAGGTTTGGTTAAAAGAAGCTTCAGACAGACATAAATCGTACGCGGATCTAAAGCGGAAGGAGATAGAGTTCTTTGTGGGTGATCAGGTCTTTTTGAAGGTCTCACCTTGGAAAAAGATCTTAAGATTTGGAAGGAAGGGCAAGTTGAGCCCTAGGTTTATCGGACCTTATCGTGTATTGAAGCGTATTGGGCCGGTGGCTTATCAGCTTGAGTTACCTCCGAAGTTAAGTCAGATACATAGCATATTCCATGTCTCAATGTTAAGGCGTTATCATTCGGATCCGTCTCATGTTGTGCCAGTGGAGGAAGTTGAGATAGGACCTGACTTGTCTTTTGAAGAAGAAAACCAAGTCTGATTTTTAGATCGGGATATAAAGGTGCTGAGAAGGAAGTCGGTTCCGTTAGTCAAAGTATTATGGCGTAATCACGGGTCAAAGGAAGCTACATAAGAGCCAGAGGACACGATCCGGCAGCAATATCCTCATCTCTTCTAATCAGGTAAATTTTTAAGTCGAAATTTCTTTAAGGGGTAGAATTGTAACATCCTGAAATTTGGGATTTTATGTTTTACATTATACCATGCGATAGGCTAGTTAAAAGTATTAATTGTGTATGTTTAGGGGGTCCTAAGAAGGCTTGGGGTTGAGTTGGGCCTTAGCAAAATTTTTGTATTTAAGCACTTAAGGGGGAGAAGGCAAGTAGCATCAAGACTTAAGGAAATAAATGTGTATTTTGCTAGCATAAGTGGAGCTGGTAGCAGAGTGGTGTGGCGTCACATGAAGGGGCTTAAGGGGTGGAGTTCGAATCCCACCTATTGCAAATTTTTTTTGGATTAATTTTTGTACTTCTTTTCCAAAGTGTCGGCCATGGTTCTAAAGAAGGTAAGGGAGACTTTCTAATGATGGAAAGAAGACTAAGGAAAATGGTAAGGAGGAAATCAAGGGAAAAAGAAGGAAAGAAGTAAATGAATTGTGGAAAAGGGGGAACATGTTGGCCAAATTTTTGAAAGGAGCTTGGGGAAAGAATTTTGGTCAACACCCATCTTTTTGGTAAAGGTGGTACACGGTTTTAGTAGGGAGAAAAGGGGAGCCGAAATTCTTTTGGTCATTTTGCAAGTTTGTGCATGAAAGGCTTGTTTTCTTTGTAACATTTTGGTGCTCTCTTTTTCGATCCTTTCTCTTTGTTTTGCCGAAACACTCAAGCAATTTGTTCACCTTTTTCCCTTGTTTTGCCGTATTACTCAATCCATTTTGTTCATTCTTCCTTGGTGTTAGCCGAAACCCTCTAACACTCCTCTTCCATCTCTTTTTTTCTTTTCGACCATTTCTTCAACCCTTATCTCTTTTCTTAAATCGACATTTACCTTGTGGCCGAATCTTGTTTGTTCATTTCTCTCCAATAGCTGAACCTTTTAACCCTTAATCTCTTCTTCATTATTTCTTTCTCTTTCGTGTTGGCACTCTCTTCTTTGATCGAATCGTGTTGTAGTGGGAAAGCCGAATCTTATACCTTTGACTCATCCATAACCATAAGTCCAATCAATGGGAATCGGATTCATCATCGTTAAGGTAAGGAGTTTTGTCATTGTTCATTTTGATCTATTTCATTGCTCGGTTAGTTGCTAAACGGATCGATGGATTTGACTAATCGATTATTATAGAAACTAGATCGCTCGTTCTTATCCACTCGTTGTTCCTTCGGAAGTGGTGGTAAGCCGAAATCCTCTCCCTAAACAATTACATTCTCTCATCATAGTATTATTCTAACCGAGATTCTTTCAATTGAAGCAAGTGGTAGCGTTATTAAAAGAAAATCGATAGGAGGGCAAATAAGGAGTGGACTTGCAATCTCAACTCCCAAATTCAAACGTAGGGCGGTATCGGCAGTTTGGGATTTCCCACCGGGTTGTGGACCATCATCCGATGAGAATAGGAAAATCGTGATCGTTCACGATACTAAGGGTGCCGACGACCAAGAAGGTTTAGTTCTTATCGTAATCAGGTGTGTAATCTCACACCGAAATCTCGTAGATTCATGAATTCACTATCATGTTGGAAAAAAATAGACCTTTGTTGCTTACGAACCTAATAACTGTAATATGGCATGAATCGAGTAATTTGCTTAAACATCACTATTTCAAAGATTTGTCAAAATCAGTGTTAATTTGCTAAATTACGAATATGCCCCTATGGGCCGATTTACGAAAATGCCCCTATGGGCCGATTTACCAAAATGCCTCTATGGGCCGACTTGCTAGAATGCCTTAGTGGGCTGAATTATTAAATTACTTTAATGGGCCAATTCACCGAAATGATTCACTAGATTAATGGTCGTCATATTTATGTGGATATTTTATATTATTATGTATGTTGCATTTTTTTTATATATTTTGCATGGGATGGGAAAAATTGTATGGAGAGCAGTGTAGCCTAGTGGAATTGCCACAAATTGTTTAGTATTGTGCTCAAATATGATTTCGGTGGCTTGACCAGAAAAATATTATATAAATAGCTGTTCGACTGCAAATTGGTGTGAGCGGCGGGGTGGGTTGACTTGATCCCCACAGGTGTGATTGGCTGGTCGGGGGTGTGATGGATGGAGGGGTTGGGTTGCATACTTTTCATTTATATACTGCTATGTAAAATGGGCTTAGGCCCAAGGTTATGCTATGCGGGTTCAAACCCAGTGGACGACGGTAAGGGGATTACACACTGAGTTCTAGTAACTCACCCTATTCTCTTAATCCTTGCAGATAATGATCAGTAGTGAGGACTTGGGCCCATGGATGACTCGGTGGAGGCCATACTTTGGAAATAATATTTTTGAACCTTAGTAAATTTGGTTTCCGCTTTATTTCGTTACTCTTACTATTTTGGGTTTAAAGTTGTAATAAGGCCTCTGGGATTTTTATTTTGTTTTATGTTTGACGTATTTATTATCTTCCATGAATTGATTTAAACGGGGATTTTCTAAAATCATAAACAACGATTTTTCTTAAAATTTATCAACAAACGGATTTCATAATAAATATGTACAAATAATTTAACTTGGATTTTTCCTGCAAGTTATCAATAATATTTTCAAAAGTCACGGTTTTAAAAGATCACTAGTTCGATTATCGATTCTTCAATCAACCTTTCAAAATTAGTAGTATTTTTATCAAATATTTCTAATCAAATTTGTTTTCTTAAATTTTAACCTAATAACAACATCTTTAGTAAGAATCACAAGTTCTTTACTCGTTTTCTTCATGTGACATGCTAGATCTGGTCATACCGCTTGGGCCGGGTTTGGGGTGTTACAGGCATGAACTTATATAGATCGGTCTCCATGAGGAGACTGTGCTTGGCTTCTTCCGCTTCTTTGACATGGTTTTGGTGTAGCTCAAGAGTATAGAGAAGGGAGGGGAGAAATCTGATAAAGGGAAGGAAGAAAAGAGGTAGAAAGTAGGTGAGAAAAAGGAGAGGGGGTGGTTTTAAATAGAGTTTTGGGGTCTGACACTTTCCCACGCCCGTGTACCGTGTGTGTGTTGATTCACACGGCCGCCTCGCATGGTCGTTTTGAGCATCGTATCATTTCTCCCACACCCATGTTCTGGTTGCCACGCCCGTGTGTAAACTACCAGTGTCGACCACGGCCGCATCGCACGGCTGTGGGGTTTTATCGGTGCTCGTGGGGTGGTGGTTGGAGTCTGTGACTTTAAGATTTGATTCTTTCTGACTTGTACCTCTTCTGCCATTGTCAGTACAGAGATTCTGTACATCCACACGGCTATGGCCATGGCCGTGTGCAAGGCCGTGTGGCCTGGAATTCTGTACTTTTGGTTAGTTTATAGTTAGGTACTATAAAGAAAAAATAGAATAAATAAGACAAAATAGAATGTAAAAGTTAATGGGGTTAGTACTGGGTTGCCTCCCCCAGAAGCGCTGCTTATAGTCTTAAGCTAGACTTACCTCTCGCTTGCATCATCATGGTGGTTTGAGGAGTTGAAAGTCCTTCCACATGCTATCGGTTTCATTATCATGATAGAATTTAAGTCGAGATGCGCTTATATTGAAAGTGCCAAAGATTGGATTACTTACCTCGATTGTTCCGTATGGAAAAACACTGATTACCCTGTACAGTATTTCTTTGTTTGTGTTAGGGTCAAGAGGAGATATTCGAGGGTCTGTTTTTCTATCAATACCTGATATCCGATTTTGAACTTGTTTGCTTCGTGGAGTTGCTCTGGTTCTGCTTCGTGTATTCCTTATTTTTCCTTAAAATGCGTCTTCCACTCGTCTAGATCATCGATCTGAATCCTTCATTCCTCACGAGTTATTTCTTTGTTAACACTGGGTCTAGGATCGGGTTCAGTTGTATTCTTTTGTGGTGCTTCCTGAAAAGAAGGGTTAACCGAATGGTTATCAATAGAATTTGTTTTCTCACCTTGGTTACTCATTGTTCTAGCCGAATCAAGAGCTTTGAGAGTGACTGCCTCTCATTACCTACACGTATGAGTTCTCTGCATCAATGTCAATTTTAGTCCCGGCGCTTGCTAAAAATGGTCTTCCTAAGATTAAGGGGATACTATTGTCCTCATCCATGTCTAAAACGACAAATTCTACTGGGAATACGAATTTTTCAACTTTACGAGTACATCTTCGATTATACCCTAGGAATTCTAACAGTTTATCACTAGTTGAATGCTCATCCTAGTTTTTTGGGTTTCCCTAGACCTAGTTGTTTAAACAATTTATAAGGCATGACATTTATGCTTGCCCCTAAATCAATAACGCATTATCAATAGGTAAACTACCAATTAAACATGGAATCATAAAACTCCCGGATCTTTTAATTTTACGTGGTAGTTTATTTTGCAAGATTGCCGAGCACATTACGTTTAGTTTCACGTGTGATGCCTCGTCTATCCTTCGCTTGTTCGTCAAAAGCTCTTTTAAAATTTTCTAGAATCGCATCATCTGCGAAAGGGCTTCAAGTAGCGGTAAGTTAATATGTAATTTCTTTAAAAGTTTAAGAAACTTACCGAACTGTTTCTCTATATCGTCTCTCTTCATCGCTTCGGGATAAGGAATGCGAGGTTGGTACTTTTTGATTACCGATTTTGGCTTTTCTTGTGTTACCTCAACTTTATCTTTCTCTACCTCATTTTCTTGTATTGGATTGGGTTCATCTAACCCTATACTTTCTTAAGCTGTTATGGCTTGAATTTGCTCCTTTGGGTTAATCTCAGTGTTGCTTGGTAGACGACCTTGCGGTCGTTTGGAAAGTAACTTTGCAAGTTGTCCAACTGGCTTAGTAAGTTCCCCAACTTGATTCTCGATCCCTTTGATCGATGCTTGTTGATCATTAAGTGTTGTCTCAGTTTTTTGGAGACGGGTATCTGTGGCTGCCACGAATTTTGTCAGCATCTCTTCAAGGTTCGGCCTCTTTTCTTGTGGATAGGGCTGATTTTGGAAATTTTTAGGAGGTTGTTGTCTTTGAATTCCTTGATTTCCTTGACCTCCCCATGAAAAATTTGGGTGGTTCCTCTAACTCGGGATTATAAGTATTACTATAAGAGTTATTATTAGATCTGAAATTATTACCTATATAGTTCATCTGTTAGCTTTACGTGCCGGTTAGTAGGGTGGGTACTCAGATTCGCCACGCTTCCACTTGCGTTGCCTTGCATTACTTGATGTACTGCGCGAAGAACACAAACTATCAAGCTTTTTATTCATCATCTCTACCGTGTTGATAGCATGGTTACAAAGGTCGAGGTTGAAAACTCCGGTGATTTTGTTGGTTTTGTCCTTGTAACCTGCCACTGATAGTTATTTAGTGACATCTTTTCAATAAACTCGTAGGCTACTTCAGGAGTTTCATTGTTCGAGTTCCACCGTCACTTTGAATCAATTTGTTGCCTCGTTGAGGGGTTTACACCGTTATAGAAAGTTTAGACTTGGAGCCACAATGGTAAACCATGGTGTGGACACCTTCTCAAGAGATCCTGGTATCTCTCCCATGCATCGTATAATGTCTCTAAATCTATCTGCACAAAAGAAGAGATATCATTTCGTAATTTGGCCGTTTTGGCCGGTGGGAAATATTTTAATAAATTTTTTCGGTCATTTGATCCCATGTAGTTATTGACCCTCGTGGTAACGAGTTTAACCACTGTTTGGCTTTATTCCTTAAAGAAAAGGGAAATAACTGAAGACGGATGGCATCATAAAAAATGCCATTTATTTTGAAGGTATTACAGAACTCTAAAAAATTAGCTATATGAGTATTTGGGTCTTCGTCCTGTAAACCATCAAATTGATCAAATTGTTGAATCATTTGTATAGTGTTAGGTTTTAATTCAAAATTATTAGCAACTATAGCAGGCCTAACAATACTTGATTCTGCTTCAGTTAAATGAGGTTTAGCATAATCATACATAGTACGCAGAGCATTATTTTCTCGCCACATCTTGTGGTGGTGGATTATTCTCGTCCATCCCTTCGATAGGATTGGATCCGCCTTCTCGCTCTTTTCGTAAATTTAGGGCTCGCCTAATTTCTCTGCGATTCTCATGAGCGGTAGCTTCAATATCACTATCGTATACTAGTGGTCCTCTCGGGTTCCTTCTAGTCATAAACTAGAGGTACCTACAAGGAAAAGAAAGAAAGAAAATTTAGCAAAGTTAAAAACAAAACAAAAATAAAAATAAAAATAAAAGTAAATTGCGAAAAATAATGGCTGAAGTAATAAAAATAGAGCTTTCTTAATATTTTAGTTTCCCGAAAATGGCGCCAAAAACTTAATCGTTGATTTCAGAGTTTTAAATTTATAATGATCGAACCTGGAACTAACTATAACAACGATTGAGTCAAGTGCACCTATCGAACAGTAGTATAGCATAGGCAAGACCGGATTGTCGAACCCAAAGGAACCAAAAGTACTAATACTAACTTTCTTTTTATTATCTAGCCTAAAATAAGTTTTAACTAACTACTAAGCTAAATACGCAAAGACAAAAAGAATGAATTGAGGAAATACTATTGGAAAAACTCAGTTGATTAAGACGATACCCTTAGGAAGAATCCACCTAGACTTCACTTGTTATCTAACTCTGAACCAGACGATTTATTCACTTGACTTGATCCGTAAGACTCCCTAATGTATATTAAACCCTCACTCGAAGCGGAATAACGTCTAACCCTAGGTTGATTAATTGAAATCACTTTCTAATTAAAACCCCTAGAATTGCATTAAATCGATCTATGGACTCCCATATTAGGTTTCACCCTCATCCAGCAAAATCTTGTCACCCCATCTCTAGGCGCGCGATCAACTTCGCTTAATTATGCTAGATCTACTCTTAAGCAGGGACTTTTACTCCTCCACCTAAGCACATCAAACTTGAATCAATATCCTGAAAATATCAACACAAGAATTAAGAACACATAATTAAGAACAAATCAAGTATTTATCATATAGTTCAGCAAATGATAACAAGATTCACCTAAGTTTCATCCCCTTCAGGTATCTGAAGTGTAACACCCCAAACCTGGCATAGTAGTTAGGCCCGAATATGGCGTGCCACATTGAGGTGCTTTTGAAAAACCAAGTTTTTTGTAGAGAACCTTTATTGTGAATAAAATCCCAGTTACAATGGTTTATTACTAATATTAGTCGAGATTTATTAATGAGTTATTACCCTCAAAACCTAGTTCGTTGCGGAAGCTTAATTTAAAACAATTGACTTATGAAAACGTGATATTTACAATTTTGTTACGAAAACGTGGTGTTTTGAAAACAGATATTGTTTTGGAAAATCGCGATTCAATGTTTAGCAGTTTTAAAATATAATATGCTAAACTTCCCAAATTAAAAACCAGAATTTAAGAGAGGCCTTATTACAACCCAAATAGAAAACGATTTAAATAAAGTAGAATAAAATACTAAAATTTAAGCTGCTCGTAGTGTGGCCACCTCCGAGTCCTCCCCGCACGTCGAACCGCCTCACCGAGGATTACCTCAAAAAAATTAAAGAGAGGGGGTGAGTTTACGAAAACTCGGTGTGTACAACCTCATCGCAGAAGAACATGAATCACAATAATCCGGCCGAAGCCCATTTCAATGCATCTGGTGGCAATTGGGCCTTAGCCCATAAAAGCCTCGATTGGGCCTTAACCCATATCAAATGTCACATATCATAATTATCTCGGGCCTAAGCCCATCTCAATATTAAAAACCATATATGCAATGCATTAATGCCCATACCAACCCTACACTCCATCTCCTGTCCAACCCTGCACTCCTGTGGGGATTTAATCGACCCACCCATCCCTACACTCCTTACGTAGCACCGATTATGGCACTAACTTATCGGTGCGGCAAAGAAGGCTCGCGGTGGCTAAAAAGCCTTCATGAGCGGTATTACAATTGGCACAAAGCCATCGATCATCAGATTATGTTTGGCACATAGCCATCAGCGACGGAAATATAATCGGCACATAGCCTTGGGTAAATATGATCAACACAGAGTCATCAATATATAAATTAGGCACATAGCCACCGTAAATACGATTGGGACAAAGCCATAATATCAGTACAAAGCCTTCGGTATTGGCACAAAGCCCATAATTACAAAGACGAAGCCCATATTAATGGCACACGACCCTCTGTAACATTATCGGTGCGATGGTCGCTTCGGTGGCTAGAAAGCTGCGGTGGCTATAAAGCCTTCGGTGGATCCACGGTGCGTCAGCGACTATGCGATCCTCACATATCTTTTTCCGTATCAATGTCCCAGCCCCATGCAATATGTCGTGTATGTCATGCTCAATCATTACACGTGTATGCAAAATGGCCATGCTCAGTAACAATCATTTAAACATGTAATAAAAGCATATCACCATACAACCACGACCAAATTGGTCAACTCATTGCACAAGCTCGGTCATTTATCTACAAGGGCAAATCAGTTATTTTACCCTATAAGGGTATTTCGGTAATTCTACCCTACAGGGGTAGTTCGGTAATTCTACTCATAACCAATCCATGTAAGCAACGCATCTCAAACAAAATCAATCATAGAATTAACACATACAATGCTAGTACTACCACGAGGGTACAACGATCATTTTATCGTTTAGGGGTAAAACGGTAATTTCACCCCTTGAGGGTATTTCAATAATTTCACAAACCGGGGGTATTTTGGTAATTTTGCATACCAGGGGTATTTTGGTAATTTCACAAACCGGAGGTATTTTGGTAATTTTGCAAATCGAGGGTTTTTTGGTAATTTCACAAATCGAGGGTATTTTAGTAATTTTGCAAATCGGGGGTATTTTAGTAATTTCACACCTACAATGGCCTTTCCAATGGCCTAATGTCGCCTCGAGTGACTCAACTACCATTTCCGGTCGTACCGGACTATTGGGCCTAAAACCCAATTTCGACCCATTCGGGCCCACACGCTCATGTGGCCCACCTAACACAAATCTAGCCGCGTATATGAGAGTCACCTAGTCTAGTTCACTATATACTACACCATCATACATTTTATTCAATTGGGCCCATGGGCCCATTGGGCCCATGGGCCCATTGGGCCCACTTCGGCCCATCGTGGCCAAAGTAGCCTCAACCCACAAGAATACAACTGATGGCCTCCACTATCGCGTCGAAGCTCCACACGTGCGTTCGCACGCTCGTGTGGCTACTATTGCCGTGACTGGCACTTCGGCATTTGCCGCTCTACAACTAGAGTAGAGAGTTACACACCGATAGGAATCGGGTGCTAATCCGCGCTCCCGACCACTCCCGTGCCCAAACGCCTCCAAGGTACCCTTCCTCCTATCATAGAATGCTCTATATATAGCTAGCTTCTCACCTTCCTTCTTTGTATCTTTCCGACGTGGGATCCTTCACATGAGAGTTTAAATCCAACTCAAACTCTTGCCGTCCAATTCGCAAAATAAATACTCCTTTGCTTTTCATGAGATTCGAACCTGTGCTCCTTCAATAGTTCAACACGCCACTTGCCACCAAGCCACAAGCTCCTCTTGTGTCTTAAACCATCTTGCAACTAAATATAAATCTATAACCAAATTCTAAAGTCCATTTAAAAAGAAAACCAAAATGTAAGAGCCAAGACTTGAACCTTGGACCTCCTTCCTTCCTTGTATGTCACCCCTTGTCTCTTATGTGGCGTCACTTTACCACTACACCACACACTCCACTTGTGTCATTTTTCTCCACATTTTATTCTTAAAGCCTACCTACCAACTCCCGATTTTTTCACCTAAAACCAAAATTTTCTAAAGCTCAAGTTTAATCCCTGGGACTTCATAGAAGCCCCTAACCTTCCAAAATCACTCACCTAATAGGTCCAACAAGCCGTTCTCTTGTTCTCAAAAATTTTAAACGCTACTACACCCAAGGCCCATTGGGCCCAATTCTCCTAGGCCCAATTTTGGGATGTTACAAATCTACCCTCCTTAAAAAAAAATTTATCCCCGAAATTTCCAGCTAACAGGGTAGTCGTGTAACAACTACCCCACTATGCTACCACTGCGTACTCTGATTCTAATATCCCTATCACATTTTAAATAGAATTTGGAACTCCCTACACATACTCAAAACACCTAACCATTAAAGCGATGTGATATCTTATACGCAACCAATTTCTATATCCAAACATCACATCCAAACAAAACACATACAAAATAAATACCAAAAATACAGTCATTACAGCACATAACAGAGTATAAGGTCAGGAAACATACGGATTCGGCACCGGAGACTCGGTGTACCATACTTTCAAAAATCGGTCAATACAATTTTAGATCTTTAAATATTTTCAAGCCTTTTTGAAACAATACTTTCAGAAATTCAAAATTAAAAACCCAATCCACAGTCGAGTTTTGCAACCTAGGCTCTGATACAACTAAATGTAACACCCCAAACCTGGCCTAGTAGTTAGGCCCAAATCTGGCGTGCCATATTGAGGTGCCTTTCGAAAACCAAGTTTTTTGTAGAGAACCTTTATTATGAATAAAATCCCAGTTACAACGGTTTATTACTAATATTATTCGAGATTTATTAATGAGTTATTACCCTCAAAACCTAGTTCGTTGCGGAAGCTTAATTTAAAACAATGGACTTATGAAAACGTGATATTTACAATTTTGTTGCGAAAATGTGGTGTTTTTAAAGCAGATATTGTTTTGGAAAATCGCGATTCAATGTTTAGCAGTTTTAAAATATAATATGCTAAAAATCCCAAATTAAAAACCAGAATTTAAGAGAGGCCTTATTACAACCCAAATAGAAAACGATTTAAATAAAGTAGAATAAAATACTAAAATTTAAGCTGCTAGTAGTGTGACCACCTCCAAGTCCTCCTGCACGTCGAACCGCCTACTGAGGATTGCCTGAAAAAAATTAAAGAGAGGGGGTGAGTTTACGAAAACTCGGTGTGTACAACCCTCATCAGTAAGAACATGAATCACAACAATCCGGGCCGAAGCCCATTTCAGTAATGGTGGCAATTGGGCTTTAGCCCATAAAAGCCTCAGTTGGGCCTTAACCCATATCAAATGTCACATATCATAATTATCTGGGCCTAAGCCCATCTCAATATTAAAACCATATATGCAATGCATTAATGCCTATACCAACCACCGCACTCCGTCTCTGTCCAACCTCGCACTCTCCGGTGGGGATTAATCGACCCACTCATCCCTATACTCCTTATGTAGCACCAGGTTGCGGCACTAACTTATCGGTGCAAAGAAGGCTACTCGGTGGCTAAAAGCCTTGATAGCTGTGTATTACAATTGGCATAAAGCCATCGAGCATCATTATGTTTGGCACATAGCCATCAATGACGGAAATATAATCGGCACACAGCCTTGGGTAAATATGATCAACACAGAGTCATCAATATATAAGTTAGGCACATAGCCACGGTAAATACGATTGGGACAAAGCCATAATATCGGCACAAAGCCTTCGGTATTGGCACAAAGCCCATATTTACAGCACAAAGCCCATATTAATGGCACACAGCCCTCGGTAACATTATCGGTGTAGCATGGCTACTCGGTGGCTAAAAAGCCTGCGGTAGCTATAAAGCCTTCGGTGGATCCACGGTCATCAAGCGACTATGCGATCCTCACATATCTTCCTCATTATCAATGTCCCAGCCCCATGCAATATGTCGTGTATGTCATGCTTAATCATTACAAGTGTATGCAAAATGGCCATGCTCAGTAACAATCATTTAAACATGTAATAAAAGCATATCAGTCATACAACCACAGCCAAATTAGTCAACTCATTGCACAAGTCGGTCATTTATCTACAAGGGCAAATCAGTTATTTTACCCTATAAGGGTATTTCGATAATTCTACCCTATAAGGGTAGCTCAGTAATTCTACTCATAACCAATCCATGTAAGCAACGCATCTCAAACATAATCAATCATACAATTAACACATACAACGCTAGTACTACCACGAGGGTACAACGATCATTTTATCGTTTAGGGGTAAAACGGTAATTTCACCCCTTGGGGGTATTTCAATAATTTCACAAACCGGGGTATTTTGGTAATTTTGCAAACTGGGGGTATTTTGGTAATTTCACAAAACGGGGGTATTTTGGTAATTTTGGAAACTGGGGTATTTTAGTAATTTTGCAAACCGGGGGTATTTTCGTAATTTTGCAAATCGGGGGTATTTTGGTAATTTTGCAAATCGGGGGTATTTTGGTAATTTTACAAATCGAGGGTATTTTGGTAATTTTGCAAATCGGGGGTATTTTAGTAATTTCACACCTGCAATGGCCTTTCCAATGGCCTAATGTCGCATCGAGCGACTCAACTACCATTTCCGGTCGTACCGGACTATTGGGCCTAAAACCCGATTTTGGCCCATTCGGGCCCACACGCTCGTGTGGCCCACCTAACACAAATCTAGCCGCGTATATGAGATTCACCTAGTCTAGTTCACTATATACTACACTATCATACATTTTATTCAATTGGGCCCACGGGCCCATTGGGCCCACTTCGGCCCATCGTGGCCCAAATAGCCTCAACCCATAAGAATATTATTGATGGCCTCAACTATCGCGTTGAAGCCCCACACGTGCGTTCACACACTCGTGTGGCTACTATTGTCGTGACTGGCACTTCGGCATTTGCCGCTCTACAACTAGAGTAGAGAGAGTTACACACCTGATAGGAATCTGGTGCTAATCCGCGCTTCGACCACTCCTGTTCCCAAATGCCCTCCAAGGTATCCTTCCTCCTATCATAGAATGCTCTATATATAGCTAGCTTCTCACATTCCTTCTTTGTATCTTTTCGACGTGGGATCCCTTCACAAGAGAGTTTAAATCCAACTCAAACTCTTGCCAGTCCAATTCGCAAAATAAATACTCCCTTGCTTTTCATGAGATTCGAACCTGTGCTCCCTTCAATAGTTCAACACGCCACTTACCACCAAGCCACAAGCTCCTCTTGTGTCTTAAACCATACGCAACTAAATATAAATCTATAACCAAATTCTAAAGTCCATTTAAAAAGAAAACCAAAATGCAAGAGCCAAGACTTGAACCTTGGACCTCCTTCCTTCCTTGTGGCGTCACCCCCTTGTCTCTTATGTGGCGTCACTTTACCACTACACCACACACTCCACTTATGTCATTTTTCTCCACATTTTATTCTTAAAGCCTACCTACCAACTCCCAGGATTTTTTTCACCTAAAACCAAAATTTTCCGAAAGTTCAAGTTTAATCCCGGGACTTCATAGAAGCCCCCTAACCTTCCAAAATCACTCACCTAATAGGTCCAACAAGCCGTTCTCTTGTTCTCAAAAATTTTAAACGCTACTACACCCAAGGCCCATTGGGCCCAATTCTCCTAGGCCTAATTTTGGGATGTTACAAATCTACCCTCCTTAAAAAAAATTTCATCCCCGAAATTTCCAGCTAACAGGGTAGTCGTGTAACAACTACCCCACTATGCTACCACTGCGTACTCTGATTCTAATATCCCTATCACATTTTAACTAGAATTTGGAACTCCCTACACATACTCAAAACACCTAACCATTAAAGCAGACAAATATCTTATACGCAACCAATTTCTATATCCAAACATCACATCCAAACAAAACACATACAAAATAAATACCAAAAATACAGTCATTACAGCACATAACAGAGTATAAGGTCAGGAAACTTACGAATTCAGCGCCGGAGACTCGGTGTACCACACTTTCAAAAATCGGTCAATACAATTTCAGAACTTTAAATATTTTAAAGCGTTTTTGAAACAATACTTTCAGAAATTTAAATTTGAAAACCCAATCCACAGCCGAGTTTTGCAACCTAGGCTCTGATACCACTAAATGTAACACCCCAAACCTGGCCTAGTAGTTAGGCCCGAATCTGGCGTGCCACATTGAGGTGCGTTTCGAAAACCAAGTTTTTTGTAGAGAACCTTTATTGTGAATAAAATCCCAGTTACAACGGTTTATTACTAATATTATTCGAGATTTATTAATGAGTTATTACCCTTCAAAACCTAGTTCATTGCGGAAGCTTAATTTAAAATAATTGACTTATGAAATCGTGATATTTACAATTTTGTTGCGAAAATGTGGTGTTTTGAAAACAGATAATATATTTTGGAAAATCGCAATTCAATGTTTAGCAGTTTTAAAATATAATATGCTAAAAATCCCAAATTAAAAACCAGAATTTAAGAGAGGCCTTATTACAACCCAAATAGAAAACGATTTAAATAAAGTAGAATAAAATACTAAAATTTAAGCTGCTCGTAGTGTGGCCACCTCTGAGTCGTCCTGCACGTCAAACCGTCTACTGAGGATTACCTGAAAAAAATTAAAGAGAGGGGGTGAGTTTACGAAAACTCAGTGTGTACAACCCTAATCAGTAAGAACATGAATCACAACAATTCGGGCCGAAGCCCATTTCAATAACGGTGGCAATTGGGCCTTAGCCCATAAAAGCCTCAGTTGGGCCTTAACCCATATCAAATGTCACATATCATAATTATCTGGGCCTAAGCCCATCTCAATATTAAAAACCATATATGCAATGCATTAATGCCCATACCAACCCTGCACTCCGTCTCCTGTCCAACCCTGCACTCTTGTAGGGATTTAATCGACCCACCCATCCCTACACTCCTTATGTAGCATCGGTTGCGGCACTAACTTATCGGTGTAGCAAGGCTGCTCGGTGGCTAAAAAGCCTTCAGTAGCGGTATTACAATTGGCACAAAGCCATCAGTCACTGTATTATGTTTGGCACATAGCCATCAGCGACGGAAATATAATCGGCACACAGCCTTGGGTAAATATGATCAACACAGAGTCATCAATATATAAGTTAGGCACATAGCCACGGTAAAGACGATTGGGACAAAGCCATAATATCGGCACAAAGCCTTCGGTATTGGCACAAAGCACATAATTACAGCACAAAGCCCATATTAATGGCACACAGCCCTCGGTAACATTATCGGTGCAGCATGGCTGCTTGGTGGCTAAAAAGCCTGCGGTGGCTATAAAGCCTTCGGTGGATCCACGGTCGTGAAGCGACTATGCGATCCTCACATATCTTTCTCCGTTTCAATATCTTAGCCCCATGCAATATGTCGTGTATGTCATGCTTAATCATTACACGTGTATGCAAAATGGCCATGCTCATTAACAATCATTTAAACATGTAATAAAAGCATATCACCATACAACCACAGCCCAAATTAGTCAACTCATTGCACAAGTCGGTCATTTATCTACAAGGGCAAATCAGTTATTTTACCCTATAAGGGTATTTCGATAATTCTACCCTACAGGGGTAGTTCGGTAATTCTACTCATAACCAATCCATGTAAGCAACGCATCTCAAACATAATCAATCATACAATTAACACATACAACGCTAGTCCTACCACGAGGGTACAATGATCATTTTATCGTTTAGGGGTAAAACGGTAATTTCACCCATTGGGGGTATTTCAATCATTTCAAAAACTGTGGGTATTTTGGTAATTTTGTAAATCGGGGGTATTTTGGTAATTTCACAAACTGGGGGTATTTTGGTAATTTTGCAAACTTGAGGTATTTTAGTAATTTCACAAACCGGGGGTATTTTGGTAATTTCGCAAATCGGGGGTATTTTGGTAATTTCGCAAACCTGGGGTATTTTGGTAATTTTGCAAATCGGGGGTATTTTGGTAATTTCACAAATAGGGGGTATTTTGGTAATTTTGCAAATCGGGGGTATTTTAGTAATTTCACACCTGCAATAGCCTTTCCAAAGGCCTAATGTCGCCTCGAGCGACTCAACTACCATTTCCGGCTGTACCGGACTATTGGGCCTAAAACTTGATTTCGGCCCATTCGGGCCCACACGCTCGTGTGGCCCACCTAACACAAATCTAGCCGCGTATATGAGATTCACCTAGTCTAGTTTACTATATACTACACATCATACATTTTATTCAATTGGGCCCACGGGCCCATTGGGCCCACTTCGGCCCATCGTGGCCCAAGCAGCCTCAACCCATAAGAATACTACTGAAGGCCTCAACTATCGCGTCGAAGCCCCACACATGCGTTCGCACGCTCGTGTGGCTACTATTGCCGTGACTGGCACTTCGGCATTTGCCGCTCTACAACTAGAGTAGAGAGAGTTACACACCAGATAGGAATCTGGTGCTAATCCGCGCTCCGACCATTCCTGTGCCCAAACGCCCTCCAAGGTATCCTTCCTCCTATCATAGATGCTCTATATATAGCTAGCTTCTCACCTTCCTTCTTTGTATCTTTCCGACGTGGGATCCCTTCGTCAGTAGAGTTTAAATCCAACTCAAACTCTTGCCGTCCAATTCGCAAAATAAATACTCCCTTGCTTTTCATGAGATTCGAACCCAGGCTCCTTTCAATAGTTCAACACGCCACTTGCCACCAAGCCACAAGCTCCTCTTGTGTCTTAAACCATGCGCAACTAAATATAAATCTATAACCAAATTCTAAAGTCCATTTAAAAAGAAAACCAAAATGCAAGAGCCAAGACTTGAACCTTGGACCTCCTTCCTTCCTTGTGGCGTCACCCCCTTGTCTCTTATGTGGCGTCACTTTACCACTACACCACACACTCCACTTGTGTCATTTTTCTCCACATTTTATTCTTAAAGCCTACCTACCAACTCCCAGGATTTTTTTCACCTAAAACCAAAATTTTCCTAAAGCTCAAGTTTAATCCCGGGACTTTATAGAAGCCCCCTAACCTTCCAAAATCACTCACCTAATAGGTCCAACAAGCCGTTCTCTTGTTCTCAAAAATTTTAAACGCTACTATGCCCAAGGCCCATTGGGCCCAATTCTCCTAGGCCCAATTTTGGGATGTTACAAATCTACCCTCCTTAAAAAAAATTTCGTCCCCGAAATTTCTAGCTAACAGAATAGTCGTGTAACTACTACCCCACTATGCTACCGATGCGTACTCTGATTCTAATATCCCTATCACATTTTAACTAGAATTTGGAACTCCCTACACATACTCAAAACACCTAACCATTAAAGCAAACAGATATCTTATACGCAACCAATTTCTATATCCAAACATCACATCCAAACAAAACACATACAAAATAAATACCAAAAATACAGTCATTACAAAGACATAACAGAGTATAAGGTCGAAACTTACTGATTCTACACGGAGACTCGGTGTACCACACTTTCAAAAATCGGTCAATACAATTTCAGAACTTTAAATATTTTCAAGCCTTTTTGAAACAATACTTTCAGAAATTCAAATTTGAAAACCCAATCCACAGTCGAGTTTTGCAACCTAGGCTCTGATACCACTAAATGTAACACCCCAAACCTGGCCCAGTAGTTAGGCCCGAATCTGGCGTGCCAGATTGAGGTGCTTTTCGAAAACCAAGTTTTTTGTAGAGAACCTTTATTGTGAATAAAATCCCAGTTACAACAGTTTATTACTAATATTATTCGAGATTTATTAATGAGTTATTACCCTCAAAACCTAGTTCGTTGCGGAAGCTTAATTTAAAACAATGGACTTATGAAAACGTGATATTTACAATTTTGTTGCGAAAATGTGGTGTTTTGAAAACTGATATTGTTTTGGAAAATCGTGATTCAATGTTTAGCAGTTTTAAAATATAATATGCTAAAATCCCAAATTAAAAACCAAAATTTAAGAGAGGCCTTATTACAACCCAAATAGAAAACGATTTAAATAAAGTATAATAAAATACTAAAATTTAAGCTGCTCGTAGTGTGGCCACCTCCGAGTCCTCCTGCACGTCGAACCGCCTACTGAGGATTACCTGAAAAAAATTAAAGAGAGGGGGTGAGTTTACAAAAACTCAGTGTGTACAACCCTCATCAGTAAGAACATGAATCACAACAATCCGGGCCGAAGCCCATTTCAGTAACGGTGGCAATTGGGCCTTAGCCAATAAAAAGCCTCAGTTGGGCCTTAACCCATATCTAAAAGCCTCAGTTGGGCCTTAACCCATATCAAATGTCACATATCATAATTATCTGGGCCTAAGCCCATCTCAATATTAAAAACCATATATGCAATGCATTAATGCCCATACCAACCCTGCACTCCGTCTCCTGTCCAACCCTGCACCCCTGTGGGGATTTAATCGACCCACCTATCCCTACACTCCTTATGTAGCACCGATTACGGCACTAACTTATCGGTGCAGCAAGGCTGCTTGGTGGCTAAAAAGCCTTCAGTAGCGGTATTACAATTGGCACAAAGCCATAAGTCACTGTATTATGTTTGGCACATAGCCATCAGCGACGGAAATATAATCGACACACAGCCTTGGGTAAATATGATCAACACAGAGTCATCAATATATAAGTTAGGCACATAGCCACAGTAAATACGATTGGCACAAAGCCATAATATCGGCACAAAGCCTTCGGTATTGGCACAAATCCCATAATTACGGCACGAAGCCCATATTAATGGCACACAGCCCTCGGTAACATTATCGGTGCAGCATGGCTGCTCGGTGGCTAAAAAGCCTGCTGTGGCTATAAAGCCTTCGGTGGATCCATGGTCGTCAAGCGACTATGCGATCCTCACATATCTTCCTCCGTATCAATGTCCTAGCCCCATGCAATATGTCGTGTATGTCATGCTCAATCATTACACGTGTATGCAAAATGGCCATGCTCAGTAACAATCATTTAAACATGTAATAAAAGCATATCAGTCATACAACCACAGCCAAATTAGTCAACTCATTGCACAAGTCGGTCATTTATCTACAAGGGCAAATCAGTTATTTTACCCTATAAGGGTATTTCGGTAATTCTACCCTACAGGGGTAGTTCTGTAATTCTACTCATAACCAATCCATGTAAGCAACGCATCTCAAACATAATCAATCATACAATTAACACATATAATGCTAGTACTGCCACGAGGGTACAACGATCATTTTATCATTTAGGGGTAAAACGGTAATTTTACCCCTTGGGGATATTTCAATAATTTCACAAATTGGGGGTATTTTGGTAATTTTACAAACCGGGGGTATTTTGGTAATTTTGCAAACTGGGGGTATTTTGGTAATTTTGCAAACTGGGGGTATTTTAGTATTTTTGTAAACCGGGGGTATTTTGGTAATTTCACAAACTAGGGGTATTTTGGTAATTTTGCAAACTGGGGGTATTTTGGTAATTTCAAAAATTGGGAGTATTTTGGTAATTTCGCAAATCGAGGGCATTTTGGTAATTTTGCAATTCGGGGGTATTTTCGTAATTTCACACCTGCAATGGCCTTTCCAAAGGCCTAATGTCGCCTCGAGCGACTCAACTACCATTTCCGATCGTACCGGACTATTGGGCCTAAAACCCGATTTCGGCCCATTCGAGCCCACACGCTCGTGTGGCCCACCAAACACAAATCTAGCCGCGTATATGAGATTCACCTAGTCTAGTTCACTATATACTACACCATCATACATTTTATTCAATTGGGCCCACGGGCCCATTGGGCCCACTTCGGCCCATCGTGGCCCAAGCAGCCTCAACCCACAAGAATACTACTGATGGCCTCAACTATCGCGTCGAAGCCCCACACGTGTGTTCGCACGCTCGTGTGGCTACTATTGCCGTGACTGGCACTTCGGCATTTGCCGCTCTACAACTAGAGTAGAGAGAGTTACACACCTGATAGGAATCTGGTGCTAATCCGCGCTCCGACCACTCCTGTGCCCATAGGCCCTCCAAGGTATCCTTCCTCCTATCATAGAATGCTCTATATATAGCTAGCTTCTCACCTTCCTTCTTTGTATCTTTTCGATGTGGGATCCCTTCGTCAGTAGATTTTAAATCCAACTCAAACTCTTGCCGTCCAATTCGCAAAATAAATACTCCCTTGCTTTTCATGAGATTCGAACCCAGGCTCCCTTCAATAGTTCAACACGCCACTTGCCACCAAGCCACAAGCTCCTCTTGTGTCTTAAACCATGCGCAACTAAATATAAATCTATAACCAAATTCTAAAGTCCATTTAAAAAGAAAACCAAAATGCAAGAGCCAAGACTTGAACCTTGGACCTCCTTCCTTCCTTGTGGCGTCACCCCCTTGTCTCTTATGTGGCGTCACTTTACCACTACACCACACACTCCACTTGTGTCATTTTTCTCCACATTTTGTTCTTAAAGCCTACCTACCAACTCCCAGGATTTTTTTCACCTAAAACCAAAATTTTCCTAAAGCTCAAGTTTAATCCCGGGACTTTATAGAAGCCCCCTAACCTTCTAAAATCACTCACCTAATAGGTCCAACAAGCCGTTCTCTTGTTCTCAAAAAATTTAAACGCTACTACGCCCAAGGCCCATTGGGCGCAATTCTCCTAGGCCCAATTTTGGGATGTTACATGAAGGGTTTAGTTCATAATAATAAAAGAAAACATCTCAGAAGAAAAGATAAAACAAAACATAAGAAATCCCTAAAACCCCCTGAAGGAATTGAAGGAGAGATGCGCCATCTTGAGTAGAATTCCGGCTTCTTGAGATGGATCAACTGGCTATCTTCGAGTGTTTCCCACAAACCTGACCTTTCGGCTCGGCTCCTTGGCCTAGCTCACCGCCTTCTTCTAGTTTATACTTAGGGTGTTTATATAGGCTTTTGAAATAGGTTTCTTTTCCCCTAAGTATCCTTTTCCGAGTGAAATTGCTCTTCTCCACGACAGGGACACAGCCACGGCACACGCCCGTGTGAATCATCTTTAGGCCGTGTTCAGACTTTTAATGAGGTGACACGCCCGTGTAAATCGTTATCAGGCTGTGTTCTAGTCTATCAAGGAGACACGATCGTGTTGGCTCAAGTCCAGGCCGTGTCGATTTTCACTTTGGCCCAATTTGGTCCGTTTTGAGCCCGTTTCTCATTCTTTCCATCCTCTGGTGCTTTCCTGAGTATAAAACATGAAAAGAAAGGATTAAGAGCACCTTTTTACATAAATCAATGGATAAATCATCCAAAAGTATGCTAAATGTGGGATTAAAATATGTTACTTTTACGGTTTATCAGTTTACATTGAATTAACTTAATTATGAAATTATAGGATTAGGGTAGCTTAAAAATAAAATAGCAAAATCTAAAGATGTGACTCAAACTCCCGAACTCAAACACATAAGCAGAGCATAGAACCACAAGTAAAGAGATTTAATTACGACAAAATCCAACATTCAAACATTCAAATTTTTGGAGCGTTACAATTCTCAAAATTAACTCCAACATCAATATACATAGTTGCATGTCCCCCTCTACCATTTGTACAAATACTTTAGTTCTGGCACTATAGGCTTAGTGAAATTATCATCTAGCACTATATCATTATTTCATTGTAGTAGGATTTGATAAATAAGCAAAGGAAAAGGTAGCATATGCCTAGTGTTCTTGGTTTCTACATGTTTCACAATCTCATTGAAAATTATTTGACCAAGATCAACAAGAAAAAATGAAGCCACCTTCTATAACAAAGCTTCCATTCTCTTATTGACAACCAAACTTTGCTTGTTTGGAAACCAAGTTCAAGTATCTATGGCCCGCGGCGCAATATAGATAGGCTCAAGTTCTGATTTTTTTTAAGTCTTGTCCTTTAGGCCAACTAGATTGAACATTGTTTGTGAGTTGAGAGGCCAAGTGATCATAATCCACAACAATGACATAATCATATTCATCAAAGTGATAGTGATGCAATAACTTATCACCCTAAAATTGAAGGTGAATAAGTGTCCTTGGACCTAAGTTTGTATATAGTGCTAACTTTCCTTATCTAATATGCATTTTTATTTATTGGAATAGAGCTCTACCACCAAGTTGGCATAAGATACAGAGAGCATAAGATCATTTTATTACAAAGAAAGGCAGCACCATTCTCTATAAACCTATCTTCTTGGATATTTATTTTGTTGATGAAACCTTTCTCTTCCATAATCTTCATCCTTCTTTCACATGTTGAAGTTAGGAATCGAGACTTCCTCTGTTAAGGAATAGGCTTAGTAGCCTCAACAATTTTCTTTAGAATCTTTTGGACACCTGTAACTTTCAACTTCTTGTTTCTTTCTCTTTTCTTTCTTTCTTTTCTAAGGAAGAGATACTAGGTCTTTTAAAATAGTGTTTTGTAACTTGAGGTGCTAAATTATCCAATGACACATTGCCTTCATCATCACAATCATTAACATAATCTATGGTTGGTGGTTTTCTCTTTTTTCCTGCTCTTTTCTTCTTTGAAACCTAAGGAATAAAAGGTTCCTTGCCTTTTCTAGCTTTCTTTAGTTTGGTATAATCAACCTCGTCATCATTACCAACGATTAACTCACTTTATTTTTATGTTGCAACAACTTCCTGAACAATTTTTGAGTTTCTGATTCAACTTCAAATGGTTTTTGCTAAATGATAGCTTCAATAAGTTTATCAATGTTATTATATTGGTTAGTATGGGGAGGTTATGCCAACAAAAAAATTATTTCTTCTATAGCCTTATATGTCTTTTCATTTAATGCAACTTTAAGTCCATCTTCAGCATTCTAGATAGCCACAACATTCCTAAAAGTAGAATAAAAAGAAAGATTTAGAATATAATAAAAAAAATTGGTTCTTTTGGAATAGAAAGATTACCTTCTTGTGCACTGTCTTGCCTAGTTGTAATTAGAGATACATCTGATTGTTGTTCTTGAAATGGTTGCTCTTAATTCTCGATTTGAGGAACTTTTGAGGTTGATCCTTCACTAGTAATCCTTGGGTGTCTTTATTGAGGTTGAGGTGAAAGAGATATCCTTTGAGTACTTTTAGATGAAGAAGGACTAGGAGTTTTGGTAAGCTTGACACGAGCCATGGATGAGTTTTCTTGCAAACTATATAAAGGCTTTCTTCGAGATAAAGGTTTCTTGAATTATAAAGCTTGATGATAATAATTAGATAGAAATCAATTTATATAGGGAAAAAAGTCGATTAGAAAGAGTTCAATACTTATAAAATCTCAATAAACACCCAAAATTTTATTTGGAATTTTCCCTCCAAAAGAAAGGAAAGAAAATTTTGGTGCAAAAATAACCATCCAAAAATAAAAATAGGAAACCAAAATTTTAATAAAATATAAAACAAAACTAAAGGTTTCAATTTTGTTACCATGCCTTAAGTTCCAAGGTAGACTCGACACATTCCAACTTCATTTCTTTATTTCTCGAACCTAGCTGCTTTAAGACTCCTTATAAACAAATTATCCAATTGGTTTTCAATGGGCACATGCTTCAATTCAATCATGAAATTCTCAACTAATTTGTTAATGAAATGATGCCTAATGTCAATGTGCTTGGTCCTTCAATGAAGCTTATGATTCTTCGAGATGTTGGTTGTATTGGAGTTATCATAATAGACATTAGCAACTGACAATGCAATTCCAAAGTTTTCAAGCATTTGTCTCATCCTTAATAGTTGTGCACAATAGCACCTAGCAGTTAGATACTTGGCTGCATATGTTGAAAGTTATATTGAAGATTGTTTCTTATTATACTAGGACACCAAATTTGTTCTAAGGTAAAAACAACATCCAAATGTGCTCTTTCTATCATTCGCACTTTCCAACCAATCAACAAATTTGAAACCTACTAAACTTATGTTAGTGTCTACTGAAAACCAAATGCCAATATCCAAAGTCTAATTTACATAATCAGTGACTCTTTTCACATCCTTCAAGTGTGACTCCTTAGGAATTGATTGGTATTTGGCACAAACTCTAACACAAGAACAAAAATCAAGTATGTTTGCAATTAGGTAGAGTAAATTGTCAATGATAGTGTGATAGTTACCAAGGCTAGTTGCAACTCCTATTGTATCTAAGCATAGCTTGTTTGAAATTTCCTTTAGAATTTTGATTACCCTTGAATCTTCCCGCCTAAATTTATTTACCAGGATTCATGCATGTTTCCCATGTGATAAGAATATTCGATCATTAAACTACTTGATTAGAAACCCGAGAAATAAGACATCTCTCCCACCATGTTCATTTTGAACTCAAATTGCATCATCTTCACAAATGCTTCTCTGGCTTGTTGAGAAGTTGAGCAAAATATAATATTATTCGTATATAGTTGAGCTACTATTATTACATATTTTTCTTCTTAAAAAATAATGTGCTCATTATATTGCCTCTTATACAGCCTCCTTTATTGTGCCTTAGGTCTTGCTTGAAACCATGTAGTGCTTTAAAAAGCTTGTACACATGATTAAGATGTTTTGGGTCTTCAAACCCTTTAGGATAGTCCATGAACACCTCTTCATTAATGAAATCATTCAAGACTAAACTCCTCACATCCATTTGAAAGAGCCAAGTCAAGATAAATTGAAATTGCTAATAGGATTTTGATTGCTTCTAATATTGCTACACGTGTGAGTGTCTCATCAAATCAGTGCCTATTGCTACACGTGTGAGTGTCTCATCAAATCAAATCAATGCGCTAGTGCGAGATTTTTTACAGATGATTGTTGAGGTCCAATATTTTTTGTGGATACTCAGATACATGTGGCACATGTTTAGCTCAAACGAGGAACCTAATGTCGTTTTAAAGGTTTAACTCGGACGAGTAACTTGACACAAATATATTTAGCTTGGACGAGTAACTGGTGTAACATAAATACTTGTGTATATGAGTCCATTTACTAGCGTTCATTGGGCGATGCAATTCATATGAAATGAAAGATTGAAATGAGATATAAGGATCTTGATGTTCATACATAGAAATGTTAAATTGAACTTGAATATTGTATTGGAGTAATGTCATGAACATATATGTGATTACATTATCCCTTGATTGAATGAGATTGAGATTTGTTGTAAAAAATGATATGAATTGGTATGATAAATGATTGAGATATTATATGGTTTTATTACATGTTAAAGCTCAACTTGTTGTTGTTGTGATTTGCCATATCTAAACAATCTATGTCAAGCTAAGTAGCTTACTGTGTTTAATTGGAAGCCAAGGTAAGCTTTTTTTTTAATGCCTATGAACTTATTAAGCATTCTATATGCTTACCCTGTTTTTTTCCCTTTTCCTTGTAGATCGTCACCTTGTGAAACACGTCAAGCTAGATATTTTTGAAGCTCACATTATTCTATCACTGAATCGGTAATTATTTAGTTATTTCGAGTCCAAGATTGTGGCAAGTACATATAAGGTGTCTTGATGTTATTTTAATGTATATAAGTGTTTTGGTTCATATATGGATATGAGCATATATGCATTTCATGCTTAATGATGCGATGATTTATAGCTAAGTGAATGGTATATGGAATGGTATTGAATTTGGTTAATGCATGAATAGGTGGTTGATGTTTATTTGCAATGGTATATATTGTTGTCGTGTTTGAAATGTGATTTAGCATATACTTAACTTGATCCATTTTAAGGTCTATAACCTTTGAAGTGTGCAATGTGCATAAATGTATAAAATTAAAAAGGGAATAGTATGTTTCAAGTTGTTATGGTATAAATAAATGTTGACATTAAAATGGTCAAAGGGTGAATCATAATGTCATTTAAATTGTTTGAATTTAGTTGATGATTATGTTTTGAATGCTTAGTTTAAAGGTTGGATTGAATATTGAGCTTGTTTGGCATGTTTTTGACATGTTTTGAATCAAGTTAAGTCAATGCTTGGTGAATATATTGTATGGTTTGGTGGGAAAGTAAGAAATAAGTACCAAATGGTTCATTTCTACTAAAAAACAAGGGCCACGTCGCGACCTTGGATTTTGGACGCCACAACATTGACATTACAGTGAGTGACGTTGTGATGAGTTAAAGCTTGTCATTGCAATGTGACATTTTGTGATGGCCACCTCGTGATGATAACTAGATGAAGTCGCGACGTCGATCCATAGATTTTAAAAACTTTTCAATTTGGTCATATTTCGTACTTGGGTTGTTAAAAGAGCTTTCATAAGCTCGATTAAGGCTCAAAATTGTTTGTTTAACTTGGAATGAATGTGGTTAACAATGAATAGCTTGTGTAAATGATTGTTTTGTTGTGAATTTGATGGTAGTTGCTCCAAAAACAAATGTAGCATTTCGTAGTTCGGACCTGACGGTTGGGTCGGACAATGGGTGTTACTGTTGGATCTGGTGCCCTAACTGTAGTATTTTTAGACATGGGGTGGTTGACAATTTCAAACATGCTTTTAGATATCATTCAGGCATATTTTATAATAGAACAGAAACAGAACATATCACATGTAGAATCATACCCCTACCCTCTATCCGCTACACACCATCTCTGACCATTCCTACACACCATATATGGTATTATATACCCATCCACCCATCCAGTCTAACTGCTAGATCATAAGGTGATAATTCGTAACTAACAGAAATATATGTGGTTGAGCCACCAGATACAACAGATAGATTAAACTACCCACACTTCCTCCACAAACATAAATTTCACCCCAATGCACATGCAGAAATAACAGATGTCAAAAATGTAAATGACATATATTCTTATTATAACAGATACAGATCATGCTTAACAGATAATAGATTATACACAACTTATACAGATTATGCTTAACACTTATTAATCATGCGTACATAAATTGAATTTACCACTGACAGAACATTATAACTCATGCTTTGAATCTCAATTTATATCATACGAACCCTACGGAAGGCCTACATTTGACTCATACGATGAATAAATAATTAAAACCAACACTAAAATCCGATTCCACAACACAAATCCTCATATGCTCGAAACCCGACTCTACGAGTAATCACAATATTGCATGACGATACAATTGTGACAACCACAATCACCGAATACGAATCCAATAGAAAGGAGCAAGGAAGCAAAAATGTAGATAGGGATTAAGATAAAATAAAATACCCAAGAAAATGAATGTAATGGCAACCCGAATTAAGAAAGACAAATAAAAAAAAAGTAAAGAGAAAGAATGGGAAAAAGAAAAGGAAATAAACAATATGCAATAACAGGGAATGAAGATGGTGGTTTGAAGTGTGGGTGAGTGAAAAAGAAACGTGGGGAGATTTTTACGAAACAGAAATAACCACTTACATGTTATTTACTTGAAAAAGGGAGCAAATTTTATCCCACAACTGAGTAAATATTTATTAAAGAATTTAAATTAAATCTAAACTCGTCCATAAATTTGATAAAAAGAATAAAATATTTTCACGTGCTCACAAAAGGGTTCGAACTCAAGACCAAAGAGTACATAGAAGCTTAACCACTGAACCAAATTAACTCACTTGTCAAAAACCAACAAATCAAAAACTTAAATTTTTGGGGCATTACAGGATCGTAATACAGAAAGACAACTTATATTAGTAGGCGAACCTATACATGTCTCGAGTCTAATTGAAAATGAGCAAACCGGTTGAAAGACTAATATGTTGTTTATCAAGTCCAAATTGGGGAGATGCTTTGTCTTGAGCATCGGAGCGGACGACTCCCAAAAGATATAGACATTGATGTGACTGACTGGACTAACAGTACATCGGGCTGGACCTAAGAAGAATAGATCTTGAATCCATTTATGGATTTATTCACTTATGACATACCCAAATCCTGAGTGGATAACGGGCTATGAATGCATGACTTGTACACTTTGATGTAAGTTGTAGAGGACCATTTATGCCCGGGCCCATATACAATCCAAAAACAAGAAATGTCCATTAAACAGTTCGATTATAACACCAAAATAGGCCAAAATTACATCCTCTGACCCAACAAACAGACGACCCGTTACAGCTTACCTAGACCCAAACTAGCCCAAAACCCCAATTACACCCCTTTGACCCAAACTTAGCAGACCCGAACTGCCTAGACCCAAAACACCCGTGGCCCAAAAGGCCCAAAACGTTAAGCGAACTCAGAGACTTAGGGTTTCTGAGGAAACCCTAGGCGCCGCAAGCCAGCGCCCCAGCCTCGCGCCGCAATCGGCTCTCGCACCCACGCAAAGCCTTCAGTCGCGCCACGATTTACGCGAACTTCGTCATCGCCGTTTTCTTCATCCACCTGCAAAAGAAAGGAAACAAATCACAGCAAAAATGGCAAGAATATAATATTTCCTTTTTTTTATTTTTCTCTGTAACACCCCAAACCCGGCCCATACGTCACGACCGAATCTGGTATGCTACGGGTTTAATGTTAAAAACTTTTACGTTGCAAGGCTTTGTAAAAATTAGTTCATTTTTGTGGATATTCGTTAAATAGGTGGCACTTGTAGAAAATCTTTGTATTTTATCTTTCCAAAATAGGTGTTATTTAAATAAGGTTTGAAAATCCCATTTTTATCTCTTTTAAACATAAGTCTTTGATCATAAAAAAAACATAAACATTAACAAATATCAACTTATAACCTAAGCTATGGAGGCCTTATTACATCAAATAATCCCAAAATTGAAACTTAAAATAAAATAGAAATTTAATAAATAAAAGACTTGTTGGCCCCTCGAGTCCGCCTCGGCTCCCTTGTCCACGAACTACTGCTCATCTGAAAGGTTAGGAAAAAAAATAATAGGGTGAGCCACCAAGACTCAGTGTGTAAATCCCGAAAACACATCAAAGGCTTGGCCCACAAACACATTATGGCCTTGGCCCGTATACAAGGGTAACTATATATGCATCATGGCCCATCCCAGCCTAGAAATCCATCCTCTACACACCAACCCGTACCAACCATCACACCTTGGGGATTTCTACAATCAACCCTCCAATCACTACACACCATATCGATACCGTGGTCGCCTGTCTTAAAGACCGATCATTGTGTGACCTATGTGGCAAAGCCACCGATCGCCATGCGACCTTAATAATACATCGTAGTATTTCGACGCTGAGTCGTCATCATAAAGACCGATCACTATGTGACCTATGTGGCAAAGCCACCAATCGCTATGCGACCTTCTTCCCCCTTCATCATATCAATCCCATCCCATGCATACATACATGCGAATCAAAACAATATACTACCTAAAAGTTCACGATCTATCACATACATCGATACACATAGAGAAGTTTCTATGATTACGTACTGCATCCCTTGCCTACCCTTTTTGGTAATCCGACTGTCTATACAGCCTTTTTTCGACTTTTAGCCCATAGCATATATTTAGTACAGATTACTATACAGCCTTTTTCCGGCTTTTAGCCCATAACATATATTTAGTACAGATTACTATACAGCCTTTTTTCGGCTTTTAGCCTATAACATATATTTAGTACAGATTACTAGTGTGTTAGAGATCTACACACCTGATTACCGTTAGAACGAGACCCTCTAAGTCGACGCTATCCATAGCCAACACCTTCGCTATCTGCCTTGAAATCTCGAAAAGTGATATGAGATTCAGGAACTAGCGTTTCCGGCTTTTAGATCTAAGAGATCTTACTAGAGAAGATTCGGCTACTCCCAGAGGATTCCGACTTTTTGTGAAAAATTAGGAAGAGAAGATGATTCAAAGAAATCTATAGAGATTCGGCTTTTAGAAGAAAGAAGAGAAAAGAATAATGGAGTTTTCGGCTTTCGGCTTTTTAGAAGAAAGAAGAGAAGAGAATAATGGAGTTTTTGGCTTTTAGAAGAAAGAAGAGAATAATGGAGTTTTCGACTTTTAGAAGAAAGAAGAGAAAGGAATAATGGAGTTTTCGGCTTTCGGCTTTTAGAAGAAAGAAGAGAATAATGGAGTTTTCAGCTTTTAGAAGAAAGAAGAGAATAATGGAGTTTTTGGCTTTTAGGAGAAAGAAGAGAAAAGAATAATGGGGTTTTCAGCTTTTAGAAGAAAGAAGAGAAAGAAAAGGTGGAAACCCTAAATGCCGAAAAATAAAGAAGAGAACCCTCCCTATTTATAGAAATTTCGGCACTTACCTATGAAAAACCGAAAGTGCCCTTCCTGATAACCAAAAATTAATCAAATAAAAAGGGAAAATTCTGTAACACCCCAAACCCGACCCATACACCACGACCGAATTTAGAATGCCACTGCGGAAAACGTTTGAAAAGATTTTGACTTAAAGATAAAAACTTTAAAATTTATTGTCGTTTGTAGAATATTGTATGTTTAAAATTCTGAGTAAAACTTTGATGTTACCAATTATCCGGAATTAAAACTTTAATATAAATATTTTTAAGATATAAGTTGCTAAAAATGAAATCATTTCCAAATAGTAAATTAATCATCCATCCAACTAAAACATAACAATAAACTTCAAATACTTTAAGTGGCCCTTATTACATCAAATAATTATTCAAAAATACTTAATATTAAATCGCATAAAATAAATAAAACATCTTCTCGCATGGCCACCTCGTATCCTCTCCAACCCGGTCCAAGCATCACGTATCACCGCGATGTTTGATAAAAATTTGGGTGAGTCTAATGACTCGATTGTGTAATTAGTCCACTGAATTCCACCCACATATCAAACCACATATCAACCCACATAACAGAGATAGCAAGGCAATTTATTCACATAATATCACAATTTGGGCTTGGCCCATATCCATACCACATATCGGATCATAATGTAATTAACCACATGATTCCACATATTGGGCTTGGCCCATTTCCACACTGCTTCCACATTCACATATTGGGCTTGGCCTATAACCACATCAATAACCACAATGCCACACATAATCATGCAAAGTGCACCCAACCCAACCTAGGGTCCATCCTCTACACACCCCGTATCCACCCACCACACACCGTGGATTTCTAAATCACCCTCCAACCGCTACACACCATTTCAAAGAATTAATGTCGTCCACGATGTAGCTCGTAGCTAACATCAAACCACGATGAGGCACATAGCCACTCATCAACCACGATATGGCACACACCGATATCAACCACGATGAGGCACAGAGCCACTCATCAATCCACGTGAACTTAATCACAAGTAATCCACAACGCGACCTCACCAGCGCCAATCCACGATGTAGCTCATGGCTAACATCAAACCACGTGCTCAAGTACACCCGCACCTTCTTTCATATTCATAACCCATCCCATGCACATGCAACATATAATAATGTCATGATAAATAATGCATGTACATGTTATCCAAGCATTCAATCGTATTCACATTCATAATCCACATTTCATCGATTTGGTACTAACTCGATTATTGACGCACCCTTTTAAGGGCATCCATTTCATAATTGCCACGCACTTATTAGCACATATATAACACATATACAACACATGCAAGTATCACATAAATCCCGGAAAATGGTAGGCTAACTACACACCTGATAACTTGAAGCACTACGCTCTCAATCCCGATGCTATCACTAAGCGAAACTACCGCTTATCCGCCTACTCTTGTTTCTTGCTCTGCTGCCCACACCACGTGGCTAATCTCGCATCCGCTGAGACGGATCTCCTCTTAAACTTAGGGATAGGAACTACTCTTTTCCTTCTTGACCGTTACCACATCCATCGAATACGCTTAATCGTAAAATCCCGATTAATACAAGATTTTAAACAAATAAAAGCTACTACTAAACATCCTTACCCAAATCGATCTTGAATCCCGAAGGCTTCTGCTCACTCCTTCTGTCGAAATCCTACCTACACATCATAGTTAGAATCGGCCTTACTTAATAACCAATATGGCCTATGGCCGAATATCACAATCCTCCTCACCTTACTAATCTAAAACCCGAATCACCACTTGTCTATGAAGTTGACGAAATCCCTGCATGCTAGATGTTAGGTTCGGCTTCAACACATGAATACCTATGGATACATCCCTTGGCCGAAACTACATTACTTACCAAAACTCGAAACTGCACTTGCTCCTGAAACTGTCGAAATCCCTATATGCCACATGTTAGAATCGGCTTTAAGCATAAATCCATAGAAAATAGCCCTTGGCCGAATACCTCATATCACTTACCTTGATGGATCAAATCCAGAGAATCCTTAGTGCTTCCTTCCTTTGGCTACATACAAAAGAAACACTAGATAAAAGCCCTATAAACACTCGGCCATCCCTAAGGCCTAACTACATGATTTCGGCACACTAATAGAAGGAGTACCCAATCCGATTGATAATGAAAGAACACTCACCACTACACGCTTTGAGAGAGAGAGAGATCACAAGCAAGTAGTCGACAAACCTTTCAATAGGGATTCGACTATGGCTTCAAAGATCTCAAGAAATAGGAGGGAGAATGAGAGGTCAAAAGATTCGGCAAGGACTCCTAAATGGAGTTGGAATATTCGGCAATGGTGACTAATGGTGGAGAGGTTTCAGCCTTTGTCAAAAAGATGGAGAGAGTGTGAATCTTAATAGAATTCAGCAATGGCAAGGTTTAAGAGTGATTTCGGCTCAAGCAGAAAGAAAAGAAAAGATGTGAAAGAAGAAAGAAAATAGATGCACAAAAGGTTCTAACTTTCGGCTTTTGTCAAAGGGAAATAGGGTGTAAAAATTCGGCAAAACACAAAGATGAAAAAGAAATAATTTAGCACACACAAAGACTAAATTTCGGCACACACTACCACCCCCTTTGTCATAAAGAAACCGATTTCTTCACTTCTCTAGGTGATGGAATTTCGGCCAACTCCTAGCCTTGTAGATAGCTCCTATCTTTTCTCCTTTTTTTTTCCTTCCATATTATCAACTATATTATCTACATTATCCCATTCACATAAATCCTCCTATTTTTGAGCCTTGTTGCCGTCCACTCTACCTAACCCTAATGCCGAAATATAGCTAATCCACTCTACCTAACTCTAATGCCGAAATTTAGCTAACTTAAATTAAAAGAGTTGGGCTCCATGTAACTTAAATTTGGGCCCCTTACTCCCTTGTGTGGCGTCACCTCCTTGCTCCCTAAGTGGCGCCACTGACCACTGGGCCACAAGCCCATTTTGATATTTTAAACTCAGATACCACCTTTTAAACCCTATAGTGCCCAAACAAAAAAAAAAATTTAAGTAAGGCTTCAGCCCAATCCTGAGCCCAATTTGGACCCCTAATGCTCAAATTAACTCATTACACATATTCACCCATTAAATGCATAGGCCCAAAAATTCAAGATGTTACATTCTCTTTCGGGTTATAAAAACCCATCAAAAACCTGTAACACGGACACAAGATACATACAGAAAAGTAGAGACAAAAATATTGAAAGAAATAAAATACAGAAATCACAATAGGTGATTTGTTTTATTATTCTGTTTTACTTTTTTTTCTTCTATACATTTGCGCATACAAACATTATTTTTTTTAAAAAATAAAAAATAAGTTTTACCTTTCAAATCGGGTCTGAAAATGGAGTTTTTGGCCTCCGGCCACGGAGGCGCGTGTAGCGCGTGGAGCGCGTAGCTCGGAGATCCGGTGACCAACTCAGAACAGGGGAGGGAGGATTTCAGAGATTTTTTTCTGAAGTTTTTTTTTAAAACAGTTTTAAAAATGATTTCAGCCATTTTTTTTTACTTATATAACAAAGTGAAAACGGCGCCGTTTTTGCTTAAACAAATAAGCGTTAAAACGTCGCCGTTTAGAAGGCCAGGATCCGCGCGTTGACCCGACCCGGGGAGGATCCACGCGTTTTCATTGAATGGTCTAATTGCCATTTAAGCCCTTCCGCATTTTCAAATTGTTTAATCCAGTTTTTTTATTTAATTTGGCCCTAAAAGTTTAATTACTTTCCAATTTAGTCCCTCGAACTCTTTAAAGGCTAAAATCAAAACGTCGTAGTTTTTAAAATTTTGCCTAATTGCCATTTTAACCCCTGTGATTTAACGCGCGTTTCATTTAGTCCTTTTATATCTGTTTTAATTGCTTTTTAACCCCTGTTTTGTTTTTATTTATTTAATATTGTATTAAATTATTTTATTATATTAAATAGTCTATATTATTTTCTTTTTTATTTATATATTAATATATTAATAGTATAAATATATAATATCCTTATATATTAAATGATTATTATTTATTATTTTATTTAGCTCAAAATTATTTTCATTACATATTATTTTTATATATTAATTACTATATTATATGTTTTTATTTTTTTATATTATATAGTATTATAGTATATCATATACTATTTTTAAAATTTTATTTTTGTATAAAATCTATTTATATTATGTAATATATTTTATTTATATTATCTATTATATATGTACTTTTACAATTATTGCATTTATATATTTTACGTATATTACTTATTATAACTATTTTTAATATTATTATTTATATGTATGTATATTATTTTATAACTTTTATCTTAATTATCTATGTTCTTAATTATTTATTTATTTATTATATTATATTATATATTATAGAATATCACTTTTATATTGTATACCACATATTTATTTTTATTGTTTATAAGAAATATATAGGTATTAGATTATTATATTATAAAATTATATATTATTTATTCCTTTAACAACATATTTTACTTATTTTTTAAAAATATATATATACTATTTTTGACTACTTCACATCATTTTTTGCATATTAATTTGTTTTTTTATAATTCATTCTATATTGTTATTTTATCTTACATGTATGTAAAGTTTATGTTTATTTTTTCTTATCTTTGGTTATTTATTGCATTATATCTCATATTCATTTATATCCATTTATTAATTGCATGCTTTAGTATAATTATTTTATTGTTTATATCATTTGTTGTTTATATTATTCTTTCTTTAATTTATTTATTAGAAGAAATTGTCGTCATAATTTGTAGTTATGATAAATCGTTATTTGGCATGTATGTTGCGATGTATTCATATAATATCTTATTCAAACCATTGCTTTCATAAAAACATCTTTTGAATTGACACATTTTATTCAAATGGTTTTCAAAAATACGGTGATATGTGATATTTGAGGGATTTCGAGAAGAATTGTGCCCTAACTTACTGGGTTTCGATTTTTCTCGTGAAACTCAAGGTATTACATATCCCTTCTCTTTTAAAACCAAAAGTTACAAATTTCAAATAAAAAACCTTCTTGGGAATTCAAGACGTTGTGTCCTAACTTACTGGATATGATGTTTTGTGTCTTGGGGTAGGAATTTTCTAAAATAAAGACATGCCTAGTTTCAAAGTCATGAGATGTTATATCCTAACTTACTGGGTATGGTGTTTTATTTCTTTGAGATAGGAAAGTCTGGGTTTTTTTCTTCAAATAAAAGGACCATTTTCTAAAATTTCTCAAAGTGTCAACATTAGGACATGATTTTATCGATTATGTACCAATTTTTGGGCGTTATGAGGGTGCTAACCTTTCCTCATACGTAACCGACCCCCGAACCCATTTTTTTTTTGTTTTTCATGGACCAAAATCAGTATTTTGGAAATAAAATGTTTTTAAGGTGATCCAATCACACCTAAGTAAAAAGGGATTGGTGGCGACTCCCATTTTCGTTTTTAAAAGTCGATCCCCGTTTTTAAAAATCAACTTTTAAAATGGTTTCGACAACTTGGCGACTCCGATGGGGACAATAAGAGAGTCAAGCCATAAAATCGATAATTTCATGTTCTTATGTCTGAATTTTAAAATCTGGTTTAAAAATTATGATCCTTTTTATTGCATGTGGTTCTATTTGTATAAAATATCTCTGCATTACATTGCATGACCATTGTGGTCACACCCTTAAGTGGGAGAGATAAGCTACTCCTTCGCGAGGTTTTCACCTCCGTGCAGGATAGTGAACCGCTTTCGGGATACATTCGTACCTATGTCTTCGTGAGATTTTCTTCTTCGTGCAGCCATAGGTAAATGTATTCCCCTGAACTTAACTCGGTCCATATAAGCCTATAATGGGTGAGGATCGAGGAATCTACTGGTTCAGGTACCTCAACTTTAGAGCCAAATCACATATAGAAAACCTAAGTGCTTACCCTAGGTAGATCTATACCAAAACCTTAGCAGTCATCCAGATATGCGTTTGATTATTTCCTTTATATTTTACTTCATGTTACTAATTGATTGTGTTTTATTTTGTTGCATGTCATTTCATATTTTAAGAGGTATCGATTCACGGTCAGTTTCTAAGTTAGAAAGCTGGTTATGGAGAACAAATTCCTTGATAAAGTGGAGGATAATGCAGCCGTCCGTAGGTGGTCAGAGCAAATGCAATTAGAGAAAGGGGATAGTTTAGCTGAAGGGCACACATCAGAATTCTGGGACTACACTCACATCAGTGTGACGCAAAACAATCTCAAGGAATTAAGAGAGATATGGGATCAATAGAGTGACGATACCAAGCAGTTGTTTTACAGCGGCTATGGAGACTTGCCGTACTTGTTGGATATTCAGGTAGATAGACATCTATTCCGAGCCATTACCCAATATTGGAATCCTGCGTATAGTTGCTTTACTTTTGGAAAGGCTGATTTGGTACCCACGGTGGAAGAGTATACAGTTCTATTGCATTGTCCTAAGATTCAAGTGGATAAAGCTTACTCAAGAGCTGCTAGTGTTCCGACCTTTCTGAGAAAGATGATGGGTATTACGGGGATGAGCGAACAATGGGTCACAGCTAGAATCAAGAAAAAAGGTGAGTGTAAGTGCATCCCTTGGAAGGTTTTAAAAGATTTGATTTTATTACATCCTAATATGAAAAAGAGGATAGATGTTTTTGCTTTAAGTATATACGGGTTAGTGATTTTCCCTAGGGCATTGGGATATGTGGATGAAGCAGTCTCGGATATTTTTTATCGACTTGATAAACAAGTCACACCTGTCCCTGCAATCTTGGCTGAGACTTTTCGATCGCTGAATGCATGTAGGAGAGCTGGCGAAGGCAGATTTATAGGATGTGCGCAGTTGTTGTTGTCTTGGTTCCACATTCATTTTTGGAAGGTGGACAAGGTTTCTTATCGTGCCTTTTCAGAAAATTATTCTCCTTTAAAAGAGATAGCAGCTACCCCAAGGAGAGATGACATATTTGAAGAAAATTGGATAGCGCTTCTACGAAATCTCCGAGAAGAAGATGTCGAGTGGAGAGCCCCCTGGATGGTTCCTAATGAAGTTCTGTATTGGTGTGGGAGTTTCGATTGGGTCCCTCTACTTGGAATTTAGGGAGCCATTGGATATGCGCATTTGCTTGTATTAAGGCAATTCAGATCGAGGCAGTTTGTACCAGCTACACACGGATTAGATCATAGTGAGTTTTCGTATAAAGGGGATAGTTCCAAGAAGAGGGTTAAGGACATTTCTAGTGCTTGGAATCAGACTTATCGCATGAAGAGAGTGGACGCAAGCCCAATGACGACTCCAGAGTATAGTGGATGGTGGAGTAGGAGAGTCAATGACAATATCCCTGTGCCAAGTTCAGAAGACGCTCGATCGATCAAAGAATTTTTACAGGTGGTCCCATCAGAGTTAGAGATTATAAAGCAAGACTTTGAAAGGCAAAGTTCAGAGCTCGGAAAGAAGATAGAGAAGCTAGAAGAAGAAAAGATGTACTTGAGGCTAGATGTGGATATTCAGAAATCAGAAGCCAAGAAAGTAAGAAAGGAGAAAAGGAAGATTGAGGAAGATCGAGATAGCTTGAAGACTGAATATAAGAAGATGCGTCTATCGATGAAGAATGCTGGATTGGGAAAGACTTCAGAATAGTGGCAACAAGAGGTCCAAGAGGAAAAGGCCAAATCTAATTATTGGGAAAGAAAGTTTTGAGAAATGCAAGCGTAAAACGAGGCCTTAGAGAAGAGTTTGGCAGAAAGTCGAAGTGAAAAGGAAGAATTAAAAGCTAGAGTGGCTGAACTTGGACGGTCTCTTCATCACCATCGAAACCGTAATTCTGCGATCGAGTTAAAGTCAAGCTTGAACAAGATCGAGGAAATGAAGGGTAAGATTGAAGAGTTAGAATCAGTATTGCACAGTTGTGAACTTTGGATCGAGCTTCTTGAAACAAGAGAAGAACGTTGGAAGGAAGAGCTTCACTATTCTCAGGATCAAGTTAGAAGTCGAGATTACCTCATGGGTGAAGAAATAGTTTAGATTCAAGAGGTAGCTGATCATCTACAGACTTTGGCATCACAGGCTGATACGTTGAGCATGAAGTATGAGCTGCAGTCCGATCCTAGTCAAGAGCTAGCTTCCTTGCTTGGGAAAATCAAAACCTTAGGACTTAGGACGAAAGCATATTTGTAGTCCGTTTTATGTAAAGGATTTTGTTTTCTAATAAAGTTTTCTAAAATAAAGTTGAATCAGAATCGATGCCTCTTTGCATTCATGCATTTGCATTACATCATATCATATGCATTTAAGTCCATAGAGAGAGTCTGATTAGTTGACATTATAATAGAGAGAGAGAAAGAGAAAAAGGGAAGGAAAATCTGAAAGCTGAACATCCTTACGGTACACGTGCCAAATCGAAGAAAATGGATCAAAGATTGGAACAATTCCAGAGAGACATGCAAGACCAGATGGAAAAACTCCAACAAGAGATGAGGGACCAGATGTTGGAGGCACAAAAGAACATGATGACTCAAACGGCCCAGATGCTAAGTGGGGCAATGGACAAGGGAAAGGGTCCCATCGTTAACGCTGAAGACAATAAGGATTTTCATAGGGGATGCACTCCCCCACACGTGCAAACACAACTTGAGAAATATCCTAGGAGGCCACCTGTCACAATTAGGCCTCAGCAAGGGCAAGCTGACACTGGAATGCCCATGAATTTTCAAGTTGGCATAGGATCCAACCCAGGGGATAACCCTACCAATCCTGTTATTCCTGATCTGGACATGGCAGAGAGAGAAGGGATCAGAACTGAATCTTCAAGACAGTTGGAAGATCGTTGTAGATGGTTGGAAGAAAAATTCAAAGCTTTGGAGAATGCCGACCATCACCATGGCATTGACGCAAAGGATTTGATTTTGGTCCCAGATCTGGTACTTCCTCATAAATTCAAGATGCCGAAATTTGAGAAGTACAATGGGACTAGTTGCCCTAAAGCTCACATCACCATCTTCTGTAGACGCATGACTGGCTATGTGAACAATGATCAACTTTTGATTCATTGTTTCCAAGATAGTTTGATGGGAGCAGCGTCTAGGTGGTATAATCAACTTCACCGCGCTAATATTAGCTCATGGAGAGATTTGGCTCAAGCCTTCATAAAGCAATACAATCATGTCATAGACATGACGCCTGATAGAATCATGTTGCAAAACATGGAAAAGAAATTGAATGAAAGCTTCAGGCAATACGCACAAAGATGGAGGGAAGTGGCCATGCAAGTTCAAGCACCTCTCTTGGAAAAGGAAACCACCATGTTGTTTATCAATACTTTGAAGGCACCATTTATCACCCATATGATAGGAAGCACCAGCAAAAGCTTCGCAGATATAGTGATGGCAGGTGAAATGATAAAAAACGTTATAAGGGGTGGTAAGATTGAAGCGGGAGAGACCACTAGAAGATCTGCTCCCAAAAAAAAGGACAATGAGGTGAACAATACGAGTACGTATAACAAAGGGTACTCAAAGGCAGTTACTGTTAGTCAATCGAAAGTAGTTACTGCCGGGCAACAAGGGTCAACAGGACAAGAATCAGACCCAAGGCGAAATTCTGAAAAGCTCTAATTTACGCCAATCCCAATAACGTATAAGGAGCTATATCAAAGTTTATTCGAGGCATGCATAGTGTCCCCATATTATCTACAGCCGTTACAACCCCCATATCCTAAATGGTATGACTTTAACACTCATTGTGATTACCATGCAGGAATAGCGGGGCATTCGATAGAAAACTGCACTACCTTGAAAAAGGTAGTTGAGAGGCTCATTAAGATGGGGATCATGAAGTTCGACGACACACCTAGTTCGGAGAACCCATTACCCAATCATGGAGATAAGGGGATAAACGTGATCGGAGAGGATGTCGTGAGAAGAATCAAGGGGGATATCTCAGAGGTGAAAACCCCATTGAGAATGGTTTGGAGGGAAATGGTAAGAAGGGGACTGATAGAATCAAGTTCTGAGGAAGGAGGTGAAGAACCAAGGAACTACTGTGAGTTCCACGAAGCAGAGGGACATGGGATCCAAGAATGTGCTGAGTTTAGGGTCCTGATACAGAGCCTTATGGATAATAAGGAATTGGATTTTTACGAAGAAGGCTTGGAGGGAGGAAATGTATGTGTAACTGAAGGAGAGTTGACAAAACAAAAAGTCAATTATCCGAGAATCATCATTTCCTGACCGAGAAATACAGAAGGCGGAGTACAAATCGTGCCTAAAGTTGTAATTTAGAAACCTGTGTCCTTTTCGTATAAGGATAACAAAATGGTACCATGGAATTACGATTGTAGTGTGACAACGCCGGGAGGGGAAAACTCAGCTAGCACTTCCAAGGAGGTTCAAAGGGAGGGATTCCACACACAAAGTGGGAGGCGTTACGACTCGGTAAACATCAGAACAGAACCAGTGAAATCAAAGACTGTGGCAGTTGAACTGGAGAAAGGACCTGGTGCCCTTATCAATGTCCCTGTGAAAGAGGAAGAGGCTAAAGAATTTTTAAAATTCTTGAAGCACAGTGAATATAGCATAGTAGAGCAATTGCGCAAGCAACCGGCTCGCATATCAGTGTTAGCCTTACTTTTAAGTTCGAAAGTACATCGTGAGGCTTTGATGAAAGTGCTGAACGAGACTTATGTTACTAAAGATATATCCGTCAATAAACTTGACCGATTAGTTAGTAACATAAGTGCTGACAACTTTATTTCCTTTAGTGACGATGAAATTCCACCTGGAGGTATGGGATCAACCAAAGCCTTGCACATCACCACTCGTTGCAAGGGATACACTCTACCAAGTGTATTAATCGATAATGGATCAGCCTTAAATGTCTTACCGTTGTCAACATTAAAGAGGTTGCCGATAGACAGTTCTCACATGAAGACATGCCAGAACATAGTGAGAGCGTTTGGTGGCACCGGGAGAAGAGTGATGGGAAGAATCGATAAACCATTGCAGATTGGGCCAAACACGTATGAAGTGGATTTTCTGGTCATGGATATAAAGCCCTCGTACAGTTGCCTGCTGGGAAGGCCCTGGATTCACTCAGCAGGGGCAGTGCCCTCATCCTTGCACCAAAAGCTAAAACTGGTAACGGATGGTCGATTGGTCACTATAAACACAGAGGAAGACATCATAGCGATTGTCACCAATGACGCTCCATATGTAGAGACAAATAAGGAGGCCGTTGAGTGTTCTTTTTGGTCCTTAGAGTTCGTTAACGCCACATTCATTTTGGAAGGAAATGAAGTTCCGGTGCCCAAGATATCCAAGACCACGAGGATGGGCCTACAAATGATGGTGGGGAAGGGAGCCCTACCAGGAAAGAGACTGGGCAGACATCTCTAAGGAGAGGTTCAAGTGCCATTGCTAAAAGAGAAAAGAGACCGTTTTGGCTTGGGTTTCAGGCCAGATGCCAAACATAAGAAGAGAGAAATAGAAAAGAAGCAAGAAAGAAGGAGAGCACGCTTGAATGGGGAAGAAGTCTAGTGGGAATCAATGACATTCCCCCACATATCCCAGACCTTTGTATCCAGAGGGGTAATTCACCCTGAGAGAGGGTTATTGGAAAGTCTACACGTCAACGCCATACATGAGGAAGGAATTGAACAAAGAAACTTGTTAGGCATTCGCCCTTATGAACTTGGAAGCGTTCTAAACAATTGGACTGCAGAGGAACTTCCTGTAGTTTTTAGAGATTATACAGAGTAATATTCAGAACGCTCTTATTCTTTTTTTAGCCTAGGAACAAGAAGATTTATTTTGTGAAATAGGCTCATGTTCAGAAATTATTGTTTTAATAAAATACATTTTTGATAATTAATTTGAGCAAATATTCTTTCATTTCATTCTTTTGACTTTCTAAATTCATTCCAAATTTTTATTTCTCATTCATATCAAGTGAATAATTGTCCTTGAATTCATTTGTTTTTTGTACATTCTTTGGTATCCATCACAAGTCCCTAGATATCAATTATATGAACAACGATAATACAGATCCAGAGGTCCACTTTGAGCAAGACATGTGTTTAGAGAAATCTCAGGATTTTGAAGGTGACCGAGATTGTGATTTATCCCCAGACTTGTTAAGGATGGTAAAGCAAGAGGAGAAACAGATCTTACCCCATAATAAGAAGGTAGGAACATAGCCTTGGAGGAAGGAAAGGTTGTGAAAATTGGGACACGCATAGCCGAGAAGACAAAACAAGACCTTGTTGAGTTATTACGAGAATTCAAAGATGTCTTTGCATGGTCGTACCAAGATATGCCTGGGCTAAGTACCGATATTCTAGTACATCGCCTTCCCATAAGTGAAGAGTGCAAGCCAGTTTAGGAAAAGCTACGAAGGATGAGGCCTGATATAGTGTTGAAAATAAAAGAGGAGGTCCAAAAACAGTTTGATGCTGGTTTCCTACAAGTGGTCAAGTACTCAGAATGGGTTGCCAACATTGTTCCTGTCCCTAAGAAGGACGGAAAGGTCCGGATGTGTGTGGATTATAGGGATCTAAATAAAGCTAGCCCAAAAGATAATTTCTCTTTACCTCATATTGACACGTTGGTGGATAATACGGCGGGATTTTCATTGTTTTCCTTCATGGATGGCTTTTCAAGATACAATCAGATCAAGATACACCCTGAGGATATGGAGAAAACTACCTTCATAACACTGTGGGGTAACTTTTGCTATAAAGTAATGCCATTCGGACTAAAGAATGCTGGGGCAACATATCAAAGGGCCATGGTAACATTGTTCCATGACATGATGCACAAAGAGATTGAAGTATATGTTGATGATATGTTTGCCAAATCTCGAACAGAAAAGGAGCACATTGAAGTTATGAAGAAGTTGTTTTTGAGATTAAGAAAGTTTCAATTGAAGCCCAACCCGACAAAGTGTACTTTCGAAGCTCGATTAGGGAAATTACTAGGTTTTGTGGTCAGCGAGAGAGGAATCGAAGTTGACTCAAATAAGGTCAAAGCTATACAAGAATTGCCTCCACCGCGCACTCAGAAGGAAGTCCGAGGTTTTCTGGGAAGATTAAATTACATTGCTCGATTCATCTCACAATTAACTGAGAAATGTGATCCCATATTTCGTCTTCTCAAGAAACACAACCAAGGTGTATGGGATGATGAATGCCAGAGAGCTTTTGACAAAGTCAAACAGTATCTGTCAAATGCATCAGTATTATCTCCGCCTAACCCAGATAGACCATTGATACTGTATTTGTCAGTATTCAATAACTCCATGGGATGTGTGCTTGGAAAACACGATGAGTCAGAAAGAAAAGAAAATGCGATATACTATCTCAGTAAAAAGTTCACTGATTGTGAAATGAGATATTCGTCGATTGAGAAATTGTGTTGCGTCTTGATTTGGACAACTCGGAGATTAAGGCAGTATATGCTATATCATACTACCTGGTTAATTTCAAAGCTTGATCCGTTAAAGTATATGATGGAGTCCACTGCTTTGAATGGGAGGATGGCTAGGTGGCAGATTTTGCTATCTGAATTCGATATAGTCTATGTAAACCAAAAGGCTATAAAAGGGAGCGCAGTAGCAGAATTTTTGGCTAGCAGAGCTTTGGAGGATTATGAACCTTTGAGCTTTGATTTCCCAAATGAAGAACTGACGTATGTAGCAAATACTGAAGATTGTCCATGGAAGCTAAACTTTGATGGAGCATCGAATGCTGTGGGAAATGGAATTGGGGCAATCTTGGTATCCCCTAGTGGTGATCATTACCCATTCACATGCAAATTGGATTTTGATTGCACGAACAACATGGCGGAATATGAAGCATGCATCATGGGAATTCGAGTAGCCGTAGAGCGTAAGATCAGATTATTTGAAGTGTATGGAGATTCTGACTTAGTAATCTATCAGCTAAAAGGAGAATGGGAGACAAGAGATCCAAAGCTAAGTGATTATTGGAAAATAGTTCTGGGATTGATTGAGGAGTTCGATGAGATCACTTTTAATTATCTCCCACGAGATGAAAACCAAATGGCGGATGCTTTGGTAACTCTGGCTTCTTTGATCAAAGTAAACAGGTCAGAAGATATGAGACCTATTCAGATGAGTATCTTCAAAGTTCGAGCTCATTGTTATGATATAGAAGAGGAGGAAAGAGATGACTACCCGTGGTATCAGGGATTGCGATATGTAAAAAATCGTGAATACCCGGAGCATGCCACTGAGAATGAGAAAAGGACTTTAACAAGATTGGCCTCTGACTATGTTTTAGACGGGGATATCTTATACAAGAAGAGAAAAGATCAAATACTATTGAGGTGCGTTGATACAGTAGAAGCTAGGAAAATCCTGGAAGAGGTTTATGGGGGCGTTTGTGGAACACACGCCTATGGATTCACAATGGCCAGACAGATAATGAGATTTGGATATTATTGGTCCACCATGGAAGGTGATTGTATCATCTATGCTACGAAATGTCATAAATGCCAGATTTATGGAGACAGAATTCATGTGCCTCCATCACCTCTGCATGTTATGACCTCCCCATGGCCTTTTTCTATGTGGGGCATGGATGTTATTGGACCAATTTCACCAAAAGCTTCGAATGGACATCGATTCATCTTCGTGGTAATTGACTACTTCATGAAATGGGTAGAGGCTGCTTCATATGCTAGCGTCACTAAGTCAGCAGTTAGTCGTTTCTTGAAAAAGGAGATCATTTGTCGATATGGAATGCCCGAGAGGATCATATCAGATAACGCGCTAAACTTGAAAAATAGCACGATAGCAGAAATTTGTAGCCAATTTGGGATCAAGCACCATAACTCGTCTCCGTATCACCCAAAAATGAATGGGGCAGTGGAAGCGGCCAACAAAAATATCAAGAAGATAGTAGGGAAGATGACTGAAACTTATAAGGATTGGCATGAGAAACTACCGTTTGCACTCTATGCTTATCGAACGTCCGTCAGAACCTCTACTGAGGCAACGCCCTTCTCATTAGTCTGTGGAATGGAGGCTGTTCTACCCATTGAAGTGGAAATACCTTCTCTTCGAGTTTTGTCAGAAATAAAGCTGGATGAAGCTGAATGGATCCAGACTCAGTATGATCAGTTGAATTTAATTGAAGAAAAGAGGCTAAGCGCTATTCGTCACGGTCAGATGTACCAAAAACGAATGATGCAAGCCTATAATAAGAATGTTCGCCCAAGAGAGTTTCATGAGGGGGACCTTGTATTGAAAAAGATCCTTCGCATACAAAAGGATTCAAGAGGAAAATGGATGCCAAATTGGGAAGGACCATATGTGGTGAAGAAGGCTTTCTCTAGAGGAGCACTGATCTTGACCAAAATGGATGGGAAAATTTTTCCCAACCCGGTGAACTCTGACTCAGTCAAAAAGTATTTTGCTTGAAAAGGAGAAGAGGCCAAAGTGAAAACCCGCAAAGGGCGCCTTAAGACCAAAGGGGTTTTGAGTGGAAAACCCGAAAAGGGCGGCTCAAATGCATATTGGACATGCAATTATCTTGCTACACTTGAATCAAAAATGAAATGAAGAATGTTGCATATCGGGGCATCAACAAAGTACTTTGGGTCTTCTAAACACATGTTGAGCTCAAGGCAGTCTTCATAAAGTTTGTATATAGAAGCTCAATCGACGATATCTAGGGCATTTGATTTTTGTCCTATTCATTTTACTATCTTTGGATTCTTTTTCTTCTCAAAGATATGCCTCCAGTTAATTTTCTTTGTATTTTTGATAATTTATTCAATTTTAACTCTTTTTGAAATCAATTTATTTGTTACCCATTATTCATAAATGTGTTGCATTGAAATAATGATTGACAAACTAATAATTTCACAAAAAGAAGTTCTACATATTACTTTGGAGATTCTAAATAAGACAAGGAACCAAAATAGGACAATCGTTCAGAATTTCCATGTGCATAAAAATATTTGAGAAAGAAGAGTTTGGATAGAGACTACTTCTCTGAATTCTTTGTCCAATTGATAATGGGACAAAGTAAATGAGTTGATGTGATGTAAGTAAGTGATGAAATCAGGTTATAACATTCGAGGGTGATTTGATGAACTAAGTAACCCTGAATTGTGGTGGAATGGGTTGAATTCGAAATAAGCCCTATACCTTAAAAATTTCAGATGGGTCAGATTGAAAAAGTTTCAATTCCCATTGTTGTATGAGGGCACAAGCCTTGTGTTCTCAAGAATCAAGCGGGGTTGACTCAGAAATTACATTGGGGCAAACTTGTTGAGCAGAACAGGATTGATGAACAAGAATGAAGAACAAATGAGTGATAAAACCTAGAATAGGAATCATACTCATAACATTTTTGCATCATAGCAAATCTCATTAGGAGTATTTGATTCATTCCAATCATTGCATCCTAATCCTTTTAAAAGGAATCATTTTCATGACATGTTACATTCGTGTCACTCATAACACATGTAGCTAGAAGCATTTGATTCATTCTGATCATAGCATCTTAGTCATGTGACATAAACATATGGAACCGAGTCTACAGGACATGTCCTTCAATGGACAGTGTAGCAATATCGGTGAATTTGCAGATCTCATCTTCCTGAAGTTGCAGGAAGCAGATCGAAGAGACTTTCAGCCTTATCTCCCTGAAGTTGCAGTGGAGCAGACTCAAGAAAGAAGATCTTATCTTCCTGAAGTTGCATGAAGCAGATCAAAAAATGATTTTAGTCTTATCTCCCTGAAGTTGCAGTGGAGTAGATTGAAGAAAGAAGATCTTATCTTCCTGAAGTTGCAGGAAGCAGATCAAAAGACACTTTCAGCCTTGTCTCCCTAAAGTTGCAGTGGAGTAGACTGAAGAAAGAAGATCTTATCTTCCTGAAGTTGCAGGAAGCAGATCAAAAGACATTTTCACCTTGTCTCCCCACGGTTGCAAAGGAGTAGATCAAGACAGAAGATCTTATCTTCCTGAAGTTGCAGGAAGTAGATCAAAAGACACTTTCAGCCTTGTCTCCCTGAAGTTACAGTGGAGTAGATTGAAGAAAGAAGATCTTATCTTCCTAAAGTTGCAGGAAGTAGATCAAAAGACACTTTCAGCCTTGTCTCCCTGAAGTTGTAGTGGAGTAGACTGAAGACAGAAGATCTTATCTTCCTAAAGTTGCAAGAAACAGATCAAAAAATACTTTCAGCTTTATCTCTCTGAAGTTGTAGTTGGAAGTCATTTCAAGAAGACCAAGAAGTCAGGGCTCAGCAAACACCGGGCAAAATTGGTCCTTTTTATAGTCTTTGCTCTATTCTCGTTACACGACAATGAGCAAAGAGGGGTAGCTGTAGAGGCCCATTTATGCCCGGGCCCATATACAATCCAAAAACAAAAAATGTCCATTAAATAGTTCGGTTACAACACCAAAATAGGCCCAAATTACATCCTCTGACCCAACAAAGAGACTACCCGTTACAGCTTACCTAGACCCAGACTAGCCCAAAACCCCAATTAAACCCCTTTGACCCAAACTTAGTAGACCCGAACTGCCTAGACCCAAAACACCCGTGGCCCAAAAGGCCCAAAACGTTAAGCGAACTCAGAGACTTAGCGTTTCTGAGGAAACCCTAGGCGCCGCAAGCCAGTGTCCCAGCCTCGCGCCGCAATTGGCTCACACCCACGCAAAGCCTTCAGTCACGCCATGATTTGCGCGACCTCCGCCATCGCCGTTATCTTTATCCACCTGCAAAAGAAAGGAAACAAATCACAGCAGAAATGGCAAGAATATAATATTTCCTTTTTTTATTTTTCTCTTTCGGGTTATAAAAACCCATCAAAAACCTGTATCACGGACACAAGATACATACAGAAAAGCAGAGACAAAAATATTGAAAGAAATAAAATACAGAAATCGCAAGAGGTGATTTGTTTTATTATTCTGTTTTACTTTTTTTTTCTTCTATACATTTGCGCATACAAACATTATTTTTTTAAAAATAAAAAAGAAGTTTTACCTTTCAAATCGGGTCTGAAGACGGAGTTTTTGGCCTCTGGCCACCGGACACGGAGGCACGTGTAGCGCGTGGAGCGCGTAGCTCGGAGATCCGGTGACCAACTCAGATCAGGGGAGGGAGGATTTCAGATATTTTTTTCTGAAGTTTTTTTTTAAAATAGTTTTAAAAATGATTTTCAGCCATTTTTTTTACTTATATAACAAAGTGAAAACGACGCCGTTTTTGTTTAAACAAATAAGCGTTAAAACGACGCCGTTTAGAAGGCCAGGATCCGCGCGTTGACCCAACCCGGGGAGGATCCGCACGTTTTCATTGAATGGTCTAATTGCCATTTAAGCCCTTCCGAATTTTCAAATTGTTTAATCCAGCTTTTTTATTTAATTTGTGTAAAACCCCAAACCCGGCCCATGCGGTATGACTGGATCTGACACGTCAGATGAAGAAAATGTGATAAATCCTTATGATTCGTACTAAAATAGGTGTAATTTGATTATGGTTAAGAAAACAAGTTTGGATGTGAATATTTGATAAAATACAACTAATTTTTGAGAGGTTGATTGATGAGTCGAAAATCGAGGTAGTGAACTTTAAAACCATGACTTTTGAAAATGACATTGAAAATTTGAAAGAGAATCCGAGTTAAATTATTTGTACATATTTATTATGAAAACAGTTTATTAATCAATTTTGGAAAACCGTTATTTATGATTTTAGAAAAATCCCCATTTAAAATAATGCAAGAAAAATAATAAGTATGGCTAAACATAAAATCAAATAAAAATATCCCAGAGGCCTTATTACAACTTTAAAACCCGAAATAATAAAAGCAACGAAATAATACGGAAAAGAAGTTTACTAAAGTCCAAAAATAACAATCCAAAAGTATGGCCTCCACCGAGTCATCCATGGCCCCAAGTCCTCGTCACTGAGCATTACCTACAAGTGTTAAGAAAAAGGGGGAGTGAGTTACAAGAACTCAGTGTATAATCCCCTTACCGTCATCCATTGGGCCTAAACCCGCATAACTTAATTCTCGGGCCTGAGCCCATATAGCAATAACTTGGGCCTAAGCCCATGTAGCATGATAACAACAATTATAACATATGAATGTATGCAACCCAACCCATCCTAGTAATCCATCCGCTACACACCACCCGTACCATCCCATCACACCTGTGGGGATCAAGTCAGCCCACCCCGCCAAACACACCAATCGTAGGCAAGCTGCCATATACAAAGTTTGTGGCGAAGCCACCAGAATAACAGATTATACGTGGCATAGCCACTGTGACACTTAATGGCAGAGCCACCGAATCGAATATATCGCAGCACAAACGCTTTTCATAATATTTGTGGTAAAGCCACTAGGCTACACTTCTCTTCAACATTTTTCCCATCCCATGCAAAATATGTAAATGCAACATACATAATAAAGCATAATATCCACATATATAAACAACAATCATTAATCCAGTAGTTTATTACGGTAAATCGACCAATTATAGAACTTGTAATTCGGCCCACTACAGAATTCTAGCAATTCGGCCCATAGGGGCATTTTCATAAATCGGCCCGTATGGGCATTTTCATAAATCAGCCCGTAGGGGCATTTTCGTAATTCGGCCCGTAAGGGAATTTTTGTAATTCGGTAATCTCGCAACCCATGGGTATTTTGGTAATTTACCCTCCAAGGGTATTTTGGTAATTTCGCAACCCAGACTTAACTACTAATGTGGGGCGTAAAAATTGAAACTGTCCATCTGCGTCATACTGACTAAATTGACTATAACTCGAGTTAGGAAACTCAAAATTTAGATCCGTAAATTTTCCTTGAAACTAGACTCATATATCTTATTACTGAAATTTTTCCAGAATTTTTTCCTTAACCATTTAGTACAATTTATTCATTAAACTTCCCCTTGTTTCACTGACCAACAATTCTGACCTCTCTTACCCTAAATTCAAATATCTCACTGTACAGTTTTCATATGTTGCTCCCACTTGTTTCTATTGAAAATAGGCTCACTAAGGAATCTATACATATAAATTATAACTCATAATTCACTTTCTACAATTCTAAACGATTTTTCCAAGATAGAACAGGGAACCACAAAGTCAATCAGAACCATTCTCACTAAAATTAAAATATCACAGAATATAAAATTCCTCTTCCTCCTCTGTTTCTTTCATATAAAAATAGACACCGTAAGCTTTAATTTGATATCTTTTTCACTTTCTAATTCCCTTTATCCAATTTTTCGTGAGTTTTCAAAATCACATCACTGCTGCAGACCAAGCAGTTTCATTGCAAAATATGGTTACTACTACGAACATACGCACGCCCGAGTGGTCACAGATGTCGGTTTTTGGTTTTTCAGTATTTTGAACGAATCATAGAACATTCCATTCAGCATTCAAAGAGGTGTGAGATTACCCACCATTTCAAACATGTATTCGGAAGGGTACGGGATTACACACCTGATTTGGATTTCCTAAAGAACCACTCTTCGTTGCCCCCACAATCGTGATCCTTCCCTACTAGATTCAAAAATCTGGCCTTGCACATTGGCTATTGCAATGAGTTCCTAAAGTAAATAAGTGATGTACCAAAGGGGTTAGCCTTCATCCAATATTTGGCCCTTCCACAAGAGTAGGAAGTTGATATCTTCACCACAAATTAGAATCACATGAGCGGCGCAAAACATCGAAATAAAGAGTAACATCTTACCACCAATATTCAGCCTAATCACCCACTTACCAATCAACTTCAAACCAAGGCTAAGAGAATGATAAGTAGCAACAAAGGATGGCTTGATTCGCCCTTAATAACAGGATGAGTCGAAAGGGATAACAAGGTTTGGCACTAGCAACAAGACAACAACTCTAGGTTCACTATGGAGACTATACCAAAAGAAAACCAATCAAAGAACAAGCTATTAAAGAACACAAACCGAAATGGTAGCTATAAGAGAGATTCGACTAAGGAAGAAAAGGGTTAGAAAGACATGGTGAAGTTGAGGTTTTGGTTAGGAAAAATTGAAGAAGACCCCAAAATGCCTCAAAAGGAAAAGTGATCCCAAAATGTGAAAATGCAAGGGAGAGCTAGAGAAATTCGCTCCCCCCTCTTCCCCTAACAAAACCATGTATCATCTTTACCAAAAGATGAGTGTTGACTCAAAATGCTTTCCAAAACATCCTCCACATAATAGGCCAACATGTTTCCTTCTCTTGCCTTTTTCTTTTGATTCTTTCCTTCATTATCCCTTATCTTCCTCCTTACCATAATCCTTAGCCACTTTTCCATAATTTAAAAAGTCTTCCTTGCCTTAAATACCACCATGGCCGACACTATGGATGAATAGCATAAAAATTAATCAAAATTTGCACTAGATGGGATTTGAACCCCTTCCCTCCATGCTCTCCACTTGATGCCATAACCTCCTTGCCATATGCTCATTTATGCTAACAAAACATTTTATTTCCTTAAGCCTTGATGCCATTTACCCTCTCTCCTTAAAGTGCTAAAACACAAAAATTTTGCTAAGGTCCAATTCAACCCCGAGCCTTCTTAGAACCCCTATACATACACAATTAATATTTTAAACTAGCCTATCACATGATATAACACAAAACATAAATTCCCGAATTTTAAACGCTACTACGCCCAAGGCCCATTGGGCCCAATTCTACTAGGCCCAATTTTGGAATGTTACAAATCTACCCCCTTAAAGAAATTTCGTCCTCAAAATTTCCGACTATCAAACAATGGTTTAACACAGACTACTCTACCACGCTACCGCTGCGCACTCTGATTCCCAAAACACTAATACACTTCTAACCTAATCTAGAAATCTCTTCACCCGACCAGATATTCAACCACAAAAGCAAACAGGTACTTATCACGCATTCATAAGATTTTCTACATTCAAACACCTCATCCAACCAAGACATACCTGACTTAATGGTGATGGAACAATGCCGAGCCTTATGCTCCTTAGACCCACATCTCAAGCATGCTCCAGACTTTCTCCAACATTCACCCGATGACGCTTTTTGCAATATTCGCAAGTTTAAAAGTTTGGGCGTGCCTTAACATGCTTCATAGAACGAGATCAAGCGTCCCTAGAGAATCGCGATCTAATTTCTTCTTACACCACGCGCCCAACTCAAGTGTTCGACCAATTTCTCTAACCTCCTCCACAACCTCCCTAACTAGCCGAGTTAGCTCATCAATTTCGACTCGGCCATAAGACTCCGCCTCGGTCCATCGGGTGATACCTGGCGTCTCCCTTTCGGCATAAGCCCCGATGTTGAGGATCTAACCCAAACATTTCGACCTCTACCACGGTCGCATCCACGTCCTCTAGCGCTCATGTTTGCTAATTCAATTTAATCTGATTAAAAGTCTTATGAATCAATATGCTATTTCAGTGTTTATTAAACAATGTTTTATGGAGTATAGGAAGTAAAGTTGTTTTCGCACAACGTATCCTAAAGTCTCAATCTCTATAGTTTCAGCTCCTATAGCTAAGAGTTCTAGAGTAATTCTACAGTCATACCACAATAATCATAATCATAAAATGATAACATATACTTACTTGACTTGGTGCCGGATACCCGTTGTGTCATACTTCCTTCAAAACATGCATTTATAATTTTAAATTCAAACAGCTTTGGAAAACGCTTTTGAACCCAAACCACAGCTGAGTTTTGTAACCGGGCTCGATACCATAAAATGTAACACCCCAAACCCGCCCATGCGGTATGGATCGGATCGACGACACGCGATGAAGAAAACGTGATAAATCCTTATGATTCGTACTAAAATAGGTGTAATTTGATTATGGTTAAGAAAACAAGTTTGGATGTGAATATTTGATAAAATACAACTAATTTTTGAGAGGTTGATTGATGAGTCGAAAATCGAGGTAGTGAACTTTAAAACCATGACTTTTGAAAATGACATTGAAAATTTGAAAGAGAATCCGAAAGTTAAATTATTTGTACATATTTATTATGAAAACCGCTTATTAATCAATTTTGGAAAACTGTTATTTATGATTTTAGAAAAATCCCCATTTAAAATAATGCAAGAAAAATAATAAGTACGGCTAAACATAAAATCAAATAAAAATATCCTGAGGCCTTATTACAACTTTAAAACCCAAATAATAAAAAAAGTAACGAAAATAATACGGAAAAGAAGTTTACTAAAGTCCGAAAATAACAATCCAAAAGTATGGCCTCCACCGAGTCATCCATGGCCCCAAGTCCTCGCACATCGAGCATTACCTACAAGTGTTAAGAAAAAGGGGGAGTGAGTTACAAGAAATCAGTGTATAATCCCCTTACCGTCATCCATTGGGCCTGAACCCGCATAACATAATTCTTGGGCCTGAGCCCATATAGCAATAACTTGGTCCTAAGCCCACATAGCATGATAACGACAATTATAACATATGAATGTATGCAACCCAACCCATCCTAGTAATCCATCCGCTACACACCACCCGTACCATCCCATCACACCCGTGGGATCAAGTCAACCCACCCCGCCAAACACATCAATCACCTAAAGCGCCATATACAGAGTTTGTGGCGAAGCCACCGAATAACAGATTATACGTGGCATAGCCACTGAGATGCAATGTGGCGAGCCACCGTAATCGAAATATATCATTTGCAGTCAAACCGCTTTTCATAATATTTGTGGCAAAGCCACCAAAGCTACACTTCTCTTCAACATTTTTCCCATCCCATGCAAAATATGTAAATGCAACATACATAATAAAGCATAATATCCACATATATAAACAACAATCATTAATCCAGTAATTTATTACGGTAAATCGGCCAATTATAGAACTTGTAATTCGACCCACTAAAGCATTCTAGCAATTCGGCCCATAGGGGCATTTTCGTAAATCAGCCCGTAGGGGCATTTTCGTAATTCGACCCATAAGGGTATTTTTGTAATTCGGTAATCTCGCAACCCAGGGGTATTTTGGTAATTTACCCTCCAAGGGTATTTTGGTAATTTTGCAACCCAAACTTAACAACTAATGTAGGGGCGTAAAAATTGAAACTGTCCATCTGCGTCATACTGACTAAATTGACTATAACTCGAATTAGGAAACTCGAAATTTAGATCCGTAAATTTTCCTTGAAACTAGACTCATATATCTTCTTACTAAAATTTTTCCAGAATTTTTGTCTTAACCATTTAGTACAGTTTATTCATTAAAGTTCCCCTTGTTTCACTGACCAACGATTCTGAGCTCTATTACCCTAAATTCAAATATCTCACTGTACAGTTTTTATATGTTGCTCCCACTTGTTTCTATTGAAAATAGGCTCACTAAGGAATCTATACATATAAATTATAACTTATAATTCACTTTGTACAATTCTAAACGATTTTTCCAAGAAAGAACAGGGAACCACGAAGTCAATCAGAACCATTCTCACTAAAATTAAAATATCACAGAATATAAAATTCCTCTTCCTCCTCTGTTTCTTTCATATAAAAATAGACACCGTAATCTTTAATTCGATATCTTTTTCACTTTCTAATTCCCTTTATCCTATTTTTCGTGATTTTTCAAAATCACGTCACTGCTGCTGACCAAACTGTTTCATTGCAAAATATGGTTACTACTACGAACATACGCACGCCCGAGTGGTCACAGATGTCGGTTTCTGGTTTTTCGGTATTTCGACCGAATCATAGAACATTCCATGCAACATTCAAAGAGGTTTGAGATTACCCACCATTTCAAACATGTATTCGGAAGGGTATGGGATTACACACCTGATTTGGATTTCCTAATGAACCACTCTTCGTTGCCCCCACAATCGTGATCCTTCCCTACTAGATTCAAAAATCCGGCCTTGCACCTTGGCTATTGCAACGAGTTCCTAAAGTAAATAAGTGATGTACCAAAGGGGTTAGCCTTCATCCAATATTCAACCCTTCTACAAGAGTAGGAAGTTGATATCTTCACCACAAATTAGAATCACATGAGCGGCGCAAAACATCGAAATAAAGAGTAACATCTTACCACCAATATTCACCCTAATCACCCACTTGCCAATCAACTTCCGAAACCAAGGCTAAGAGAATGATAAGTAGCAACAAAGGATGGCTTGATTCGGCCCTTAATAACAGGGATGAGTCGAAAGGGATAACAAGGTTTGGCACTAGCAACAAGACAACAACTCTAGGTTCGGCTATGGAGACTATACCGAAAAGAAAACCAATCAAAGAACAAGCTATTAAAGAACACAAACCGAAATTGTAGCTATAGGAGAGATTCGACTAAGGAAGAAAAGGGTTAGAAAGACATGGTGAAGTTGAGGTTTTGGTTAGGAAAAATTGAAGAAGACCCCCAAAATGCCTCAAAAAGGAAAAGTGATCCCAAAAATGTGAAAATGCAAGGGAGAGCTAGAGAAATTCGGCTCCCCCTCTTGCCCCTAACAAAACCATGTATCATCTTTACCAAAAGATGAGTGTTGACCGAAATGCTTTCCAAAACATCCTCCACATAATAGGCCAACATGTTTCCTTCTCTTGCCTTTTTCTTTTGATTCTTTCCTTCATTATCCCTTATCTTCCTCCTTACCATAATCCTTAGCCACTTTCCCATAATTTAAAAAGTCTTCCTTGCCTTAAATACCACCATGGCCGACACTATGGATGAATAGCATAAAAATTAATCAAAATTTGCACTAGATGGGATTTGAACCCCTTCCCTCCATGCTCTCCACTTGATGCCATAATCTCCTTGCCATATGCTCATTTATGCTAACAAAACATTTTATTTCCTTAAGCCTTGATGCCATTTACCCTCTCTCCTTAAAGTGCTAAGACACAAAAATTTTGCTAAGGTCCAATTCAACCCCGAGCCTTCTTAGAACGCCTATACATACACAATTAATATTTTAAACTAGCCTATCACATGATATAACACAAAACATAAATTCCCGAATTTTAAACGCTACTACGCCCAAGGCCCATTGGGCCCAATTCTACTAGGCCCAATTTTGGGATGTTACAAATTGGCCCTAAAAGTTTAATTACTTTCCAATTTAGTCCCTCGGACTCTTTAAAGACTAAAATCAAAACGTCGTAGTTTTTAAAATTTGGCCTAATTGCCATTTTAACCCCTGTGATTTAACGCGCGTTTCAATTTAGTCCTTTTATATCTGTTTTAATTTCTTTTTAACCTCTGTTTTATTTTTTAGTAATTATTATTTTAATATTGTATTAAATTATTTTATTCTATTAAATAGTCTATATTATTTTCTTTGTTATTTATATATTAATAGTATAAATATATAATATCCTTATATATTAAATTATTATTTATTATTTTATTTAGCTCAAAATTATTTTCATTACATATTATTTTTATATATTAATTACTATATTATATGTTTTTAATTTTTTTATATTATATAGTATTATAGTATATCATATACTATTTTTAAAATTTTATTTTTGTATAAAATCTATTTATATTATGTAATATATTTTATTTATATTATGTAATATATTTTATTTATATTATCTATTATATATGTACTTTTATAATTATTGCATTTATATATTTTACGTATATTACTTATTATAACTATTTTTAGTATTATTATTTATATGTATGTATATTATTTTATAACTTTTATCTTAATTATCTATGTTCTTAATTTTTTATTTATTATATTATATTACATATTATAGAATATCACTTTTATATTGTATAACACATATTTATTTTTATTGTTTATAAGAAATATATAGGTATTAGATTATTATATTATAAAATTATATATTATTTATTCCTTGAAAAACATATTTTACTTATTTTTTTAAAAAAAAATATATACTATTTTTGACTACTTCACATCATTTTTTGCATATTAATTTGTTTTTTTATAATTCATTCTATATTGTTATTTTATCTTACATGCATGTAAAGTTTATGTTTATTTTTTCTTATCTTTGGTTATTTATTGCATTATATCTCATATTCATTTATTTTTATCCATTTATTAATTGCATGCTTTAGTATAATTATTTTATTCTTAATATCATTTGTTGTTTATATTATTCTTTCTTTAATTTATTTATTAGAAGAAATTCTCGTCATAATTTGTAGTTATGATAAATCGTTATTTGGCATGTATGTTGCGATGTATTCATATAATATCTTATTCAAACCATTGCTTTCATAAAAACATCTTTTGAATTGACACATTTTATTCAAATGGTTTTCAAAAATACGGTGATATGTGATATTTGAGAGATTTCGAGAAGAATTGTGCCCTAACTTACTGGGTTTCGATTTTTCTCGTGAAACTTAAGGTATTACATATCCCTTCTCTTTTAAAACCGAAATTTCCAAATTTCATGAAACACCCCACACCCGGCCCACAAGCCTTGACCGGATCTGGTATGCTCCTCGATGTAAACCGGTTCAAAATTCATGTCTTACTCTGATAAATAGTGTGTTTTGAAAGAAATATTGTTTTGGGTTGGGCTCGAGTAGAAAACAAATTCGTTTTAATAATGGAAACCCTTTTTAAATTTTTAGGTGATAAAACATTTAGAGTACATTTAAAATAAATTACTTAACCTTTGACTTAATAAAAATTTGTAAACATAAAAATAAATGTAAAATAGTTCAATTGTGGCCTTATTACATCAAAACAAACCCAAATAATTTAAAGTACTTAAATGAAATAAAATGTCCAAATAAAATAAACTTCAAGCTGAGCATGGCCACCACAAGTTCTGCCGTCCCGGTCCATCACTGTCCATCACCTGAAAACATGTTCCCACAGCGGGGTGAGTCAACAGACTCAATGTGTAACCAACACTAAAATTTAATAGTCGCATACATTATCATATTACATTCACATTCACATAACAGATAGAAAAGTGATGCAACCCAACCCAAACCTATATGTCATCCGCTACACATCACCCGTACCATCCTGCACACCGTGGGGACTACTAAGTCAACCCTCCATCCGCTACACACCATCGAAGGCAGTCGCTGCAGTCGACGTGCTCATCGCCCTTATAAATATTTGTGGTCTTAGGTCACCACATTCGGATATCGTGGTCTTAGGTCACCACATTCGGATATCGTGGTCTTAGGTCACCACATTCAAATATCGTGGTCTTAGGTCACCACATTCACTTCCCCTTTTCAATAACCCATATGCCCCATATCATACATATTATGCATTAACATGCCAAATTTCACATTCTTATCACTTATCACATGTTAAACATAACATATTTCATAATCCTAGTAGGAGTAGGAAACGCATTTCTAAGTACTTTGTACCATAACATGGTACCTTAGCCACATTCTTACACTTTCATATTAACACATATATCAAGTTAAAGCCATAAATCTATTAAGATTAGTGTGGGGTACACACCTGATTCGCTTAACAATTCACTGGAATCCTGAAATCCGATGTACTGCCTTAGATCTTTAACTTCCTACATTTGGCCATCACTTTAAAAATTTAATGAAGACCATTCGGCCATAAAACCAAATCCTATTAGGATTGTTATTACTCAAAACTTACCTTGCTGCCGATTGATGTGTAATCAAATACCGGAAACTTGTATTCTTCCCCTTTGAAATCGGCTAATCACTAGATCCCTTATATCGGTTAAAACAAATAGATCTAAGTACTTAAGATAGGGCCTTGGCCGAATATGTGAGTACACTTACCTTGAAATTCTCAAATCCCGAAAAGTATCCCTTGCCTCAGATGTCTGTCGAAATTCCCATGGATTTATGTTAGATCAATTCCTATCATTTGAACACATTAAGAATGGCCTAAGGCCGAATGTCATTTTACCTTGAATCTTAAAAATCCCGAAAGATCTTTCCTTGATGTCGACAACACATAAATCCCGAAACCTCCCTTCCATAATTCGACCAAGATTGATAATATAGATTAGTCCCTAAATTTCGGTAAGTCTAAAATATAAAGAATGGAAACCAAATTTGGATCTTACCCTTACTTGATGAAATTGACAGCACCTTTGTTTGAAGCCCTTCAATGATTCGGCTATGAAGACTTGGAGACTGGATGGCTATGGTAACTTATGTATTCGGCTTCAACTGAATTGAAAAGAGAGGGATAAGAACTTAGGGAGAATCAGCAATGGTGGATTGGGGAGAAGAGGAATTCGGTTTAACAAAAGAAGAAGAGAAAGAAGATGTTGCTTAGAGAATTCGGCAGAGAATGGGAAGGAAAAGGAAGAAGAATGAATGATAGCCTTAATCTCCTCCCCTTTTGCCGAAATTATCACCAAGAGAATCCCTTACTTGGCCATCACTTATATTTTGATGGCTTTATCACCTTAATTTGAAAATAAAATTAAAGAATAAATCCTTATTTATCTCTTGACAATAATCTAAAATAAATCTATTATTTATCCACCCTTAGCCGAAATTTTAAGAGAATTTAAACTCTTCTTCAAGTGCCTTGGTGCCGTCCATTACCTCCCCTTTGTGCCGAAAAAAAAAATAATTTTGCTTCCTAAGTGACTCGAACTCAAGACCCTTTTGCTCCTGCATGTGGCGTCACTTGCTAGGCCCTTAAGTGGCGCCTTGTAGCCATTTTACCAAGGCTATTTGTATGTCATATTTCACATACATTTTCTCTTAAGACCACCTTGCCTTAGTTTCCCCTTTTTAAACTTTAAACTTAACATTTTCTATGACATTTCCTTACATTTACAAGTTTCCAAAAATGTTCGCTTTCCTCTATTAAACTTAACATTTCTAAATCATTTCCTTGCATTTCCAGGTTTCCAAAAATGTTCACAATATATTCATAACGCATAAGACATGCCATTTCGTATAATTAAATCAAAAATGCATAGGCCCATTTTCGGATGTTACGCTCTACCCCTTTAAAATAATTTCGTCCTCGAAATTGCACAGCTAAAATAAATGAGGGTATTGCTGTCGCATTCCCTCTTCTGGCTCCCACGAAGCTTTCTCCGATCCGTGGTTGCACCATAACACTTTGACTAGAGGAACTAACTTCCTCCGTAACATTTTCACGTCTCGTTCCAAGATCTGAATCGGCTCTTCCTCGTAGGATAAGTCTGGCCTTAGCTCCACCTCTTCAACCCGTACTACGTGAGATGGATCCGATCGATATCGACGTAGCATGGAAACATGGAATACGCCGTGCATCCGCTTCAACTCCGTGGCAACTCTAATCGATATGCCACTGGTCCAACTCGCTTCAACACCCGATAGGGCCCTATAAACCTTAGGCTTAACTTCCCTTTGCGACCAAACCTCATCACCTTCTTCCAAGGCGAGACTTTCAGAAACACTTGATCCCCCACTTCAAACTCTATTTCCTTCCGTTTGAGGTCTGCGTGACGACTTTTGTCTATCGATGCCTCCTTCAACCGCGTGCCCGAATTATCTCAACCTTCTCTTGATTCTCGCCACTAACTCGGACCCAAAACTCAACGTTCTCCTAATTCGGTCCAACACGTAGGAGTTCGACACTTCCGACCGTACAACACTTCATACGGTGCCATCCGAATCGCCGGCTTGATAGCCGTTGTTGTACGCAAAACTCGCTAAAGGCAAATACTCCTCCCAACTTCCTCTCAAGTCCATCACACACCCCTCAACATATCCTCTAACACTTGGATTACCCGTTCGATCGCCTGCCCGATCGTGGATGAAAGGTCGTAGTGAAATCCAACTTAGTGCCTAAAGCTTGATGAAGTGTCTTCTAAAATCGAGACGTAAATCTTGAGTCTCTATCCGAAATAATTGACACCGGCACTCCATGCAACCTTACAATTTCTGCCACGTATAATCTTGCCAACTTCAAGAGAATAGTCGACTCTCACTGAATGAAGTGCGCGGACTTGGTCAAACGGTCCACTATTACCCATACCGAGTCCTTCTTAGTAGGCGTGGGGAAGCCCACTAACGAAGTCCATGGTGATTCTCTCCCACTTCCATCGCGCGGAATCTCGATTGGTGAAGTAATCTCGATGGAACTTGGTGTTCGGCTTTAACTTGCGACACGTCGGACATTTTCCCCACGAATTCGGTAAATTTCCCGCTTAAGATCAAAGCCACCAAAATCGCTCCTGTGAGCAAGTCTATTCCAAATTCCACCTCCCTATCTGGGGTATTCTTCTGGTAGCTCCTCCGGAAAAACATCCACGAAGTCCCTTACCGTTCTAACTCCACTAATTCCCCTTCTTTTGCGCCCACAAAGATTAACGAAGGCGAAATGCCTTGCACCCTTTCCGGACCATTTTCTTCGCCTTTAATGCCGAAACTACATTAGATGTAATTTATTCTTTCTCCTATCATAATGACCACCTCATCCTCCTGTCCTTAACTCCATTCGCTTAACCGCACAATCCAACACGGCTCGATGCTCTACTAGCCATCCATGCCAAGAATAAGGTCAAATTCTCCGAAAGGGAGTTCCATTAAGTCAAAGAGGAAATACTACGCCTTGGATTTCCAAGGGTACACTCCGAAAGATCTTATTAACCACTACGCTTGACCTAGTGGGCTTACTACGATCATCTCCCTATCGTAAAGTTCGAGTCTAGGCCTAGTGTTTCCACTACACTACATGCAACATAGGAGTGAGTCGAGCCCACATCAATCAGAGCATAATAAGGTTTTCCAAATACAAGGAACGTACCGGTTATGACGTCCGGCGCGTCTCCATCCTCCCTCCGGTGAACTGCATAAACCAAACCCGGTTGCCTTGCCTCGATGTTAGCAAAGACACCTCTCGCCTGTTCCACGTCCTCTACCTGCACCATTACCTCGGCCATTCTGACCACGGCCTCGCTGAGGCTGCTGTCTACCTCTACTAGCTTGATTAACATTCTGAGCTACTCGTCGATTTCCATCTTGGTTTCATAGGACAATCCTTGATCATATGGTCCTTGGACCCACACCCGAAACATCCTCCTGTCTTCTTCCAACACTCTCCTAAGTGTCTCTTCCCACACTGATCACAAGTATGATACTGCCCTCCTGTAGCAGCTTGCTAACCTCGCGGCCTATCAACTCTAGGCCTTTTATTCCCAAATGATCCTGATGATCCAAAGCCTCTTTTCTGCCTGTTCCGGTCGAAGTTCTGCTTTGTAGAGTCCTTAATCCCTTCAGCTACCTTAGCTTTCTCTACTAAAGCAGAAAACTCCCGTTCCTGATGCGGAGCTATCGACAACCTCAGTTCATCCCTTAGTCCATCCTCAAACCGAACACACCGTTCATGCTCCGTAGCCACTACTCATCGAGCATATCGGCTCAACCTCAGAAACTCAGCTTCATACTCCGTTGCGATCTTGCTCCCTTGAACCAACCCCAAGAACGCCTTTCTTTGAGCATTTATGTAATGAGTGCCGATGTACTTCTTCTGGTATGCCTCCTTCACATAATCCCATGTCAGATCCTCAGCTACGGCACCATCCCGCACGGTTAACCACCATTGATACGCTTTATCGCGTAGTAGTGCCACCATTCCTTTCACTTTCTCCTCAGGGGTCAGATCGAGCTCATCCATAATGCACTCGGTTGCCTCCAACCAGTACTCAGCTGTACTGGGTGCCACACCCGATACTCCTCGGAGCACCTCAGCTCTGTTGGCACGAAGTCGCTCAGGTACCGACTTTCGAGCTCCCGAATTTCCTCCTGCACCAGCCACCAACTCAAGAACTCGTAGCATAGCCTGCGATACAAAGATCGCTCTCCGTCTAATCCTGGCTGCTCAAAGACCAACACCGTGGTGGTGGTGGTACCTCATTCTCAGATCCTTGACCCGATCTAACGGGTTCCGACATGGTCATTCTACCTCTACCGCGTCCTCGTATGTTACATCCACGTCCTCTAAAACTTATTTCTATCGTCGCGATCTGATTAAAAAGTTTTATGAATTAGTCATTGTTTCACTTATTATTCGCAAAGAAATTTTATGAAAGAAGTTTAATAGTGGTTCTTTCGATCAATCAAAGTTCAAATCTTCTATCCTAATTTACAGAAGTACATTCATTCAAACATTCATTCAGTGACATCCATTCCATAGTATCTCCCATACACATTCACTCTTCGGACATTTCTGTCCATTCCTATCCTAGGGTTATTTTCGTCATTTGTCCTACAGGGGTATTTTCGTAATTTTTCAAAACTTTGAGGGTTCTTTTTGAGAATTCTATTTTCCAAAATGGTGATGTTGCAAAAATTTTGGAAATTAGGGTCATTTTGGTAATTTGTAGGTTAGGGGCAATTTCGTAATTTTCCAAAATCAAGGTATTTTGATATTTTGCAAATTAGGGTTTTTGAACATTTTATAAAGTAACGTAATTTTGAATAAGGACTGTGGGTATTTTGGACATTTTATAAACCAAGGGCATTTTTGTAATTTTGTAATTCGGAAATTTTTCGGAAAATTTTGTAAAAATAGTTCACACAAATTAAAAAGGTAATTTTAAGAGTTTTTAAAACTAGGGTTTTTACAAAAACACGGCTAGTTCCCTTTTGGGTTTTAGTTATTGTTTAGCCTATGACCGAGTCCTCTTGGTTAGGGTGAACCGAAGCTACGCACCAGGTAGGATTCCTGCGAAGAGGAGGTGAGTCACTAGGACTGCTTAAGTACCGTGCTCTTCCCGATCCAATCCTAGACATGCGCATGTGGGTTGCCACACCCTAACTTAGCGACTAAGTCACAGGGTTGTTTAATTAGGCACTTAAGTCTTATGTAAGTGTTGGGGAAAACTAGTCCTAGGGTTCAAGTACTTATCATGCTAATCTACGTTCCATTCCATTTCTACCCTTCTACACATCATAATATAATCCACACAATGGATAGAAGTACTTACCCGTGGACGTCTGCCTGAGACTTAGGTGCCATGCCAGAAAAACTTGAAAATTTCCACAAATTTCTTTTGGGCTAGATTTTGAAAATGTTTTGGGCCTTAACCCCAGGCTGAGAGTTTAAAACTGGGCTCTGATACCAAACTGAAACACCCCACACCCGGCCCACGAGCCTTGACCGGATCTGGTATGCTCCTCGATGTAAACCAGTTCAAAATTCATGTGTTACTCTGATAAATAGTGTGTTTTGAAAGAAATATTGTTTTGGGTTGGGCTCGAGTAGAAAACAAATTCGTTTTAATAATGGAAACCCTTTTTAAATTTTTAGGTGATAAAACATTTAGAGTACATTTAAAATAAATTACTTAACCTTTGACTTAATAAAAATTTGTAAACATAAAAATAAATGTAAAATAGTTCAATTATGGCCTTATTACATCAAAACAAACCCAAATAATTTAAAGTACTTAAATGAAATAAAATGTCCAAATAAAATAAACTTCAAGCTGAGCATGGCCACCACAAGTTCTGCCGTCCCGGTCCATCATTGTCCATCACCTGAAAACATGTTCCCACAACGGGGTGAGTCAACAGACTCAATGTGTAACCAACACTAAAATTTAATAGTCGCATACATTATCATATTACATTCACATTCACATAACAGATAGAAAAGTGATGCAACCCGAACCCAAACCTATATGCCATCCGCTACACATCACCCGTACCATCCTCGCACACCGTGGGGACTACTAAGTCAACCCTCCATCCGCTACACACCATCGAAGCGCGCCAGCTGCGATGACGACGTGCTCATCGCCTCTTATAAATATTTGTGGTCTTAGGTCACCACATTCGATATATCGTGGTCTTAGGTCACCACATTCGGATATCGTGGTCTTAGGTCACCACATTCGATATCGTGGTCTTAGGTCACCACATTCAAATATCGTGGTCTTAGGTCACCACATTCACTTCCCTTTTCAATAACCCATATGCCCCATATCATACATATTATGCATTAACATGCCAAATTTCACATTCTTATCACTTATCACATGTTAAACATAACATATTTCATAATCCTAGTAGGAGTAGGAAACGCACTGCTGAGTACTTTGTACCATAACATGGTACCTTAGCCACATTCTTACACTTTCATATTAACACATATATCAAGTTAAATGTAACACCCCAAAACCCGGTCAATACACCACGACCGAATTTGGCATGTCACGAAGGAAAACGTTTCGAAGAAAATTGAGTTAACGATTAAATTTTAGTGAAAATTTCTTTATTATTCTATGTTTGTAGAAATCCAAAGATAATAAGTTAAAAACGATAATTTACTTTGAAATTCCGTAAATAAGTCTTTAATACTTAGTTGCAAATCCATAGATTAGAAAACCTTTTATAATTTTAAAAGAAACCTGCGATTATTTTGAAAACCGCTTTCTAATTGAAACTTGGAAACTTAAGTTTTGGAAAAATAGTATGAGTTATCTAAAACACTTAAATTGTTAAAAATTTATCAAATGATTTATATTAACCGATGGTAACGCTTTGAAAACCATTGCATTTTGTAGTTTAGAAAACTTTGTGCTCAAATTATTATATCAAGCATGTATTTTATAAGCCATGTTAAAATCAAATCCAAAGCATATAAATAATCCATAAAATAAATAACATAATTAAAGAGGCCTTATTACAATTTCAAATAGAGATGAAAAACCAAACTTAAATAAAATATAATACCCAAACCAAAAAATCCGTGTAAATCGAATTTTTATTGCATGGCCTCCTCGAGTCTATCCTAGCCCTCATCCGCGTTTTACTTAATCACCCGAAAAGATAAGGGAGAAGGTGAGTCACCAAGACTCATGCATAATCCTTCCCCGGTTGATGCAACATACTTACATAATTATAACCAAGCAATATATATAATGCACCCCAAACCTAGCCATCCATAACGCCCTTTTCTACCCCGTGGTACCAAACCACCGGTGGTGCTAAACCACCGTGACCCAAAGTCACGAATAATAAAGTTGTGGGGTCAACCCACGTGTGATACCAAATCACCGGCGCCAATCCCATAATATCAAATGTGGGGCCAACCCACTGTGGTACTAAGCCACCGGGACGAGACGCTATGAGGTGCCAAACCTCTGGTGTCCCAAAGACACGGATATCAAATCCTTCCCCTCCGCTCATATCACCCAAACCAATGTATTACGAGTGTAAATCATGCCATCATACTTTGATATGAACATATAACGAATATATATCGTAGATCATGATATTAAACAACATATAACAACATCATATCGAAAACGGACTTACCCGAATCTTTGCTCATACCCATCAAGGTATCATATCAAGATCTCACAGCTTTCGCTTTAATAACATGATTAGTTTATTAATAAATATATATTACCAAATTATAAAGTGTGTAAGATACACACTGTCACTAACGAAAGTTCTAAATCCCAAGACCCGATCTACCGAACTAGATCTCCTTGTCCTACATTCGCCAAACCACAAAACCATTAACAAGGCCATTCGGCCATACCAATAAATCTTAGTCTCATTAACCTTTGGTTTTTCTCAACAACTTAAAGAATATTGAACCAACATGAATCCTTACCACTTGACTTACCAACCGATTGCTAAAGAAATAGGGCTTAGATCGATTGCTTCCAAAGTCCCAAGAATCTAGAAGAAAATCGGTTCCCATGAATAGTTAGAATCTTGCTAACAAATGCCCAAAAATTCGGCCTTTGCCCTCATGAAAAACAACAGAGAAGAAAAATATAAGGAGATTCGGCCAAGACACTTACCTATCTTCAACACCGATTAGAAAAGAACCTAAAGAGAATCTACCCTTGTTGATATTCGGCCAAGACAAATCAAAAAGGGAATGAGAAGTTTCGGCTATGGTTTTGAAAGAAGAAAACAATTGATATGTGGCTAAAAAGAAATGAAGTACGAGAGTGGCAAAGAAAAATAAAGAGGAGAGAGAGAATTCAACTTTAGCAAACAATGGAAGAAAACCAAGAGAGATGGGGAAGAAGAAGAAGGTTCGGCCAAGAAGAAAGTAAAAGAAGGATTGATCAAAGAGGCTAAATGGTTTCGGTTATGAAAGGAATTGAACAAAGAAAAAGTTTTTGATAAAGGTGCACATTCGGTCAAGTAAGAAAAGGATGAAAGAAAAATGCCTTCAAAAGAAATAATATTTCGGTACCAAAAAGAAAGAAAAGCTTGAGAGGAAAAGAAGAAAAAGGGATACCAATATGGTCAAAGATGATAGCCAAAACAAAACAACATTTTCACCTAATGCACAAGACAAATTCGGCTAAGGAGAAAAATTTTGGAGAAAAGAGAAAAAGATGCACAAAATGCCAAGAATTTGGCCAACTATCTTCCCCCTAATCCCATACAATATTCGGCCACCCCCTAGCCATCTATGCGTCCATATTCATGGTCAAAATGACCATAAAAATATTTCCAAAACATCTCCCATACATCAAGCCTTATGTCCCCTTATCCTTCCATAACATCTTGATTCCATACCTTAACTAATAACTTGCCTTATTCCTTAGTCTACTATCCATAAAAGACAATAGTCCGACCTTACCTTAATTAGAGTTTGACCAACACATGCCATATAAATGGAAAAATAAAATTCACCTAAAGTCCATCCATGGGATTCGAACCACTCCCCTCAAGCAACCATTCATACGCCATAACCACCTTGCCACTAACTCCTCATCTGCTAAAATTTAACACTTAAATTAACTTAAGTGTCAGGTTCACCTATTCCTCTTCACTATATTTTCAATACTAAAAATCATTCTAGGTTAGCTAATAATTCCAAGCCTTCATAAAACTATACTAAGCACATAATAATAATCATACTCGAGCTAACACAAGTAACAAGATGATATTCAAATTTTTAGGATATTACAATTCTACCCCTTAAGAAAATTTCGTCCCTCGAAATTACTCCGCTCAAAAGAGTTGAGGAACCTGGCTGCCTCATCACATCCTCCTGGTTCCCACGTAGCTTCTTCTACGCCATGGTTCCGCCATAAAACCTTCACTAAAGGAACCGACTTCCTACGCAAAACTTTCACATCTCGATCTAGAATCGCACAGTGTTCTTCTTCTATCGTCAACTGACTCACCTCTATTTCCTCTCATCGCCACAACATGCGATGGATCGTAACGATAGCGTCTAAGCATGGAGACATGGAACACATCGTGAATCGACTCGGTTCTCACGGCAACTCAAGCCGATAAGCTACTGGTCCCACTCGTCTCAACACCTTATACGGCCCAATAAACCTTGGACTTAACTTGCCTTTTCTCCCAAATCTTAACAGCTTTCTTCCATGGCGAGACCTTCGTAAAAACCTTGTCACCCACGGCAAACTCTATATCCCTTCGCTTGAGATCGGCATATGACTTCGCTTATCCGAAGCTTCCTTCGACACGAGCTCGAATCATCTTAACCTTATCCTCGCCTCGCAACCAACTCTGGTCCTAACATCCGACGCTCACCCAAATCATCCAACATGTAGGAGTGTGACACCTCCTACCATACAACGCCTCATATGGTGCCATCTTAATGCTTGCCTGATAACTATTGTTGTATGCGAACTCAGCTAATGGTAAAAACTCTTCCCAGCTACCTCTGAAATCCAAAACACACCCTCTCAACATATCCTATAAAATCAGATAACTCTTTCCGATCGCCTCGTCGATCGTGGATGAAATGCCGTCTTCAAATCAACCGCGTACCCAAAGCTTGATGTAACACTCTCCAAAACCTCGACGTAAATCTAGGATCTCTGTCTGAGATGATCGACACTGGTACACCGTGCAACCTCACTATTTCCGCCACATACAACTTAGCTAACTTCTGAAGCGAGTAATCCACCCTTACCTGAATAAAATGAGCTGACTTAGTCAAATGATCCACAATCACCCAAACTGAGTCCTTCTTAATTGGCGTAGGGGGTAATCCACCGACAAAGTCCATAGTGATCCTTTCCCACTTCCAATCATGGAATCTTCACCATTGAAGTAACCTGGGCGGCAACCGATGTTCCGCTTGACTGACTGACGACACGTCGACATTTACCCACAAACTCGCTTACCTCCCGCCTGCACTGCCACCAAAACTTCTCTCTTAAATCCCGATACATCTTGCTACCTCCAGGATGCATAGCGTATGGGCGCTATGTCGTCCCAAGAATCCTTTGCCTCAACTCAACATCCTTTGGCATACAAGCTCTTCCTTTAAAACACAATCATCGCATCCCCTGGACAAACTATAATCCTCTAAACCACCATTCGAACTCGCAACCTCCGATCATTCAAACCATCATCCTCTAACTATTTCTCCTTGATCTCGCTCTAACCAAGTCGGCTTGACTTGCAATTCTCGCCAAAAGACTCCCATCGTCATATAAGCTAAGACGAGCAAACATCGATCTTAAGTCCGATATAACCTTACGGCTCAACGCTGCGCCACCACGTTAGCCTTGCCCGGATGATACTCAATCGAACAATCGTAGTCCTTCAACAACTCAATCCATCTATGCCGCTTAAGTTCAAATCCTTCCGAGTCAAAAGATACTTAAGACTCTTGTGATCCGTAGACTATCGACTTCTCTCCATACAAATAGTGTTTCCATATCTTCAAAGCAAAAACCACTCGCAGCTAATTCCAAGTCATGCGTTGGATAGTTAACTTCATGTGGTCTCAACTGTCGAGATCCATAAGCCACTACCTTCCCTTCCTCAGATCAAAGACGCATCCCAAACCAAGATGTGATGCATCACAAGAAACCGTGAATTCCTTGCCTGCCTCAGGTTGAATCAAAATCGGAGCTTCAGTCAGAATCTTCTTCAACTTGTCAAAACTTTCTTGTTGCTTCTCAGTCCACACAAATGGAACTCCTTTCCTCAATAACTTAGTCATAGGTGCTGCTATCAAAGAAAATCCTCTACAAATCTTCTAATACCCGCTGCATCCTAGAAAACTCCGAATCTCAGCCACTGACTTAGGCGGCTTCCAATCCAACACTGCCTCAATCTTCCGAGGATCCACTCTAATCCCCTCAGCTGATACTACGTGACCCAAGAAAGTCACCTCCCTAAGCCAGAACTCGCACTTACTAAATTTGGCATAAAGTCGCTTTTCCTCGAATCAGAACACTACTCGCAAATGCGCATCATGCTCCTCCTCTGACTTGGAGTATACCAAAATATCGTCTATAAATACTACGACAAACTGATCCAAAAATTGCTAGAAAACTCGATTCATCATGTCCATGAATGCTGCCGCGCGTTAGTCAACCCAAACGGCATTACGTAAATTCGTAGTGCCCATACCGAAAGTGCGAAATGCCGTCTTATGGATATCACCCTCTTTCACCTTCACCGATGATATCCGGACCTTAAATCAATCTTGAGAAAACCGCTGCCCCCTTAAGCTGATCAAACAAATCATCTATCCTCGACAAAGGATACTTGTTTTTGATCGCCGACTTATTCAATCGGCGATAGTCTATACACATCCGCATCGAACCATCCTTCTTCTTGACAAAAATACCGGCGCTCCCTAAGGCGAAACACTTGGTCGGATAAAACCTCGATCCAACAACTCCTGAATCTGAGCCTTCAATTCCACTAATTCCTTCGGCGCCATCCTATACGGAGCAATAGACACTGGCGCAGTTCCGGGTAACCGAACTATACCAAATTCAACTTCACGATCCGGAGGAAATCCCGGAAGTTCTTTTGGAAATACGTCAACATATTCCTTTACCGTTCGGACATTCCCCACAGTAGACTCCTTAACCTCCAACGCACACACATGAACCACAAATGCCTCACAGCCCTTCCTGACCAACTTCACAGCTTTCAACGCAGATACCACGTTGGATAGATAATCTCTTCTATTACCTATCATAACCACCTCTTTGCCCTCAGCTGTCTTCAAAACCATGCGCCAAACTTGCTTGATACTTGACCAACCAGTCCATCCCAAGAATCAGATCGAACTCCTCAAACGGCAGTTCCATCAGATCAGCTACAAACACTACCTCTTGGAGTTCTAGGGGTACATCCCTATACAGCTTATTTACTTCTACAGAGTGACCTAGAGGGCTAAGTACTGTCATCTTCCTAGAAGTAGTCTCAGAGTCTAGATTCATAGTCTCTACTATGCTACTAGCAACATACGAATGTGTCGAACCCACATCTATCAAAGCCGTATATGGTACACCAAAGATTAAGAACGCATCGATTATGACGTCCGGCATGTCGCCCTCCTCTCCACGCTTCTTGTCAGATACACCAAACCATGCTTTGTCTTGCCTCGGTCTTTGCTGCACCTCTGCCCGGCTCTCCGCGGCCTCGACTCGAAACCATTACCTCCTCTACCATTACCACGACCTCTCTGCGGTGACGGTCCCTCATTTCGAATCGAGCACGACCTTGACCTCGGGACCGATTCTGGCTAGCTTACGTGGACAATCCTCACACGATGATCCAGTGAGCCACACTCAAAACATCCTTTCCTTCCGGTCCAACATTCGCCCCAATGAGATTTCCCACATCGGTTACACTGTGGCCGGGTCCCCGATTAGCGATAATGTGCCTCCCAGATTGATTCGGCCCACTCTGCCTAACCCTCTTTTGAGAATTACCGACTGACCCGGATGATCCAAAACCTCTCTTATGTTTATTCCTCGCCGTGTTCTCGCCTTTACAGATTCCTTTATACCTTCAGCTATCTTAGTCTTTTCAACTAGCGCAGCAAACTCTCGCTCCTGATGTGGAGCAATCAGCAATCTCAGCTCGTCCCTCAATCCATGTTCGAACTGGACACATCGCTCGTGCTCCGAAGCCATGATACCTCCAGCATACCGGCTTAATCTTAAAAATTCTGCCTCATATTCTGATACGGACCTACTCCCCTGGACCAAACTCAGAAATGCCTTACGCTGTGCATCAATGTAACTAGACCCAACATATTTCTTCTGATACGCTGCCTTAAAATAATCCCAAGTGAGATCCTCCGCTGTAGCACTATTCCGCACCGTGAGCCACCACTGATATGACTCATCCCGGCGAAGCGACACTATCCCTTTCACTTGTCCTCGGCATTCAAATCCAAGTCATCCATGATTCGCCTCCGTCGCCTCTAACCAATACTGCCGCATCGAGAGCCACACCAAACACCTCGAAATACCTCACTCTATTGGCTCAAGTCGCTCGATACGGATTTACGAATTCCCGCGCCCACCTATTCTAGCTACCCTCTCAAGAACTCGCAAAGATCGCTTCGAGACATCGCATCATCCCCGCTTGATCCTCGATGCTCAACTCCAACCGCCCGGTGGTGGGGTGGTGGTACCTCATTCTCGGATCCTGACTGCACCTCACCGGCTCGCACACGCCCATCCTACCCCACCACGCCCACGAGTAATACGACCCGACCTCGAGTACTCATGTCTAAAGTCTCGACTTATCCGATTTAAAAGCGTTATGCATTAGTCATTATTCCACTTTCTTTAAAACACGCTTTATGAATAATTTTAATAAGAAGTTGTTTCATGAGTACATTCAACCTATAATTTGGGTCTCTAGAGTAGTTTCTACTACTAATCACCATGCCATCCTCATCATAATCATATCATCAAAAGCAACAGCTTTGAGATACTTACCCGGCGGATCGGTCTTTGAGACTCGGTGCCATGCCTTTCCAACCATATAATTTTAAACAAAACATTTTAAGACCATATTTTAAATCATTTTGGGCCTCGGGCCCACAGCCAAGCTTTTGAACTTGGCTCTGATACCAATTTGTAACACCCCAAAACCCGATCAATACACCACGACCGAATTTGGCATGTCACGAAGGAAAACGTTTCGAAGAAAATTGAGTTAACGATTAAATTTTAGTGAAAATTTATTTATTATTCTATGTTTGTAAAAATCCAGTATAAAAAGTTAAAAATTGATAATTTACTTTGAAATTCCGTAAATAAGTCTTTAATACTTAGTTGCAGATCCATAGATTAGAAAACCTTTTATAATTTTAAAAGAAACCCAAGCGATTATTTTGAAAACTGTTTCTAATTGAAACTTGGAAACTTAAGTTTTGGAAAAATAGTATGAGTTATCTAAAACACTTAAATTATTAAAAATTTATCAAATGATTTATATTAATCGATGGTAACGTTTTGAAAACCATTGCATTTTGTAGTTTAGAAAACTTTGTGCTCAAATTATTATATCAACCATGTATTTTATAAGCCATGTTAAAATCAAATCCAAAGCATATAAATAATCCATAAAATAAATAACATAATTAAAGAGGCCTTATTACAATTTCAAATAGAGATGAAAAACCAAACTTAAATACAATATAATACCCAAACCAAAATCCTTGTAAATCGAATTTTTATTGCATGGCCTCCTCGAGTCTATCCGGCTCCTCATCCGCGGTTTATTTAATCACCTGAAAAGATAAGGGAGAAGGTGAGTCACATGGACTCGATGCATAATCCTTCCCCTGTTGATGCAACATACTTACACAATTATAACCAAGCAATATATATAATGCACCCCAAACCTAGCCATCCATAACGCCTTTTTCTACCCCGTGTGGTACCAAACCACCGGTGGTGCTAAACCACCGTGACCCAAAGTCACGATATCCAATAATGTGGTGCCAAACCACCGGTGACCCAAAGTCATGAATAATAAAGTTGTGGGGCCAACCCACGTGTGATACCAAATCACCGCGCCAATCCCATAATATCAAATGTGGGGCCAACCCACCGTGGTACTAAGCCACCGGGACGAGACGCTATGAGGTGCCAAACCTCCGTGTCCCAAAGACACGAAATAATATATGGTACCAAACCACCGAGGTGCCAAACCTCTGTGTCCCAAAGACACGGATATCAAATCCTTCCCCCTCCTCTCATATCACCCAAACCAATGTATTACGAGTGTAAATCATGCCATCATACTTTGATATGAACATATAACGAATATATATCGTAGATCATGATATTAAACAACATATAACAACATCATATCGAAACGGACTTACCCGAATCTTTGCTCATACCCATCAAGGTATCATATCAAGATCTCACGCTTTTCGGCTTTAATAACATGATTAGTTTATTAATAAATATATATTACCAATTATAAAGTGTGTAAGATACACACTGTCACTAACGAAAGTTCTAAATCCCAAGACCCGATCTACCGAACTAGATCTCCTTGTCCTACATTCGGCCAAACCACAAAACCATTAACAAGGCCATTCGGCCATACCAATAAATCTTAGTCTCATTAACCTTTGGTTTTTCTAAACAACTTAAAGAATATTGAGCCAACATGAATCCTTACCACTTGACTTACCAACTTCGATTGCTAAAGAAATAGGGCTTAGATCGATTGCTTCCAAAGTCTCGAAGAATCTAGAAGAAAATCGGTTCCCATGAATAGTTAGAATCTTGCTAACAAATGCCCAAAAATTCGGCCTTTGCCCTCATGAAAAACAACAGAGAGAAGAAAATATATGGAGATTCGGCCAAGACACTTACCTATCTTCAACACCGATTAGAAAAGAACCTAAAGAGAATCTACCCTTGTTGATATTCGCCAAGACAAATCAAAAGGGAATGAGAAGTTTCGGCTATGGTTTTGAAAGAAGAAAACAATTGATATGTGGCTAAAAAGAAATGAAGTACTAGAGTGGCAAAGAAAAATAAAGAGGAGAGAGAGAATTCGACTTTAGCAAACAATGGAAGAAAATCAAGAGAGATGGGAAGAAGAAGAAGAAGGTTCGGCCAAGAAGAAAGTAAAAGAAGGATTGATCAAAGAGGCTAAATGGTTTCGGTTATGAAAGGAATTGAACAAAGAAAAAGTTTTTGATAAAGGTGCACATTCGGTCAAGTAAGAAAAGGATGAAAGAAAATGCCTTCAAAAGAAATAATATTTCGGTACCAAAAAAAAAAAAAGCTTGAGAGGAAAAGAAGAAAAAGGGATACCAATATGGTCAAAGATGATAGCCAAAACAAAACAACATTTTCACCTAATGCACAAGACAAATTCGGCTAAGGAGAAAAAAATTTTGGAGAAAAGAGAAAAGATGCACAAAATGCCAAGAATTTGGCCAACTATCTTCCCCTAATCCCATACAATATTCGGCCACCCCCTAGCCATCTATGTCCACATTCATGGTCAAAATGACCATAAAAATATTTCCAAAACATCTCCCATACATCAAGCCTTATGTCCCCTTATCCTTCCATAACATCTTGATTCCATACCTTAACTAATAACTTGCCTTATTCCTTAGTCTACTATCCATAAAAGACAATAGTCCAACCTTACCTTAATTAGAGTTTGACCAACACATGCCATATAAATGCAAAAATAAAAGTCACCTAAAGTCCATCCATGGATTCGAACCACTCCTCAAGCAACCATTCATGCGCCATAACCACCTTGCCACTAACTCCTCATGTGTTAAAAATTTAACACTTAAATTAACTTAAGTGTCGAGTTCACCTATTCCTCTTCACTATATTTTCAATACTAAAAATCATTCTAGCTTAGCTAATAATTCAAAGCCTTCATAAAACTATACTAAGCACATAATAATAATCATACTCGAGCTAACACAAGTAACAAGATGATACTCAAATTTTTAGGATATTACATTAAAGCCATAAATCTATTAAGATTAGTGTGGGGTACACACCTGATTCGCTTAACAATTCACTGGAATCCCGAAATCCGATGTACTGCCTCAGATCTTTAACTTCCTACATTCGGCCATCACTTTAAAAATTTAATGAAGACCATTCGACCATAAAACCAAATCCTATTAGGATTGTTATTACTCAAAACTTACCTTGGTGCCGATTGATGTGTAATCAAATACCGGAAACTTGTATTCTTTCCCTTTGAAATCGGCTAATCACTAGATCCCTTGTATCGATTAGTTTTCGGTTAAAACAAATAGATCTAAGTACTTAAGATAGGGCCTTGGCTGAGTATGTGAGTACACTTACCTTGAAATTCTCAAATTCCGAAAAGTATCCCTTGCCTCAGATGTCTGTCAAAATTCCCATGGATTTTTGTTAGATCAATTCCTATCATTTGAACACATTAAGAATGGCCTAAGGCCGAATGTCATTTTACCTTGAATCTTAAAAATCCCGAAAGATCTTTCCTTGATGTCGACAACACATAAATCCCGAAACCTCCCTTCCATAATTCGACCAAGATTGATAATAGAGATTAGTCCCTAAATTTCAGTAAGTCTAAAATATAAAGAATGGAAACCAAATTTGGATCTTACCCTTACTTGATGAAATCGACAAAGACACTTTGTTTGAAGCCCTTCAATGATTCGGCTATGAAGACTTGGAGACCGGATGGCTATGGTCACTTATGTATTCGGCTTCAACTGAACTGAAAAGAGAGGGATAAGAACTTAGGGAGAATCGGCAATGGTGGACTTGGGGAGAAGAGGAATTTGGTTTAACAAAAGAAGAAGAGAAAGAAGATGTTGCTTAGAGAATTCGGCAGAGAATGGGAAGGAAAAAGGAAGAAGAATGAATGATAGCCTTAATCTCCTCCCCTTTTTCTGAAATTATCACCAAGAGAATCCCTTACTTGGCCATCACTTATATTTTGATGGCTTTATCACCTTAATTTGAAAATAAAATTAAAGAATAAATCCTTATTTATCTCTTGACAATAATCTAAAATAAATCTATTATTTATCCACCCTTAGCCGAAATTTTAAGAGAATTTAAACTCTTCTTCAAGTGCCTTGGTGCCGTCCATTACCTCCCCCTTGTGCCAAAAAAAAAAATAAAAACTTTATTTTGCTTCCTAAGTGACTCGAACTCAAGACCCTTTTGCTCCTGCATGTGGCGTCACTTGCTAGGCCCTTAAGTGGCGCCTTGTAGCCATTTTACCAAGGCTATTTGTATGTCATATTTCACATACATTTTCTCTTAAGACCACCTTGCCTTAGTTTCCCCTTTTTAAACTTTAAACTTAACATTTTCTATGACATTTCCTTACATTTCCAAGTTTCCAAAAATGTTCGCTTTCCTCTTTTAAACTTAACATTTCTAAATCATTTCCTTGAATTTCCAAGTTTCCAAAAATGTTCACAATATATTCATAACGCATAAGACATGCCATTTCGTATAATTAAATCAAAAATGCATAGGCCCATTTTCAGGATGTTACAGTTCTACCCCCTTAAAATAATTTCATCCTCGAAATTGCCTGGCTAAAATAAATGAGGGTATTGCTGTCGCATTCCCTCTTCTGGCTCCCACGAAGCTTCCTCCGATCCGTGGTTGCACCATAACACTTTGACTAGAGGAACTAACTTCCTCCGTAACATTTTCACGTCTCGTTCCAAGATCTGAATCGGCTCTTCCTCGTAGGATAAGTCTGGCCTTAGCTCCACCTCTTCAACCCGTACTACGTGAGATGGATCCGATCGATATCGACTGTTCACCTTAGTCGAGTTAGGGTGTGGCAATAGGCAGACGCATGCCTAGGAGTGGATTCAGGAGAGCTTGGTATTTAAGCGATCCTAGCGACTCACCTCCTCTTCACTGAATCCTACCCGTGCGCGCGTGACTATTCACCCTAGTTATGAGGACTCGTTGATGGGCTAAACCCTATAATTAAAACCCGAAAGGGACCAAATACCCTAGTTTGAATTTTACCAAAATACCCCGAATTTCAAAATTATCGAAATACCCTTATATCATAAAATCACCAAGGAACCTGAATTAAAAATTTGTGAAATTACCCCGATTTACAAAATTTTTAAATTGACCCCGATTTATTACCAAAATACCCTCAGTAGGTGAAATGACGAAAATACCCCTAGGATAGGAATAAGACGAAAATGTTTGAATGATGAATGTGTGTTGAATGAATGTGCTACTTTAAATTAGGATAGAAGACTTGAAACTTTGATCAATCGAAAGAACTACTTCTAAACTTCTTTCATAAAATTTCTTCGCGGATAAACAGTGGAACAAAATACTAATGCATGAAAATTCCTTAATCAGATTAAAGCGCGATCGTAGACATGTGTTCTAGGGGACGTGGTCGTAATGTGCGAGGACGTGGTAGAGGCAGAATGACCGTGTCGGAACCCGTTAGGTCTGGACAAGGGTCCGAAAATGGGGTACCACCACCCCCACCACCAGCTGTTGGTGTTGAGCAGCAAGATCAGACGGGGGATGATGTAGTGTCGCAGGCAATGCTGCGAGTGCTTGAGATGGTGGCTGGAGCAGGTGGAGGTATGGGAGCTCGGAAATCTGTACCCGAGCGACTCCGAGCCAATGGGGCTGAGGTGTTTCGTGGTGTATTTGGTGTGGCACCCAAGATGGCCGTGAGTATTGGTTAGAGGCAACCGAGCGAATTATGGACGAGCTCGATTTAATCACTGAGGAGAAATCGAAGGAATGGTGGCACTACTTCGCGACGAAGCCTATCAATGGTGGCTCACAGTTCGGGATGGTGCCACAGCTGAGGATCTCACTTGGGAATATGTTAAGGCGGCATATCAGAAGAAGTATGTTGGTACCAGTTATATTGATGCGCAAAGGAAAGCATTTAAGGGTGGTTCAAGGGAACAAATCCGTAGCGGAGTATGAAGCTGAGTTTCTGAGGTTGAACCGATATGCTCGGGGAGTAGTGGCTACGGAGCATGAACGATGTGTTCAGTTTGAGGACGGGCTAAGGGATGATCTGAGGTTGTTGATAGCCCCGCATCAGGAACGGGAGTTTTCTGCTTTAGTAGAGAAAGCTAAGGTAGCTGAAGGGATTAAGGACTCTACAAAGCGTAACTTCGAACCGCAACAGCGAGAAAAAGAGGCTTTGGATCATCGGGATCATTTGGGAATAAAAGGCCTAGAGTTGATGGGCCGCGAGGTCAGCAAACTGGTACAGGAGGGCAGTATCGTACTTGTGATCAGTGTGGGAAGAGGCACCTAGGAGAGTGTTGGAAGAGGACAGGGGGATGTTTCAAGTGTGGGTCCAAGGACCATATGATCAAGGATTGTCCTATGAAACCAGATGGAAATCGACCGGTAGCTCAGAATGTTAATCAAGCTTCAGAGAGGTGGGCCAGCACCCTCAGCCGAGGTCGTGGTCCGAATAATAGAGGTAATGGTGCCGCGGCAGAGGACGTGGAACACCGCGAGAGGTGTCATATCTCGAGGCAAGGCAACTGGGTTTGGTTTATGCGGTTTGTTTGAGAGGGAGGATGGAGACGCGCCGGACGTTATAACCGGTACATTCCTTGTATTTGGAAAACCTTATTATGCTCCGATTGATGTGGGCTCGACTCACTCCTATGTTGCATGTAGTGTAGTGGAAACACTAGGCCTAGACTCTGAACTTTCTGATAGGGAGATGACTGTAGTAAGCCCACTAGGTCAAACTGTAGTGGTGAATGAGATCTTTCGGAGTGTACCTTTGGAAATCCAAGGCGTAGTATTTCCTGCTGACTTAATGGAACTACCTTTCGAGAATTCGATCTCATACTTGGCATGGATCAAGTAGTAGAGCATCGAGCCGTGTTGGATTGTGCGGCTGTTTAATGGAGTTAAGGACCCTGAGGATGAGGTGGTCATTATGATAGGAGAAAGGAGAAATTACCTGCCTAATGTAGTTTCGGCGTTAAAGGCGGAGAAAATGGTTCGGAAAGGGTGCAAGGCATTTCTAGCCTTCGTTAGTGCTGTGGACGCAAAAGAAGGGGGAATTAGTGGAGTTAGAATGGTAAGGGACTTCGTGGATGTTTTTCCAGAGGAGCTACCAAGAATACCCCCAGATAGGGAGGTGGAATTTGGAATAGACTTGCTACCAGGAACAGCTCCGGTGTCAATCGCTCCATACCGAATGGCGCCAAAGGAGTTGGTGGAGCTCAAGGCTCAGATCCAAGAGTTATTGGATCGTGGGTTTATTCGACCCAGTGTGTCTCCGTGGGGAGCACCGGTCCTATTTGTGAAGAAGAAGGACGGAACTATGCGAATGTGCATAGATTATCGTCAGTTAAATAAGCTGACCATCAAGAACAAGTATCCTTTGCCACGGATAGATGACTTGTTCGATCGCCAAGGGGGGGCCGCCGTATTTTCAAAGATCGATCTAAGGTCCGGATATCATCGATTTGAAGGTGAAGGAGGCGATATCCATAAAACGGCCTTTAGGACAAGGTACGGCCATTTTGAGTTTGTGGTAATGCCGCTTTGGGTTGTAACGCCCCACCGCGCTCATGGATATGATGAACCGGTTTTTCAACCCTACTTGGATCGGTTCGTTGTTGTGTTCATCGACGATATCCTAGTATACTCCAAGTCCGAGGAAGAACATGACGAGCATCTCCTAAAGTGTTGCAAGTGTTAAGGAGAAGAAGCTATATGCCAAATTCAGCAGAAGTGCGAGTTTTGGCTTAAGGAGGTTGCATTCTTAGGGCATGTGGTGTCTCATGGAAGGAATAAGGGTGGACCCTAAGAAGATTGAGGCAAGATTAGATTGGAAACCACCTAAGTCTGTGGTCGAGATTCAAAGTTTCTTAGGATTGGCAAAGCTACTACGTAGGTTTATGGAAGGATTTTCTTCAATAGCCGCACCTTTGACAAAGTCGTTGAGAAAGGAGGTACCTTTCGTTTGGACAGATAAGCAACAAGAGAGCTTTGAGAAGCTTAAGAGGTTTTTGACCAAGTCTGATTTTGATTCAACTTTGAGGCAGAAAGGATTTCGTGGTGTATTGTGACGCTCCCATACAGGCTTGGGTTGCATACTGATGCAAGACGGGAAGGTGGTAGCTTATGCGTCTCGACAACTAAGGCCTCACGAGGTTAACTACCCGATGCATGACTTGAATCAAGGGCAGTGGTCTTTGCTCTTAAGGTGTGGAGGCACTACCTTTATGGAGAAAAGTCAGTGATCTACACGAACCACAAGAGCCTCAAGTATTTGTTGACCCAGAAGGAGTTAAACTTGAGACAGCGAAGGTGGGTAGAATTATTGAAGGACTATGATTGTTCATTAGAGTATCATCCGGGCAAGGCAAATGTAGTGGCGGATGCTCTAAGTCGAAAAGTAGTGTCGGATCTGAGGGCGTTGTTCGCACACTTGAGTCTGTATGATGATGGCAGCCTATTGGCGGAATTGCAAGTCAAACCAACATGGTTAAATGAGGTAAAGGAAAGTTAGTTGGTGGATGAGGATCTAAGTGTTAAGTTACAACAAGTACGGAACGGAGAGTTAGAGGATTATGGTGCTAATGATGAGGGAGTATTGTGCTTCAAGGGAAAGGTATGTATGCCTAAGGACAAGGACCTAAGACGGAGGATTCTTCGGGAAGCGCATAGTAGCCCTTATGCTATGCATCCCGAAGGCACTAAGTTGTACAGGGATCTAAGGGAACAGCTTTTGGTGGCCTCGATCTTAAGCGGGAAGTTATCGAATTCGTGGGAAAATGTCCGACATGTCGCAAGTTAAAGCCGAACACCAAGTTCCATCGGGATTACTTCACCAATCGAGATTCTCGCAGGTGGAAGTGGGAGAGAATCACCATGGACTTCGTTAGTGGGCTTCCCCCTTACGCCCGCTAAGAAGGACTCGGTATGGGTAATAGTGGACCGTTTGACCAAGTCCGCGCACTTCATTCCGGTGAGAGTCGACTATTCTCTTGAAGTTGGCAAGATTGTACGCGCGGAAATTGTAAGGTTGCATGGAGTGCGGTGTCAATTATTTCAGATAGAGACCCAAGATTTACGCCTCGGTTTTGGAGGGCACTTCATCAAGCTTTAGGCACTAAGTTGGATTTCACTACGGCCTTTCATCCACAAATGGACGGGCAATCCAACGAGTAATCCAAGTGTTAGAGGATATGTTGAGGAGTCGTGATGGACTTGAGAGGAAGTTGGGAGGAGTATTTGCCTTTAGCGAGTTTCGTGCAACAACAACACGCCTATCAAGCCAAAGATTCGGATGGCACCATATGAAGCTACCAGACGGTCAAAAGTGTCGAACTCCTACGTGTTGGACCGAGTTAGGAGAACGTCCGAGTTTTGGGTCCGGATTTAGTGGCGTAATCAAGAGAAGGTTGAGACAATTCGGGCATGGTTGAAGGAAGCATCCGATAGACAAAAGTCGACGCGAACCTCAAACGGAAGGAAATAGAGTTTGAAGTGGGGACTAAGTGTTTCAAAGTCTCGCCTTGAAGATGGTGATGAGGTTTGGTCGCAAAGGGAAGTTAAGCCCAAGGTTTATAGGGCCTATCGAGTGTTGAAGCGAGTTGGACCGATGGCGTGACGCTTAGAGTTGCCACCGGTTGAAGCGGATGCACGACGTATTCCATGTTTCCATGCTACGTCGATATCGATCGGATCCATCTCACGTAGTACCAGTTGAAGAGGTGGAGCTAAGGCCAGACTTATCCTACGAAGAAGAACCGATTCAGATCTTGGAACGAGACGTGAAAGTGCTACGAAGGAAATCAGTTCCTCTAGTTAAAGTGTTATGGCGCAATCATGGAGCGGAGGAAGCTTCGTGGGAGCCAGAAGAGGCAATGCGACAGTAATACCCTCATTTGTTTTAGCCAGGTAATTTCGAGGTCGAAATTATTTTAAGAGGGTAGAACTGTAACATCCTGAAAATGGGCCTATGCATTTTTGATTTGATTATACGGAATGGCATGTCTTATGTGTTATGAATGTATTGTGAACATTTTTGGAAACTTGGAAATGTAAGGAAATGCTTTGGAAATGTTAAGTTTAAAAGAGGAAAGTGAACATTTTTGGAAATTTGGAAATGCAAGGAAATGATTTAGAAATGTTAAGTTTAAAAGAGGAAAGCGAACATTTTTGGAAACTTGGAAATGTAAGGAAATGTCATAGAAAGTGTTAAGTTTAAAGTTTAAAAAGGGGAAACTAAGACAAGGTGGCCTTAAGAAAATTTATAGAGGAAATATGACATACAAATAGCCTTGGTAAAATGGCTACAAGGCACCACTTAAGGGCCTAGCAAGTGACGCCACATGCAGAGCAAAAGGGTCTTGAGTTCGAGTCACATGGGAAGCAAATAAAAGAATTTTTATTTTGCTACAAGGAGCAGAGAGGTGGACGGCATTAAGGCTCTTAAAAGAGGAGTTTTATTCTCTTTAAATTTCTACTAAATAGGGGATAAATAATGGATTTATTTTAGATTATTTTTAAGAGAGATAAATGAGGATTTATTCTTTAATTTTAAAAATTTAAGAGATAAAGCTATCAAAATAAGGGAGAGTGGTGGCCAAGTAAGGGACTCTAGCTAGTAATTTCGGCTACTAGAGGAAAAGAGGCCATTCATCCATTCACTCTTCCTTTGCCGAATTTCCTAAGAAAATTCTCCTCTCTCTCTTAAAAATTCCCTAGAGCCTTATTCTTCTTCTTTTTGTTAGCCAAAGCCGAAAATTCAAGATACCACCATAGCCGATTTCTTTTCTTTCCAATCCATCAAAAGCCGAAACCTCTTTGATCACTATCTAGTCTCCATAGCCGAATCTTTGTGGAGCTTCAAGCAAGAGTGGGTCGACTTCTATAGTAAGGGTAAGGATCTATCCTTATATTTCTTTTCTTCAAGCCCAAGATTAAGATTCTAATGCCATTTGTATCTCTTGGCCAAACTACTACAAATGATCTTTTCGGGATTTTGTATATTGTCGATCACTGTGAGAAGAGACTACTTTTCGGATTTAAAGAATCAAGGTAAGATATGTGAATATTCGGCCAAGGGCCATTTATTATGTTTAAGGATGAAATCGAATCTAATATAAGTCTATAGGTATTTCGACAACTCCCTAAGCAAGTGATTATTTTTGGGATTTTAGAATCCACAAGCCGATTTCAAGAAGGAACTCAGCAAGGTTTCGGGATTTGATTTTTAATCCAATCAGCACAAGGAACTTAAGATCTAAATTAGTAGATCGGTTTTTGGGATTTCAAGGAATTCGTTAAGCATATCAGGTGTGTACCCCACACTAATCTTAATAGATTTATGGCTTTAACTTGATATGCATGTTAATATGAAAGTGTAAGAATGTGGGTAAGGTACCATGTTATGGTACAAAGTACTCAGGTACGTTTCCTACTCCTACTAGGATTATGAAATATGTTATGTTTAACATGTGATAAGTGATAAGAATGTGAAATTTGGCATGTTAATGCATAATATGTATGATATGGGGCATATGGGCTATTGAAAAGGGGAAGTGAATGTGGTGACCTAAGACCACGATATTTGAATGTGGTGACCTAAGACCATGATATCTGAATGTGGTGACCTAAGACCACGATATCTGAATGTGGTGACCTAAGACCACAAATATTTATAAGGGCGATGAGCACGTCGACTGCAGCGACTACCTTCGATGATGTGTAGCGGAGGGTTGACTTAGTAGTCCCCACGGTGTGCAGGTTGGTACGGGTGATGTGTAGCGGATGGTAACTAGGTTTGGGTTCGGGTTTGCATCATATTATTTAAATGTTATATGTACATGTATGACTTGTATGCCTGAGTTTGTTAGGACTTAGTGTTGTGGTTACACATTGAGTCTGTTGACTCACCCCGTTGTGGGATTACTTTTCAGGTGATGGACAGTGATGGACCGGGACGGCAGAAGCTTAGGGATGGCCATGCTCAGCAAGGAATTTATTTTATTTGGACTTTTTATTTTAAGTACTTTGAATTTAATTTTTGGGTTTTATTTTGATGTAATAAGGCCGTTAATATGAACTGTTTTATGCATGCTTTTTATTGGATTTTATTACTATACGATTAAGTTTAAATCAAGGTTAAATGGTTTTTCTTAAAAAAATATATATATACAAGGTTTCCAATTGAACCCAACACAAGCAAATCCATCTTCAAACCACACGAATTTTTCCTAAGTAACAAACGGACTTTCAAATGTTTTCTCGAGGAACATACCAGATCCGGTCAGGACTCGTGGGCCGGGTTTGGGGTGTTTCAGGGGCAATCAACTTCTACACTGCATATTAAAAGAAAAGAAGATATTAAAGCAAATTCCAAAAGAATTGCATAACAGGATTCACTTATCAGATGCTTGGTCGCAAACCACTCGTTGATGATTTTCACCCAAGTGCTTGTCCACCCAACATCCATGCTCCATCTGATTGCTGCAAAGTGAGTAGAAGCATATATACACTAGAAAAATACTCTTACAAAAACTGTGAAAATTAATATATATTACTCACTCGCTTGCAGAGTTTTCCAGGTTCCAACTGATGAATAACATGGCAAAGTACGTGGCTCCCAATGAGAATATGATGTGGAAAAACCCGTAGTTATAACGGATATCATCCTTGGCTTTCACCTCATCTTTACGAAACCGAAAACCGTAAGAGTTGTTAAGTATTTCTTATCAGAACCGTAAGAGATATCTTTGCTATAATGAAGGAGAATAAAAGCCAGAACATCATGGTAATGATGTTTCACACAGTAAGTACTCAACCACAAATAGAGGATCAACATAATGGTTAAAGAAATATACCTGATATTATCAATCAAAATAGCTATTTCAAATATAAGCAATGCATAAAGACGATCTTCTGATTAACAACTCGCAGAATATTGATTTTCACAGAAATTAATTTAATATGATAATCCAATGGAGAAATTAAATGCTAAAAGAATATAGATGTACTAAACTTTTGAAGAATCGGATGTATATCCTTCAAACAAGGGATAAGTTGAGATAAATACTTCACTACGTTGAAGATAGAAACTAATATTTGCGCACTAAAAAATATATCGATAAAAACATTTTTGCTCCTACAATAGAATAATCAAATCCTTTGACAAATAAAACCAAGAACTTGAAATTAAACCAGTGTTCTTTCGTAATCAAAGCCCCACAAAGGCTATATAAGGTTAAACATATTGATTTAAAATGTATACCCAATAAAATAGATTCATATCATACATAGCTATCACTCATCAACTACTTGAAAAATCAGATTTCTATCATGTACATGGATGGATTAGCCTCATCGCTTAACTCACTCAACAAAGAAAGAAACTAGTTACGATTACTTTCTAGATTACTCTCATATTTGTTAACTCCTGAAACTGCAAGTATCAAAGAACATTTCACTAATTCTGAATATATACATAGTTTAAAATATAAAATCCAATATGAATAACACAAGGTGAGTGTGTTTGTAACGAGACATTAAAGGTTATCATAATTTAATGCATAAAATGACATGACCTTGTAACACCCCAAACCCGGCCCAAACACCACGACCGGATCTGGTATGTCACTAAGAAAATTCTATCAAATCATGTCGTATATTCAGAAAATATTTTTCTAAAGTTTATCCTTTTATTCAAAAAATAAATAGTTGATAGTTTAAATAAAATATGCCTTTATGAATTAAATACCAAAATTTAAATACATGCATTAGTTCAATAAGAATTTAAATAACTAAAAGTAATTAAAGCCCAAAATAAAACAAAATATAAACTAGTGTCCCATGGCCTTATTACAACGAAATTTTAAAATCCACCAATTAAAAATATAAAATAATGACTTGAGTCTTTTTGCTAAATCCACATATTCTTCTCGCATGGCCACCTTACGCCTCTCTCGGCCCGGTCCAAGCACTAAGTGTTACTCAAATTGTTAAATAATTGGTTGAGTCGCGAGACTCAATGTGTGCAACCCTCATGCACCATTAGATTTGGGCTTTAGCCCCATAAAACAAAATAATCAAGATTAATATACATCAAATGTAACACCCCAAACCCGGCCAATACGCCACGACCGAATCTGGTATGTCACTAAGGAAAATATTTTTGAAAGAATCGAATTAACAATTAAATTTTGTGAAAAACTCTTTGAAATTCTTTATTTGTCGAAAATAAGTTAAAATCGAGATTTACTTTGAATTACATAAAACTTTAAAACTTAGTTGATAAATCATAGGATAGAAAACATTTATATCTTTTTAAGAAAATTTGAAATATCACTTTGAAAATCCGTTTGCAATTGAGTATAGAAACTTGAATTTTGGAAATCACTTAATTTGTTGAAAACACTTAACTTGTAATTTTTCTATCGAACTATTCATATTACCCGATGGTAAGATTTTTAAAACCATTGCGAGTTTTTAGTTTAGAAAACTTTGAGCTCAATTATTAGATTAACCAAGTAATTTATAAGCCATCTTTTAAATATATTCAAAACATAAAAATAATCCAAAACATAATTAAACAGGCCTTATTACAAATCCATAAAATATGAAAACCAAATTAAAATAAAGTACCCAAATGGAAGTTCATGTAAAACCAAATTTTATTGCATGGCCTCCTCGAGTCCATTCGGCTCCATATCCGCGATCTCACGAATCACCTGAAAATATAAGGAAGAAGGTGAGTCACCAAGACTCAGTGCATATTCCCTCTCCCGGGTAAATACCACATACTTACACAAATTATAACAAAGCAACATATATGTATAATGCACCCAACCTAGCCATCCATAACTCCTTTTCTACCCCGTGTGGTACCAAACCACTTGTGGTGCCAAACCACTGGTGTCCGAAGGACACAAATGTGATACCAAATCACGGTGGCCAAAGTCACGAATAATCAAGTGTGGGGCCAACCCACGTGTGATACCAAATCACCGCAACGATCCCATATCTCAAAAGTGGGGCCAACCCACGGTGGTGTTAAACCACGGGACGAGTCGCTATGAGGTGCCAAACCTCACGGTGTCCCAAAGACACAAATGTGATACCAAATCACCGGTGACTCAAAGTCACTAATAATCCATCTGTGGGGCCAACCCACGTGTAATACCAAATCACCGGCGACGATCCCATATCTCAAAAGTGGGGCCAACCCACACGTGGTGTTAAACCACGGGGACGAGTCGCTATGAGGTGCCAAACCTCTGGTGTCCCAAAGACACAAATGTGATACCAAATCACTGGAGGTGCCAAACCTCTCGGTGTCCAAGACACGAATATCAATCTTCCCCCTCTCATATTGCCCATACCAATGCAATAGATAAACAAATCATGTCAACATACTTTATTATGAAACACATAACAAATATATCATAAATCGTAGATCATGATTTCAATCCACATGTATTAACAACATATAGAAACGGACTTACATCAATCCTCATTCATACCATCATGGTATCATATCTAGATCTCATCGTTTTCCCACTTTAATAATATGATTAGTAACTTAATATTATAAAAACATATACAAAATCGAGTTATAAAGTGTGTAAGATACACACCTTTCACCAACGCAAGAACTAATCTTCGAAAAATCCGATTTACCGCACTAGATCACCTTGTCCTACAATCGGTCAATACTAAGATTATGAACAAAGGCCATTCAGCCAACATCAAAATCCCAAAGAGTTATCCTTCGAAATACCAATCTTACCTAAAGGCTTACCCAAAACGATCGATAAAGATACGAGGCTTAGATTGATTGCTTCCAACGTCCCGAGGAGCCTAAAAGAAATCGATTCCTAAAATGGTTAAAACCTTGCAACAAATGCCCATAGGTTCGGCCCTTGTCCACAAGAAAATAACATAGAGAGGAGAAAAGAAATAATAGGAAAATCAGCCAAGAATACTTACTTATTAACCAAAATCGATTGAAGAAACCAAAGAGAGTCTACCCTTGAATATTCGGCCAAACTAAAACTAAAAGGAAGTAGAAGATTCAGCTATTTGCTTATGAGAGAAGAAAACAATTGATTTGAGTCTAATAGGATATGAAATACGAAAGTAGAAGAGAAGAAAAAAGACAGAGAGAATTCGATTTTTTTTTTAGCAACAATGGAAGAAAGAAAAATGAGTTTGGAGAAGAGAGAGAGATTCGGCCAAAAGGAAGAAAAAGAATAAGAGAGAAAATGGGGTTGAGAGATTCGGCCAACTCCTTATTTGCCAAAAAGAAAAGTGCACAAATTGACAAAATGAACTTTTGGTTTCAAAAGCAAAGATGAAATAAAGGAAATAGCATTTTTGGTTCAACAAAATGAAGGCTAAAACAAAAGCAAAATTTGCACAAATTGCACAATATACATTCGGCCAAGGTGGAAGTTTTTGGAGAGGAAAAACAAAAATGTAAAAAGATGCACAAAAGAAAAATTGGCCAACTATCCCCCCCAAGCTACCTATCAAAATTCGGCCACCCCCTAGCCTTACATGCCGTCCACATACATGCTCTAAAGGCCTAGGAATACTTTCCAAAACATCCTCCTAAAACCAAGCCTTATGTCTCCCCAACCTTCCATAACTTAAGATTCTTATCCCCAATTTCAAGCTTTCCTTAAATCAACATTCAACTTACCAAAAGATGAAAGTCCAACCTATCATAAACATAAGTTGACCGTCCATAAATGCTATGATGAAATAAAAATCCTCAAAATGCTTTCCATGCTACTCGAACCACTAACCTCAAGCAACCCTTCAAGCATCCTAACCACTTTGCCACTAACTCCTCTTGTGCTTTAATTAACACTTAAATTAACTTAAGTGCTAAGCTCACTTAATCCACTTCATTAAATAAACCATACTAAAAATTATTCTATCTTCCTAAATAGAATCAAGCCTTCACAAGACTATGCTAACACACAAAAATTCATACCCGAGCCAACACAAATAATACTCAAATTTTGGGATGTTACAATTCTACCCTCCTAAAAAAAAATTTCGTCCTCGAAATTACCTGCTCAAAAGAGTTGAGGGTATTGCTGCCTCATCGCATCCTCCGGTTCCCACGTAGCTTCTTCCACGCCATGATTCCTCCATAAAACCTTCACTAAAGGAACAGACTTCCTACGCAAAATGTAACACCCTGAAAATTTGAGTAATTTATTTTCTATGTGTGCTTTGAGTAATTATTCTAGAAAGTAAAATTTTCTGATTTATTTTCGTGGTTAGTATAGTCCTGAAGAAGGGTTTAAAATTTTTTAGAAGGAATATTATTATTTTTAAAATTATTTATGGAAGTGGATTAAGTGACTTTGACACATAAATTAATTTAAGTGTCAAAGTGAGGCATAAGATGAATTATTGGACAAGTGGTGATGGCGCATGAGCTTGTGCATGAGGTTGAAGGTTCGAATCCCATGTTTAGCATCTAGGTGAATTTTAATTTGAATTTTTATGCACCAATATAGCAAGTGTCGGCCAAGAGCTTTTATGGAAGGTGTTGACTTGTTATTTTTGGTTAAAATATCAAGGGAATAAGGAAATTTTGAACTTAAGGAAGGGTATCAAAAGAATAAGGAAAATGTGAAGATATGAGGCATGAATCAAGGAAGAATTTTTGAAACAATATCTTGGCCTAAAGACCATGTACTTGGACGGCAATATGGCTATAGGGGGGGAGCCGAATTTTGGTGATAGTTTTGGCTAGGAATTTTAGTCTTGTTTTGGTCATTTTTGTTAGTTTGTGCAAGTTTTGAAAACTCTCTCAACCTTTTCTCCCTTTGCCGAATTTGAGCATTGGTAAGTCCTAAAGTTTTTGACCATTTGGTCATTTTTGCACATCAATTGGTAATCTTTTGTGCCTTATTTCATTTGAGTGCCGAAATCACCTACATCAAATGACCATTCCTTTCTTTTCTCTCTTTTCTTCATTGCCGAATGTGTCTTGATTCTAATCTCCTCTCTTTCTTTCTCTTTTATTTTCTTTGAAAACCGAATTCATCATCATCTCCATTTTCTTATTTTTATTCATTATCAATCAATATTTCTCTCCAATATTTCTCTCATGGCCGAATGCTAAGGTGTTCATAAGCCAAATTATTTCCCTTTCTCTTTAATCTTTCATAGCCGAATCCTCCTTAAAACCATACTATTCTCAAATCCTTTCTTTTCGACGTGGAATATAGGTAAGAGTTCTTTTGTTTCGATTAGTTATTAGTGGTTAGTGGCGAATATTAATGTTGGCTTGAAGGCATTATTTGGATCAAAATAAACGTTTATTTTATTAACGCTTATTTTGTTAAACTTTAGTGCGATAACGGAAAGTTGGAATCAAGAAGTGGTGGGTGACAAAGCATAGGAATCGATTCTCGTGGTAAGGAAATCACATCTTTTAAACTTTAGAAATTTTTCGATATCATTAGATTAATGTTCTTTGCCTTTGAAGAAATTCAACATAGGGAAGAAACGGGCGGTGTTTAGCCTTCTGAAGAAGGGAGGTTCTGTTATTCCCCTAAGTACAAGCAAAGGACTATTTCGAGAATCCGAGATTTTCCACCGGTTGCGGACGTTCAACCGAGGAAAATCAATCTGTTCGAAGTCGTTCGTACTCCCGAACCATTATTTGTTCGTGGATTCGATTCGGTTAGCGAACCATCAATCGGAGAGAAATCGCAAGTAGAAGTCTTACGAAAATCCGAGGGTAAATTTCTAGATCGCTATATTTAGATCGGTTTTATTATAGATTATAGTGTTTTAATTAACACAATACGTATAGGTGTTGAAGAGCGGAAAGTTTAGTTCTCTCCATAACCAGGTGTGTAACTTCACACTCATTTTCTGGTTGGACATCATGTTGTAAGTTCTGTGATAAATTCGTAAAATAGTAAAAAACGGAAAAATACGTAGTAACTCATATTTTTGAGTAAATGCATGAAAACGGTTAAAACCGAGAAAATAAAATACGATAATACTCTAGTTCGATAAAATGGGTCGATAATACTCTAGTTCGATAAAATGGGTCGATAATACTCTAGTTCGATAAAATGGGCGATAATACTCTAGTTCGATAAAATGGGCGATAATACTCTAGTTCGATAAAATGGGCGATATTACTCTAGTTCGATTAAATGGGCGAAAATACTCTGCTTCGATAAATTGGGCTAAAATGGACCAAAGTCACTAAACTACTAAATGGGCTAGTTGATAAATTGTTTATATGAGCCTAATGAAGGGTTAATTGATAAGCTCACCGATGATATGGATTAATGAAAATCATTATATGATTATATTTGTTATATACGCATGATTGCATGGGGTGGGTTATATGAAGAGAAGAATGGCCGATTGCCACAAATTTGGCTCATTGCCTCTAGTTCGGTGGCTCTGCCACAATATGGCTCATTGCCTCTAGTTCGGTGGCTCTGCCACAAATTCGCTAAATGCCTCTAGTTCGGTGACAATGTCACAATCTAGTTCGGTAGTGCACTACAAAATTATTTAAGGGCTTTAAGCCCATGATTGGTGTGTTAGGCGGGGTGGGTTGACTTGATCCCCACAGTGTGTTTGGTTGGTACGGGGTGTTAGCGGATGGATACTAGGTTGGTTTGGGAAATTCATATTTCATGCATTCTTTTCTTTAAATTATGTTACTTTACAATGTATGGTTGAAATCATTAATGGGCTCAAGCCCAAAGATGATATCTTGACGATCCGGCCTAAAAATGGTGGTAAGTGAGTTGCACACCGAGTTCTTTGTAACTCACCCAATTTTTATTAACCATTTCGGTAATGGAAATTGACGTGGACTTGGGCGGAGATGACTTGGTGGAGCCCATACTACGAATTTGGGTTTTTTTAAAACTATGACTTTATTTAAGTTTTTATTTTAATTGCTATTATTGGGTTGATGTAATAAGGCCTCTAAGTATGTTTTATGGATTTTATCGTGTGGATGGTTTTATAATTTTTATTTTGAGACTTTAATTATGAGTTTATGTTAAATCATTTGGTTTTTCCTAAAAATATCGTTTATTTAATATTTTGACAATTAGACGATTTTCTTTAAAATTTTCCTCCAAATTCTTTTAAGAAGTTTTAAAGTTTCGATAAACATTTTATTTAAGATAAGTTTTAAACAAGTATATTCTTAAATTATTTTCAAAACCTCGTACTACATCTTTAACTCGATTTTCAAAAGTTTTTGCATCATTATTTTATCGTAAATCTTGAAAAGAAACGAAAGTATGTTTGGTGTGACAAACCAAATCTCGTCTAAACGCATAGACCGGGTTTGGGGTGTTACATTTAGTGGTATCGAGCCCCGGTTCAAAACTCTACTGTGGTTTGGGTTCAATAAAGAAATTTGTTTGAAAATAATTTCTAGAGTTTTGATTAAAGGTAGTATGGCACCATGAACATCCCGCGCCAAGTCAAGTAAGTATCAGATATCTTTGTATGTTTATTATCATTGTGATATGATTATAAGAAACACTCTAGAACTTCTAGTTTTAGGTGTTAAAACCGTAGAGATTGAGACAATAGGATATTGATGCGAAAACACTCTATCTCTTTCATATCATAAGATATCGTTAATAAACAATTGAAATATTATTCGATTCATAAAACTCTTAAATCGATTAAATCAAATTAGTCGCCATGAGCACTAGAGGACGTGGTCGTGGACGCCAGAGGTAGGCGTGGCCGTGGTAGAGGACGAGGTGTTAGGGGCGCAACCGATGTGCCGGGTCATATGTCGGAAATGGATGCACTGCGTCACTCGAGAGTGAGACGGGATCGCATGCGACCATATGGAAGAGGATAATCTTTGTGACACGAGCAATGCTGCGAGTACTTGAAAGGGTCGGATCCGTGAATCGACCAACCGCTCGTGGTTCGATATCGAGCGATCAAAATCCGGTGGAGCCGAGGTTTTCGAGGTGTCTCTCGTGTAGCTCCCAATGTCGTCGAATATTGGCTTGAGGCGATGAGAGCGAATTATGGGCGATCTTGAGTGCACCGTGGAACAAAAGTTAAGAGGAGCGGTATCTTTGTTGAGAGACGAAGCTTACCAATGGTGGCTTACTATCCGAGATGGCACCGATCTTTGCTTTGGTTAATTGGGAGTTCTTTAAGGCTTCCTTTCAAGGGAAATATGTGGGAACAAGCTATGTGGATGCCCGAAGGAAGGAATTCTTGAACTCGTGCAAGGAAATAAGACGGTGGCGACATATGAGGTCGAGTTCTTACGTTTGAGTCGCTATGCTCGAACGATAGTGGCAACGGACCATGAGCGTTGTGTGCGCTTTCGAGGACGGTTTGAAAGACGAGTTGCGGGTTCTCGATAGCCCCACAACAAGTTAGAACTTTGCGCTCTTGTGGAGAAGGCCAAGATAGCCAAGAGGCTAAGAACTCGGAACGTCAAAATCGGGAGCAAATTCGAGGCAAGAAAGATCTCGAAGCATTCGGGTTCTTCGAGAAGATTCTGAAGAGGCCCCGAATGAGGAACCAGCTCAAGGAAGAGCACCGATGAGTCGTTAATCGTAGTCGGGATTGTGCTGAATGTGGGAAAAGACATTCCGGAGAATGTTGGAGGAAAACGGGTGCTTGCTATAAATGTGGATCGACGGAGCATCAATATAGGAGTTGCCCTCGACGTATGGATACAACTCAAGAAGTTCGTACATGATGTACCACCGGCAAGAGGAGTTCGGCAACCACCGAGAGGTCGGGGACCGTCGTCGTGGTGGTAATGGGGCCGGGCGTGGTCAAGGTGCAGCGGGTCGAGGCAATGGTCCTAGGGGCAACGCGATGCAAGACGGCCCGGATTGGTGTATGCGGTCGACGTCGTGAAGATGGCAATGCACCGATGTGATAACTGGTACGCTTCTTCATTTCGATGTACCCGTTATTGCCTGATAGATATTGGTTCTACTCATTCGTACATTGCTAGCACCATAACTGGAAACTTGAAATTAGACTCAAATTTCCGATAAAGAGATGAGGGTGATTAGTCCCTTAGGGCGATCGGTGTTGGTTAATAAATTGTTTAGAGACGTGCCCTTAGTAATTCAAGGAGAAACATTCTGGTAAATTTGATGGAACCGCTTTTTGGCGAATTCGATATTATTCGGGCATGGATTGGTTGGTTAAGCACCGGGCGAAATTGGATCGTATCTTTGAAAAGCGTATGTCGATAAGAAATGTGGAGGATAAGGAGATAGTTATGATAGGCGAGCGGAGAAATTACTTGGCAAACGTGATTTACTGCGTTGAAGGCGGAGAAGTTAGTCACGAAAAGGATACGGGAGCATTTTTAGCATTTATTTGTGCTTTAGATGCCAAAAAGCTGTTGGTGGAAGATGTGAGAACGGTGAAGGAGTTCCCTGATGTTTTTCCTGAAGAACTTCCTGGTGTACCTCCAGATCGGGAAGTGGAATTTGGTATTGAGCTTTTGCCCGAATCGCCCAAAGTGTCCATTGCTCCTTATAGAATGGCACCAAGCGGAGTTGTCGGAGCTTAAAGCCCAAATTCAAGAACCGCTAGATCGGGGTTTTATTCGACCAGTGTGTTTCCGTGGGGAGCACCGGTTTTGTTTGTTAAGAAGAAGGATGGGTCAATGCGTATGTGTATTGACTATAGGCAATTGAATAAGCCGACGATCAAGAATCGGTACCCTCTGCCGAGGATTGACGACCTGTTTGATCAATTGAAGGGAGCTTCTGTTTTCTCCAAGATTGATTTAAGGTCGGGTTACCACCAGCTTAAGGTGAAAGAAGCGGATATTCACAAGACAGCGTTCCGAACCCGTTACGGACACTATGAGTTTTTAGTGATGCCGTTTGGGTTGACCAATGCACCAATTTGCATTTATGGATATGATGAACCGGGTCTTTCAACCATTCTTAGATCAGTTTGTGGTGGTATTCATAGATGACATTCTGGTTTATTCGAGGAGCGAAGAAGAACATGACTCGCATTTGCGGATTGTATTGCAAGTGCTTCGAGATAATCAGTTGTATGCCAAATTCAGTAAATGTGAATTTTGGTTAAGAGAAGTGACTTTCTTGGGTCATGTGGTATCACCAGAAGGAATAAGGGTGGATCCTCGGAAGATTGAGGCGGTATTGGATTGGAAACCACCGAAGTCGAGAGGCGAGATTCGGAGTTTCTTGGGTTTGGTTGGATATTATAGACGCTTTGTTGAGGGGTTCTCATTGATTGCTTTGCACCTCTAACTAAGCTTTGCGGAAGGGAGTGTTGTTTATATGGACCGATAAGCGGCAAGAAAGTTTCGAGCGATCAAGAAGGTTTTAACGAAGCGCGGTATTGATTCAACTCGAGGTCGGGAAGGAGTTTACGCTTTTTGTGATGCGTCACATACGGGTTTAGGGCTGCGTATTGATGCAAAGTGGGAAAGTTGTAGCTTACGTTTCTCGTCAATTGAGACCGCACAAGTGAACTACCCTACTCATGATTTGGAGTTAGCGGCGATGGTGTTTGCCTTAAAGATTTGGAGGCATTACCTCTATGGTGAAAAGTCTATCATCTATACGGATCACAAGAGTCTTAAGTATCTTCTTACTCGAAGGAGTTAAACTTGAGACAACGAAGATGGGTGGAGCTGTTAAAGGACTATGATTTCTCTATTGAGTATCATCCTGGAAAGGCTAATGTAGTGGCGGACGCATTAAGTCGTAAGGTGGTATCTCGATTTGAGAGCTATGTTTGCCCATTTGAGTTTGTATGAGGATGGTAGTTTGATAGCGGAATTTCAAGTGAAGCCTATGTGGTTGGAACAAATTAAGGAAAAACAGATTTTAGATGAGAAGTTGAGACTTTTATTTCAAAGAAGTGGAAAATGGTGAAATTGAGGATTTTGGAATAAATTCGGAAGGTGTATTGTGTTTTTCGTGAAAGGGTCTCAGATGCCTAAGGATTCGAGATCTGAGGCAAATGATTTTGAGGAGGAGCATAGTAGCCCTTATGCTATGCACCTGGAGGAAATAAGATGTATCGGGATCTTCGTGAGCGGTTTTGGTGGCTGGATTGAAACGGGAGATTTCAGAATTTGTGGGAAAATGCTTAACTTGTCGCCAAGTGAAAGCGGAGCATCAATTGCCGTCAGTCTTTTGCAACCGCTTAAGATTCCTCTTTGGAAATGGGAGCGGATAACAATGGATTTTGTTAGTGGGTTACCTTTAACACCTACTAAGAAAAATTCTGCTTGGGTAATTGTTGATCGTCCGATGAAGAAGGCGCTCATTTTCTACCAAAGGCGTCACGGACTACTCGTTGCGAAGTTGGCGAAGTTGTATGTATCCGAAATCGTGAGGTTGCATGGGGTACCAGTATCGATTATATCGGATAGGGATCCTAGGTTTACATCTCGATTTTGGAAAGCTTTGCATGAAGCCTTGGGTACAAAGCTTAATTTTAGTACGGCTTTTCATCCTCGATCGATGGTCGATCGGAGAGAGTGATTCGATTCTGGAAGACATGTTAAGGGGATGTGTAATCGACTTCAAAGGTAGTTGGGAGGATTTTCTACCGTTAGCGAATTTGCGTGCAACAACAACGCTACCGATCTAGCATTCGGATGGCACCCTACGAGGCATTGTATGGTCGTAGGTGTCGTTCTCCTATTTGTTGGACCGAGTTGGGTGATCGGCAGCTTGTTAGGACTCGAGATGATTTCTCAAACGGAAGAAAAAGTGAAAGTTATTCGAACACGGTTAAAGGAAGCTTCGGATAGACGTAAGTCGATGCGGATCTGAAGCGTAAAGAGATCGAGTATGCCGTAGGAGATCAAGTCTTCCCGAAGGTCTCACCTTGGAAGAAGATATTCAGATTCGGGAAGAAGGGCAAGTTGAGTCCTAGATACATTGGACCATATCGTGTGGTGAAACGAGTTGGTCCAAAGGCTATAAGATTGAGTTACCTCGGAATTGAGCCAAATTCATAATGTTTTCCACGTGTCCATGTTGAGGCGCTATAGATCGGATCCTTCGCACATAGTACCGTGGTAGAAGAAGTGGAGTTGAATTTGGATTTGTCTTTTGAGGAGGAACCGGTGGAAATCTTAGACCGAGACGTGAAGGTGCTAAGAAAGAAGACCATGCTGCCGTTGGTCAAAGTGTTGTGGGCGTAACCACGGAGTGGAGGAAGCTACGTGGGAGCTGAGGATGCAATTCGGCAACAATACCCTCACCTTTTTCAGCCGGGTAAATTTCGAGGACGAAATTTTCTTTTAGGGGGGTAGAGTTGTAACACCCTGAAAATTTGAGTAATTTATTTTCTATGTGTGCTTTGAGTAATTATTCTAGAAAGTAAAATTTTCTGATTTATTTTCGTGGTTAGTATAGTCCTGAAGAAGGGTTTAAAATTTTTTAGAAGGAATATTATTATTTTTAAGAAATTATTTATGGAAGTGGATTAAGTGACTTTGACACATAAATTAATTTAAGTGTCAAAGTGAGGCATAAGATGAATTATTGGACAAGTGGTGATGGCGCATGAGCTTGTGCATGAGGTTGAAGGTTCGAATCCCATGTTTAGCATCTAGGTGAATTTTAATTTGAATTTTTATGCACCAATATAGCAAGTGTCGGCCAAGAGCTTTTATGGAAGGTGTTGACTTGTTATTTTTGGTTAAAATATCAAGGGAATAAGGAAATTTTGAACTTAAGGAAGGGTATCAAAAGAATAAGGAAAATGTGAAGATATGAGGCATGAATCAAGGAAGAATTTTTGGAAACAATATCTTGGCCTAAAGACCATGTACTTGGACTGGCAATATGGCTATAGGGGGGAGCCGAATTTTGGTGATAGTTTTGGCTAGGAATTTTAGTCTTGTTTTGGTCATTTTTGTTAGTTTGTGCAAGTTTTGAAAACTCTCTCAACCTTTTCTCCCTTTTGCCGAATTTGAGCATTGGTAAGTCCTAAAGTTTTTGACCATTTGGTCATTTTTGCACATCAATTGGTATTCTTTTGTGCCTTATTTCATTTGAGTGCCGAAATCACCTACATCAAATGACCATTCCTTTCTTTTCTCTCTTTTCTTCATTGCCGAATGTGTCTTGATTCTAATCTCCTCTCTTTCTTTCTCTTTTATTTTCTTTGAAAACCGAATTCATCATCATCTCCATTTTCTTATTTTTATTCATTATCAATCAATATTTCTCTCCAATATTTCTCTCATGGCCGAATGCTAAGGTGTTCATAAGCCAAATTATTTCCCTTTCTCTTTAATCTTTCATAGCCGAATCCTCCTTAAAACCATACTATTCTCAAATCCTTTCTTTTCGACGTGGAATATAGGTAAGAGTTCTTTTTATTTCGATTAGTTATTAGTGGTTAGTGTCGAATATTAATGTTGGCTTGAAGGCATTATTTGGATCAAAATAAACGTTTATTTTATTAACGTTTATTTTGTTAAACTTTAGTGCGATAACGGAAAGTTGGAATCAAGAAGTGGTGGGTGACAAAGCATAGGAATCGATTCTCGTGGTAAGGAAATCACATCTTTTAAACTTTAGAAATTTTTCGATATCATTAGATTAATGTTCTTTGCCTTTGAAGACATTCAACATAGGGAAGAAACGGGCGGTGTTTAGCCTTCGGAAGAAGGAGGTTCACATTATTCCCCTAAGTACAAGCAAAGGACTATTTCGAATCAGATTTTCCACCGGGTTGCGGACGTTCAACCGAGGAAAATCAAGCTGCTCAAGTCGTTCGTACTCCGAACCATTATTTGTTCGTGGATTCGATTCGGTTAGCGAACCATCAATCGGAGAGAAATCGCAAGTAGAAGTCTTACGAAAATCCGAGGTAAATTTCTAGATCGCTATATTTAGATCGGTTTTATTATAGATTATAGTGTTTTAATTAACACAATACGTATAGGTGTTGAAGAGCGGAAAGTTTAGTTCTCTCCATAACCAGGTGTGTAACTTCACACTCATTTTCGGGTTGGACATCATGTTGTAAGTTCTGTGATAAATTCAGTAAAATAGTAAAAACGGAAAAATACGTAGTAACTCATATTTTTGAGTAAATGCATGAAAACAGTTAAAACCGAGAAAATAAAATACGATAATACTCTAGTTCGATAAAATGGGTCGATAATACTCTAGTTCGATAAAATGGGTCGATAATACTCTAGTTCGATAAAATGGGCGATAATACTCTAGTTCGATAAAATGGGCGATAATACTCTAGTTCGATAAAATGGGCGATATTACTCTAGTTCGATTAAATGGGCGAAAATACTACTGTTTCGATAAATTGGGCTAAAATGGACCAAAGTCACTAAACTACTAAATGGGCTAGTTGATAAATTGTTTATATGAGCCTAATGAAGGGTTAATTGATAAGCTCACCGATGATATGGATTAATGAAAATCATTTATATGATTATATTTGTTATATACGCATGATTGCATGGGGTGGGTTATATGAAGAGAAGAATGGCCAGTTGCCACAAATTTGGCTCATTGCCTCTAGTTCGGTGGCTCTGCCACAATATGGCTCATTGCCTCTAGTTCGGTGGCTCACCACAAATTCGCTAAATGCCTCTAGTTCGGTGACAATGTCACAATCTAGTTCGGTAGTGCACTACAAAATTATTTAAGGGCTTTAAGCCCATGATTGGTGTGTTAGCGGGGTGGGTTGACTTGATCCCCACAGTGTGTTGGTTGGTACGGGGTGTTAGCGGATGGATACTAGGTTGGTTTGGGAAATTCATATTTCATGCATTCTTTTCTTTAAATTATGTTACTTTACAATGTATGGTTGAAATCATTAATGGGCTCAAGCCCAAAGATGATATCTTGACGATCCGGCCTAAAAATGGTGGTAAGTGAGTTGCACACCCGAGTTCTTTGTAACTCACCCAATTTTTATTAACCATTTCAGTAATGGAAATTGACGTGGACTTGGGCCTAGATGACTTGGTGGAGCCCATACTACGAATTTGGGTTTTTTTAAAACTATGACTTTATTTAAGTTTTTATTTTAATTGCTATTATTGGGTTGATGTAATAAGGCCTCTAAGTATGTTTTATGGATTTTATCGTGTGGATGGTTTTATAATTTTTATTTTGAGACTTTAATTATGAGTTTATGTTAAATCATTTGGTTTTTCCTAAAAATATCGTTTATTTAATATTTTGACAATTAGACGATTTTCTTTAAAATTTTCCTCCAAATTCTTTTAAGAAGTTTTAAAGTTTCGATAAACATTTTATTTAAGATAAGTTTTAAACAAGTATATTCTTAAATTATTTTCAAAACCTCGTACTACATCTTTAACTCGATTTTCAAAAGTTTTTGCATCATTATTTTATCGTAAATCTTGAAAAGAAACGAAAGTATGTTTGGTGTGACAAACCAAATCTCGTCTAAACGCATAGACCGGGTTTGGGGTGTTACACAAAACTTTCACATCTCGATCTCGAATCTGCACAGGTTCTTCTTCTACCGTCAGATCTGGACTCACCTCTATTTCCTCTCTCGCCACAACATGCGATGGATCGTAACGATAGCGTCTAAGCATGGAGACATGGAACACATCGTGAATCGACTCACTCGATGGCAACTTTCGAGTGATAGGCTACTGGTCCCACTCTTCTCAACACCTTATACGGTCCAATAAACCTTGGACTTAACTTGCCTTTTCTCCCAAATCTTAACACTTTCTTCCATGGCGAGACCTTCGAAAAACTTTGTCACCCACGGCAAACTCTATATCCCTCCGCTTGAGATATGCATATGACTTCGCCTATCCGAAGCTTCCTTCGAGACGAGCCCGAATTGTCTTAACCTTATCCTCGCCTCTGCAACCAACTCTGGTCCTAACATCCGACGCCACCCAACTCGGTCCAAAGATGTAGGTGTGCGACACCTCCTACCATACAACGCCTCATATGGAGCCATCTTAATGCTTGCTCGATAACTATTGTTGTATGCGAACTCACTAATGGTAAAAACTCTTCCCACCGCCTCAAGTCCAAAACACATCCTCTCAACATATCTTCTAAAATCTGAATAACCCTTTCCATTGCCCGCGATCGTGGATGAAATGCGATCAAATCCAATCGCGTACTCAACGCGCTTGATGTAACACTCTCCAAAACCTCGATGTAAATCTAGGATCTCTATCTCGAGATGATCGACACTGCACACCGTGCAACCTCACTATCTCCGCTACATACAACTTAGCTAACCTCTGAAGCAAATAATCCATCCTTACCGGAATGAAATGAGTGACTTAGTCGACGATCCACAATCACCCAAATCAATCCTTCTTACCCGTGTAAGGGTAATCCACTGACAAAGTCCATAGTGATCCTTTCCCACTTCCACTGTGGAATCTTCACCGGCTGAAGTAACCCAGATGGTAACTGATGTTCCGCCTTGACCTGCTGACACGTAAGACATTTACCCACAAACTCAGTTACCTCACACTTCAGACCTGGCCACCAAAACTGCTCTCTTAAATTCCGATACATCTTGTTACCTCCAGGATGCATAGCATATGGGCTGCTATGTGCATCCCGAAGAATCCTTTGTCTCAACTCAACATCCTTCGGCATACAAGCTCTCCCTTTAAAACACAATACTCCATCACTGGACAAGCTATAATCCTCTAAACCTTCGTTCTGAACTCGCAACCTCCGATCATTCAAACCATCATCCACTAACTGTTTCTCCTTGATTTGCTCTGACCAAGTCAGCTTGACTTGCAATTCAGCCAAAAGACTCCCATTGTCATACAAACTAAGATGAGCAAGCATCGATCTTAAGTCAGACACAACCTTACGGCTCAACGCGTCTGCCACTACGTTAGCCTTGCCCGGATGGTACTCAATCGAACAGTCGTAGTCCTTTAACAACTCAATCCATCTATGCTGCCTTAAGTTCAAATCCTTCTGATTCAAAAGATACTTAAGACTCTTGTGATCCGTGTAGACTATCGACTTCTCTCCGTACAAATAGTGTCTCCAAACCATCAAAGCAAAAACCACTGCAGCTAATTCCAAGTCATGCGTCGGATAGTTAACTTCATGTGGTCTCAACTGTCGAGATGCATAAGCCACTACCTTCCCTTCCTTCATCAACACACATCCCAAACCAGTATGTGATGCATCACAATGCTTAGTGAATTCCTTGCCTGCCTCAGGTTGAATCAAAACCGGAGCTTCAGTCAGAATCTTCTTCAACTTGTCGAAACTTCCTTGCTGCTTCTCGGTCCACACAAATGGAACTCCTTTCCTCAATAACTTGGTCATAGGTGCTGCTATCAAAGAAAATCCCTCTACAAATCTTCGGTAATACCCCGCCAGACCTAGAAAACTCCGAATCTCAGCCACTGACTTAGGCGGCTTCCAATCCAACACTGCCTCAATCTTTCGAGGATCCACTCTAATCCCCTCAGCTGATACTACGTGACCCAAGAAAGTCACCTCCTAAGCGTAACTCGCACTTACTAAATTTGGCGTCTGTTGCTTTTCCTCGAGAATCTGCAACACTACTCGCAAATGCGCATCATGTTCCTCCTCGACTTTGAGTATACCAAAATATCGTCTATAAATACCACAACAAAGCGGGTCCAAAACTGCTGAATACCCGATTCATCATGTCCATGAATGCTTTGCCGCCAGTCAACCCAAACGGCATCACCAGAAATTGTAATGCCCGCATCGAGCACGAAATCTTTGTCTTATGGATATCACCTCTTTTACCTTTAACCGATGATATCCGGACCTTAAATCAAACTTGAGAAAACCGCTGCCTTTTTAAGCCGATCAAACAAGTCATCTATCCTCGGCAAAGGATACTTGTTTTTGATCGTCGACTTATTCAATCTGGCGGTAGTCTATACACATCCGCATCGTACCATCTTTCTTCTTGACAAAAATACCGCGCTCCCCATGGCGAAACATCTGGTCGAATGAAACCTCGATCCAACAACTCCTGAATCGAGCCTTTAATTCCATCAATTCCTTCCGGTGCCATCCTATACGGAGCTATAGACACTGGCGCCGTTCCGGCAACGTATCTATACCAAATTCAACTTCACGATCCGGAGGCAGTCCCAGAAGTTCTTCAGGAAATACGTCAACATATTCCTTTACCGTGCGGACATTTCCCACATTAGACTCCTTAGCCTCCAACGCACACACATGGACCACAAATGCCTCACAGCCCTTCCTAACCAACTTCACAGCTTTCAACGCAGATACCACGTTGGATAGATAATCTCTTCTATTACCTATCATAACCACCTCTTCGCCTCATCCTGCTCTTCAAAACCATGCGCTTTAGTCACAAGAATCCAAACTTGCTTGGTACTTAACCAACCAATCCATCCCAAGAATCGAGATCAAACTCCCCAAATGGCAGTTCCATCAGATCAGCTACGAACACTACCCCTTGGAGTTCTAGGGGTACATCTCTATACACGGCTTATTTACTTCTACAGAGTGACCTAGAGGGCTAAGTACGGTCATCTTCCTAAAAGTATTCTCGAGTCTAAGTTCATGGTCTCTACAATACTACTAGCAACATACGAATGTGTCGAACCCACATCTATCAAAGCCGTATATGGTACACCAAAGATTAAGAACGTGCCCAGGTTATGACGTCCGGTGCGTCGCCTCTCCTCTCGACGTCTCACGCATACACCAAACCAGTGTCTTGCCTCGGTGTTGCAAAGCACCTCTCGCGGATGCTCCGCGGCCTTGACCGTAACTATTACCCTCTACCATTTCCACGACCTCTCTCGCGGTGGCGGTCCTCCCTTTCCGAATCGAGCACGACCTTGACCTCGGGATCGGTTCTTGGCTAGCTTACGTGGGCGGTCTCTCACGCGATGATCCAAATAACCACACTCGAAACATCCTTACCCTCCACCCAACATTCGCCCCAATGAAATTTCTCACATTGGTTACACTGTGTTTGGTCCCCGATTAGCGAATGTGCCTCCCTGCATCGATTCGGCCCACTCGCCTAACCCTCTTCGAGAATTACCGGTGACCGGATGATCCAAAACTTCTCTTATGTTTATTCTTGTCGTGCCTCTGCCTTACCGATTCCTTTATCCCTTCAAATTATCTTAGTCTTTTCAACTAAAGCAAGCAAACTCTCGCTCCTGATGTGGAGAAATCAGCAATCTCAACTCATCTCTCAAACCGTCCTCGAACCGGACACATCGCTCGTGCTCCGAAGCCACGATACCTCCAGCATACCGGCTCAATCTTAAAAATTCTGCCTCATATTACGATACGGACTTACTTCCCCGGACCAAACTCGAAATGCCTTACTGCTGAGCATCAATGTAACTCGACCCAACATATTTCTTCCGATCTGCGCCTTAAAATAATCCGGTGAGATCCTCCATTGCAAAGACTATTCCGCACTCGTGAGCCACCACCGATATGACTCATCCCGAAGAAGCGATATAATCCCTTTCGGCTTTTCCTCGCTTTCGGATCCAAGTCATCCATGATTCGCTCCGTCGCCTCTAACCAATACTGCCCGTCGAGCCACACCAAACACCTCGAAATACCTCACTCTATTGGCTCGAGTCGCCGAATACGAATTTCCGAATTCCCACGCCTCCACCTATTCTAGCTACCCTCTCAAGAACTCGCAGCATCGCCTGAGACACTACGTCATCCCCCGTTTGATCCTGATGCTCAACTCCAACCGGCCGGTGGTGGGGTAGTGGTACCTCATTTTCGGATCCTTGACTGGACCTCACCGGCTCGAGACATAGCCATCCTACCCGATCGTCCCACGAGTAATCGACCTCGACCACGAGTACTCATGTCTAAAGTCTCGACTTATCTGATTTAAAAGCGTTATGCATTAGTCATTATTCCACTTTCTTTAAAACACAGTTTTATGAAAAAATTTAATAAGGAGTTGTTTCGCGAGTACATTCAACCTATAGTTTGGGTCTCTAGAGTAGTTCCTACTACTATACAGTCATGCCAACATCATCATATCGTATCATCAAAATCAACAGTTTAATGTACTTACCAGGGCGGATTGATGTCGGAGACTCGGGGCCATGCCTTTCCAACCATACAATTTTCAACAAAAACATTTTAAAACCATACTTTAAAACATTTTGGGCCTTGGGCCCACAGCCGAGCTTTTGAACTTGGCTCTGATACCAATTTGTAACACCCCAAACCCGGTCAATAGGCCACGACCGAATCTGGTATGTCACTAAGGAAAATATTTTTGAAAGAATCAAATTAACAATTAAATTTTGTGAAAAACTCTTTGAAATTCTTTATTTGTCAAAAATAAGTTAAAACTGAGATTTACTTTGAATTACATAAAAATTTAAAACTTAGTTGATAAATCATAGGATAGAAAACATTTATATCTTTTTAAGAAAATTTGAAATATCACTTTGAAAATCCGTTTGCAATTGAGCATAGAAACTTGAATTTTGGAAATCACTTAATTTGTTGAAAACACTTAACTTGTAATTTTTCTATCGAACTATTCATATTACTCGACGGTAAGATTTTTAAAACCATTGCGAGTTTTTAGTTTAGAAAACTTTGAGCTCAATTATTAGATTAACCAAGTAATTTATAAGCCATCTTTTAAATATATTCAAAACATAAAAATAATCCAAAACATAATTAAACAGGCCTTATTACAAATCCATAACATATGAAAACCAAATTAAAATAAAGTACCCAAATGGAAGTTCATGTAAAACCAAATTTTATTGCATGGCCTCCTCGAGTCCATCCGGCTCCATATCCGCGATCTCACGAATCACCTGAAAATATAAGGGAGAAGGTGAGTCACCAAGACTCAGTGCATATTCCCTCTCCCGGGTAAATACCACATACTTACACAAATTATAACAAAGCAACATATATGTATAATGCACCCAACCTAGCCATCCATAACTCCTTTTCTACCCCGTGTGGTACCAAACCACTGGTGGTGCCAAACCACTGGTGTCCGAAGACACAAATGTGATACCAAATCACTGGTGACCAAAGTCACGAATAATCAAGTGTGGGGCCAACCCACGTGTGATACCAACTCACTGGTGACGATCCCATATCTCAAAAGTGGGGCCAACCCACGGTGGTGTTAAACCACAGGGACGAGTCGCTATGAGGTGCCAAACCTCCGTGTCCCAAAGACACAAATGTGATACCAAATCACTTTGGTGACTCAAAGTCACTAATAATCCATCTGTGGGGCCAACCCACGTGTGATACCAAATCACCGCGACGATCCCATATCTCAAAAGTGGGGCCAACCCACGGTGGTGTTAAACCACGTGGACGAGTCGCTATGAGGTGCCAAACCTCCGTGTCCCAAAGACACAAATGTGATACCAAATCACCGGAGGTGCCAAACCTCCGTGTCCAAGACACGAATATCAATCTTCCCCCTCCTCTCATATTGCCCATACCAATGCAATAGATAAACAAATCATGTCAACATACTTTATTATGAAACACATAACAAATATATCATAAATCGTAGATCATGATTTCAATCCACATGTATTAACAACATATAGAAACGGACTTACCCGAATCCTCATTCATACCATCATGGTATCATATCTAGATCTCATTGTTTTCCCACTTTAATAATATGATTAGTAACTTAATATTATAAAAACATATACAAAACTGAGTTATAAAGTGTGTAAGATACACACCTTTCACCAACGCAAGAACTAATCTTCAAAAAATCTGATTTACCGCACTAGATCACCTTGTCCTACAATCGGTCAATACTAAGATTATGAACAAAGGCCATTCGGCCAACATCAAAATCCCAAAGAGTTATCCTTCGAAATACCAATCTTACCTAAAGGCTTACCCAAAACGATCGATAAAGATACGAGGCTTAGATTGATTGCTTCCAACGTCCTGAGGAGCCTAAAAGAAATTGATTCCTAAAATGGTTAAAACCTTGCAACAAATGCCCATAGGTTCGGCCCTTGTCCACAAGAAAATAACATAGAGAGGAGAAAAGAAATAATAGGAAAATCGGCCAAGAATACTTACTTATTAACCAAAATCGATTGAAGAAACCAAAGAGAGTCTACCCTTGAATATTCGGCCAAACTAAAACTAAAAGGAAGTAGAAGATTCGGCTATTTGCTTATGAGAGAAGAAAACAATTGATTTGAGTCTAATAGGATATGAAATACGAAAGTAGAAGAGAAGAAAAAAGAGAGAGAGAATTCGATTTTTTTTTAGCAACAATGGAAGAAAGAAAAATGAGTTTGGAGAAGAGAGAGAGATTAGTGATTTCCAAAATTCAAGTTTCTATACTCAATTGCAAACGGATTTTCAAACTGATATTTCAAATTTTCTTAAAAAGATATAAATGTTTTCTATCCTATGATTTATCAACTAAGTTTTAAAGTTTTATGTAATTCAAAGTAAATCTCAGTTTTAACTTATTTTCGACAAATAAAGAATTTCAAAGAGTTTTTCACAAAATTTAATTGTTAATTCGATTCTTTTAAAAATATTTTCCTTAGTGACATACCAGATTCGGTCGTGGCGTATTGACCGGGTTTGGGGTGTTACAAATTGGTCGAAAATAAGTTAAAACTGAGATTTACTTTGAATTACATAAAACTTTAAAACTTAGTTGATAAATCATAGGATAGAAAACATTTATATCTTTTTAAGAAAATTTGAAATATCACTTTGAAAATCCGTTTGCAATTGAGTATAGAAACTTGAATTTTGGAAATCACTTAATTTGTTGAAAACACTTAACTTGTAATTTTTCTATCGAACTATTCATATTACCCGACGGTAAGATTTTTAAAACCATTGCGATTTTTTAGTTTAGAAAACTTTGAGCTCAATTATTAGATTAACCAAGTAATTTATAAGCCATCTTTTAAATATATTCAAAACATAAAAATAATCCAAAACATAATTAAACAGCCTTATTACAAATCCATAACATATGAAAACCAAATTAAAATAAAGTACCCAAATGGAAGTTCATGTAAAACCAAATTTTATTGCATGGCCTCCTCGAGTCCATCCTAGCCCATATCCGCGATCTCACGAATCACCCGAAAATATAAGGGAGAAGGTGAGTCACAAAGACTCAGTGCATATTCCCTCTCCCGGGTAAATACCACATACTTACACAAATTATAACAAAGCAACATATATGTATAATGCACCCAACCTAGCCATCAAACCACTGGTGGTGCCAAACCACTGGTGTCCGAAGACACAAATGTGATACCAAATCACTGGTGACCAAAGTCACGAATAATCAAGTGTGGGGCCAACCCACGTGTGATACCAAATCACCGGCGACGATCCCATATCTCAAAAGTGGGGCCAACCCACGGTGGTGTTAAACCACGTGGACGAGTCGCTATGAGGTGCCAAACCTCCGTGTCCCAAAGACACAAATGTGATACCAAATCACCGGGTGACTCAAAGTCGCTAATAATCCATCTGTGGGGCCAACCCACGTGTGATACCAAATCACTGCGACGATCCCATATCTCAAAAGTGGGGCCAACCCACGGTGGTGTTAAACCACAGGGACGAGTCGCTATGAGGTGCCAAACCTCTGGTGTCCCAAAGACACAAATGTGATACCAAATCACTGGAGGTGCCAAACCTCTGGTGTCCAGAAGACACGAATATCAATCTTCCCCTCCTCTCATATTGCCCATACCAATGCAATAGATAAACAAATCATGTCAACATACTTTATTATGAAACACATAACAAATAGATCATAAATCGTAGATCATGATTTCAATCCACATGTATTAACAACATATAGAAACGGACTTACCCGAATCCTCATTCATACCATCATGGTATCATATCTAGATCTCATCATTTTCCCACTTTAATAATATGATTAGTAACTTAATATTATAAAAACATATACAAAACCGAGTTATAAAGTGTGTAAGATACACACCTTTCACCAACGCAAGAACTAATCTTCGAAAAATCCGATTTATCGCACTAGATCACCTTGTCCTACAATCGGTCAATACTAAGATTATTAACAAAGGCCATTCGGCCAACATCAAAATCCCAAAGAGTTATCCTTCGAAATACCAATCTTACCTAAAGGCTTACCCAAAACGATCGATAAAGATACGAGGCTTAGATTGATTGCTTCCAACGTCCCGAGGAGCCTAAAAGAAATCGATTCTTAAAATGGTTAAAACCTTGCAACAAATGCCCATAGGTTCGGCCCTTGTCCACAAGAAAATAACATAGAGAGGGGAAAAGAAATAATAGGAAAATCGGCCAAGAATACTTACTTATTAACCAAAATTGATTGAAGAAACCAAATAGAGTCTACCCTTGAATATTCGGCCAAACTAAAACTAAAAGGAAGTAGAAGATTCGGCTATTTGCTTATGAGAGAAGAAAACAATTGATTTGAGTCTAATAGGATATGAAATACGAAAGTAGAAGAGAAGAAAAAAGAGAGAGAGAATTCGATTTTTTTTTAAGCAACAATGGAAGAAAGAAAAATGAGTTTGGAGAAGAGAGAGAGATTCGGCCAAAAGGAAGAAAAAGAATAAGAGAGAAAATGGGGTTGAGAGATTCGGCCAACTCCTTATTTGCCAAAAAGAAAAGTGCACAAATTGACAAAATGAACTTTTGGTTTCAAAAGCAAAGATGAAAAAAAGGAAATAGCATTTTTGGTTCAACAAAATGAAGGCTAAAACAAAAGCAAAATTTGCACAAATTGCACAATATACATTCGGCCAAGGTGGAAGTTTTTGGAGAGGAAAAACAAAAATGTAAAAAGATGCACAAAAGAAAAATTGGCCAACTATCCCCCCCAAGATACCTATCAAAATTCAACCACCCCTAGCCTTACATGCCGTCCACATACATGCTCTAAAGGCCTAGGAATACTTTCCAAAACATCCTCCTAAAACCAAGCCTTATGTCTCCCCAACCTTCCATAACTTCAAGATTCTTATCCCCAATTTCAAGCTTTCCTTAAATCAACATTCAACTTACCAAAAGATGAAAGTCCAACCTATCATAAACATAAGTTGACCGTCCATAAATGCTATGATGAAATAAAAATCCTCAAAATGCTTTCCATGCTACTCGAACCACTAACCTCAAGCAACCCTTCAAGCATCCTAACCACTTTGCCACTAACTCCTCTTGTGCTTTAATTAACACTTAAATTAACTTAAGTGCTAAGCTCACTTAATCCACTTCATTAAATAAACTATACTAAAAATTATTCTATCTTCCTAAATAGAATCAAGCCTTCACAAGACTATGCTAACACACAAAAATTCATACCCGAGCCAACACAAATAATACTCAAATTTTGGGATGTTACATCAAAAATAGTATGCAAAGCCCAACCCGTTTGCCTAGGTTTCCATCCGCTACACGCCCCTGTACCAACCGTACACACCATTGGGGATTTCTACAATCGACCCACACCGCTACACACCATGATGGCAGTCATGCTGCTCATCCACATATGATGGCCAAAGCCCTTATAACATTTAATGGCCGAAGCCCGTATAACATTTAATGGCCGAAGCCCGTATAACAGTTCACGGCATTAGCCGCTACACATATAACGTATAACTTCCTCCTTTCAACATCCCAACCCATGCAATCACATACAAGCATTTTACTTATAACATTTAAACAGATTATTTACTAACATGGGGATCCGCTTTTACCCTCCTTGGGCTTTCATCAATAAACCGAGATTTCGGCATTTATGATAACATATAAAACATATGAACATACAATAATAGGCAGATCTAGATGGTGGGGAGGTATTACACACCTGTTATCGCGAAATCCAATATTCTCAGTCGATGTCCTTGCTATCCGGATCTATTATCCTCAATGTAAAGCCTTGCTCAAAAGCCAGAAAATCACACAAAGATTTAGCCCTTCCATATTCGGCCAAGGTTAATAAATCCCAAATTACACGTTAAAACTAATAGATCCCTTACCTTGAAATCCCGAAAGTAACACGATTCTATAACTTAGAGATCTATGCGATTGACTCCACTAAAGTTCCCTTCAGATTTCGGCACAAGTAGGCACCACAGAAGTAATTCGGCAATCACAGGAGATGAGATCTAGGGATTTCGGCTTTTAGGAAAATCCCGAAAAGAGTATGAACAAGAGAAGGCTGATGTGTCTTTGGCTTTTAAAATACTTGAGTGAAGAATTTCGGTTTCTGACAGGAAAAGAGAAGAAGAAAAGAAAACAAGGAAGAGACATGAAGATTTCGGCTAGGAAGAAAAAGAATGGAAAGAGTTTCGGCTTTTGAATCAAAGTGAAGATGAGGGAATAGGCTTAGAGATTCCGGCTTTTGCAGAGAATGAAGAAGAAGATGGAAATTTAGGAGTTTTCGGCTTTTACTCGGAGAAGAAGAGAAAAGAATGAGAGAAAAACCCAGATGCTAAAATTGAAGAGATATTCCCCCTATTTATAGAAATTTCGGCACTTACCTAACCTTGCAGATAAATCCTATCTTTTCTCCTTTATCTTAATCTACTAGCTCATCTAAAAGAGACTTAATTATCTCTAACTCCTCCCTCCTTTATCAGCATATTATCCACATATTTTAATCATTAAAATCCCTAAATTTTAGCCTTTATCTGCTTATTATCCACATAAAATAAATTCCTAAATAATAGCCTTTATCTGCTTATTATCCACATATTTTAAACATTAAAACCCCTAAATTTTAACCTTGTTGCCATCCACTCCACCTAATCCTAATGCCCAAAATTTAGCTAACTTAATTTAAAAGAATTGGGCTCCATGAAACTTAAATTTGGGCCCCTTACTCCCTTGTGTGGCGTCACCTCCTAAGATTGGGCCACAAGCCCACTTTGGTATTTTAAACATAGATACTACCTTTTAAACCCTATAATGCCCAAACATATAATTTTAATCAAGGCCTCTACCTAAGCCTGAGCCCAATTTGGACCCCTAACACTTAAATTAACATATTAAACATATCCACCCATTAAACGCATAGGCCCAAAAATTCAGGATGTTACAGTTCTACCCCCCTTAAAGAAATTTCGTCCTCGAAATTTCAACTAACTATTAATCGTACTACCCAAGTCTCACCACTATGCTTTCGTTGCGCACTCTAATTCTAAAGTTAAAATAAACACTTAGTATACTATGGTAGGGTACGCACCGGTATTCGCATCTAAAGCGTCCTCGTCCCCTTGTACTCATGCTATCGGTTCGCATTTATCTGTTTAGAAATTTTATGAATTATTAGTTTTCTTCCACTGATTATCCACGAACAGTCTTATGATTAGTAGTTTTAAAAGTAGTTCTTTCGAATTCGCAATTCAATCTCAAGTTCACCTTTCCTAGTTCTATAAACTACATACATTCAACAATCAACATACAGACAACATCCATACATCCACACTCAATACATAGGGGTATTCTCGTTATTCCACCACCCATGGGTATTTTCATAATTTTATCCTACAGGGGTATTTTTGTAATTTTCAAAATAGGGTTCCATGGTGCTTTTGTGAAATAAGGGTATTTTGGTAATTTTGCAATCCGAGGGTATTTTGGAAATTTTGAAATCCGGGCAATTTAGTAATTTTGCAAATCAGGGGTAATTTAGTAATTGTACAAACCAGGGGTATTTTGGTCATTTGACAAAACGAGGGTAGGTTGGGAATTTGTTCTAACCAGGGATATTTCGATGTTGTTGTTGTTTTTTTTCAAACAGGGTACTTTGGGGAAAATCTAGTTTCATGGTCCGGTTACTCTTATAAACATGAGATTTTCTTGGTAAATTTTCAAAACATAGGTATTTTACAAATACATGGTCGTTGGTAGTTTTCACAAATCAAACGTATTTTGAAAATTTTGCAAAACTTGAGAAATTTTCTTTTTTTTTTTCAAACTAGGGTGGCTGGTCCTTTGCGGGTTTTAATTATAAGGTTTAGCCCATCAACAAGTCCTCGTAACTAGGGTGAATAGTCACCACGCACTGTAGGATTCTAGTGAAGAGGAGGTGAGTCGCTAGGACCGCTTAAATACCAAGCTCTCCCCCGATCCACTCCTAGACATGCGTCGCGCCTATTGCCACACCCTAACTCGACTAAGGTGAACAGTCACTACGCACTGCAGGGGATTCCAGCGAAGAGGAGGTGAGTCACTAGGACTGCTTAAGTACTGTGCTCTTCCGATCCAATCCTAGACATGCGTATGCTCTGTGCCACACCCTAGTCTTGCGACTGCTCACGGGTTTGTTTAGTGAAATTAAGTCTTATGAGATTGAAGGAGTTTTTTCAGCTAAGCCTAGTGTCCATCAAGTTCTAATCTAGATAGTCTACGTCCCATAAAGCCCATCAAGCCCACATATCTTATATCACACAATGGTTCGGAGTACTTACCTGGCGGACTTGGGCTGGAGACGCATGTGCCATGCTGAGCTAACAAACCTGTTATCCTTTAAAAACATATATGTTTCAAAAGCCCATTTTTAGAAAACGTTTTGAGCCCAAAAACCCCGGAGCCGAGTTTTGAACCAGGCTCTGATACCAATTTGTAACACCCCAAACCCGGCCCAAACACCACGACCGGATCTGGTATGTCACTAAGAAAATTCTATCAAATCATGTCGTATTTTCAGAAAATATTTTTCTAAAGTTTATCCTTTTATTCAAAAAATAAATAGTAGATAGTTTAAATAAAATATGCCTTTATGAATTAAAAACCCAAATTTAAATACATGCATTAGTTCAATAAGAATTTAAATAACTAAAAGTAATTAAAGCCCAAAATAAAACAAAATATAAACTAGTGGCCCATGGCCTTATTACAACGAAATTTTAAAATCCACCAATTAAAAATATAAAATAATGACTTCAGTCTTTTTGCTAAATCCACATATTCTTCTTCATGGCCACCTTACGTTCCTCTCCAGCCCGGTCCGAAGCACTAAGTGTTACCTGAAATTGTTAAATAATTGGTTGAGTCGCGAGACTCAATGTGCAACCCTCATGCACCATTAGATTTGGGCTTTAGCCCCATAAAACAAAATAATCAAGATTAATATGCATCAAAAATAGTATGCAAAGCCCAACCCGTTTGCCTAGGTTTCCATCCGCTACACGCCCCCGTACCAACCGTACACACCATTGGGGATTTCTACAACCAACCCACACCGCTACACACCATGATGGCAGTCATGCTGCTCATCCACATATGATGGCCAAAGCCCTTATAACATTTAATGGCCGAAGCCCGTATAACATTTAATGGCCGAAGCCCGTATAACAGTTCACGGCATTAGCCGCTACACATATAACGTATAACTTCCTCCTTTCAACATCCCAACCCATGCAATCACATACAAGCATTTTACTTATAACATTCAAACAGATTATTTACTAACCTGGGGATCCGCTTTTACCCTCCTTGGGCTTTCATCAATAAACCGAGATTTCGGCATTTATCATAACATATAAAACATATGAACATACAATAATAGGCGTATCTAGATGGTGGGGAGGTATTACACACTGCATTATCGCGAAATCCAATATTCTTAGTCGATGTCCTTGCTATCCTGGATCTATTATCCTCAATGTAAAGCCTTGCTCAAAAGCCGAAAATCACACGAAGATTTAGCCCTTCAATATTCGGCCAAGGTTAATAAATCCCAAATTACACGTTAAAACTAATAGATCCCTTACCTTGAAATCTCGAAAGTAACACGATTCTATAACTTAGAGATCTATGCGATTGACTCCACTAAAGTTCCTTGATTTCCGGCACAAGTAGGCACCACGTAAGTAATTCGGCAATCACAGGAGATGAGATCTAGGGATTTCACTTTTAGGAAAATCCCTGAAAGAGTATGAACAAGAGAAGGCTGATGTGTCTTTGGATTTTAAAATACTTGAGTGAAGAATTTCGGTTTCTCGACAGAAAAGAGAAGAAGAAAAGAAAACAAGGAAGAGACATGAAGATTTCTGCCTAGGAAGAAAAAGAATGGAAAGAGTTTCGGCTTTTGAATCAAAGTGAAGATGAGGGAATAGGCTTAGAGATTCCGGCTTTTGCAGAGAATGAAGAAGAAGATGGAACTTTAGGAGTTTTCGGCTTTTACTCGGAGAAGAAGAGAAAAGAATGAGAGAAAAACCAGATCTTTGAAATTGAAGAGATATTCCCCTATTTATAGAAATTTCTAAGACTTACCTAACCTTGCAGATAAATCCTATCTTTTCTCCTTTATCTTAATCTACTAGCTCATCTAAAAGAGACTTAATTATCTCTAACTCCTCCTCCTTTATCAAAGATATTACCCACATATTTTAATCATTAAAATCCCTAAATTTTAGCCTTTATCTGCTTATTATCCACATAAAATAAATTCCTAAATAATAGCCTTTATCTCGCTATTATCCACATATTTTAAACATTAAAACCCCTAAATTTTAGCCTTGTTGCCATCCACTCCACCTAATCCTAATGCCCAAAATTTAGCTAACTTAAATTAAAAGAATTGGGCTCCATGAAACTTAAATTTGGGCCCCTTACTCCCTTGTGTGGCATCACCTCTTAAGATTGGGCCACAAGCCCACATTGGTATTTTAAACATAGATACTACCTTTTAAACCCTATAATGCCCAAACATATAATTTTAATCAAGGCCTCTACCTAGGCCTGAGCCCAATTTGGACCCCTAACACTTAAATTAACATATTAAACATATCCACCCATTAAACGCATAGGCCCAAAAATTCAGGATGTTACAGACCTCATCCTAAAACCAATAGTAACAAATCAATATGTAAAATATATTTACTTTCAAATAGTGAAGAGTTAAAATAAGGCATCAAACAGTTATTAATTCATGTATCTAAAAGCTTTGCTACACAATACTCTATCCCCCAGCAGATGCTCTTCTATGTTACTTGGATTTGGGAGCAAATGTCATCTACCACTTTACTTGATTCATGTACATATCTAAGTGATGAAAGAAAGCTACATCAGGTGCATGATAAACAGATATCAATGAAACAGTCATCGTAGTAGTATAAAAGGGAATACCTGTGTTTCATTGCATAAAGACTCAAATTCGTCCTGAGACATTGAAGAGGAAAAACAAGAAATAAGGCATACTATATAATGGTTAAGAGAAGTAAGTGAGGCACCAAATAAAATTGACAAAATCCTCAACTGGACACCTAAGATGGTCATGTACAGAAAAGTAGTGACTTAAGCACTACCTAAATTAACACTGAAAGTGGAACTAACTTTGATACGGATATAGCTGCTCCTACTACCGCTCCATTACATTATATTATCATTGTATTCACTAATCAACTTAGTTCCGTATGGCCAAAACCTTCCATTAGAATTAACATTATCCAAACAAAGCACCAGAGTTGAAAGCAGTGCTTTATGTGTAAAACATCACTAGCCAGGAGTGAATGTGGTGACTAAATTATAGAAATTAAAGGGACAGTTACATTACAACACTGCAAAATAATAACTGAAAAAAAAAGAAGGCATGATAACTGAAAGACAATGCAAACCTCTATATTCCCATGTAAAGAGGTAATGACCTAAAAATTTGCCATAAATTAGCACCAAGATTAGTATCAGTTAAAAGTAGTCCTTAAAAGCTCTACACCCAAAATCAACAGAAAGCTAAGTCCAGATAATACTGAAACACAAAAGGGTAGATCATAACATGTCATTTTATTTCCCAATGAATCTCTTAACACATTGCAATTCATTCGGCGAAAAAGAATTTTAGTACCATATAGTAAGGCATATTATCAACATTATTGACAAAAAGGGAATGACATGCATAAGAAATTTATAACATAATGTTAAATAAAGTGAAAAAAAAAGTTATTGGCACATCAGATAACAAACCTATCCCACATGGGGGCTGTGCTGAGAATGAAGTTAAGTTGCTGATGGAATTAGTCCTGCATTTCCTTCTTCCTACTACGAAAAGCGCCCTTAACCCACCCGAATATCATACCTTTGGGTTCTGGTTCTAATTGCACCCATTGATCATAAGTGATTACCTCAGGTGGAAAATTTCTATAAATCTCACTGCAATTGAAAAACTATTCAGTAAACTTTTTAAAGAAAATAAAACCATTTTGTACATACCGGAAGTTTGGATTAGGAATTATAACTTTGCAAGAAAAATATCCTTCAGGTAAAGTAACTCCCCTTTGTTCAAGATACGATTTAAGGACTGAAGCTGTGTTTTTAGCCTCTGCAACCTGAAACAACAAATATTTTATAATTGTCTTCACTTCTCCGCTCTCTAGAGTTGGAAAATTTTCAACATTTTTAAAGTAAGGCTTCGCAATTTTATCCAACTTAATAACAATTTGAAATAGGTGGAAGGCCCAACTTTATAATAAGACCATAGGATTCACTTAACAAACACACACATTCACATGCTGCTGACAAATAACATACCAAGCATCCACCCCAAAGCAAATTGGTAATAAGTAGAATGTGCAACTTTAATATAAGACCACAGGAAACCTAATACTTAAGAAATGTGAGATAACACCACTTAACAATATTGTTTGAGCTTCAACCAAAAGCAAGCGCATATTCATAATTGCTAAAAGCCAATTTTGTAAACTAGACATTTCCTCTTACCCCACAACAGCCATAGACCATCAAGTAATTCCTGTCTTTTGGGGATGTTCTTTTCAAGTAATTCCTTAGCCCAAACTTTCATCTCTATTTAATATGGCTTGGCCTTTGATTCTAATAAAAAAGGAATTATGTTGTGAGAGTTATGCTTCAGTTTTCCTGAATATCCATCCACAAAGCTTTTTCAACAGTCATGGTCATTACATAAGGAAAGGAAATTATTCAGAGAATGGAGAACAACCTCATGTCCTGGTAGGAATGGCAATCTTTGAACTAGAATTTCAACATCCTGTCACTAATCCAAACCAAACACACCTTAACAAATATTCTCAAAGCAAATCTGGTTCATGAAAAAAAAAACAAGAAGATTCTCACTTCCACTAGGAGGATCTGAAATAATTTCAAGAAGGTCAGATGACAAGCCCATGGAACGGACTAGTATTGGAATATGATGATGGATTGCCTGCAATACCCATTTAATAAGAAAGAGAACACAGAGAGAACACCAAGGATTTTGATAATTTCTAAAATAAGGTTCCAATATGCATTAACCAAACCTGCTTAACTTCCTTCGACGCACTACTGTAGATAATAAATATTTGGCCAAAAAGAGAGTACTTCTGTCAAATGAAAATAACAAAAAAATATTAATCCCTTTAGAGGATTATGAAGAAACAAGCACTCAATATATTATCCACAAGAATCAAGCAATCAAAATAGATTCCCCCCCCTTTTAGTATTTCTTGGCATCAGTTGTAGAATTCAGAATCGAAACTCTTTTTATCTTTTAATTTAAAGTTATATTACTGAAACCATGATCAATGACCTATATTAAGTTGGGGTTTACTGAAACCATGATCAATTACTTGCTTCGTTCTATTAAAAGAAAGAGAAACAAATAAGCTTTGTTTTTTTTCTATGAAATATAGTTTAAGTTTCAGAAAAAAAATCTAGGTTTTGAACAATAATAACGATTGAAATTTAATATATATATATGTCTTGATAAATATATTAAACACTCTTTTTTTACTTTATTTTTATAAAATTCAGAATTGTAATATCCAGGGATGGGGGCTATTTTGTTATGACTTTGTTTGCATGTGTCTAGTGTGCTATGTTGCTTTTGTGTTGTTTTGGGGCTTAGTTGTAAGCATAGTATAAGCCGGAGTGGTAGGAAAAATTTTGGTTTTAAGTTTTATGTGAGAGGAGCTGAAGGAGCTGGGGTTTATAAATAATTTTAGGTGAAAGGTTAGCACAAGAGTTGAGCTAGTAAGATGGCAAAGCATGCGCCACTTGGGGCTTGTGTTTGGCGTCACTTGCAGGGGAGGAGGTCCTGTGTTCAAGTTGCGAAAATCCCACATTTTTTGCTCATTTTGACGGTATGGAGGGGAGGAGTTGTAGGCAGTTCAAACTCTGCCTAAGACCAAGTCAAATGCTCAAATGGTGGGTGGAGAGTGATTGTAGGAAGTGGACTTGTTCAAACTAATTTGAAGTGGTGGTGTGGAGTGTTTGGGGGAGATGTGGCCGAATTTTAGGAGAGTTTTGGGGAGTGGCCGGTTGGGTGAGTGAGTTAGGGGGGTGTTAGCCGAAATTCACTTAGGCTTTTGTGCATTTTCGGTCTTTGGAGTGTCAAGCAAAAGTTCTTTCTTTGGTCTTTTGTTAGCCGAATTTTCTAAAGAGTGTTCTCTCATTTTTTCATTTTCTTTCTTGAAACCGAAATCTACCGACAACCTTTGCCGAATTTGCTTTGTTCTTTGCTCTTGACTTTCATTGATAGCCGAATGTCATCTTGAAGGCACAATTGTGTTTTGCTTCTTTTGCTATTCACCCTTCCATTTCTTTGCTTCTTCACTTTGTGTCAAGCCGAATTTAGTATCTCTCCTTCTCACATTTTTCTTTTTCCCTTCTTAAACTTTGGTAGCCGAATCTTATCCTCCAAAACACTTTCTTCATCTATTTGCTTTCAAACCAAAAGTCCCCACTCTCTACTCATCTCTTATTCTGTCTTTTGTTCAAAGCTCAAGCCGTTTGTCTCCATTTGTTTCTTCCATTCCTCTTGGCCAAACTCTCCTCTCTTTAGTAGTTCCTTGGTGGCGAATATTAGAAGGGTTGTGAATGTGTTGGGTTCTTATTTTCTTTCGGTTGGTGGTAGGTAAGAGTTTGGCCGAATGGTCATTTTCTCTCTTTCTTTTTCTCAATCGATTTGGGTTTGATTAAGGGCCGATTTCGGCATTGGTTGAAGGGTGTTAATCTCTTGTGTTGTAACCGATTGGATTGTAGGACTTCGGGATTTTGGGAGCAATCGAGAGGGGCCTTCTTTCTCTGTAAAGCAATAGGTAGGTGGTGGTAAGAACGAGTTCTTTTAGTCTATTCTTTTTGTTTTCGTTAAAGTCATAGCCTTGTGAGACTGATTATTTGTGTTTTAGAGGAAGGCCGATTGTCAGAAGAACCACCGTTTGGTTCGGGTTTGGTAGGAAACCAACCCATTTGCAAGGTAAGGGTTGAATGTTAACCCTTTGGTTTATCTATTCTGGCCGAATGGTATAAGTGCTAATCTCTGTTTGGCCGATTATAGGAGCAAGGTCATCGAGGCTATCGAGGGTCTTAGATCGGTTCTTTGGTTAAGGCTTGTGTTCGAACAGTGTGTAGACTAACACACTATCTACTTAGCGATATGTTTAATAACCTGTTTTGCCTATTAAGATCAAAACAATATGGTTGATGGATATGGTACCCAATGGGGTATGTGTACGGATCCGGTAAGTCCGTTTCATTACGAGTTCTATTAATGGTATATGATATCATGATTGCTTGAGGTATGTGATATGAGATGCGATATTAAACATATTGGCATGATCGCATGATTTACATGATTTTCATCAAGATGACATGTATGAGTGATATGAGAGGAGGGGAATATGATATCCGTGTCTTTGGGACACGGTGGTTTGGCACCACCGGTGGTTTGGTACCACAGATGATATTTTGTGACTTTGGGTCACGGAGGTTTGGCACCTCGTCGTCGTCGTCCCAGTGGCTTAGCACCACGGTGGGTTGGCCCAACGGTTGATATTACGGGATTGACGCCAGTGATTTGGTATCACACGATGGGTTGGCCCCATCATTGGATTCGTGACTTCGGTCACCAGTGATTTGGTATCACATTGTGTCTTTGGGACACCAGAGGTTTGGCACCTCATAGCGTCTCGTCCCAGTGGCTTCGTACCACAGTGGGTTGGCCCCACAGTTGAGATACGGGATTGACGCCAGTGATTTGGTATCACACGATGGGTTGGCCCCATCATTGGATTATTCGTGACTTTGGGTCACCAGTGGTTTGGCACCACATTGATGGATATCGTGACTTTGGGTCACCAGTGGTTTGGCACCACCAGTGGTTTGGTACCACACGGGGTAGAAAGGTGATATGGATGGTTAGGATCGGGTGCATTGATTGTATTGCTTTAGTATGATGTGTGTTGGTATGTTGCATATACCGGGAGGGGGATTTATGCACTTGATCTTGCGGACTCACCTTCTCCCTTATCATTTCAGGTGACACTTAGTTGCGGACATGGAGCCGGGGTGGACTCGAGGTGCTCTTGCCATGAATAAAAATCGAGGTTGCACTATTTTAAAACTTGGTACTATATTTTATTTATTTTTGGGTTTTTATTTGGATTGTAAAAGGCCTTTTAACTTTATGTTTTAGTTATTTACATGCTTGTATTGGATTTTAAATATGCCTTAACAAATTAATGGGTAAAATTTGGCTAAAACTTGGAAAGATAAGGTTTTCAAACTACAAAGCGAAACGTTTTAAACTCTACCATCGGGTATCACCACTGAAATTTAAGATGAACAAAACCCAGATGTTTTTTCAAACTTAAGATTTTCCACCCTAGGTTCAGAAAGTTTTGAAGCAACAAAAGAGACACTTGATTCCTAAATGATGCAAAATAGAGAAATGGTTTTATCTATGGGTCCAACCAAGTTTTTAAGCACCCAAGCTTTCAAAATAAAATAGGAGTTTTTAAGCAATCATGCTCAAGATTTCTACAAGAACAAAATGTGCAAAATAAAAAGAATTTGCATCAAACTTTTAACCAGAAACCTAAACCTCTCAAATACATTTTTCCCGTAACATACCAGATGCGGTCGTGGTGTATGGACCGGGTTTGGGGTGTTACAATTGTGGTATCAGAGCCAGGTTCAAAGGCTCGGCTGTGGGCCCGAGGCCCAAAATGTTTTGAAAAGTTGTTTTAAGAGTTTTATTTTTAAATATGTGGTTGACAAAGGCATGGCACCGAGTCTCCGGCACCGATTCGCCTGTAAGTACCCTCACTATTGCTTGTGATTTTGATATTGATGGCATTGTATGATTAGCAATAGTGGATTATCAGAGAAACCGAAACCGATAGGATTCTCAGTGAACTCGCGGAAACAAAGCTTCTTTAATATTTATAAGACTTTGCTATTAAAACAGTGGAATAATTACTGATGCATAAAACTCCTAAATCAGATACGTAGAGATTTTAGTCATGAGTGCTCGAGGTGGACGCGGTCGTGGTAGGATGACAGTTTCGGAACCCGTAGGATCCGGTCGTGGGTCGAGAATGAGATACCTGTACATCGCCACCACCGTGGAGGTGGTGAGTTTCAAGATCAAACCGATGATGGCCAGTGTGTCGCAGCGATCTTTGCGAGTTCCGAAAGGGTAGCCGAGTAGGTGGAGGCGCAGAGTCGTCGAAATCTATGCCCGAGCGACTCGGGCGAACGGGTGAGGTATTTCGAGGTGTTTCGGTGTTGCTCAAAGACGGCTGAGTATTGGCTGGAGGCGACAGAGCGGGTCATGGATGATTTAGACCTGACTGCTGAGGAGAAGCTGAAGGGCATAGTATCGCTTCTTCGGGATGAGTCATACCAGTGGTGGCTCACGGTTCGGGATAGTACTGCAGTAGAGGATCTTACGTGGGATTATTTTAAGGCTGCTTATCAGAAAAAGTACATTGGAGCTAGCTACATTGACGCACAGCAAAAAGCATTTCTGAGGTTAGTTCAGGGGAGTAAGTCTGTGTCAGAGTACGAGGCTGAGTTCTTGAGGCTGAGTCGGTATGCTAGGGGCATTGTGGCTACTGAACACGAGAGGTGTGTTCGTTTTGAGGATGGTCTGAGAGACGAGTTGAGGTTGCTGATTGCTCCACAACAGGAGCGTGAGTTTGTTTATCTGGTTGAGAAGGCTAAGGTAGCCAAGGAGTGAAGGAGTCGGTAAGGCGGGGCATGGATAGGAAATGCACATAAGAGGAGTTTTGGATCTTCTCGGGTCATCGGGTAATCCTCGAGAAAAGGGCTAGGCAGAGTGGGCGAATCGATCAGTAGGTTTGTTACCGCTAGTCGTGGACCGCCGCAGATGTAACCGCTGTGGGAAATATCATTGGGGAGGATGTTGGACCGGTGGAAAAGGGTGTTTGAGTGTGGCTCATTGGATCATCGTGTGAGGGACTGTCGTCGCGTAAGTTGGCTAGGGTTCACCCGAGAGTCGTGGTCGCATCGAGTTCGGGAATAATGGACCACCACCGCAGCTGGGTCGTGGTAATGGCGAGAGGAGGTAATGGTTCTGTCGGGGCCGTGGAGCACCGCGAGAGTGCGAGTAATCGAGGCCGACACTGGGTTAGTGTATGCGGTGAGGCGCCGAGAGGAGGGCGACGCCGACGCCGTCATGTGTGCGTTCTTGATCTTTGGTTCTCCATGTAACGCTTTGATTGATGTGGGTTCGACGCATTCTTACGTGGCTAGTAGTATAGTAGAGACCATGGACTTAAACTCTGAAACTACTCCTAGGCGGATGACCGTAATTAGCCCTCTAGGTCACTCTGTAGTTGTAGATAAGTCATTTAAGGATGTACCCTAGAACTCCAAGGGGGTAGTGTTTTTGGTGATCTAATGGAACCGCCGTTTGGGGAGTTCGATCGATTCTTGGGATGGACTGGTTGGTTAAGTACCAAAGCGAGGTTGGATTGCGCGGTTAAGCGCATGGTTCTTAAAGCATCGGAGGGTGATGAAGTGGTTATGATAGGTAATAGGAGAGATTACTTATCTAATGTGGTATCCGCTCTGGCCGAGAAAATGGTCGAAAGGGTGTGAGGCGTATGTGGTTCATGTGTATGCCTTGGAGGCTAAAGAGTCCGCCGTGTAGAAAGTTCTGACAGTTGGGGAATTTGCGGATGTGTTTCTGAGGAGCTTCCGGTTTGCCACCGGATCGTGAGGTAGAGTTCGGGATAGATCACATTGCCGGAATCTGCGCCGGTGTCTATTGCTCCGTATAGGATGGCGCCAAAGGAGTTAGTGGAATTAAAGGCTCGAGATCCGGGAGTTGTTGGATCGAGGCTTTATTAGGCCAAGTATTTCACCTTGGGAGCGCCAATACTCTTTGTTAAGAAGAAAGATGGTACCATGCGGATGTGTATAGACTACATCTTGATTGAACAAGTGACGATCAAAAACAAGTATCCGTTGCGCGGATAGATGACTTGTTTCATCACCGTGAAGTGCTTCGGTATTCTCAAAAATTGATTTAAGGTCCAGGTATCACCAATTGAAGGTGAAGGAGGAGGATATCCACAAGACAAATTACAGTACTCGGTATGGGCACTACGAATTTACGGTAATGCCGTTTGGGTTGACTAACGCGCTACTTGCAGCGATTCATGGATATGATGAATAGGGTGTTTCAGCCAGATTTGGATCGGTTCGTAGTGGTTTTTATTGACGACATCTTAGTATACTCAAAGACGGAGGAGGAGCATGATGCACACTTGCGAATAGTACTGCAGATTCGAGGAAAAACAACTTTATGCAAAATTTAGTAAGTGCGAGTTACGCTCGGGAGGTGACATTCTTGGGTCATGTAGTGTCGGTGAGGGGATTAGGGTAGATCCTCGAAAGATTGAGGCGATTTTGGATTGAAGCCGCCTAAGTCGGTGGCTAAGATTCGGAGTTTTCTGGTTTGGCAGATACTACCAAAGATTTGTAGAAGGTTTTTCATTGATCGCAGCGCCAATGACCAAGTTGTTAAGGAAAGGGGTTCCATTTGTTTGGATGAGAAGCGGCAGGAGAGTTTCGACAAACTAAAGAAGATTTTGACCAAGCTCTGCTTTAATTCAACCCGAGGTGGGAGGATTTCACAAAGTGTATTGCGATGCATCACATACGGGATTGGGTTGTGTGCGATGCAGAAAGTAAGGTTGTGGCTTACGCATCTCGGCGATTGAGGCCACATGAGGTCAATTATCCGACGCACGACTTGGAGTTAGCCGTAGTCTTCGCCTTGAAAATTTGGAGGCACTACTTGTGCGGAGAGAGATCGATAGTCTACACAGATCACAAGAGTCTAAAGTATCTTTTGACTCGTAGGATTTGAATTTAAGGCGTAGAGATGGATTGAATTGCTCAAGGATTATGATTGTTCGATTGAATATCACCCGGCAAGGCTAACGTGGCGGCAGCACGCGTTGAGCCGTAAGGTTGTTTCGGACTTAAGAGCGATGTTTGCCCATCCGAGATTGTATGACGACGGAAGTATTCTCGCGAGCTACGAAGTTAAGCCTACTTGGGTTGAGCGATCGAGAGAAACAGATTGGAAGATGAGGTTTTGAGTGCGCAGAGGTCTCGTGCAGGATGGTGGTTTGGAGGGTTGAGCTTTATCTAGTGATGGAGTGTTGTGTTTTCAAGGCGAGCTTGTATGCCGAAAGACGTTGAGTCGAGGCGCAGGATTCTTCAGACGCATATAGCAGCCATACGCTATGCATCCCGGAGGAAGCAAGATGTATAGAGATCTAATAGAGCAATTTTGGTGGCCGGTCCGAAGAAAGAAGTGACGGGGTTTGTAGGGAAGTGCCCGACATGTCGCAGGCCAGGTCAAGGCCGAGCATCGATTGCCGTCGGGGTTGCTTCAACCAAATGAAGATTCCACAATGGAAGTGGGAAAGAATAACTATGGATTTCGTCGGTGGATTACCTTTTACGCCGAGCAAGAAAGACTCGATGCTGGTAATTGTGGATCGTCCGACTAAATCGGCCACTTCATTCCTGTAGGGTTGATTACTCACTTGCAGGTTGGCGGTCGTATGTGTCGTAGATAGTGAGATTGCACGGTGTGCCATGATCGATTATCTCGGATAGGGGTACCGATTTACGCAAGGTTCGAAAGCGTTGCATCGGGCTTTGGGTACGCTGCTTAGATTTCAAAGACGGCTTTTCACCTCGATCGACAGCGATCGGAAAGGGTTATACAGATCCTAGAGGATATGCTAAGAGGTTGTGTTCTGGATTTCGGAGGTAGTTGGGAGGATTTTCTGCCATTAGCTAAGTTCGCCTACAATAATAGTTACCAAGCAAGCATCAAAATGGCACCTTATGAGGCGTTGTATGGTAGAAAGTGTCGCTCACCTACATGTTGGACGGAGTTGGGTGAACGCCAATTGTTGGGACCAGAGTTGGTTGCAGAGACCGAAGACAAGGTTAAGTTGATTCAGGCTCGATTGAAAGAAGCTTTGGATAGGCAGAAGTCTTATGCCGATCTCAAGCGGAGAGATATAGAGTTTGCTGTGGGGGATCAAGTTTTCCTGAAGGTCTCGCCTTGGAAGAAAGTATTGAGATTCGGAAGGAAAGGCAAGCTAAGTCCGAGGTTTATTGGGCCGTATAAGGTACTGAAACGAGTGGGACCAGTAGCGTACCAGCTTGAGTTGCCAGCGGAGTTGAGTCAGATTCACGATGTATTTCACGTTTCGATGCTTAGGCGTTATCGTTCAGATCCATCGCATGTCGTAGCAGTGGAAGAGATCGAGGTGAATCCGAATTTGACCATGGAGGAGGAACCTGTGCAGATCCTAGATCGGGATGTAAAGGTTTTGCGTAGGAAGTCAGTGCCTCTGGTAAAGGTGCTATGGCGGAACCATGGCATGGAAGAAGCTACGTGGGAACCCGAGGATGTGATGAGACAAAGAAGACCCTCAACTCTTTTGATCAGGTAATTTCGAGGCCGAAATTATTTTTTTAGGGGGGTAGAACTGTAATATCCAGGGATGCGGGCTATTTTGTTATGACTTTGTTTGCATGTGTCTGGTGTGCTATGTTGCTTTTGTGTTGTTTTGGGGCTTAGTTGTAAGCTTAGTATAAGCCGGAGTGGTAGGAAAAATTTTGGTTTTAAGTTTTATGTGAGAGGAGTCAAGGAGCTGGGTTTATAAATAATTTTAGGTGAAAGGTTAGCACAAGAGTTGAGCTAGTAAGATGGCAAAGCATGCGCCACTTGGGGCTTGTGTTTGGCGTCACTTGCAGGGGAGGAGGTCCTGTGTTCAAGTTGCGAAAATCTCACATTTTTTGCTCATTTTGACGGTATGGAGGGGAGGAGTTGTAGGCAGTTCAAACTCTGCCTAAGACCAAGTCAAATGCTCAAATGGTGGGTGGAGAGTGATTGTAGGAAGTGGACTTGTTCAAACTAATTTGAAGTGGTGGTGTGGAGTGTTTGGGGAGATGTGGCCGATTTTAGGAGAGTTTTGGGGAGTGGCCGGTTGGGTGAGTGAGTTAGGGGTGTTAGCCGAAATTCACTTAGGCTTTTGTGCATTTTCGGTCTTTGGAGTGTCAAGCAAAAGTTCTTTCTTTGGTCTTTTGTTAGCCGAATTTTCTAAAGAGTGTTCTCTCATTTTTTCATTTTCTTTCTTGAAACCGAAAATCTTCGACAACCTTTGCCGAATTTGCTTTGTTCTTTGCTCTTGACTTTCATTGATAGCCGAATGTCATCTTGAAGGCACAATTGTGTTTTGCTTCTTTTGCTATTCACCCTTCCATTTCTTTGCTTCTTCACTTTGTGTCAAGCCGAATTTAGTATCTCTCCTTCTCACATTTTTCTTTTTCCTTCTTAAACTTTGGTAGCCGAATCTTATCCTCCAAAACACTTTCTTCATCTATTTGCTTTCAAATCGAAAGTCCCCACTCTCTACTCATCTCTTATTCCTGTCTTTTTGTTCAAAGCTCAAGCCGTTTGTCTCCATTTGTTTCTTCCATTCCTCTTGGCCGAAACTCTCCTCTCTCTAGTAGTTCCTTGGTGGCCGAATATTAGAAGGGTGGTGAACGTGTTGGGTTCTTGTTTTCTTTCGGTTGGTGGTAGGTAAGAGTTTGGCCGAATGGTCATTTTCTCTTTTCTTTTCTCAATCGATTTGGGTTTGATTAAGGGCCGATTTCGGCATTGGTTGAAGGGTGTTAATCTCTTGTGTTGTAACCAATTGGATTGTAGGACTTCGGGATTTTGGGAGCAATCGAGAGGGGCCTTCTTTCTCTGTAAAGCAATAGGTAGGTGGTGGTAAGAACGAGTTCTTTTAGTCTATTCTTTTTGTTTTCGTTAAAGTCATAGCCTTGTGAGACTGATTATTTGTGTTTTAGAGGAAGGCCGATTGTCAGAAGAACCACCGTTTGGTTCGGGGTTTGGTAGGAAACCAACCCATTTGCAAGGTAAGGGTTGAATGTTAACCCCTTTGGTTTATCTATTCTGGCCGAATGGTATAAGTGCTAATCTCCTGTTTGGCCGATTATAGGAGCAAGGCTGTCGAGGCTATCGAGGGTCTTAGATCGGTTCTTTGGTTAAGGCTTGTGTTCGAACAGGTGTGTAGACTAACACACTATCTACTTAGCGATATGTTTAATAACCTGTTTGCCTATTAAGATCAAAACAATATGGTTGATGGATATGGTACCCAATGGGGTATGTGTACGGATCCGGGTAAGTCCGTTTCATTACGAGTTCTATTAATGGTATATGATATCATGATTGCTTTGAGGTATGTGATATGAGATGCGATATTAAACATATTGGCATGATCGCATGATTTACATGATTTGCATCGATATGACATGTATGGGTGATATGAGAGGAGGGGGAATATGATATCCGTGTCTTTGGGACACTAGTGGTTTGGCACCACCAGTGGTTTGGTACCACAGATGATATTTTGTGACTTTGGGTCACCAGAGGTTTGGCACCTCAGCGTCTCATCCCGAAGGGCTTAGCACCACGGTGGGTTGGCCCCACGGTTGATATTACGGGATTGACGCCGGTGATTTGGTATCACACGATGGGTTGGCCCCATCATTGGATTAAATGACTTCGGTCACCAAAGATTTGGTATCACATTGTGTCTTTGGGACACGGAGGTTTGGCACCTCATAGCGCCTCGTCCCGGTGGCCCCGTACCATCACGCTGGGTTGGCCCCACGCTTTGAGATACGGGATTGACGCCAGTGATTTGGTATCACACGATGGGTTGGCCCCATCATTGGATTATTCGTGACTTTGGGTCACCAGTGGTTTGGCACCACATTGATGGATATCGTGACTTTGGGTCACCAGTGGTTTGGCACCACCAGTGGTTTGGTACCACACGGGGTAGAAAGGTGATATGGATGGTTAGGATCGGGTGCATTGATTGTATTGCTTTAGTATGATGTGTGTTGGTATGTTGCATATACCGGGAGGGGGATTTATGCACTGAGTCTTGCGACTCACCTTCTCCCTTATCATTTCAGGTGACACTTAGTTGCGGACATGGAGCCGGGGTGGACTCGAGGTGCTCTTGCCATGAATAAAAATCGAGGTTGCACTGTTTTAAAACTTGGTACTATATTTTATTTATTTTTGGGTTTTTATTTGGATTGTAAAAGGCCTTTTAACTTTATGTTTTAGTTATTTACATGCTTGTATTGGATTTTAAATATGCCTTAACAAATTAATGGGTAAAATTTGGCTAAAACTTGGAAAGATAAGGTTTTCAAACTACAAAGCGAAACGTTTTAAACTCTACCATCGGGTATCACCACTGAAATTTAAGATGAACAAAACCCAGATGTTTTTTCAAACTTAAGATTTTCCACCCTAGGTTCAGAAAGTTTTGAAGCAACAAAAGAGACACTTGATTCCTAAATGATGCAAAATAGAGAAATGGTTTTATCTATGGGTCCAACCAAGTTTTTAAGCACCCAAGCTTTCAAAATAAAATAGGAGTTTTTAAGCAATCATGCCCAAGATTTCTACAAGAACAAAATGTGCAAAATAAAAAGAATTTGCATCAAACTTTTAACCAGAAACCTAAACCTCTCAAATACATTTTTCCCGTAACATACCAGATGCGGTCGTGGTGTATGGACCGGGTTTGGGGTGTTACAAGAATATAAAATTACCAGTTCCTCCATCGCCGATGATAACGAGCTTGAAGCTTGGATAATCAACTATTTGCTGGTTCGGCAAAGCCTGCACCATGAATCAAGGGGAAAAAAATCAAGATCTATCTTGACACTAAAACCCTAGATTATAGTTAAGATATAGAAAACAACCAAAAAATAAAATAAAAAAAGAGAAAGAGTGAGGGGCTCACCATTGATTCGGAGGCGGAGAGACAAGAGAAATGAATCTACAAATCTTGCGTTTGTTTGGTGAAAGTAGAGCGAATCGGAGTAGACTGATTTTGGGAAACCGATATAGGAAAATTTTCTCTGCTAAAAAAACTAAGTAACCCCGATTTGTAGATTTTTATTAAACTGATATACTGATTCGGTGTCGTTTATTTAAAATTATAAAATTTTGTATGTTTTTTTCATTTTTAACCTATATTTTCTATGTTTTTTTCTTTCAAAATTTTTGTCTTGAGATTATCATTTTTTTGAATTTTTATTTTTATTATATTTTGAGTATTGAACTTTTTAACTAAAATATTAAATTTTTAATTTTTAATTTTTAATTTTTTAAATTTTTTATTATTAAATTTTAAAAATTTAATTACCATTATCAACTCTTTTAGGAATTTCTTTTTTCTTTCTTTTTACATCAACATTATTCTTTTAAGTATGGTCTGCATTAGTTGTTTAGATTTTTATATAAATGGCATTTAATTATATGTATACACCTAAATTTTGATATAGATACTTCTCAGAATTATATATGAATTTTGGTTTAATGTGTAATTCTAGATGTGAAATTCTAATTGTGGTTTAAATGTATAGTTGAAACTTTAATTTTGATTTAATCATACACATTATTTTAAAATATAAATACATCAATATATTTTTATATTGAATAAATATAAATTTTTATGTATGAAATATATAAATAAAAATGATGTTAATTATATCAATAATTGTGTTAATATTTTACAAGATCTGGATCAAATTAAAGTTCATGTATACAATTGCACACTAAACCATTGTTCATGTATGCTTTTGGGATTTAACCCATTTTGATATATATATTTTTAAAATAATAATTTACATTTATCTTATTTTGATTTATATTCTAAAAAATCCAAGATTAATCCCTAAATCATAAACCCTAGACCCTAAATATTATACCCTAAACCACAAACACCAAAACCTAAACCTCAAACTCAAAACCCCAAACCAATGTTAGTGTAGTACAAAACATATATTTTAATAGCTAACACGTTAACCATAAATCCCTCATGAGGGATTTTGGTTTCGGGATTTTGGGTCATATAGCTAACACCCTAAACCCTAAATCCTAAAATCCTAAACTTAAACCATAAACCCTAAACTAAAAAACCTAGCACATTAACCATTTCCCCCAAACCCCTAACCCTAAACTCATAAACCATAAACCCTAAACCCAAAACCCTAACCCATTAACCATTTCCCCCTTAAACCTCTAACCCTAAACCTTAACCCCTAACCACTAACACTTAAACCTTAATACCGGTAAACACTAAGATATTAAACACTATACAATAAACCCAAACAACAAACTTTAAAACACTAAACCCATACACCAAAATAACAAACCCTAAACCATGAAATTAACATACTAAACATTAAACCCTAAATCAATTTTAATAGCTTAATTTGTAACTTAAATGAAAACTTCTAAATTGTTTAGTTAGCAATTTGTAGCTTTTCATAATTAAGTAACTAAAATGAAACTTTCTCATTGCTTATAAGTGAATGTATCAAAATAAAATATAATTCAAAGCAAGAATAAGAAAAAAATATGAAAAACTTTTAGCGGCATTTGTGAAAAAGCACCGCTAATGCTCAGGTCTTTAGCGGCGTTTTCTTAAAAGTGCCACTAATGCTCAGGTCTTTAGCGGCGTTTTTTTAAAAGCGCCGCTAATGATCAGGTATTTAGTGGCGTTTTTTTAGAAGCGCCGCTAATGCTAAGATCTTTAGCGGCGTTTTTTTAAAAGCGCTGCTAATGCTCAGATCTTTAGCGGCGTTTGGGAAAAAAACGCCACTATTTCTCCTTTTTAGCGGCGTTTTGGAAATAAACACCGCTATTGCTCAACTTTTTGCGGCGTTTTATTTCAAACGCCGCTAAATTTGCGGCGTTTTTCATTAAAACACCACTAAAAACGCCGCTAAAAGTCTGTTTTGGTGTAGTATTTTAAAATGGTTTCGACATAAGTAAAATACTGATTTCGAATAGATAAGGAATCGAAAGCTAGTGCGTTGAGTGTATAAGTTCTGCAGTATGTAGTGTCATTCACAACAGTGGAATTAATAGCCTGAGACATGGTGAATGATATCATCTCATTGGCATTACATGGTTGATGAAAAGTAAACGTGACCAAGGGTCGTTCGTCTTTGTGATGGATGACTTGATCATTATTTGATAGTGATTGAATTTTCATAAAGAAAGATGTAATGGTTACCATGAGATAAAATAGGATCATATTTGGAGAACAGATATTATCTCAAATAGATTAAGGATATCCTATGAGGGTAACACACTTATGACAAGATCATTTGACAAGCACTGATCGAGTTGCTTTCGTAATGGTATGTCGTTGGGGATAGCTCAATCACAATACTATAGTGGAATGATTTGTGACTAAATGAGTTTATAATAAATAGGCGAAAAGCTGAAACTTAATTATAAATCATTTTTAACCTCAATTGCATATGTCCAATCAGTCCTCTGCTAACTCGTTGAAACCAGAAATGAATTGCATGTTGAATCAAATAATCAGAAATGAATAGAAATGGAGAAATATGAAACATTTGGAAATGATTAAGGTTTTCTCCAAAATGAAAATGGAGAAATGAAATCATTTGGAAATGAATGTGGTTTTCCTTCAAAATGAAAATGAAAATGAAAAATGAAAAAGACCTAAAACATGAATTTATGTTTTTCGAATTAAATGAACTTCGAAAATGAAAATACATCATTTGGTCATAGTTAACCATTGAATGCGGAAACATTAAATATATTTTCTCATAGATTCTTTTACTGTTGTAACACCTCGGAATATAGGGTTAGAAGTTTTGAGATTTGTAGGTAGGGTCAGTGGCTAGATCGGACAATTGAGTTTGTTGCTGTGTTTTATGTCAGAATGGGTCTGCTGGTCTAGTGGTTTGTTGTGTGTTAATTTGTCTCTGGGTTCTGGGTTCGAATCTTCGTGTATTTTTATGGGAGTAATTTTATTTTAGATTTCTTTTAGTTGCTGAAATAATTATTAATTTAGCTATTTTAATTTTTTTTATTTTGGGAATAGAAAAAAAATCCCAAAAAGAAAAATAAAGTTGCACGTTCGTCCCCTCTTCTCCATTTTGTTCTCCGTGACTTTTCAATTTTCTTTCCTCCTAAAAAGAAAATATTCAGTTTCTTTTGATTATTTGCTTCTTTCGTTTTATCGTTGTTGTCGGTTGTCAAGGGAGTTTTGTAACATCCCAAAATTGGGCCTAGTAGAATTGGACCTATTAGGCCCATTGGGCCTTGAGCGTAGAAGCGTTTTAAAATTTATGGGAACTTGAGAACGGCATTATTTCAAGTTGGACTTATTAGGAAGGTGATTTTGGAGAGTTACGAGGTTTCTAGGAAGTTCCGGGTTCAAGATAGGCTATAAGTAAATTTTTATATTTAGGCACTTTAAGGAGATAAGGCAAGTGGCATTATGACTTAAGGAAATAAGTGAGCATTTTGCTAGCATAAATAAGCATTTGGTAAAGAGGATGTGGTGTCACTTGAAGGAGCATAAATGGAAAGGGTTCGAATCCCATCTATTGCAATTTTGGATTTATTTTTTTGTGCTTTCTTTCCAAGTGTCGATCATGGTAATATTTAAGGTGAGGGAAGACTTTTTAATTATAGGAAGGTGGCTAAGGAAATATGGTAGGGAGGTAAATTAGGAGAAGTGAAGGAAAGAACTAAAAGAAAATGGCAAGAGAAGGGAACATGTTGGCTAATATTGTGGGTGATGTTTTGGAAAGATAATTGGGTCAACATCTATCCTTTGGACAAAAGATGCCACACGGTTTGTTAGGGAAAAAGGAGAGCAGAATTTTCTCTTTTCTCTTTAGTCATTTTGCTAAGTTTTAGTGCATGAGAGATATTTTTCTCTTTGAGCAATTTGTGTCTCTTTTCCAAACTCTTTTCCTTTTTGCTTTGGCCGAAATCTCCTAGTCCATTTGTCCATTTTTTTCTCTTTTTGTTTTGGCCAAAATCTGTTAGAGTTGTGTGACCCAAATTCTAAGATATTACTTGCAAGTCAAGCTAAACAAAATATATCTTATTTCTAGAAGATTTAGTATTTATGAGTATAATATATTTAGCATTTATTAGCATAATATATTTTTACTTTGATTAGAATTAGGTTTTACAAGCCTATAAATAGACATAGTCTATTCCTCTTGTAAGTGGGTTCACATTCGACATAGTGAATTTTTCTTCTCCTCTGCCCGTGGTTTTTTCCCGAAAGGGTTTCCACGTAAAATCTGTGTTCTTTATTTTTTTTCTCTTTTCTTTGCGATATATTTGTCATTACCGACGTTATATTTTTTCACAAATTGGTATCCGAGCTTCCGGGTTTTTCATCTCGATCACGGTAATGGCGTCTTTGAAGTATGAAATTCCGCTGTTGGATCGCAACACCAGATTCGCGTTGTGGCAGATAAAGATGGAGGCATTTCTTGCACAAATGGATTTAGAGGAAGCCTTGCTAGGGATAGATAAAATGCCTTCGACATTGACGGAGGAAGAGAAGAAGTGCAAGGATCGAAAGGCATTAACACAGTTACATCTGCATTTGTCTAACGAAATTTTGCAGGATGTGATGAAGGAGAAGACCGCCGCTACATTATGGAAGAGGCTAGAACAAATATGTATGTCGAAAACTCTAACCAGCAAGTTGCATATAAAGTAACGTCTTTATGCTCATCGTTTGGAGGAATGTGCATCTGTGAACGAACACTTAACAGTGTTTAAAGAAATTCTCTTAAACTTGGAGGCCATGGAGGTTCAGTATGATAAGAAAGATCTAGGGTTGATTCTACTTTGTTCGTTGCCCCCATCTTATTCAACCTTCAGAGACACGATTTTATATAGCCGTGAGTCTCTCACAGTTGATGAGGTTTATGATTCTTTGACCTCGTATGATAAGATGAAGCATCTTGTGGTTAAACCCGACTCTCAGGGAGAGGGTCTCATTGTACGTGGGAGACAAGATCGGAATGCTGATGATGATCGTGGAAGGACACAGGAATGGAATCCTCGCGGTAAATCTAAGGGTAGATCGAAGTCTTCAAACAGAGGTAAAACTTGTAACTTCTGCAAGAAGAAAGGGCACATTAAATCTGAGTGCTATAAGCTACAAAACAAGATTAAAAGGGAGGCTACGAATCAAAAGGGAAAACAACCGAGAAAATTCGGTGAAGATGATGTTGTAGAAGACTACAAATGATAGTGAACTTCTAGTAAACACATTAACAATTCTAAAGTGAGCGAGAGTGGATACTTGATTCAGCCGCACCTTTCACATGAGTCCCAATCGGGATTGGTTTACAACTTACGAAACAATTATCCGAAGGTGTTGTTTTGATGGGAAATAATGCTTCGTGTAAAATCGCAGTGTTGGAACAATTAAAGTTAAGATGTTTGATGGAGTTGTCGAAATACTTAGCGGCGTGCATTTACATGTTCCAGAATTGAAGAGAAATTTAATTTCATTAAGTACTCTTGATTCAAAAGGGTACAAATATACACAAATGAAAGTGGGATTTTGAAGATTTCCAAAGTGTAACACCCCAAACCCGGCCCAAACATTACGACCGAATTTGGTATGTTACAGGGGAAAACATTTTTGTAAAATCCCTTTTTAGCCGACTTAAGTTTTGTCGAAAACGTTTCATTTTATATGGTTTTGGTAAAACCATTGAGGTGTGTGAAGAAACCTCACTTAGTTTTATTTAAAGATCTATTAAGTCAGGTTGTTACCGATTTTGAATGTACCGATGGCACAATAAAACATTTTATGTTAAATTTAAGAAAACGTGTGTACCCATTTTAAAGTCATTAAGTAATTTAAACAAATTATCCAAAATATGTAAAGTAAGCAAAATAAAAATCTTAGGAGGCCTTATTACAACTTGAACAAATAAATCCAAATAAAATAAAAATAATTCAAAGTTCGTTTAAATCACATTCCCAATTGCATGGCCACCTCGAGTCCATCCGGCTCTCATCCGCGATCTACGAGTCACCAAAAAGTTAAAGGAGAAGGTGAGTCACCAAGACTCAATGTGTAACCTTTCCCCGGTTTAGTGCAACATCATACACAATTTATAACTAAGTTAACATGCACTAAATTTAACATGCACCCAACCTAGCCATCCAATACACCTTTCTCTACCCCGTGTGGTACCAAACCACTGGTGGTGCCAAACCACTGGTGTCCAAAGACACGATATCCATCAATATTGTGGTGCTAAACCACCGTGACCCAAGTCACAAATAGTAATGATGGGGCCAACCCATCGTGTGTGATACCAAATCACCGGCGTCCAATCCCGTTATATTATCTCGTAGGGGCCAACCCACTGTGGTACCAAACCACCGGGACGAGACGCTATGAGGTGCCAAACCTCTGGTGACCATAGTCACGAAATGTGGTACCAAACCACTGGTGTCCGAAGACACGGATATCACTTCCCCCTCCACTCATTTAACCCACATCAATCAATGATATGCATTTAACAAGAATCATGCCAACATGTTTATTTAACAACATATACTGGATTTATCATTAGCCACATATTTATTTGCCACATATACCAAATATGTCATGCTTCCCAAAAGCATCATAAAGAAAACTCATAACAACAAGGACTTACCTGAATCCTTGCCTATACCGTGATGGTATTAAATCCAAATCTACACCAATTCAGTTTAGCATACACAATGCGTTTAGCACAGTTATTAGTTATAAAGTGTGTATGTACACACCTGTTACTAACGATAGCCCAAATCCCAGAAGAGTCAATCGGCCACACTAGGTTCCTTGCCCGTACACGTCCTTTGAATATTAGCCACCACACACTATGTGTTTCTGCTTCCCTACAATCGGCAACCATCCATATTAATAGCCTTCGGCTTTTCCATCACTAAAAATATAATCTATTAAAATAGATCCTTACCACCCCTTACCAACCGATTGCTAACGAATGAAGGCTTGGTTTGAATACCTCAAAATCCCGGAGTACCTAGAAAAAATCGATTCCAACAAGAATAATTAACACCTTGCTCTCAAATACCGAAATCGGCTCTTACTCTTTTAGAAGTCGACAAAGACCAAGAGAGGAGAAGAAATAGGCATTCGGCTATAAGCACTTACCTTCCCAAACCGATTGAAAGAAGATTCCCAAAGAGATCTATGCCACTTTTAACATTCGGCCAAAGTGCTTCTAGATAGGAGAAGGGAATTTCGGCACAAAGGTAGGGAGTAGATTCGGCTATGGTTGATTAAAATAACAATCAAGGTTCGGCTTTGAGTGAAAAAAAAAGGAAGAAGAAGAAGTAAAATAGAAGTTTCGGCCAAAGGGGTTGAGGAGAGAAAAGAAAGGTATGAGGGGAGAGTGTTTTCGGTTTAACCAAAATAGAGGAGAAAAGAGAGGGATGAGAGAATAGGTGATTCGGCCAAGGGTCAAAAAGTAGAAAAGATGAAGATGGCAATGGGGTTTCGGTTTTGAGGGAGAGAGTGAAAAAGAAAGAAAAAGAGATGAAATGCTAGCCGAATTTGTCAAGTGAAAGACTAAGGGAATTCGGCCTCCCCCTCTACATAGTTCCCTTGCCGTCCACTCCTCTCCAAGGAGTTCAAATTTCGGCCAACACCTTGAATCACTCTTGGCCACTAGTTTAAAAATTATTTCAGAAGAATTTGAATTAAACAAATGCCTACTTTTTCTCCTTGCCACCCTTTTAAAATTATTCACATAAAATCCAATTAAAATCTTAATAATATCCTTATTAACTTTGAAGTTTAAAATTGAGCATTTCTCCTCTCTTTTGCCGTCCAAAATATAGAGCAAAAAGGGGACTTCATGCGACTCGAACATAGGCTCCCTTGCTCCCCTTGTGGCGTCAATTCCAGTCCTAAGTGGCCTCCTTTGCCACTTCTCCAAGGCCTTTTAGTGACAAATTTCCCTCATTTAACTTGTAACCCCTACTTACTAAGGCTCCTATCTTTAAAGCTTACAAATAAAATTTTCTACTACTCAGGCCTGCTCTAGACTTACAACTAAGTCTTGAAACATCTCAAACAACGACACCACAGCCCAAACACAAGCAAAATAATGCAATCTAAAATTAACCCCAATTTAGGATGTTACGCTTCTACCCCCTTAAAATAAATTTTGGCCTCGAAATTACCCGATTAGAAGAGTCAGGGGTATTGTCGCCTCATCACATCCTCGAGTTCCCACGTGGCCTCTTCCGTACCATGGTTCCGCCATAGTACTTTCACCAAAGGTCTTGACTTTCTGTGCGGAACTTTGACATCTTGGTCCAAGATCCGACTGGTTCCTCCTCGAAAGATAAGTCCGAGTTTACCTCAATCTCTGCTACTGGCACAACGTGTGATGGATCTGACCGATATCGCCTAAGCATTGACACATGGAAGACGTCATGAATTTGTCTCAACTCTGCCGGCAGCTCGGGCTGATAAGCTACCGGTCCCACTCGCTTTAACACTGTATACGGCCCAATAAATCTAGGGCTTAGTTTCCCTTTTCGCCCAAATCTTAAAACCTTCTTCCAAGGCGACACCTTCAGAAAAACTTTATCTCCTATTGCATTCTCCATTTCCTTACGCTTAAGATCAGCATAAGACTTCTGTCTATCTGACGCTTCCTTGAGACGAGCTCAAATTACCTTAACCTTGTCTTGATTTACACACCAACTCGGACCCAACACTTGTCGTTCACCCAACTCCGTCCAACATGTAGGAGTCGGCATTTTCGTCCCATACAAAGGTTGCTTCATATGGTGCCATCTCGGATACTCGCTTGATAACTATTGTTATAAGCGAATTCTGCTAACGGTAGGTACTCCTCCCAACTACCACCGAAATCCAAAACACATCCTCTCAGCATATCCTCTAAAATCTGAATGACCCTTTCCGATGCCGTCGATCGTGGATGGAATGTCAGATCGAAATCCATCGTGTGCCCAAAGCTTGATGCAACGCTTTCCAGAACCTTAATGTGAACCTCGGATCCCTATCCGAGATAATTGATATTGCACGCCATGCAATCTTACTATTTCCGACACATACATCTCGGCTAGCTTCAAGTGAGTAATCCACCCTTACCAAGATGAAGTGAGCCGATTTAGTCGACGGGTCCACAATCACCCAAATCTGCGTCTTTCTGCGCTGGGCGTGAGGGGTAGCCCACCGACAAAGTCCATAGTGATCCTTTCCCATTTCCACGAGGGATCTTCACCGGTTGGAGTAACCACGATGGCAACCGGTGTTCACCTTAACTTGGCGACACGTCGACACTTTCCCACAAATTCGCTTTACCTCACGCTTCAACCCCACCACGGTAACTACTTCCGTAAATCTCCATACATCTTGCTACCTCCAGGATGCATGGCGTATGGGCTGCTATGTGCATCTTGAAGAATTCTTTGCCTCAATTCCACATCCTTTGGCATACAGGCTCGTCCTTGAAAACATAGTACACCATCACTAGACAAACTATACCCTTCCAAACCACCATCTTGAACTTGTAACCTCCGCGCACTCAAATTGTCATCTACCAATTGTTTTTCCTTAATCTCCTCGATCCAAGTTGGCTTAACTTGCAGCTCTGCCAAAAGACTTCCATCGTCGTATAGACTGAGGTGAGCAAACATCGCTCTTAAGTCCGTCACGACCTTCTGGCTCAACGCGTCAGCCACCACGTTAGCCTTGCCCGGATGGTACTCAATTGAACAGTCGTAGTCCTTCAACAGCTCAATCCATCGACGCTGCCTCAAGTTCAAATCCTTTTGGGTCAAAAGATACCTCAGACTTTTGTGATCCGTGTAGACTATTGACTTCTCCCTATACAAGTAATGCCTCCATATTTTCAAAGCGAAGACTACTGCCGCTAACTCCAAATCGTGAGTTGGATAGTTAACCTCATGCGGTCTTAGCTGACGAGATGCATAAGCCACTACTTTCCCTTCTTGCATTAACACACACCACAAACCAGTATGGGATGCATCACAATAAACCGTGAACAACTTTCCACCAGTGAACGAGCCCGAGCTTCCGTCGAATCTTCCTTAGCTTGTCAAAGCTTTCTTGCTGTTTCTCCGTCCATACAAATGGAACTCATTTTCTTAGTAACTTAGTCAACGGCGCTGCGATTAAAGAGAATCCTTCCACAAATCTTCGATAGTACCCTGCCAGACCCAGAAAACTTTGAATTTCTGCCACTGTCCTAGGCGGTTTCCAATCCAACACCGCTTCAACCTTGCGAGGGTCCACTCTAATCCCTTCAGCTGATACTACGTGACCTAAGAAAGCCACCTCCCTAAGCCAAAATTCGCACTTACTGAATTTGGCATATAACTGCTTCTCCCTTAGTACTTGTAAGACTATACGCAATTGCCTGTCATGCTCCTCCTTCGTTTTTGAGTAAACCAATATGTCGTCTATAAACACCACGACAAACTGATCCAAGTACTGCTGAAACACCCTATTCATTAAGTCCATGAATGCTGCCGGTGCGTTGGTCAACCCAAATGGCATCACCAAGAACTCGTAATGCCCATACCGAGTACGGAATGCCGTCTTGTGCACATCAACCTCCTTCACCTTAAGTTGATGATAACCCGACCTAAGATCTATCTTCGAGAACACCGATGCACCCTTCCGGTTGGTCAAACAAGTCATCAATCCGGAAAAACGGATACTTATTTTTTATCGTTAACTTGTTTAGCCGACGGTGATCGATACACATTCGCATTGAACCGCCCTTTTTCTTGACAAACAACACAGTGCTCCTCACGGAGATATACTTGGTCGGATAAACCCTCGGTCCAAGAGTTACCGAATTTGAGCCTTCGGTTCCACCAATTCCTTTGGTGCCATTCGGTGCACGTGCTATAGACACAAAGTGCCGTTCCAGTGCAACAAGTCTATACCGAACTCAACTTCCCGATCCGCAGGTAGACCCTAAGTTCTTCGGAAATACATTCGCGAATTCCCATCGTTCGAACCTTCTCAATCTGCGACTCCTTAGCCTCCAAGGCACATATACGAACCCGAAACGCCTCACAACCCTTCCCGACCATCTTCTCACCTTTCAAAGTAGATACCACGTTAGATAGGTAATCTCTTCTATTGCCTATCATGACCACTTCATCACCCTCGGCCATCTTAAGAACCATGCGCTTAGCAAATACAGATCCAACCTTGCCCGATACTTAACCAACCACCCCATTCCAAGAATCAAATCGAACTCCCCAAACGGCGGTTCCATCGGATCGACCATAAATACTACCCTTTGAGCTCTAGGGGTACATCTCTATAGAGCTTGTTCACCACTACTGAGTGACCTAGAGGGCTAATTCATCATCATCTCCTAGAAGCGGTCTCAAAGTCTAAGTTCATAGTCTCTACCACACTACTAGCAACGTATGAATGCGCCGAACCCACATCAATTAATGCAACATATGGAAGACCAAAAATTAGGAACGCATCTGCGGTTATGACGTCCGGTCGTCACCCTCCTCTCGTCGCCTTGCTGCGTAGACTAAACCAAGCTGTCTCGCCTTTGTGTTGCCTGTACCTCTGCCCGGTGTACCGCGACCTCGACTAGAACCATTACCTCCTCTACCATTACCACGACCCTCCGTGGTGGTCCTTCGCTTCTAACCCGAGTGCGGTTCGACCCTCCGGGTGATTCTTAGCTAACTTCCGAGGATAGTCCCTTACACGGTGATCCAACGATCCACATTCAAAGCATCCTCTTTCACCGGTCCAACAACCTCCCCAATGTGATTTCCCAAAACGATTACAATCGAGCCGGTCTCGATTAGCGACCATGGGCCTCCTGCCGATTCGGCCCACTCGCCTAGCCCTCTTACATGCATTACTACCCGATCCGGGCGACCCAAAGCCTCTTTTCTCTCGCTTATTCCTATCATAGTTCTGTCTCACGGACTCCTTGACCCCTTCGGCTACGTTAGCCTTTTCCACCAGAATAGCAAACTCACGCTCCTGCTGTGGAGCAATCAAGAACCTTAACTCATCCCTAAGTCCGCCTTCAAAGCGGACACACGATCATGCTCGTTGACACAATTCCCGAGCATAGCGGCTCACCTCAAGAATTGCGCTTCATACTCCGACACGGACTTATTTCCTTGTACCAACCCCAGAAAAGGTTTCCTCTGCGCATCAGTGTAGCTGGTGCCCACATACTTCTTTTGATAAGCAGTTTTGAAATACTCCCAAGTAAGATCATTTGCCGTAGCACCATCCCGAACCGTGAGCCACCATTGATATGACTCATCCTTTAGAAGCGACACCGCTCCTTTCAGCTTCTCCTCATCCGTCAGGTCAAGATCATCCATGATTCTCTCGGTCGATTCTAACCAATATTCTCGCCGCCTGGGTGCCACTCGATACACCGGAATACCTCCGCTCCGTTGGATCGGAGTCGCCGGCGAATACAGACTTTCGAGCTCCTGAATTTCCTCCCGCACCAGCCACCAACTCTAGAACTCGCAGCACAGCCTGCGATACAGCATCATCCCCCGTTTGGGCTTGCTGCTCAACGCCCACAGCTGGGGGTGGTGGTGGCGGTGGTGCCTCATTGTCCGATCCTTGACCTGACTTAACGGGTTCCGACATGGTGGTCCTGCCTCTACCGCGTCCACGACGGCCACGTCCTCTAGAGCTCATTCTAACTATTGCGCTTTAATCTAATTAAGGAATTTTCATGGATTAGTACTTGTTTCACTTGGTTATCCGTGAAGAAATTTTATAAAGAGAGTTTAATAGAAATTCTTTCGATCAATCAAAGGTTTAAGTCCTCTATCCTAGTTTACACAGAAGGGCACATCCATTCCCTAATACCTTTCATACTTATTCCCTCCTCCCGTGGATAGTTTCGTCTTTTTCTCTGAGGGTATTTTCGTAAATTTCCAAAGTCAGGGTATTATTTATTGTGTTTGGCCTATGACCGAGTCCTCTTGGTTAGGGTGAACCGAAGCTACGCACTAGGTAGGAATCCTGCGAAGAGGAGGTGAGTCACGAGGACTGCTTAAGTACCAAGCTCTTCCGGATCCAATCCTAGACATGCGCACAAGGGTTACCACACCCTAACTCGGCGACTTGGTCATAGGTTTGTTTAATTAGGCATTTAAAGTCTTATGTCTTTTGTTGGAGTGGGCCAGTCCTAAAGTTCAAACACCTATCATACTATTTTACCTACCCTTCTACCAATAATTCATATAGAAGTCAGAAGTACTTACCTGGGCGGATTGGTGCCGGAGACTCGGTGCCAAGCTGTTCAAAACCATAATTACTTCAAGAAGGCCTACCAAAAACATTTTGGGCCTTGGGCCCCTACAGCCGAGTTTTGAACCTGGCTCTGATACCAATTTTGTAACACCCCAAACCCGGCCCAAACATTACGACCGAATTTGGTATGTTACAGGGGAAAACATTTTTGTAAAATCCCTTTTTAGCCGACTTAAGTTTTGTCGAAAACGTTTCATTTTATATGGTTTTGGTAAAACCATTGAGGTGTGTGAAGAAACCTCACTTAGTTTTATTTAAAGATCTATTAAGTCAGGTTGTTACCGATTTTGAATGTACCCGATGGCACAATAAAACATTTTGCATTAAATTTAAGAAAACGTGTGTACCCATTTTAAAGTCATTAAGTAATTTAAACAAATTATCCAAAATATGTAAAGTAAGCAAAATAAAAATCTTAGGAGGCCTTAT